>CM053580.1:233167853-233200244 GCA_028627135.1 Pseudochirops cupreus | reverse complement strand
AGGTAGAATAAAATGTATATTTTGTAATTATAACTTCATAATGTAAATTTTAATTTGCTGTATTTAGGGGGTAAAAGTCATTGGAACGAAAAACACTGGAAACACTGACTAGAAGAACACATACAATAAGTTGCCCTGTAGAAGATCTGTGGGACAGCATGGAAAATGATGGAAACATAGCATAAGAAGGAATAAATAGATTTGAGTTTTGCACTGATGGAAAGACGAGAATGCCTACATAAGTGAGAACAAAGATTCACCGAGATATATTTTTCTTATTGTATTTTGGCAATTAATATTATGCATTCAATTACAAATATGAGCTATTGCTGAAGTTCTGTCCTTATTTATAGATCATTATTATTCTAGATGGAACAAAGGAATGAAAAGCAGCATGGTTTAGTGGAGAGAATGTTATTTCTGGATTTAGTTTCAATTTGATTGGACAAATATTTATTAAGCTTGCTACATGGAAGTCACTGCATACTAGGGTTATCACGACAAAAATAAAACTATGTTGGCCTTAAGGGAGCCAGAAAGGGACAAAATAAGACAAACAAATAAGTACAACACAAGTTAACTAGTAGGGACAAAAACCAAACAAGCCATTAGCCACTGGTGTGATCAGGGAAGTCTTCACTGAAGTGTTGCCTAAGCTAAGCCCTGAAAGAGAGGGAAGATCCAATTCAGGAACTGCTAGCAGTTGATTCTGGATGATGGTTCTTGTACGGCACAAGTATGAAGTTTGGAAAAGTAGGTTCAGATTAGATTATAAAGGTATTTAAACACCAAACTGAATTTATATTTTATCTTAGAGTCCCTGAGGAGCCTTACAAAGTTTTTGAGCAAGTGACACGGTTAGGCCTTTGCCTTATAAATAATATATTGCTGGCTATGTTGAAGATGGATTGGAGATAGGAGATATTAGAGTTAGAGACCTATAAAGAGGCTCTCCCTCCTTGTATCTTAACTCTAAACCTTTCCTTTGTCCTCATTGTAGCATCTGGTTATTCCATCCCTTCCTGCTTTTCCAATTTTTACCCCATCCCACTTTCCTTCCTTCCAAATCTTAACACTATTGTGAACCAGTTCAACTGTCCTTTACCCTGAATCCCTCATTCCTTCCTCTCTCACCATTGAATCCTCTTCTAATAAAGAAAAACTTTTAAACCAACTGATGCTATAACTGCATCTGAAAGCATATACTAGATTCTACTTCAGTAGTTACCCACCTTTCTGCTGAGGGAGGTGTGTCCATCATCAGTTCTTTGGACCAAGACCGGTCATTTCAATTGGTCAGTTGACTAAGGTCATTCAGTTTAGCAATTAAGAGATTATCTGTAACCTTACAGACAGGACATTCAGTTAAAAGGTAGAGTCAAAGGTCTGATTACAAGGCTTTGAGAAATAAAGTGGGATTTGAGGAAGCAGAGGCACTCACAACATTTTTTTTTAAGTTTGGCTGTCAGAGAAGAAAAATAGAAAATGCTAGTTCTAGGGAGTGGCAGAGTCATAGGAGACTTGAATTTTTTTTAAAAAAATTACATTCCTGGGTTTGTATTTCCTAGCTCCTTGTCCAGATGGTACTGCTATGATGGGAGGGGGTTCTGGCAGACACTATCTCAGAGCTCACTCATTGGTGATATTTTTTGAATTTGTCTGTGATTGTTTTTAGAGGTTTCTGAGAAGTCAGAAAAGAATAATTCGCCATGCATTTTGTTCCGAACACTCAAGAGAGTGGGCAAAGGCAGAGTTAAGGGGCTTGTAGATGGCTGCCTCTCTTTTGTCACAAAAGAGGCCTCTGAGATCTTGCAAGCTCAAGTAATCACGATGAGGATTGGAAACTAAGGAATGAAGCTTTCCTTGGAGTTCAAACTGATGGGACATGTTGGTGAGATTAGCCAGAGGGAGCTCTGCTTTTTCCCTCACTTGTTCGTTCAACACAGATTAGCTCAAAGCTAGCTCTCTGTCAGGTAAGCTAGTGGACAGTATCTTCTTTTTTCAGGAGATGGTTGAACTTAGGGGACCAAGTCTGTCCTACTCTCCACTGCAGGAAGCCAGGGAGGCTGTTTCCTTATAAATGATTTGTTTTCTCAGTTGTTTATCCTCATTGATATTACTTGTGAACCTCTTTCCCCTTTATATAAAAGAAAATCCAGGGTGTTCTAAATAGTCATCTGGTGTGATTAATGGTGGCAGCAGGCAGGGATTTGAGAAGAGGTTTTGCTCTCAGGGTAAACATATTCCTGCTTCAGTGGTTGAGGTACAAGGGAGGACGAACAGACACTGATTTTATCAGGAAATTCCAGAAACAGTGGAGGTGTATTGCTATACTATCAGGCAAGCATAAGTTTCTATTAAGAGGAAAACCTATAAACTCATGGGTATATATATATATACAAACCCCCCAAACCAGAAAAAAATGGAGCCGAGCTGAGAAAGGAGGTGAACATGCTGACTGTGGCTTGCCCCACTTTGTAAACCTTCAAAAGGAAATATTACTTAAATTCTTTAGGTTCTCCCCAAGTGAGAGGACTGACACCCAAAGCAGGACCTCCAGTTACCAACCTTATTCTTCCCTGTTACCTCCCAGCCCTTGCCTTAGTCCATGTTTTGATGGGTCATCCCATAAAGGGAAATGCTCCTCCTTTGAAACTCCAAACGTGGAGAAATGCTGTTTACATGCTACATTTCACTGAAATATTTTGTTATTGTATCAAGTATTTTTCTGTTGTTTTTTTCTGATACAATGGCAGGTTTGCTCTGGACAGAAGTAGTGAGATTTTTCCAGAAATAATTTTGATAGTAAAAGGCAAAGGTAAGCAAATTTTCCCAGAACAATTCTTCATAAATGTGATTATTGTTCTTAGTGTGGCAAAGAGCAGACTGGGCCCCATATGTGTAGTGAAGCTCCATGGGTAGCAAGGGGGGCTGTCCTTGTGTGACTTGAAGGAAGGCCAAATAGATATCTCTAGCTTCTTCTCTTCTCACCCTTTCCCAAGGGAGACATTCCTAACAGAGGAGAAGCAGAGGGTTGGGCCAGGAGGCTACTACCCTGTTTGCCTCAGAAAGAGGGGTACCAAGCTAAAAGCCTATCTTTCTGCTCCTTTAAAGGAGGGAACATGATTTGATTCCATCTAATTTCTAATTGCTTTATTTGGAGGGAAAGGAAGACCCCAAGCTTGACACCCTTTCCCACCTAATACCAGTTCCGTAATGAACACACAGAGAATAGCAAAGAAGCCCATTTATCCAAAATGTAACAAAATAGAAACCAGAGAAGGTAGTATACAGAATATATGCCAGACAATACAGACTAAAGAGATTCTCCCATTGGGAGTGAGATAACTCAGCTCTACAAAGAGAGAGTGTCCTGGATCTCACCCTAAGGGAATACTTCCTAAAGTCTCTAGAGTAGGAAGCTAAGAATAGGGACACAAGGGACATTGTCAGCCCCTCTCATATTTTCCCAGAGAATTTTCCTTCAGCAACTTCTAGTGGAGCTGGCCTCTTCCATCTCCTCTTTCAAAGTGGGAAGCCAGGAGTACCAGAAGCTACTTGATACTTGCAGAAGACTTAAAGCTTAATGAGCCCCAAAGGAGAAGACTTTTGCTTGAAGTTTCCCAAAGTGTGGATTGGCTGGGAAATGAAGCTCTCACATGAGGCAGGGCCTTTATCTCCAATAGTAAGGAAAAAGTCCCATACCAATGGCCTTTGGGAGAGAATATACATCGGGATCATAGATTTAGAACTTAGAGAGATGTGAGAGGCTTTCTTAGTTCAACCCCTTTATTTTAAGGATGAGGAAATTGAAACTCAGGACAGTTATTCAAAATCGTAAGAGTTAACAGTGGTAGTCAGTATTGACTTCAAATTTATGTTCAGTCACTGTAACACAACGGCTCAGAGAGAGCACCTATTGGATTTTAAAATGTGGCCGAGCCCAGGACTGGTAAAACAGTCATCACTTGGGTATTCTCAGATTCCGGCATTTGGAATGAGGGTGTCTACAAGATCTGAGAAGGTGTCCAATGTTATTTCTAGCTTCCTTTTAACTATCAAACTTATCAAAGAGTCAGAGAAATATTAAAGTCTGATGGGAATATTGACATGAGCAGATATAGGTATGCCAACTAGGAGTGGATGGATTGGAAAATTGGGTAGGTAGAATATTCACCAAAATTACACATATAACACTCCTTAAAAAGAAAAGGGTTATCTATGGTTTTACTGAGTCACTTTTGACATCACAGTGTCAAATCTGTGCTCATAAATCCTAGCACAATCATATGATAGTTATGAAATCAACTACTCAAGCACATGCCATATTACAAAAGTTTAGTTCAGAAGTTTACCAACATCTTGAAATGTAACCATACAAAGAATGGCAGGTCTAAAAAAACTCTAATTGCACCAAACTCCATTAATAATCTAATAATCAAGCCCAATTTCAATTCTAAAAATGATGATATGAGTAGGATTCTGCATATCTGCTTTTTTGGAAAGCATGGTTTTCTATTCTCTGGAAAGCTCTTTTGAGACCCTGTCTAAACTATCTCTAATATCTTTAAAGCAGCTTTCCTGGAATTAATATTATAATTATTATTAATATTATGTAAATATCAGGTTAAGTTTATAAAACACTTCACATCTGTCAACTGTCTCACCAATAACCCTGTAAGGTAAGTACTTCAGGTATTATTATTCCCATTTTACAGATAAGTAAACTAAGGCTCAGCGGCATTAAGAGAGATTCCCAATCATATAAGTAGTATGCATCAGAGGCTACTATTTGGATGAGCAGGGAAATCACTGACTACAATCAGAAATGATGAGACCATCAGAAATTATCATCTGCTCTGCCACTACAGTTTACAAACCCCTGAGCAATACCATCACACCTATCAAGGCACTTGAAGAATCTTTAGAGATCTTCGTTTAAGTATTGTTTCCTCCAACTAGAATGTGAGTTCTTTGAGAGCAGGACCAATTAATTTTTTATTTATAGCCCCAGAGCTCAACACAGTGCTCAACATAGTTTAAGGGCTTAAGAAATGTTCATTCATATACCATGCTGTCTCTCTCAATTGTTATAAGCTTATGACCAAGCATTATACAAAAACTTAAAAGATAAGCAGCTTTTACATAACATCAACAATATGCTTTAATGTATTGTTTATAAAGTGAGGTTTTGTACCCTTATAATTGAAAGTGATAATTGGCAATTTAAAACCAGTGACAGTCAATGGCTAGCCATAACTGAATTCTGCTATCTCATTTTATGTGACTGAGTGATGTTCTGACACTGCTTCTGAAAACTGTGACCAGATTATCTTAGTAGTAGTAGAAAACCACAAAATTTTTTGAAAGATGGACAACTGGGATTATTGTCCTTAGTGAGAAGGAGAGAAGAGTAATTGCTGATCTTTACAGTGGTCAGTATAAGTACATAAAGGATCAATGTAAAGATGATAACCAGGTATCTACCCACCAAACAAGAGATAAGTTTAGTTGGTCCTTTATTAGTGGAGACTGACATCACAAGGATAATGTCTTGACTTACTCTCTCCTCCAGTCGTAAGAGTCAAGTGGCAAGACAAGTCAAGACAACTGGCAATGGCCCGAAGATTGGTGTAAATTGCAGGAAGAATGTATGTGCTGATAGTAAGCCATTTTATATTAATCAGTTGCTGAAATAATTTGCAAAATCCTTTTTTTCTTGAAGACAAATCGATCATGCAAATTCAGCTTAACTAAGGTGGAGGGTTAGTTGAAAAGAAGCACTTTTTTTTTAACAGAGGCAGGGACTGGTATATTGGGCACTTGTACTTAATACCCAACTTAATATTTATTTATTCTATTTGCTTAATAGAACAAAGTATGTTACTAATGACAAGCTGGGTGAAATAACCAACAATTTATTTTTTAATGAGATTTCAAAGTTATCTTTATAAATTCTAGTAATGATCTGACATTAACACAGCAGAAATCAAGTCAAAGAATTCTAAAAGATAAAAAGTGACACCATAATGAATATGTAAGAAAGTACAGCTATCTAAACACAACAGATAGTGGCTTACAGGAACACCAAATACACTGAACTTTGGGAATTATACTCTCATAAAAGTACTATAAGTAAATCTATTTTATGTGGCCTTTTTTGATACTCTAGTAATTAAATGACTTTGTACAAGGTGCAAGAAATATACCAAAAGGCATCACATGAAAGTTCTGATATGAGACACAAGTTGTTTAAAATTAGTTACTATAAAGTCATTAATCAGGGGTCAGATTTTTATCATAGTACTGCACCTAGTTTAGAGCATACTAACTAGAGCCAAATTAAATTATATGTAAAAAACAAACAAATCCAAAGGAAAGTGATCATTAGTAATTATTTAAAGGCCCAGAATAAGTCAGAGAGCAACTAGAAGGAGTACTGAAATAGGAATCACAAGACCTGGGCTCTAGCCCCAACTTTGTAATTTATAGAATTAGTATTAGAACTGAAGGTACCTCAGAGCTTTACTTCAACCCAGTACTTACAAGCTCTTGAGGCCTCAATTTCCATCTATATAAAACATTTAAATAAAAACCTAAAAGATTGTTTTAAGGTTCAAATGAGAACATATAAAATGCTTTAAAAATTGTTAAACATGATCCAGATTTACATTTGTACTTATCAGAAAGACAGCAACAAAAGAGTTGAATAGTCTGTCTTGTCACTAACAGATATTCCCACAACTATCAACAATTATTTGCTTGACAAGACAGAAGAAAAACTAAAAGAACAATTTTATTGCCTTTAAGTACATGAAGGGATATCTAGAAATCATGGAATAAGCATTTATAAATTGACTACTATGTGCCAGGAGCTGTGCTAAGCACTTCACAAATATCTCATTTAATCAATGAAGTACTTATTGAGGACCTACTCTACTGTAGATTGTGCCATGGAAGAATATAAATGAAAACAAGTTCCTTTGTTCTCCAGGGAGTTTGCAGTTTAATTAGAGAAATAAGATATAAATAAAACACGGGACAGCTACAGAAGCTTTTTACAAATCCATGAATATATAATGACATGGTACAAACTACATGCATTAAAGGCTACGGAAAGTTCACTGTGGAAAGGGTTAGTCAGGAAGGCTTCTGAAGGCTGGCGTGTTGGGCCTTGAAGGAAATCTATAGGTGGGAAAGCATTTCAATGAATAGCAAATAGTTCAGACACTTAAATATAGGTTCAATAAATTGAAGAATACCATAATGAAAATAGGACACAGCTTAAGAAAGACCTGTGTAAGTATGGAACACGTATTCTTAATCTTTTTTGGGTCATGGACTATTTTGTCAGTCTGGTGAAGCCTGTGGACCCATTCTGAGGCTTTTAAATGTATGAAACAAAATACACAGGATTACAAAGGATTCCATTATTATGTAAATTCTACTGAAAGTTATTCAAATTTTAAAAAAGTTCATAGATTCCAGGTTAAGAAACTCTGCCCTGGAATAATCCTTCCCAATCATATTTCAACCCACCAGTTGCATACTGCTCAGACATCATTTCCGGCTGGAATCTTTTCCTGATGTCCCCAACTGCTAATGTCATACCTCCCATGGTAATCTGTCTTTACGTATATTATGTTCATTTATTCTACGTGGCACAGTGGATAGAGGGTTAGGCCTGGAGTCAGAAAGACTCATCTTCATGAATTCAAATCTGGCCTCAGGCACTTACTAGATATGTGATCTTGGGCAAGTCACTTAACCCTGTTTGCCTCAGTTCCTATCTGTAAAATGAGCTCAAGAAGAAAATGTCCAATCATTCCAATATCTTTGCCAAGAAAACTTCAAATGAGGTCACAGAAGAGGCAGCTATGACTAAAAAAACCGAATAACACAAATAATATGTACGTTATACTGTAATAGTTTACGTATACATAAACTGTATGCTGCATACATAGATATTTTATCTATATTCTAAGAAAGTAAGCTCATGGCGAGGAGGGGTCATTTTATTTTTTGTACTTATACCCCAGTGCTTAGCACATATAGTCAAGAAATGACTGACTGAAAGAACAGAGTACTTTACCACTTCTCTCCACTGGTTCCCAGAATCCCTCTTTGTTTGATTCTCTCAACTGAACTCCAAGCAATCCATGCTTTCTTCCTCCCCCCCCATACTTTTCCCATTCCTTAAGAATTCTTCTCCGCCTATGGTAAAACTAGAAACTTATATGCAGGCAGTTTCCTCATCTATAAAGTGGGGAGCTGGATGATCTCTATGGTCCCTTTTGGCTGTAAATCCTATTACTCCCTTGAGGTTTGTGGGGCTACCGCATGCCACAGAATGAAATGGTTTGGGTAAAATATAGTAACTTCTACAAATGGATACAAACTGCTCACAACTTGGTCCCAATTTATTAGGGATCTATTTAGTAGTCTGTTGTGATGGGGGCATCCAGTCAACTGAAATTAAAGGATACTAACCAGATGTTACCATCATCACAAAGTGGGAGTACTGAACAGGAACCAGAGTGCAGAAACTTCTGGTTTTAGCAATAAACAGTTAAGTAGCTAGACTTCGAGTTGTGATTTCCCTCAGGCCTCATTTTTGCAGGAATAAATTCTAGCCTGACAAAAATTTGCACCTGACTGGAACGTATATGGAGACAATCTTAAAGAAAATGCCCAATTTAGGAGAATGCATTGTCCTGGATTTGATGTCAGATCTTTTAACTCATAAATTCTTCCCTTCATACCTTTTTTATGGAGGTGGCTGCTGCTTTCAAAAGGAAGCAATTACAGAGAACTCTCAAAAGATCACTGCCACTCTCTCTTGGTAGCTGCTCCTAGTCCAAGTGCCACCATATAGGGTAAAAACAGGGGCTTAGTGAGGACGATTCCTATAACAATCAGCAGCCTCCGAAAGCTCTGATTTCATCACCTTATCTCTACTAGATACTATTACTAGTCTCCCTTATCATCCCACTCCACTATCTACTTTGTACCCTTCTCTTATCCCATATAACTTGTCCATCTTTTTTCTTTGTTTTTGATCAGGACTCTGAGGATCACCAGACTGATACTAGTGTCTACTTGAAGCACCTGAAAAGGGGAGGTAGGGTGCCATCACTACATTCTTCCAGCTTCTTCTCTTGAAGCATCCGTGCCTCAACATTCCCAAGAGAAATCAGGGATGCCTTGAGTATTGTTTAGTTCAGTGGTTCTCAACCTTCCTAATGCTGCGCCGCTTTAATACAGTTCCTCATGTTGTGGTGACCCCCAAACATAAAATTATTTTCGTTGCTACTTCATAACTGTAATTTTTGCTGTTATGAATCGTAATGTAAATATCTGATACGCAGGATGTATTTTCATTGTTACAAGTTGAACATAACCCACAGGTTGAGAACTGCTGGTTTAGCTGAAGGGATTTTACAGGTTCTAGTCTAACCCAACTCCTTCATTTTACAGATGAGAACATCATAGTAGTATCCAAAGTTATATAATAAATAGTAGAGTATTTGAAGCCGAATTCTCTGGCTCCAAAACCAATACTTTTTTTCACTATACCAGAGCTGCAGGATTAGATGGCATGAAAAAATGCTGCTGAGCACTTGGTGGGGGGCACAGTCATAATCTGTAAAAGTATCTTACTTTTCTTCTTCTATCTGTTATTTCATCCCTTCTTGGACTCATGTAGCGTGAAGCCATTGATAGAAACAGAGGTCTTTTTTCCTGAAGCCATTCTTCCTCATTCCCTTCTAGTCCCACAGAATGGCCTTAGGCTGGGATTGGAAGAAGACAGACATAATCTAACCCCGTCCTACTATTACAGTTTTGGGGCTGGAACCCCGAAATGCAAGGGTATGTGCAGGTGTCTGCCTTGAAAGAAGTGACCACTCAAAGCATTTTTGCAGTCAGGGTAGCTAATTTTCATGATGACACCAGTAAGGCAGGCAAGACTCCTAGTAAATCTGCAGTATTAAAAGGCCAATAGCAGGGGGCAGTTTCTAGAGAGCCCACAGATTCCAAGAGGATGGGACGGATATTTATATACAAAAAAAGAAAGACAATCTGGACCGGATTAGGTAAATAGCCTAGGGTGGGCCACGTGCAAGAGTTAAATGGTTAAAGAAAGGAGTTAAAAGGTCAGAAAGTCTACGTGAAAGGGCAGTTAAAAGGATTATTGGAGCATTTAGGTAGAGATGGGCCAGATGCCTCAGGCAAAACACAGAGTTCAAGGGCAAAGGCACGGTCTTTTTCTTTTAGGGGTCTGGGTCCCATCACCCCATCCCCACCTTTCCAGTCTAATCACAACGTATTCCCCAACACATACTCTTGTTGTTGTTGGATTTCCTCTCTCTGACACGCCGGGTAACACTTTCCCTTTTCTGCCCTCACTGGCTTGAGTCCCAACTAAAATCTTACCTTCAATCTACGGGAAACCTGGCTAACGAACCACTCTTCGTTCTCCTTCTTTCGCTCTCTTAATTATTTCCTATCTGTCCTCTATGTAGTTTGTTTTGTACGTATTTGTTTGCACGTCGTCTACGTTAGATTGCAAGCTCCTTGAAGGCAGCAACTGTCTTTTGCCACTCATTGTATCCTCAGCGTCTACTAGTGCCAGGCACAGTCGGGGTTAAGTGAACGTTAACTGATTGCCTGAGCGACCCTCACCCATTCCTAGCTCCTCACGGTCTCTGTAAAAACAAAGACATTTATCGGTCCAGGTCGGAGCTTGAGTCGACAATGCTCGAGTTCTCCCTGCCGAGGTAAGAGGGGTAGTGGGGAGGTCACCCAGAGAAAGGAGAGCCGCGGGGCGGGTGCCCACGCTGTTAAAGACAGTCACCTGGACACACGAGCCTTGGCGAGCGGGGGGCAGCCCGCGGGGGAGGGACCAGCCCAGGTGTGGCAATCACGGCGGGGGGCGGGGCGGTGCTGGGAACTGCTCTAGTCACGTGTGCCGAGCGAAAGGAGGAAGGGCCCACCTTCTGTCGCCCCGGACCGGTTACCCCTCACCTTCTGGGGGTGGGGGGGTGTCCCATTTTTGCAGCTCCAGCACTCTCTCGCCACCCGGTACAGCCACCACCCTCCTCTCGGGCCCCAAAGGGCGCCCCGAGCCCCGCCGCGCGCACGCGCATGCTCACACGCCAAGCAGCTCGCGCGCCCCTCCACCTCTGGCCGTCTCCTTCATCCTCCCTCCCAGGCGCCGGCGCGGGTGGCGGCCCCACCTCCCGACGTGGACCCCCTCCCCCTCGCAGAAGTCTCCAGGGCTCCCACGGAAGTCCTTTTTTACAGAAGACGCCCCTGCGTCCGCTCGCTGGCTGCGTGCCGCTTGGTCGGTTTGGCGTGTTGTTGGCGGGGCGGGACTTCCTGTCCCGCGCTCTTTTGTCTTCCGGCTGGAGCCGGAAGACCCCCCGCTCCTGGAAGGATTCAGAAATTCCCGGACGGGAAGGTGAGACATTCCGGATCGTCCCGGGGAAATCAGGAGGTGGGATCACCTTGCTTCTGCGCCATGGTGAGTCCGCGTGTTCAGGAAGCGCGGGCCTGGGGTGCATGCAGAGGGAGGGGGTCCTGGCCATTCCCTTCCAGTATCAGTGGGAGGCGGGTGAGACCCCAATGACAAGCCCCAGAGGCGGAGCCCACCCGGCTCCCGGTCCTGCTCTGCAGGTGGCTGTGGGTCCCCGGGCTCCAGCCGGAGCGTCCCTCCCTGTCATCCTCGGGGGAGGAGAGTGCTAGGTAAGATGCTCGTGGTGTTCTCACCTGCTTCTCACTCAAGTTCCCACCGGGAAACTAGCGAGTTAGAAGCCGAGTACAAACCTGCTCCACAAACCTCCATGAAGCCCCTACTGCGTGCGAAGTTGAGGTTAAGACACAAGAAGCGTGATCTCAGTAATCAAAGCCTCTGCACATGCAGCCTTCAGCGCCTGTGGCAGAAGACCCACTCACCGTCCGATCAGAAAATGGAATGATGTAGGAAAAATCGTTCCTAGAGTACAAAAATGGATGCAGAGTAGTAGGTCTGTTTTCCTTCTCTTGGGTAAGAGTAAGAATAGCAGTAAAATCAGCCCCAGCATCTTTGAACTTGAAAGGATTTGGCGCTTGTATAAAAACTGTTACTCTTCTTCTGCATCTGCATAAGCCACCTGTCCTCAGTGAACGTTAACCTTCATTTGGTACTTTTTCAGGGTCGTCTGTTTGGAACATCCAGATAATGTCTAGGGTGTTGAGGTTTTTGCTTGTTTTTTGTTTTGCAATTTCTAAAATACTTTTGGGTCTAAATCCTAGAGAACTGTATTGTGAGACCCCTTAGTTCACATTTTCTACCTATTTTCATTTGCCTCTCAGATTGTACTATACTGCATTATTTAATGTACAGGTTGGCAGTGTGTGCTGTGGAGAGAGCAGTGGATTAGGAGTCGGAGAACCTCCGTCTGAATCCAGTTTCTGCTATTTACTACTCACCTTGGTCAAATCACTTAACCTCTTTGGGTTTCATTTTCCTTATTTTATTGAGTTTAACTGACCTCTAAACTTCCTTTCAGCCTTACATTCTATGATACAATGTATTTTACCTTAGTGAATGATCCACTTAGGTGAGTTGCCACATCATTTTCTTCAGAAAACATGTTCACTTATTCAGTTTAAATAACTTACAGGGCTAGACTTTTCTTTAATGTAACTTCAGCCTGAAAAAAGTGAAGGCTAGTTTACATAATTAAAAAACATGAATATATATTTGTTCAACATATTCCACCTAACTAGTGGGCTCTGTGAAGCTCTTGAAAAGTCAATTTGAGGCCAAAAGTCTCTTATTGGTTTGATATAGGCTGCAACCATGAAATAAAGAGTTCTTTAAAAGGAAGAGGATATACTGAAAAGTAACACTGATTATAAGTAAATGCTCAAGTTATATACACACCAGTCATGAAGGGGGAAAGTGTAGCCTATTCCCAGACACATTTCGTACTACAAGCTGTGTTAAGGATGAAAATACAGATAGCTTCTATCACACATTTAAATTAATTAATGGGTCCTGGATCCATAATGGACTTTTAAAGGCAGTTACAGGTATCAGTGCATTGGATGAACAATCCTACCATTCCATAAAGAATCCCTTCAAAGATGGAATAATGAGCTATATTATCATAGATCTAACACACTGACTTTTTTATGTTCTGTCAGTTCACTTCAGCCTTAGTTTTCCCATCTGTGAAGTGGTCTAGAGACACATACCTACCTGCTCTTGGCCTGAATCGCTTGGCTTTTGTAAAAGTAAGAAGTGGGTTAATTATTCGAGGTTAAAATTATATTCCAGAGTTTAAAATTTAGATTGCTACTAAAGGTGATATATATAACTTTTATAAAACTTGAGGACTTTGTTCTTAATGAACAAAGGAAAATATGCTATATATTTCTATACTGTACATAAACTTGGTCTGATTATTGTTGCCATTGCCCAGCATTTTCATTCCACTAGAATTGACTTCTACTCGATTACTTTTCTTCATTTTATCTACATTTAGGAGTGTTTATGTATGTTTTTAGTTCTCATGGCCGTAACCTTCAATACTGTGGTGGTTCACTCATTTTTTTTTCTCATTTATATTTTTTAGTCAAGATATTCTGCTTTCCTTTGTCATATGTGTCCAAATCAACTGGTACGTGTAAAAAGAACAGTATTCCTATGTTAATAAATGCCCCCCCAAAAGGCCCAGGATTATTTTTTTAAGCTCTATTCTATTTTTTGACAACTTAACAAAGGAATAAAAGACTAGCGTCTTCTCTGGTTATGTATCAAAAATAAAATGAAAAATAAATAAAGCTAGTTTATAGAACATAGAAAGTCGTGTAAATGACCAACTTAAAGTATTCTTTTCTAGTTAGGAGAAATTGATTAGGACACTAAATCTACAGGTAAGTAATACGTATCTAATCATTTTACCCTTGAAGATTAAATTGTGATTTCCTTTTACTTAGAACTTTTTAGTTTATTAACAATTCTGAGACCATCTGTTTCTTTAAATATGTGTATATTATATATATATATATATTATATGTATACACATTATATACATGTGTATATATTACATATATTATTTTGCTAACTTTGGGAAAAAAAATTTAATCCTAATAGACCTGATTCTTGAAAATCAAAGGACATTTAAAAGTTCAATTTAGCAAACATTAAGTGCTTACAGTGCAATGTAATGTGCTAGGTCCTGGTGAAAAAGCAGCCCCACCCAGAAGAACATTTCTAATAAAAATGTCATATTACAACAAATGGGAACCTTGAACAAAAGTTTGCCAAGCATTGAACAGTCCTTACTTGCACTCGAAGCTTAGCTCACATTCATGAAAGGAACATGCTTATACATTATTAGAGTAAGAAGCTGTGAAGGGTGTCAAGTCACAGGGATACTATTTTTCTGAGCCATGTAACCGTAGAGTTTTACTGTTGGAAAGAAATGGCTTTTAAAGATTTGGTACTGAGAATACTTTAAGACTTTTAATTAGGATATGTTAATATTACTTTTTGGCAGATATTATTTAAATAAATTGGTTGCCAGGCATGGTGACCCATACTTGTAATCCCAGCCACTGGTAAGACTGAGGCTAGACTTGGCCTATACAACTTGAGGCCCCTGGGCTGCTTGCAGCATGCCATAGGATTTCCTCTACGTACAAAGGATGTTTTCCTCTCCTTTGGGGCACCTGAAATCCTTTGGCAAGCTGCAAGCCTCAGGCCATAAGCAAGTTGTGAAGTCTTGGGCTAGAGGATCTCCTGAGCTCAGGAGTTTCAGACTGCACTAGGCTGTGCTAATTGGGTGTCCCACGCTAAATTTGACATTAAAATGATGAGCCTCTTGCAGCAAGGGGTCTAACAGGTTGCCTAAGAGGTACCCAGGTGAGAAATGAGCAGGTCAAAGCTACTGTGGCCGTTAGGAGCATTAGACCTGTGAGTTAACGCCTGCATTTCCAACCTGGGCAAGATGGAAAGACCCAGTCTTAAATAAGAAACAAAGAAAATAATTAAATTCTTTAGATATTAATTTTAATTTATAAATCAGCTTGCTTTTGTCAGGTTCTTAGATCCTAAGGACTTTCTATGTTCCAGGAATTGGGCTAAGTAAAGAGGACACAAAGAAGGCTCCTTGCCTTCAAGAAGCTTACATTTGAATAGAAGATATACATATATGTGTATGTATTGTAGCACCAGTGCAACACCCACAGCACCGATGGTGACGGTGACTATGCTAGCATAATTCTGAATCACGAAATATAACCGACCCACCATATAGAAGACAGAAGCAAAACATTTATTTAGACATCAGAAAGTGAAATCCATCATAGCAACAAAGAAGTTAATATATCATAGCACAGCAGGGAGCCTCACCATCCTTTAGCATTTCCACAAACAAACACAAGCCTAGCTGTCTCCCTGCCTGTTTCTTTTTCACCCTTGAGCACTAACTGCGCTGAGTCCCAGCTTCTTCTGGGCTCTGCTTCTCCTGTTTGGCAAACTCCTCCCACCACAGACTCCATGTGATTCCATTCAATCTATTAAGGGTAAGGGTAAGATCTTCAAATTCCCTTAGGCCTATTAAGAGGCAGGGAAGATCCTCAAATTCCCGTTCCCAATACACATATACATACATATTTTCATGCACGGGATGTTCCAAAAGTCTTATTATAGTTTTAGGCTTTAATAATAAGTAAAGGTGACATCTAATGAGATTTAAGAAAGACTTTGTTTAGTTAGTGTTGCTTAAACTGAGTTTTAAAGGAAGTCAAGAATTCTAAGGGCTGGAGAGCTGGAAAAAGAATGTCCCAGACATGTAAAGACATGGAGATGGGGAGATACGTCATTGTTTCAAAAACAGACAAAAAAAAAAGGGAGTAGACCAGTCTGGCTGAACTGTAGAGTAGAGAGGATTAATGTGTAAGAAGACTGGAGAGGTGGGAAGAAGTCAGACTGGGAAGAACTTCATGCCAGACAAAAAGAGTTTAATATTTGATCCTACAATTAATAGACCTGCTGAAGTTGTTTTTTGTTGCTGTTCCTTTTTAATGAATAAATAATCATTTATTAAGTGCTTATTATATGGAAAGCACAAAGAGGAAAGTAAAATAGTCTCTGCTCTCAAGGTCCTTCTATTCTAATGGGGAAGTCAAGACATAGGAAAGATTTAAGTTGCAAGTTATGGAAAAAAACCCAACATCCTTGACATATGGCAGCAAAGCAAATGTTAATGTTTCTTTAATGTAATTACTGATAAAATCATATTGGTTTCTGATAGTGAACTGTTTGATGGTGCCAAGGGCTTTGGTGTCAGGAATTCTCCTTTCTGGTTCTTGGGTACCTATAGCTGTATTCCTTTCAGGAGCAGTCATCAGGCTGTATGACCCCAGGATGTTCCCAGGGTGATGGATGGGAGTGCCTGACTGAAAGCAGTGCTACTCCCAAGGCTCTTAGGGTCAGGTCCTGGGCTGTACACATCAAGGTCTGAGAGAAGGTGATAGTCAAGGTCTTTGTGGTGGTTTGACCTGCCTAACCGGTGCTGCCTCCTGTCTCCCCCACCAGGTACCTGGCTGCTTCTGCTTAGCCGACCTGCCTACCCTGTGTGGACATTGGTGGGGATGACTAGCTCCTTCTCAGGAACTGCTTGCCCAGATCATGGTTGTAAGGGAGTGATCAGATGTGTGCTTTAGGAGAATAGCTGCTTTGGTGACTGTGTGGAGGATGGATTTGAATGGGGAGAGACTCGATTTAGGGAGATCAAATTAGAGGCTGTTATGATACTTAAAGTGAGAGTTGATTAGCGACTAAACTGGAATCATAGCTGTTGGAGTACCGAGAAGATTTTATAGTTGGTTGTAAGGGAGGGAGCATAAGGAGTTAAAGGCATCACTGAGCTTGTGAGTCTAGGTGACTGGAAAGCTACTAATGCCCTCAGCAGTAATAGGGGAATTCTGGAGAGGGGTGGTATTTAGGGGGAAGATTATGATCTTTTTAGAGAAGTTTAGTTTTAAAATTCCTATGAGACATTCCAATTCTAATTCACAACATTTCTAGTCTGTTCTTTTCTCCTTACTCCATTCTTCCTTGTCTCATTTTTGTATACTTTTTTTATTTCCCTTATTAACTTGTAAACATCTTGGGGACAGATATTATGATTGTTTTTCGTTTTGTGTCACCATGGATGTTTAATATGTTTATTGAATTAAATAGTGTGTGGGCCATTACTCCCCTGGTAGGCCAGTAGGTTCAGAAGGGTAGGCTCCTCTGCCCTTGACATTCTTCTTTACATAATAACTATGTGCTAGGCACTGTGAGGCAAGGGAAAGAAAGGGAATAAGCATTTATATTGCACTTATTCTGTGTGAGGCACTGTGCTAAGAGCCTTGTAAATATTACTTCATTTCATCCTCATAAGTCTTATAAGGCAGGTGCTATTATTATTCTCATTTTATAGTATAGAAAACTGAAGCAGGCAGTGATTAAGTGATATTTAAGGTGCAAGATTCTCAGCTTCTGGAGTCTAGTTTTATTGAATCCTGAGATTCTAATCGGTGGGTATAACTGGAGATGTTTCACCATAGAACTAAATATAGGTAAAAATGCTGTTGAGAGAGATTGGAACTTGGACAAAGTCAAGGTGAGGTTGCTACAATGAAAATCAACTTAGATTTGAACTGGATGACCTCTAAGAGTTTTTCTGTGGTTTTAGATATACTTTGTTATGTATACTTGGATGTTTTTAAACAAATTACAAATATATTAAGTTTTCATTGTGTTAACATGTGTATAATGGAAGATTTGTTCAGAGCTACAACGTGGGCTGCCAGTATCACTTCTCCATTATTTGTGGAATAGCTAGAGATCCAAGTCATTGATAGTGGCTTTTGTGGAGATTTCCATCAGTATAGTGGGAAGGGGATCTGAAATAAGCAGTGGGCATCTGGGACTTTACTGTTATTGGGCTGGCTCCCATCACCAACAGTCTTTTTCAGTGTAGAGTGTGGGGGATGGACTAGTTAACATCTAAATTCTCCTCCAGCTTTTAAAGTTTCATGATGGTCTTAAGGATGTGGCCTGCTTGTCTTTATACTGTTACTACTTAGTACTTTTAACCAGGATTTCCCTTCTCCCTATCTCTGCAAAAGCATATAACAGCATTCTTTCCTAACAATTCTGTTCCTGGAATAAGCCCTTCTTTGGATGTTTTATAAGAGGTTTCCTCCTTCCCCAAATACTTTCCTTTTTTTTCTCTTAATAGAAAAAAACTCTTTGGAGTTTACTGTCTACTCTTGGAAAGTACCGCCCCCTTCATTGGTGGTACTCAAATGGAAGCTGGATGACTATTTGTTGGGAATATTGTGGAAGGACTTTCATTTAAGCTCTTAGTTGGATTAGATTGGAGATGGTAAATGCTCCTGAGTGAAGCCAAACCAGATTAAAATGTTAATTGGGAAATATTTAACAAAATAAATCCAAATACAGTAAAACAGAAATAATGTTAATGTGCCCACAGCATTTTAATGCTCTCTGTTTCTGTTTCAGTTGACAACCTTGGCTTAGATCACTTCTGAGATTCCTTACAACCCAAAGATTCTATGATTCTGCCCCTTAGGTAATAGGTAATCCATACTTTGGGTCGTGGACTGAAATTGAAATGACATGACTTGACAAGTCTTAACAAAGTGACCACAGAGTACGAATTAAAAAGTTTTAAGGAGCTTTAATTTACTAGCTGGGGCTACTCCATGCCAGTTAAAGGGGGAGCAGCCCCGAGTTCGGGGGTGGAAAACCTTCTATACATTCTTTGGTTTACGTATCTAACTAACACAATTGATTACTAAGCAGGTTGTCATATAGATACAAACAAGTGGTTACTAAGGAAAGAGGAGGGGGTGAGCGGAGGGGGTCTGCAAGGTAAGCGGAGGGGCACAGGGCATGACGACTGAGCAAGGAAAAGATAGATTACCCTAGGTCGGCCTCCCAGGTAAAGATAAATCACTCTAGGGAGGCTTCCCAGGTTCATAGAGTTTCACTTGGCTAATTATCATGGAGTTTCACTTGGCTGTATATCATAGAGTTTCACCAGGCTGACCACTAACTTCAGAAAATATTTCTTAACTATTTCTTGACCATAACAAAATAACTGCCATAAGATTCATCCACTTTTCAGAAAAACTCTGGGGGCTGAGGAAATTGGTGAATAGTCTAGAAGTAAGGTAGTAGAAGTAGAAGAATGTTTTTCTTCTCTTCCTCATTATCAGTGGCCATCCATTGCAGACTCTCAAACTCTACTCTTGTCCTGCACTTAGAAGAGTGGGGACAGGATTGTAAGGTTAATGGGACTGGCAGAGGTGAGGGGAGGTTGGACAAGAAAGGACTGTGTATATGTTTGGGATCCCCAGTGATGGGAATTTCTTTTCCTTCCTGGATGCATACGTTTTGGAATGTCTAGTGGTCTCCTAATAGAAGAATCCCTTCAGATGGCTGTGTGAGCATGTACTCAGGTACCAAGGTACCACATATGCTTAGACTACAGAAATGGCTCTTTAGGAAAGTACTTCAAAAGAATTGTCCAGCCTTTTAAGACCACGAGCAGCAACCAGTATTTGAGTGTCCAAGAATACCTGGTACTGTGCTGGGCTATGATTATTTTGTTTATTTGATAAGCTAATGTACTTATCTTTTTTTAGATAAGCGACAAGTATTTTTGAAATATCTCTGAATTACTTGTCAGTCATTTTATGTGGTTATATAAATAGTATCCTTAACAAGGAATTAAATTGATTTTTATCATAATGTACATTGTTACAGATCCCAACAATTAACTAATGACCTTAGGCTGTACTTTCCCCTTTCTCAATGTCAGAGCTTCCTGCTTGATTGTAGGGAAATGAATCTGGTTGCTGTGTAGTGGTACCACTATTTAAAAAAAATTTTGAGGCCGAGAAAACATTAAATAACGAAGAATAAACAAATAACATAAGGGAGAGGACGTTTGTAAGAGGTGAGTAGGCCTGGAACATTTCTGTGTAGCTTTATGTTATGTGCTCTTTAGGGGCACTGTTTATATGAGGCAGTCAGGCCTTCCATAGAAAATGGTGGGAGAATTAGCAGAAGAGTAGAAGAGACAAGAGCCTGATCTTCCTAAGAAGGAGAAAATTATGTAAGTGATTTGAAGTGGTTTGGACTGGTGATTTGGGCTAGGGGTTCATTTTGGGCACTGTTTCTGCCTTTCTTTGCACCATTAACACTTACAGACCTCATCTAGAGCATTGTGTTATATCACAATTTAAAGACATTGATAAGTTGAAGAGTATTCCAGAAAGGGGGGGGGGGGGGAGGAGAGGGAACAGTTAATGTTCTGTAATAGTCACAGAAGATATGTCTGCACCTTGTGAAGTGGTATCAGCTTTTCATATTCCTTGGAAATATATGATAGTAACCTACGGATAATGTCAAGAATATGTATTCGATGAAGAAAGAAGAGATTTGTCCTGGTCTTAAGTGACTCCTGAGAGGTAGAAACGAAGGCCTGCATGGACCTTAGATGAAAAATCAGTAGCTGTACGGTCTTCCCAAAACTTGTGTCCAGAATGTGACCAATTGCCTTTTTGGATTTGTCAAATCAGAAAATATTTAACATTTCCTGTGATTTGCATTGGAAAAAATGATACCAGAAGAATCTGGAAAGAATCTCTAAGAGTTAGGAAGACCTGAGCAGTAAACTGAAGGGCAGAGGTGCTATTTTCAGTACTATAGCTGATTTAAGTTAACAACCATAACAGAAAGTAGGCTATAGAAAATGTATATTTGCTTTAAAGATGGTATTGGGGAGCTGGGCATTGGCTTTCAGGACCATAGTTTATAGTGTAGAGAAGGAGCCTGTTTAGGATCAAGAAAAATATCATTGTCTGGAGACAGGCTAATGGGCTTTAAACAGAAAAAGGTAGGGAAGGTAGAACCGTTTCTAGGTAGATACTCTAGCAGGTAAGGTGAATAATAACATTAGAGATTCCCAATGTATTTCAAAAGACACAATGACTAGGAAGAGGGCCAGGGACGGTACTCAAAAGTCTGTATAGATGTATGGAGTATGACTAATACAGTAAATTAGAAATTTTAAAGATAAATATAACAATATTGATAGCAGTTCATGACTGCAATGTGTCAGTTGTAGAAGCATAATAAACCATTTTTAATTCAAGTGGAAATGCTAAAAAATACTTCTCCTTTGTGGATTTACCTGAAGAAAGGAAACTTTATCAATATTTAATAAAATTTCTCAGGAAGTAATGCCCTCTATTAAGATGCTTTTCCCCATTCTCTTAGACTTAACTTCTCTTGTGAAAGTGTATAAAAGGTCAAAAATCAATTCTAAGGCTCCAGGAAATAGATTACCAGTGGTAAATAGAAAGAAATGGAACTGTGTAATTTTGTTTTATCATGTAGTTAAACTTGCGTAGTTCAAGATTCCTATGACTTTGGAGGAGATACAAAGTTTAGATAAGACATGATCCCTGCCCTTGTGAACATGATGGTTTTTTATTCTCAGTGAGCTGACAGAATCTGCACATGAGAGAGATGTTTGGTAGTGGAACATAGCATGCATTAGCAGGAAGAGAAAGAGTGTTTAGTTTGGGTCAAGTCCTTTACCAGAGGTAGTAGCAGTAGTAATGTAGAGGAAAAGACAGGTGCAAAGATTCTGTGGAATTACAATGGGTAAGATCAGTTGGATAGAAGAACTTTTAAGCTTAAATTTTCATGCTTTGGGAAATCTCTTAGAGTTGGCCCCAAATGAAAATTCACTGTGATGGTGTGTCTTCTTTACTTGAAGTCTTCTTGTGGAAGCTAAACAACCGTTTGTAGGAAAGGACTAGATTTATATAGGACTTTAAGATTTGTGAAACACTTGGTAAATATTTTGTTTTACCCTCACAACTACCCTGCATGGTAACTGCTATTATTATCCCCATTGTATAAATGAAGAAGCCAAACCACAGAGGTTATGCATAGGTTATACATGTGTAGTCATGCAAAACATATTTGTAGGAAGGATTCTTGTTTAGAAATGGGTTTGGGGGTGGCTAGGTGGCGCAGTGAATAGAGCACTGGAGTGAGGAGGACCTGAGTTCAAATTCAGCCTCAGACACTTAACACTTACTAGCTGTGGTGACCTTGGGCAAGTTGCTTAACCCCAATTGCCCTACCTTCCCCGCTCCAAAAAGCAAAAAAAAAAAACAAAACAGCAACAAAGAAAAACAAAACAAAAAAAATGGGCTGGATTAGGACTTACAGAAGGATTCTGAATCTGTGGGAAGGGGGAAAAATCAAAGAAAATTCCAAGATTTTGGATATGAAAGAATGGGTGACTGATAATATAAATGATAATTAAAGTGAGTCAGAAGGAAGAATAGGTTGGGGGTAAAAGATCAATTTGTTTTCAGATATGTTGAGTTTGGTGTTCTGTCGGAACAGTCTGTGAAGTAGGAGTCCTAGAGGTAAACATGTTTGAATTAGGCGTTATAGGATATGTGGATGGTAAAGAATCAAAAGATTTTCTAAGAATCAGGAACGGTATTAACAAAAATATAGATAAAAATCTTTTTAGTAGGCTTTTGGAGATTAAGATCAGGAGCTCAGAAAAGAGATATGGACTGGACAAATATTTGCATATTAGTTGAAGTTGGGAGTAAATGAGATTGCTTAGGGAAAGAATAGAAAAAGTGGTCAAGGGTAGAACCTTGGTGAGCACCCACCCCAAGTGATAAGGCAGACAAGGTAACAGTGTTTGGAAATACGAGGTTTATTGCTATTAAAGCTTTAAAAGGTACTAAGATTTTCGGAACACCCTTTTTCGGAAGAGTATGACGTGTCTGAAGCCAAGGGAGGAGAAATATTCAGGAGGTAGTAGTCATTAGGGTCAGTTCTTCAAAGATGTCTAAGAGGAAAAGTACTGAAATAATCCATTTAGCGTCCTAGGATTATACATTGTCCATGGTTGTCTGTTATGTTGTATTCATTTTAAGTTAGGAAACCAAGACCCAGAAAAGCACAGTGATTTTTAAAAGGTTACAGCCCTACACTGTGAATGGTGTTATTAAGAGAATACATTGGTGACCTTTGAGAATTTACATTCCATGGGATAGTGGAGACAGATTTTTCACATAAGTCACAAGTTCTTCCCTAACCGCAAGTCTTTGATAGGAATCCAGCAGTGTGATGTCTAGATTGGGAGGGAATCTAGAGTTGGAAGCTGTAGAGGACAGGATTTCCTTCTGGAAAAAATAATGTCTCAGTGATACTTACTAAATTTTGTTTTTTTAAAACCCCCTTTTTAAATGAGGGGGTTGGACTAGTTAATATCTAAGATTCTTTCTTTCCAGGTCTCAAAAGCTCCATTATTGTGGACCTTCTTTGTCCTGCTACTCTTATTTCTGATTGAAATTTTTCTCTCACTATTCTACTACTCTTGTGTTCCTCCAAATTTTCCTACCCCCGAAGTAAACACTGCCTTTTATAAAGCCATACAGGTTTTGTAAGAGCTAGCAGCAAAGTGTGTTGGGGTGGGGGGAAGGGGAAGGAGGAAGGGAGAGACTTTTCCTTCATTCCTCTTTTCCAAAATGCTTCAGTTTTTTCACTTAACATTAAATGAGTGAGGAAAGACAAAGGCCAATGAGAGCTTTTAAAAAATAGAAGGGGTTGTCTTGGGAATTCATTTCAGTTCATCAAGATTTATTCCATGTCTCCTGTCTGCCATCTCCTCATCTCCACTGTGCCACGCTTTGAATGTACAAAGACAAAATTGATACAGTCCCTTTCCTTGGGGATCTTAGATTGTTTTGCAAGAGCTGCTCATGAAAGGAAGTTCTCTTCTTCATTGGTGGTCTTCAGATGGAAACTGTGTGACTACTTGCCAAGGATGTTGTTCAGTAATCAATTGGAGTACGTGGCCTATGTTGTCTGTTCCGGTTCTGAGATTCTGAAAGTTTAGAATGAAGTTACTTACCCACTTTGGTTCTCGTTTTTCTCATTTATAAAATGCGGGGGTTGGATTAGATGACTTCTGAGGTCTCTTCCGGCTCTAAATGTAATATCCCCTCTCTGGGCCTATTTGATTGTAGGCAGATGAGGTTGGGCCACTGGAGAGGAAAAAGTAGAAGTTGCATGAGAAAGAAGGGATGTTTCTTGAGTAAGGTCTTAGAGGAGGTAGGGGGGAATGGGATTGAAGGGGAAAGTACAGAGAATTAGCTTTCGCAAAGAATAAGAATACTTCATGCTCTGAGGTAGCAGGGAAGAGGAACCAATAGGTAATAATATTGAGAAATTTTGAGAAACAGAAATGAATTGAAAGCAGTCTTCCTGGATGTTCTCAGTTTTCTCTGTAAAGTAGAGCACAGGTCATCTGTCATAATTGTGACTTTTGAGTACATGACTGAAATTTTAATAAGAGAAGAAAAGATTTGCATCAGTTGTTAACAGTGAGTAAGATAGGGAGTTGTCTTCAAGGAGGAGGGTTTTTAAGAACAATTGAGATGATGGACCTTAAATTAGGTTAGGATATGGAATCACCTTAATTTGATGACTTCGAAGTTTATATGCACAGAGAGAGAGAGAGAGAGAGAGAGAGAGAGAGAGCCAGAGCAAGAGCAAGAGCAAGAACGAGAACTCAAGTCTGTCTGTGAGACACATAAGGTTTTGATCTCTAAGCTTGAAAAATAAAATTTAGAAATACAGAGTTGATTTGTTTTATGTGATATAAGAAACTCTCCTGGATGATGAAACAATGTTATTGCTGGTCATTTCCTGCTCTTGAACTTGCCTAGGGTCACACATCCATTAGGTGTCAGAAACAGAACTTAAACCCAGATCTTCCTGGTTCTGAGTTAGACACTTTATCTACTAATCCGCCTTTTGCCTCCTCTCTTCTCTACCTTCATTCATCTGCCTTTTTAAAAAAAAATCTTCAAAGTCCTTAAATAGTTGTACTTAAAATTTGTTTTTCTTTTAATCTTTTTAAGTGCCCAATTATATAGTTCAAACATTATAGCGGGTAGTTAATTTTTTCAAACTGTGGAGAAAAATAATGTAGGTTGACCTCAGAATTGGGATAACATGGATTCTAGACCTTCTTGAGGCACATTACTGTCTGTGTGGGCTTTGATAAGGTGTTTAAACTCTCTGTCCCAAGCGTGTTTGAGACTATAAGTTGTAAAATAATTGCTGAGCTGAGTTAGAAGGTGGGCTTTTTGCAACAGAACTTCTCTACATCAAAAAATCAGAAGTTTGATAATTACTGAGGGGAAGTGAAAGAAATGTGTAACTGAAAAGAAGGGCTGGTCAAAGGTCAGGTATCCATGTGAGGGATGGATGATAGCCCATGAGCTTCATTGTTATCCTCATTATCTCAAGATGACCAGAAGGAGGTTCTCAGGCTGTTGGGTGGATTCTCTGTGGAAAACTTATGGACAAGAGCAAGAGAAGGTGGATAGGCATGCATGGCTTATTGGTACACTTGGAGGATTATCCACATTGATGAGATTGTGCATCCATTGCAGAGTTTGATTATTTTGAGTAATTAAACACATTCTAAAAGTTTATGTTATTTGAATTCCATAACTCTCTTGGCATTTCATTTCCCAGGTTCCCCAGTTGATTTTTACTTATGGGATTCTTTGTGAGATTCTCTTGGATTTTTATTTTCAAATATGTTTAAATTTGCTGGGAAACTGCCCCTGAGATCAAAGCCCATGTAAAATAATTTATATGTCATGTTCTTTCAGTTTTCTCTAGTTTTTATTAAAAAAGTATAAATATAAAAATATAATTAAAATCTGATGAGACTCTGGTAGGTATTTTTACACATGTTTTTTTCTGGTGACTTGAAGGACTTTTTCTTGATCACTGTAGTTTTGAAGTTTGACAGTGATCATAGATTCATAGAGTCATAGATCTGCAGTTGGATGCACATAATTGTTCAGTGCTGAGTTTCTCCTTGTCTAGATTCTTCAGTAAAGAAGGTTGCTTGGCAAAATGTGGATCCGCCTTTGTGGGGGGGTTTTGTACTGAGAGTTCACTGCGTGAATTAAGTCCTGCCTGATGTCCGCACATCCATATAAGCAGCATATTTCATCTCTTTCTTTTTTGCTTTCTCTTTTTCTATTCAGATGTTTAGGCTTTTCTCATTAATATGTATCTTTTCATTGGTCTCATATGTCTTTGTAGGCGTTATAGTTTGTTGTCATTATAAGTGTGTTTCCATTTTTATTTTGTTTTGATACATTACAGAAATGTGTGATTTGGGGTTAATTTACATTCTACAAACCTCATTTATCATCTCAATTTGTTTTTTGTTTTGTTTTATTTACCATTTTATTCAGTTTTAGTTTTTCAATAACTTTATTTCTTTTTGGCATTTTCATTGTTATTTTTCAGGGGAACTACAAGGAACCAGGCTCCCTTTTATCCTAATTCTTCCACGGCATCTCTTATAAAGTGACTTGAGCAATTGCCCTCCCCTAAAACTGTAAATGAAATGTTGGATCTTAGGTTTCAGAGGATCCCTAAGAAATCTCCCTCAAAATCCATTGTTCAGATTTACTGCAGCATTGAAGTTTTGGGAGCTGCTAGTGGGGAGGGAAGTTGACTTCCTCTTTTTCTTCCCTCCATCCCCAGTTGATGGTGATGGTTGTGGACCTCTGGGCTGTAAAGACCGCATACAAGAGTTGGCCAGCATTCATGGCAGGCAGGAACACTCCAGTGTAGAAAATAGTTGATGTGAGGCCTCTAACTCTCTTCTCTTTGTATATTAAATATTAAGAAAAAGAAATAAAATAGTTTACAGAATATTGCAAATGGAATTAAGGACCAAAGTCGATCAGACAATTTTTCCCATCAGTAGAAAGTAGTGGAATAACTTTTGAGAACGTATTCATTTTTTTCTACAATAGTGATTTTAATTTAAATATTCATCTTTAAGTTAAAAAATATTTTCTTTTATTTAAGCATTTATAGTGGAGAATGATACAATGGTCTGTTGCGTTAGGGTGAGGTATAATATGTAGAGATGTGTAGTCTTTCCATACCACTTCAATACACAGTACTGTCATTTTCCTCTTCTCTGTCTTAGCCCAGAAGTAAGCACACACCTTAATTGCTAGCAGCAATAGGGAGGATAAAGAAGGGATACAAAATCTTCCATGTATCATTTTCTCTTTTAATCATTGTGTTTGTCTATACCCAGTGTCTAGTTTAGTTTCCGTCATGTCTGACTCCTCATTGACCCGTTTGGGGTTTTGGCAGTGATGTAAGAGTGTTTTGCTCTTTTTTTCTCCAGATCATTTTACGGATGAGGAAACTAAGACAAACAGGCTTAAGTGACTTGCCCAGGGTCATATATTTAACAAATATGTGAGTCCAGATTTCAGCTCAGGAAGGTGAGTCTTCCTGACTCCAGGCATGGCACTGTATCCACTGTACCACTTAACTACTTAAAATAAATGTTTGTTGATTGGTTTGGTCTTTCAAGATAAATGCTGTCTTCATTCTCATTCTTAATAGCAATGACTAAAGGTTTCAATTAAAACAAAAATCAGAGAAGGAAATATTAGAATCTTAGAGAGATAAAGAAATATAGCAATCAACTGTCCCAAGCTCCCTGTCAGTACAGAAATTCTCCAGCTGGGGTTTGTCTGTAGTTTACACCCTAATTGTTCTGTATTAATGTGTTTAATGCCCTGAACTTTATATTCCTTTTTCCTTAAGACTTTCTAAATTTTATAGAGGCGCTTCTTTTATTCTTATAAATCTTGTGGCAAGCTTTGTTATTACTGTATTTTGAAAATCTTGAGTATTTCTCTTATGTTCCATTGTGGTGGAGAGGTAAATTTGAGAGCTCCATGGTTTTGCCAGATTGAACTAAGATCTGGCAGGTTTCTGTTAAGCTGGAAATTCTTCCAATATAGATCTCATTTTATAAAGAGAGGTCCTTTTACCAAGAGGTGAGGAATCCTATGACCATGGCAAGAGTGCCTGAATTTGATTCTTGACTTAATTTGTGTGATTTTGGACAATGCACTTGACTTCTCTGGATTTTTGTTCCTTCATCTGTAGAATTAGGGATTTGAACTAATTGATCTCTGAGGTCCCTTCTCCAGTTCCAGATCTGTGATCGATCATTAACCCTTGAAAAAACAATAACAACAGAAAAATTACTCTCAATTCTCTGTGGCCCTCTTTTACTCCTGTCCAGAAACAGTGATAAAGAGTAGACTTAGGGTGCTAAAAATTACCTCGTTTTTATGCTGTCTGTAATTTTAGCTGTTGGTCACTTAATTGTAAGATTTTTAAAAGTTTTATGGATATCTTCTGTTTTTAGAATAGTTATTTCCCTTAATGTGAGACTTTTATCTGTTGACCTACAAATTGACAAAGGGAAAAATCTGAATCATATCAACATTGGTATCGATATTTTTGTGATAAATGACAAAAAGAAGTTGTAGCTAAATAGAAAAATAAATGTGGGTTTGTGTCAAGGTGGTATCATGTCTGGAAGTAGAGAAAAACAGATCCCTTACAAATACACCACTGAGGCTTAGAAATCCACCATTGTAAAAAGAAATAAGAAAAGTTACTTACAGACTCCTTTACCTAGTCCAGAGATCCAAAAGGGCCCCCTGAAGCAATTGGAGACTCTGAGGTAGGCAAATTTGGGTAGATGGAAAATAGTACAAGGCAGTCTGAAAATTATGGGCAGGGCATACTTGACACCAGTGACCTTGAATTCAGGGGTAGGAGCTAGGACCTGTGCAAAGACCAGCCTGGGATATTCCTGAAACCCAGTGCATTTCCAAAGGCAATGCCTTACCCAGGGAGTTTCAAGTGAGATTCAGTGTAATACTAGCAGCCTAAGCCCAGTGGTGGGAGAACGACGTTAGGCCACTTGAAGTATCTTTGAAGCTGGTGACAGTAGCTCAGCACAGCAAGAGGATGTCCACAGGCAGTCTAGCAGCAAAGTAGCTCTGGACTCCCTTGAAGCATGTACCTCATACTGGTCATCATTGAGTACTAGGCAGGCCATGATCATGTCGTGAAAG
This sequence comes from Pseudochirops cupreus, assembly GCA_028627135.1. Classification (NCBI taxonomy): domain Eukaryota; kingdom Metazoa; phylum Chordata; class Mammalia; order Diprotodontia; family Pseudocheiridae; genus Pseudochirops; species Pseudochirops cupreus. The sequence continues at coordinate 233,171,123 of CM053580.1, read as the reverse complement.
CTTGACACAGAGATTGACACAGCTCTACCCCCAGCTTAGATCCTGAGACTGATGAGGTAAGGAAACCAAGGAAAATTCTGAATATCATAAAGAAATACCTTGGATTAAAAAGTTCCCAGGGGTAAACTCAAATGAGAATAGTGACCCTACTACAAGTTCAGGTAAAACCTTAGAGAAAAAAAATGTCATGGTCATAAACACTATAAGAGTACCTGGAGGAAAGGAAATAATTGAGGCATAATGAAGTGGTTAAGAAAGAATGACAAGGAGAATATATACCTTAGGACCAACAGTTACAATCTCTGTCAAGAACTGAATTCTTTGAAAATTTGATTGGGTCAAGCAGAAAATGACTAAGAAAGATAAAAAGAAATATTAAAGCATTGAAAAAGAAAAGATAAAAGTCTAAGAAATATTATTAAAATCACTTGACCCAGAAAACAGGGAGAGATAATCTAAGAATTACTGAAGTGCCTGAAAATCAAGACAATTCTACCCACCCACCCCCACCAAAAAACAAGTGGATACCGTATTTCAAGAAATTATAAATGAAAACTGCTCAGAACTCTTAGTACTGGAATATAAAGTGAAAATGAAAATAATCAACTGGTCACTCCTTTAAGAAACCCCAAAATGAAAACTCTCAGGAATATCATAGCCAAAATTCAGAGCTTCCAGGTCAGAGAAAAAATACTATGAGCAGCCAAAAAAGGAGCCACAGTAAGGCTCATGAAAGACTTAGCAGCTGTTCAATTTTAGGAGAGGTGAGCTTGGAACACAGAATTCTAGAAGATGAAAGATATCCACTTACAACTGAAGATAGCTTATATTGTGAAGCTAATTATACTGCAGAAGGGGAGAGGAATGTAGTAGAAGGGGAATGGTTCTTTCAAGATGAAAACTGAGCATACATTTTGATATGGAAGTACACTTGCTAAGAGAAACATATAAGTTAAACATTTGTTAAATTGAAAAGGAATATGTGAGGTTGAATAGTTTACATGTTAATAGAGCAGTAAGAGACATGATTTCTCAGAATTTAAGAGTCAGAAAAAAGTAAAAGTAACAGAAGGCCTCTTGGTGATTTTTTTGTTTTAAATGGTCTTGGGAGAAAAATAAAATGGAAGAACTGGAGGGAAAAGGAGGAAGAAGGGGAGGAAAATCACTTACCTAATAGTAGTGCATAAGATGAAGAATATATAAATGAAGAAAGGGTAGGAGGAATAGGCAAATGAACCTGACTTTCACTTGAACTAGACAAAGGAAGATTGAGCATAATTACACCTCCTGAAATACACACATGCATATTTTGCTGTTAAAATATTTTAAACTCTAAAGAGAATTAAGAGGGGACAGGCACAAGGGAGAACAGAATCCAAAAGGGAAGACAGAATTGGTAATACGGATATTGTTATTAAGCAAATGAATTTGAATGTTGGAAAGAGGAATTTGAAGGGAGGATTAAAAGGAAAGGAAGAAAGAAAGAGTTAAAAAAAATTAACCTGGAATCAGGGTGAAGGAGAAGAAAAGAGCTGCTATAGTCTGTTTCATTTATGAGGAGGAAACAAACATATATGAAGTGCCTACTATATGTCAGGCACTGTGCTAAGCTCTTTATGAATATTCCATTTGATTCTCACAACAATCGTGGGGTGTAAGTGCTATTATTATGCCCAGTTTGCCATTGAGGAAACTGAGGCAAGTAGAGGTTAAGTGACTTGTCCAAGTTAAGATGAAATTTAGCTAGTGTCTTCCTGACTCCACAGTGGCCCACTGTGCCACCTTGTTGCTTATAGGTTATAAGTGACAGACAAATTCTTTTTTTTTTAACTCCAGATTTGTAAAGAAGTATATGGGAACAAAGAGAAGAAGAACTACAAGAGGACAAGAGGGAAGGGAACACATTTAACGGTCATAACACTGAATATGTATAGATAAACCTACTAATAAAACGAAGAGGATAGCAGAATGGACTAGAAAACAATTCCACAATGTGTTATTTACGAGAAACAAGAAGTAGACTTGAAATACAAAGATTCACATGGTTAAAATTAAGACCTGGAGCAAACTCTGTTACGGTCCAACTGAACTAAAAAAAGTAGATAGGGATGCAGTAAATATGGACATGATAAAAAAAGATAAGCATTATATAAAGGCACCATAAAGAATGAATCAACATCAGTACTTAATATATGTGTACCAAAATAGCATAGCATCTAAACATTTAAAGGAAAAATTAATAGAGACAACTAAAAACTATAATGATAGGTGACCATAATGTATTCCTTTTAGACCGTTTAGAAATGATAAATCTCTCCTGATTAATTGATTGAAATATAAAGGATTTTATATGCCATTCAGTTGAACTTGCCCTCTTTACAAAAATTGACTGTTTGGGGAACAGTGAGACCTCACTGCAATAAATTTCTGTCTAGTAATTGGAGACCAAAATAAATTGGAGACTAAATATAATTCAAAGAACTGGTGGGTAAAAGAACAAATTATAGAAAAGTTTCGTCAGAGAAAATGATAGTAAATGAGACAACATTGCAAAACTTTAGGGATGCCACTAAAACACTTCTCATGGAAAAATTATCTTTAAACTAATCAAAAAAAAAGAAAGTAAGTTGAGTTGGTAACTAAAAAAACCTTTAACAGTAGCATATCAAATCTTCAAATAAGCAACAAAGTAGAAATTTAAAGAATAAAAGAGATTAGTAAAATTCTAAACAAAAGAATGTTTAATTAATAAAACTAGAAGCTGCTTCTTTAAAAAAAAATCCAGTAATATAAAGTTAGATAATTTGATTTTTAAAAAGAGAAACATCACCCAATTGTTCATTTCAAAAAATGAAGTTTATCAGAATAATTTTATCACATAATAAATTTATCAGAACCTATTTTGCCCAATTGCATGTTAATGAACTATAACTTAATACAAAGTTCTCAAAGTGTGATCCCTTGTGATTCCTGATACTCTTTCAGAAACTGGCAAACTTAAAACTGTTTTTATAATACTAAGACATTTTAATTTCTAATAAAATAAATATCAATGGATATAACTCATAAACAAAACCCCCTTTGGGTTCCTCAATAATTTTTATATCGGTAGAGGGGTCCCAAGACCCAAAAGATTACAAACTGCTAATTTACAGGAAATAGAGGAATATTTACAAAAATGTAAAATGGATTACCGAAAGAAGAGCTAGACTACTTAAAAAGCTAATATTAGACAAAAAAAATTCACAAATGAACTGTCGAAAAGGGGAG
>CM053580.1:233137531-233167353 GCA_028627135.1 Pseudochirops cupreus | reverse complement strand
CCAGTGGGGATGGGTGGTGAGGGAGGAGGAGAAAGAATCTGGAATCTGGAGTTTCATAATCAAATGCTAAGAATGTGCATCTATCTATCTATCTATATATATGCAATTATTATTATTATTATTGACTACATCCAACTGGAACTTGAGATACACAGGCACTGCAGTTGGGAGATCCATCCTGCCCTACCCAAAAGTGACATAGGAGAGAATAGACTAGGGGAGGGGGGAAGCACCGGGATGGCTGTTTTGGGGCGGTGGGTGGGGGAGGGACGGGGAGAAAATATATAACTCAAAATCTTGTGGAAATGAATGATGCAAACTACAATAAAAATTTTAAAAAAAATAGCTTTCACTTGAGCTATTCCCCTCTCAAGCTCCTTAAAGCATTTCTCAGCACTGAAGAATTTTTAGCAAATTTTTCCTTTTACCTAGCAGAAACACATTCAGAAATATATAATATTCACAATGCTTTTAAAGTATCACTGTGATCACAAGATGTGGAGCTAGAAAGCTGGAAATACCATAAAGCAAGGATTCTTAACCTGGGGTCTATGAACATTTTTTAAAAAATATTTTTAAAACTGTATTTAGGGTGGCTAGGTGGTGCAGTGAACAGACCACCGGCCCTGGAGTCAGAAGGACCTGAGTTCAAATCCGACCTCAGACACTTAACACAAAAACTAGCCATGTGACCTTGGGCAAGTCACTTAACCCCAACTGCCCTCCAAAAAAGAAAAAAACCTGTATTTAAATTTCAATATAACTGGTTTTCTCTGTAATCACATAACATTTTATTTTATGCATTTAAATACAATGTGAGAAGGTGTCTCTAGGCTTTCACCAGATAGCCAAGAGTCCACAACACTAAGAACCCCTGTCCCAGAGTGAACTCTAATCTAAGACCTTAATCTTAGAGGTTAAAAAAGTAAAAATCAGAAAGATAAAATGACTTGCCCAAAGTCACAAAAGTGGTAAGTAACAGTCAGAATTTGAGCCCAGAGCTCTCCATTCAAATTCCAGCCCTCTTCCTATTCCAGTACATGGCTTTCACATGAATTAACAAATAAAAAGGCATTAGAACTTTTGGACTTCACATTTATGTTAAGAATTTTAATATTATTAGCTAATAAAAGCAAAATAAATTTCTCCTACACCAGAAATTGAAGTATTGTTCTCTCTCAGATCTTCTACATTCACTATGTAAAAACCAGAACACTGGAAATAGTGAAATACAAAAAGAAAGGTAGTAAGAGTTCGCCTGCCTAAAATGAAACAATATTCTTGGAAAGAATTTAAGTGGTGCCAGTGGACTGTATTCAATACCAATTCTGGCACTGAATGCAATTTTAAATAATGCAACTCATTTACTTTATAACAAGGTCATACTTTCCTAGCCAATAAAGTGTTATAATGTTACAAAGTACTTTCTTCACTTTGCTGTGAGATAGGGGGGCAAGTTTTTATCATAACTATTTAGATATAAAACTAAGCCTCAGAAAAGTTAAATGTTTACTTATAGTTCAAGATTCAAACCCTTATCGCCTAATTCCAATCTGCTCTACTAATTCTCTAGTACAAGCTTATGAACTGTGACATTCTAGAGATATCAAAATCAAAGGCTTAAATACCTCAAATTACAAATGAAATTCAGTAATCTGGATTTTTAGAAACCTTTTTTTTTCCTTGTAAAAATAGCAAACTCAATAGGCAAAAACTCAAGGTAATATACCTTAACACGTAAAATACTTAACACATAAAATACTTAACACATAAAGATAAGGAAAGGTCTCCAAGGACAAAATATCGGTTAAAGAAAAAAACAAAACCAGTCTTCATGGACTGTACATTTAATGAGTCAGCAGCTATGTCTGCTCTTGTGGAAAAATCTTAAAGTGCTATCAAAACACAAACACACACAGAAGTTATCAGCATTAAGACAGAGGCAGTACAGTTTGATCTGAAGAGTTCAAAACTTCATAAATGCATTAAGTCCAATTTTATCTATAGAATAAGAATATATAAATTCAAACTCAAATAATCTGTAATTTGTTGTAATCTATAAATTTGTTTGCCTAAAGTTTCCCTTTACATGATCAATGGGAAAAGGATAAGCTAAGTGAAATTAATTACGCAAGTAAGATTATAGAACAAATGTTAAGCCTTCTTTAATGAAATTTACAATTTTTACCCAACCACACAATAAATATGCCAATCACAAATGATCCATAGCTATTAAAATAGGTTTAAAAAGAAATCTGTCATATTACTGATGGTTTAAATCTGAATGTTAAAAATCTCTAATTTAAACTACCTTCTCTTTTTCTACTATTTCTACTAAATAAGTGACGTTCTACAATATTGTAAAATAGATGCAGGGGAAAAAAACTGACAAAAATGCCAATTAGTCAAGATGACTAAGATTTAGAAAACAGGCCTGATCTACTGCAAAACAGTAAAGGAAATAAAGGCTTACCTATCTTTAAGTACATGAAATTATCATGAGGAAGACAGTGTTCAGTTATTCTCTATCCCCACAAAAGGCCCAAACATAGGAAAATGGATGAAAAATACATCAACAGAACATGGTAATTTCAAAGAGATGAAAAACTAGGGGGAATGTTACAGACAAATAAGTGGCAACTTTGGTCACTGCAATCACTGATTACATGCAATCAGTAAGTAACAATTTAGTAGATACCTACTGTGTTCAAGGAACTGTGTCTAGGTATTAGGAAAAGGAAGACAAAAATAAAAGCCTCTGCCCTCAAGGAGCTTACAATCTATATAGAAAAACTACATGTGCCCATACAAACTTAACTACCATGAAATAATACCCATCCTTGTCCCCATCCCTTCAAAGGAAAACATTCTGGAGCTCTTAAAGATTTCTGCAAATCAAATCACAAACTCTACTTTAAGTAGAAGATAACTGTCATTAATTGGTACAAGTGATAACTATTAGTGAGGAATACATCCATTCTGATTTGTTTCTCGAGTAACAGAAAGATGGGTTTATGCTTAATTTAAACAACCTCACTTTTCGCCACTGTGACCAAAACCATGAATTTTCAAGGTATCTGGTGAAAATTAAGGATGATACCTATGTCTATGGAACACAGCAAAATTAACTGGTTCATATGGGAAATGAATCTGTTACCTTGACCTTATCAGCTTTTCAACTTAACCAAATAATTACATGGATAATTAAAAAAATATAATTTTTTAAATTCTCCTTTCTTGCCTTTTTTTAAAGTTGTGACTAGTAACTGATACTCATTTTCTGAAGTTATCTCTGCCGTTAAACTGAATTTATTTTTAAGTTATCAAAATTGGTTTATTCTTTACTTACCTGCCATTACAGAGAAGCCAGCGAGCAAGAGAATAGTGAGGTAAGATCTTCTGCATGACACTGGCCATCACCATGGTAACAACCAGTTGTATACCTATCACACCCTGTGGAAAAACAAATTCAGCAATACATCAATGGTCAAGGGAGAGGCAATGTAGAGATCTGCTGGGTTTCCTTGAATGAATCTCACATATCCCGTAAATAATGTTTTAAAAAACATTTTACAGTAAAGGTCTATTTGCTATAGAAATCTGTTATAATGTTAGATATTCTACATTTCAAAAGTAAATGTTTAAATATTTAAGTTTCTCCTTATTATCCTCTACAAGAAGTTACCAAAGCACCATATCCAGGCATATGAAAATCCTCAAGGGGAACCTAAACTATGTGTTCGTGGAAAATTTTCTGCTAAAGTTAAATTTCCTTATTTTTACCCTGAAGGCACAATTTTTTTTTTTAGTATTTTGTTTTGCTCGACTTACTCTTTTTAACCCACTAAGGACAACGAACTTGTCCAAAATGACATGCCAATCTGGTGATCCCTGTTCTTCTGGAATATACAATGCATCAATTCTAGTAGCAATCACAAAGTAGTAATAAGAGGCCTGAATGTTACTGGATAAAAGACACACTGTCCCCAAATCCTGATGTCACCTTCAATATGCATGACAGAGATTGCTGATACCTTTCCCAGATACTAACTAGAAGCCCAATTACTATACAGTGAAATTGTGTATAATGTTAGTCCTTGGTAAAGGACGTTAAAGCCAATGAAGTAGTAAAATAACCACATCATGAAATTAAATTTCACCTAAGTAGCAATCTCATAGCATAATCAATAACTATAATGATGCAAGGGCAGAATTCAAGGAAAGTTTTTGTATAAATTTCAAAATGAACATAAAGAACCTCTGGTTATAGATCATTTTTAGAAAGTGACTTTTGTAGAAAATTTTAAATACCCTTAATATATCATACTAAAAGAACAAGGTTGTAATGGTGGCCAAGCACATATCATAGAGAATTTATTTGATTTTGTTGTCTTAGTGACACATAATATGCAGTCAATTTGGAGGAGCACAAAAATTGACTGACCATGTGACTGAAAAGTTGGCTAATTATTGGTTCAATGTCAATTATTTAACATGGCTAATAAGGTTCTTTTTATATGTGATCAGTAGATTCTTGGTCTCTTTGCATAGACCAATTTTAAGATAATGTGTATATGTATCATCTAAGTTCTTTAAAAAAAAACTATCTTTTGTTGTGCATGGGTGCATACTAGCAGCCACAAGAAGGCAAACGAAAATATTTGAAAAGTCAGTATGAGTAACAAAGACCAAAAATGATATAAATATCCACAAACTTTGTTTAAGAATTATTTCCCAAATATAAATCAAACAAATAATGCAGTAGGTATTTCCAGCTTGAATTTATTTCTGAAGATCCTAATATGCAAAGTGATGTATTTTAGACAATTTCAAATAGTTCTTGTCTTTGACAAAATTACAACAGTACTTCAACAAAACCGAAAGAATTTTAAAGTCTCAGACTTTTAAAAAGAAAATGTGATAAAACAGAAAATAATTCCCCAAAATACTATCTTGTGTAAGTAAAAGAAAAACGAATGGTTGTGAAGCACCAATGCAATTTCTCATTAGGAAACACTGACAACCAAAAAATCATGTGGTTCTTATTAACATTTTTTGAAAATAATATTAGATTTAGAGAATAACAGAGGCATACGGTGCGAGCTCACAGGCATCAAAACATAACAAACAGAAGAACTGAAGAAAAGGAAGTATCCAAAGATTAAAAAAAAGATGAATCACATGGCAAGTGAGGAATAACTAACAAATAGTGCCCTATGTGTTCTACTAGTATCTTTTTAATACCAAGAGAAAGCAGAAAAGTTCCTTTACCCCCCACACTGGGTAGACCCCTTGTGATAAAAGGAAGACATAAACAAGAGTCTCACAAGGACAGACGTAGATGTACTGCAATCTATATCACTAAATGAAACATTCACACGGTATTTGCAGTTTCATGAGTTAAGATTTAGAATAAAACTTAGCAGAAAGTAAATTTAAAAAAAAAATCAACAACGTAGGAAACATTGCTGAATACAACCCACTATATAATTGGCCTTCTGTTCCCTCAAAAAAAAAAAGACAGACAGAAAAATACTCTAAAATGAGGTAAAAAAAAATAAGCAAAAGCATCAATAAAAAAATGCCAAGGGCAAGCATTATCTGTAATGTAGAAATCCTAGAAACATTTCCGGTACAAAAACAGATAAAATAAGGATGCCTTGGTCTGTCCTTACTATTTGAAACAGTTTTACAGCTGCCAGCTAAAACAATAAGACAGGAGAATAAAATGAAAGGTAGTGATATTAGCAAAACAGAGAATTCTTGGCAGATGACCCAATGGATGGTATACTCTGAAAACACCATGTAATTAGCCAAAACTAACCCTTCCCCAACAAAAAAAACCCACCATGTCCCCCAAACCCTACTGAATTAGGACAGTATCTTCAGTAATAGTGCTAGACACAAAATAAATCAATACAATCATCAGAATTTATACATAGTGTTTACAAAAACAGTTAATAAAAGTTCCTTTCAAAACAAATACAAAATACCTAAAACAGCTGGAAATTAACAAACCATGATACATATGAGTTCTTTTTATAGTTAAAAAAAGGAGACAAATAAATGAAGAGACATTCATTGTTCACTGTTGGGTTGAAATAATGTAATTTATAAAACAAGTACTAGACTCAAGTTACCAGGGTATTTATACATCTAAACAAAACAATAGTGAAATATATTTATAGAAGAGAAATGAAATAGCATTATTAGACCTAAAAATGTATTATAAAAGTAAGCCATTAAAGTTATTGTGGTTTAAAATATAAAAAAGATAAAAGTAAATCACAGGATCAGACTAGGTAACCAAGAAACAAAGCAAAAGAAGCATATCTGATAATATCAGTAACAAAAACTGAGATGAATGAACAATTTAAGAGACAGTATTTCTGGGCAACTGATAACGAATTTATTAATTAGGCTAGCTAATAATAAAAAAATTGATGGGTGGTTTCTCTCGGTAACCAAAGACAAAACCATGGAGACAATGAAGGCTTTAAATACCTCTGGAAAAGGGGGCGCCCCTGGCAAGTGAAAAATCAACCCTGACTGGTGAACAATTAATGAAAGGGCGGACTTTTAAATAAGGAGGTGGGCTGAAAGCCTTCAGCGCCTCCTTCTGAGAATGAGACTTGATCATGAAACAGCTCCTTCCAGCAATCTAGACAAAGCAATTATTTCTACTAAGACCACTCTGGTTGACTTTCTCCTTCTTGAGTTGGGTCACTCTAAGCTTTAATGGAAGGGTGCAAGGGCACAGACTTGTTCCTTTGGGCATGAAATTCACCTAGAATAGATTCTATTTACATTCTAAGGTCTCCTAGTTGGGTGGGGTTCATCTCAAGATTGCATGTTCCCAGTGGATTAGGCCAATCTCAAGGATCAACCTTGTCCCTTCAGAGACTGGCTGACTGGCCTACAGGGGGTTGGTCCCTGAAAGAAAAAAAGTGGATCGTAATTAATAATAGGTTATTAACATAATAGAAAATAATAATTTCTCAAAACAAAACTCATATGATTACACTGATAGATGCAGAAAAAGCTTCTGACAAAATACAATACCCATTAAAATTAAAAATTAGAATAGGAATAGGAATAAACGGAGATTTTCTTAAAATAATAAGTAATATCTACCTCAAACCAAGAGCAAGCAGTAATGAGGATAAACTAGAAGCCTTTTCAATAAGATTAGGGGTGAAACAAGAATGTCTATTATCATCACTATTATTTAATATTGCACTAGAAATAGAAGGTATATTTATACAACATGAAAAAGAAATTGAAAGAGTGAGAACAGACAATGAGAAAAGAAAACTATCGTTCTTTGCAGACAATATAATAGTACAACGGGAAAATCCTAGCAAATCAACTAAAAAACTAGCTGAAGTGAAGTTGCAGGATATAAAATAAGCCCACATAAATCACTGGCATTTCTACATATTACCAACAAGATCCAGCAGGAACAGATAAAAATTCTATTTAAAATAACCACAGAGAATATAAAATACTTGGGAGTCTATCTGCCAAGACAAATCCAGGAACTATAGGAACATAATTACAAAACATTTGTGAGACAAATAAAGACATATAAACAACTGGAGAAATATGAATTGCTTAAAGACAGGTCAAATCAATACAATAAAAATTATAGTCCTACCTAACTTAATTTACTTATTCAGTGCCATACCAAACAAATCACCAGGAAAGTAGCCTGGCAGTATTAGATTTCAAACTATATTAAAAAGTGGTAAAAAACAAAACAACTTGGTAGGGGCTAAGAAACAGAGTGGTTGATCAGTGGAATAAATCAGGTATACAATATACAGTAGTAAATAACCATGGTAATCTAGCATTTGAAAACCCCAAAATCTAAGCTTTTAGGGCAAGAACTTGCTACGTGTCAAAAATTGCTGGGAAAACTGGAAAGCAGTTTGGCAGAAACTAGGTACAGAGCAACATCTAATATCAAGTACCATGATTAAGATCAAAATGAGAACATGACTTAGAAACAAAGGGTGATATAAGGAAATTAAAGGAATATGGGAAAATTTACCTCTCAGATCCATGGCTAGGGGAAGGGCTTATGACCAAACAACAGGCAGACAGGATCACAAGAAGTAAAATGGCTAATATGATTAAATTAGATTAAAAAGGTTTTGCGTAAACAAAACCAATGCAGCCAAAATCAGAAGGAAAACAGGAAAATGGGAGAAATTTTTACAATAAGTTTCTCTGATAAAGGCCTCACTTCTCAAATACATAAGAAACTGAGCCAAATTTGTAAAAATAAAAGCCATTCCCAAAATGATAAATAATAGATCAAAGTATGTGTAACAGGCTGTTTTCAGATGAAGAAATCAAAACAAATAGTCATATAAAAATGTTCCACATCACTACTGATAAGAGAAATAAAAATGAAGACAACTCTGAGGTCTCATACTTATCGGGTTGGCTCACACAATAGAAAAGGAAAATGACAAATGCCAAAAGGGAAAAATAGGGACACCGATGCACTTCTAGTGGAGTTATGAACTGGTCTATCCACTCTGAAGAACAATTTGGAACTATGTCCAAAGGGCTGTAAAACTATATACCTTTTGACCCACAACTACAACTAGGTCTGTGTCCTAAAGAGATAGAAGAAAAAGGAAAAGGACCAATATGTACAAAAAATACTTATAGCTGCTCTTTTTGTGGCGGCAAAGAATTGGAAATTGAAGCAATGCTCATTAACTGGGGAATGGCTGAATAAGTTGTGGTATATGATCATTAAGGAATACTACTGCGCTTTATAAGACTCGAGGAGCAGGAAGGTTTCAGAAAAACCTGGGAAGAATTATCTGAACTGATGCAAAGTAAAGTGAGCAGAACCAGCAGAACATTATACATGGCAATAGCAATATTACAACTGTGATTGACTGTTAGCTACTCTAATCAAGACAATAATTCAAGACAATTCCAAAGGACTCACAATGAAAAATGCTATCTATCTATCTATCTATCTATCTATCTATCTATCTATCAGGGAATTTATTATACTTTTTTCCTTTTTTCTTAGTTTCCTTTTTTTCTTTTTTTGCAACATGGCCGATATGGAAATGTTTTGAATAACTTCACATGTATAATTAATATTGCCTTCTCAGTGTGTGCAGGAAGGGCTGGAGGAAGAGAATTTGGAGCTCAAAATTTTAAAAATCGAACGTTAAAATAAATGAAGTCTAATTATACAATACAGGAAACAAAGCAGAAGCAGAAACCAGAAGAAAAAAATCCTCTAATCCAGTGTTTGTTAAACCAAAGAACATAAATTACTGGCAGTAAGACTCCTTTTCTGACAAGAACTACTAAGAAAACATGAAAGGAGGTTGGCAGACATTAGATTTAGACCAACAACTTATACCATAGACTCTAACAAGTTCCAAATGGATATCCATCCTGAAGAGAAAAGGTCACATTATACATACAAAAAAGGAGAAATTGCCCATAATTATGTCCATGGATGATAAGGGGGTGGGTAGGGAATAATTTTTAGCTAAATAAAGGACAGAGAATATCACAAAAGAGATTATCTTGATTAATAATATTTTAAAAGCTTTTACATAAATAAAAGCAATACTTAAAAACTAAGAGAAACTATAAAGGGGAAAATATTTGTAACAAATATGACTGACACAAATCTACTATCCAAAATACATAGAAAAATAACACAGATATATTACATTGTTATGGTTCAGGCTAGACTCAGGCCAGTCTTCCAGTTTATACTCTGGAAGAAGAGGGGAAAAAAAGGCAATGAGACTGGATCTTAATTCTTTTCTAGTACCCAGAAAACCCAACGTAGAGCTGAGCACCACAGGCATTAAATGCTTTTTGAAAGACAGAAAATAAAGTAAAACTCAAAAGCTGCCAGTTCATTACCTGCACTATCTAGCTCCTCTTTTCCACTAAAGATATAATGATTACTAAGATTTAGTCTTAGTAACTAGCATATAAGTCAAATAACTAAACACTATTATGTAAAGCAATTTTGTATCATAATCTTTTCTTGGTATTCTTCCCACCTCTCCACTTAAATGGCTTCCTTCTATCCTAGTGCCTAGGAGGGTTCACAGAACACAGTGGGTGTTTAATAAATGTCTAATGATTTGGATTCTTTGCCAAACAGCATTGTACTATTTTGCCAAAAGTGCCTTTATAATTCCTTTATAAATTGTCCTACATAGAATAATTTCAAGGAAATATGGCAATTCCTATATAACAAATACCTAAATTTTGATGGTGCACAAGGCAAAATGTAATAAAACTTGATGAGATTCATGGAAGCAAATGGTGAGCTGAGAGGATAAGGCTAAGAAGGATAGGCTTTATAGGCTTTGGAAAAATAAGGTAAAGAATAATGATGTGTAAGGGCAGAAATACAGAGGCTTCCAATTAGAAGTCTAACCTTTTACTCAAATCAGAATCCCTTTCAACAGTATTTCTGACTGAGCCTTTGCTTGAACATTTCAAATGACTCACCACTTCAAAAGAAAGTCACCTGTGCTGTAACAGAGGCAACTTCCTGGGAAATGGACTGATAGAGCTGATGAAAGGCCTTGTGGACTTTAGTTCTGATGTAATAACTCTAACAGTTGTGAGAAACTAGGTGTCCCAGTAAAAAGTGCTAGACCTGGAGTCAGGGGGTAATGAGTTCAAATTTAGCCTCTTGCAGTTACCAATTATGTGACCCTAGGCAAGTCAATTAACCTGTTTGCCTTAGTTTCTTCATCTGTAAAATGGGATTAATAATAGCATCTACCTTTGTTCTTTTGTTTGTTGTAAAGATAAAATGACATAATATTTATAACAGCTTAGCACAGGGCTTAGTACATAGTAAGCTATGTAAATGTTTATTCCCTCCCCCTTAACTTTTATAATTAAAAACAAATAAAATAAGAAAAATAATATTTACTTCACAGAAAATTATTTTATAGGAAATTTCGGACAACTACATCTGATATTTGCGAAACATTTATACCTAGTCCTAACTTGTGTCTCGAACTCCAACACCCCGTCATCAACTCCTTGCTGACACATTTGACTGAATGTGCCATTGGCATTTCAGACTCAACAAAATGTTTTTGCTCCTTCCTCTCTGCTGAGGAAGCCATTATTAAAAATACAACAAAACAAAAAAGTCAGGAGTTAGGTTCTCCCCTCATCGAAGGTCCCCAAACAATGCCTGGCAGGGACGCTGGAGGAGAGAATCTTAGTCAGGCCTTGCTTGGAGCAGGTATTTGCTGAGAAGCTTCCAACTCTGGAACACTGTGACTCCGTGATCCTTCCCATCAGCAGCATTTCTGACCTCAGACTCCCTGATTCTTTCCCTTACCTCACCCTCTCAATATCCAACTTCTTTGCATAGCTTTTCAATTCTACTGCCATGTAGCTCTCATATCCCAATCCCATGGCTATCACCCTAATTTAAGTCTTTATTACCCCTTGCTGGGCTCCCTGTAATAGTCTGTTGATTGATCTCCCCAATTTTCACCTTGTTCTCCAAATATGACCATATGATTACCCTGATGAAAAAAACTTCAGTGGCTCCTATTTATTTCTAAGATGAGTACAAACTCATCAGTTGAACATATAAATTTCTCCACAATCTGGCTCCAATCTAACTTTCTGGACTTACTTTAAAATAATACTCTATATTCTAGCCAGACTGGCATTATCTTGTGTCTTCATAACCATTCCTTCTGTTATGCATCCTTCCATCATGCATCTCCAAAACCTTCAATCTCCCCTTCTGTAATGGTAAGGGAATCTGAAGATCTTCCCGGCCCCTTAACAGGCCTAGGGAATTTGAAGATCTTCTCTGCCCTTTAATGGGCCTCATCTGGAGTACAACAAGAGAAGCTTGCTGAAGAGTTGTGTGATCTGGCCAGATGAGACTCTGGGCAGCTGTTGAGCCCCCTGGCTTTGAAAATCCAGATGTTGGAGCTTCTCTCTCTGGTAACTAACTATATGTATGTAATAGTCAGACAGCTAGAAGCCCTGTCTGTTGGTCTGTTGAATTATGTTTTCTCTGTATTTTTTTTGTCTGCTTGTAATTTCTGTTGGTATTTTCTGAAGTTCAGGGTGCTTTTTCCCCTGAACTAAGTGAATGATGTGTGTGTGTGTGTATGTGTGTGTGTGTGTGTGTGCACACGCACGCGCACACTAGCAGCCATCCTGGGTATGCTAGCGTACTTGCTATTACAAGTTCTCATTCCCCATCACTCAGGAATTGTAATCTCTTTTGTTTGCCACACAGAATTCTTATCTTTCTTCCAGGGTCAGCCCAGATGTTGCCTCCACACTGAGGTCTTCCCTGATCCCCCTAAGCTGCTAATGTTTTCTTCCTAAATTACTTCTCGGCACACATAGCTGTCTCCTAATTACATGTAAGTTCTTTTAAGTTAGAGACTTTCATATTTCTCTTTGTAAGGTCTTGAACATAAAGGGCACTTTATAGGAACTGATGGGACTTTAGGCAAGTATTCTTTATAAGCATCAAGTTTTTCACCAACAAGTTTTCTTCCATCAACTGTTCGATCTTTCTTATGTAAAAAAGAAATCATTTTAGTAATTATTTCTGCACATGGCAGAAGTTTTCCCCAATTATATACTATTTCCTAGAGCTCAAATGTCACGGCATTTCTAAGATTTCTGAACTGATTTCCTTATCATTGCCAATTATGTTACACTCATTAGTTAGTACAGTCAAACACCACAGTTCTTAATCTGAGAATTCCCAGTCATTTGTTATCTCAGGAATACTAAGCTTCGTAACTACCATTTGCTATTTTTTGATCGCCACTTGCCATCATTTCTAGGTTTTACATAAACTTAAGATATGACGATTGTTTATAATTATGTTAAGAATTGTGTTACAAAAATAAATCTATAAAACAAAAAACTTTATTATCATCTTTCATAAATGTAATCTTAAATTTATATATACTTTTCATAAAAATATTACACATTTAGCTGGGTAGAGATGTACTGAAGATTTTAAGTCCGTAAAAGCTGAAGTCTCACAACCATATGGGTCACTGACTCAAGCAGCCTCGATGATTTTAATAGCATCAAGACAATAACTTGACCAAGGAGATGGTTTCTGTCTATATTTTTGCCCCTAGGCCTGGATTCTTTTGATAGCTGGGGCTAGAGAAAATTATTTATGAAATAGCTCATAAGCACACACGAAGGGTGAAACAACGGGGCAAGTTAGGTTTCAACCTTTTCATAACTATTAACCCGAGGCCATGAATAGCATTGGAAAAGTTATTCAACTATGGACTTGAGGAATGATCATTTAATTTTTGTCAGTAATTAGGTTTCCCATGTAGGTTAAAAAGTTCTACTACAAGAAGGAAATTTAAAGAAAATTCACCAAAGTTTATAATGCATCAAATAACAAGTCAAAATACTTGCTAATATGAGAAATAATTTACTAAAGTAAAACAGACACTGAATGTGGAAAAAGGAAAAAAAGATCTCAAAACTCTGAACACTGTGTCAACCTCAGTGGGGCTGTTGTATTTCATTAAACTAGCTTTCCTGCTAATGGCAAACCAATTGAAACGAAAAATAGGCCTTATTACCATTAGAAGGAATATCCACATATACACTTGGGACTTATAAGACCACCTCAAATGGCTTTGATTATCATTTCCCTGAATAAATAAAGGGGAAAAAAGAAAGTGAATATTGCCCAATAATCTTACTTCTTTAGTTTAGGGATTGCTTGAATATTATTGGGACAGACACCTGGAAATGTTGAAACAGACTTCTGGCAAAAATACTAAAAAGACTATCTATATCACATTACACACTTCATTTTCAGTAAATCAATCCTAGAAAGGAAAATTAATGCAGGAAAGATTTGCACACTTCAATCTCTGACTTTTAAAATTACAACTACAGGCAGAATGGTTAGTCACCAAACATTTATTAAGTCCTTACTTGGTCCTGGTACCTGTCCTAAGCTCTGGGGATACAAAGAAATTTAAAAAAAGAAGACACTGAACAGTCCAGGGAGAGTTAACGAACTGAACACCTTGGCAGTAAGACATCCCAGGGGACCTCTGTTATTAGTACTGGGTGCGGGATGAGGTGCCATTTGGAAACCAATTGCCCAGTTCTGAATCATAGTTTCAAGGGGAAAAGGAAGGTCTTGGTCTCAAGAAAGCTTGGAACTAACCTGGGAAAGGACCAGAGTACAGACAAGGAGGGCTGTGAACAGACATCTCCCTAGATCACACCATACTGGAAGCACCAAAAACTTAAAAAGCCCCCAGACTGAGTGGCAAAAGCAGCAGAAGGAGGATGGTCACACAAGAGGAAGCTAAAGCAAGTATACTTCCCACCAAGAGGGGAGCAAAGCCCAACTCAATTAACATAAAGTCCAAAGTTAAGTAGTCTGGAAAAACAAGCCAATCACAAAACAAAATCAAACAAAAACCTGAACATGAAAAACTCAACTGGGAAGCTAAAGCTACATACACAAAAGACAGTAATTTGAAGTGTGTGTGTGCGTGTGTGTGTGTGTGTGTGTGTGTGTGTGTGTGTGTGAGAAAGCTTCAGGCATACGCCTTGCTTGTGTGTGACTGACGTGAAATGGAAATAAAGAGGAATGAGAGGGTGGGGGCAGAGGGTAGAGATGAGGCCACAGAAGATGGAGAAGATAAATGCTTGCTAACTGGAAAAGTAAAATAAAAGTTACATTTTAAAAAAAAGAAATAAAGGAAAACAAAATCTATGTTCTGCCCAAGGACTTATACCATGTGTTCTCAGTACTTGTCCCAGGTTCTGCAAAAGAGGAATGAGAAAATATTTCCTTCTTATAGATCTTCTCAAAGAAACAAAAAAGATCATGATGAAATAGTCTCAAAGATAAATTTTTCCACATAATGCAAAATAACTCATAAGCAGCATGTAATCAATCATTGAGGCCAGATTTCCTCCTCAATTTCACAGCAGAGAAAAAGGCTCATACATATTTGAACAAAACTCACTCTATATCATTCTTAACCCAGTTGTACAAATTATCCAAGTCTTTAATTATTATTACTTATGAATTAACGTTCACTGTCATAGAGAGGTAATGTGGCACATGAACGAGCACTGAACTCAAAGTGACTCAAATGGGGGTCTGGGTTCAATTCTGATCTCTGACAACTATCAGCTGTGTTATGTGGCCCTGCCTGGGCACATCACTTAACTGAACAGTTTCTTATCTATAAAACAGGGATGACAATAAATGTATCACCTATCTCAATATAATTAATGTGAATTTCAAGATCACATAAACATTTTACAGCCTTGAATACACTACATAAAAGTTGGTTGTGATCAGATCATCATTATGATTACTAAGTACAGACTAGATTTTACATACAATACAGCCAAATTGTCTAACTACATGTGATGCCTCAAAGATAATTAACAACTTAATGTAAACTTAACCTTAAAGACAAACAAGATCTGGAAGTGGGCCAAGTCTGAATTGTTTCATATGTTAGGGAGGAAAAAGAAATGATTAGTATCTTGTGATGTTTTACATAAGTTTAATGTTTATAGATCATACCTACAGAGAAGATTAGAGTACAACTGGGCAATGAAAAATCACAAAATATCTCCAAAATATAAAATATGGGTTTTCAATCTTAGTCATTCATTCATTTCTACTGTAGGCAGTCTTCCAAATCATGTAATCAACATAACAGAAAATGTTTCTAGTTTTCATTAACTCCCCAAAATTCCCCAAAATAGGAATTATGTACATGAGGTAAAGCAAAGCAATTACAGCTGTTCCCTCAGGCTAAGACACCAAAAAAGCTTAACATGGTAAAAAAAAAAAGTCTTAACTAACAGCAAAAAATACTAGTTCCTAACACACTCAGCACCTTCTTCCCCCAAAACTCCCACAATCTATCAGAGAATACAACCAGACACACTAATTTGGGGTTCTGGGATCCACTCAGCAGCTTCCTTGCTGCTACCTGTCCCTGGCCTCATATTATCTTTCATTCTGTGGCAACAAGTAGCAGACTCCAACTGGGCCCACCCACTTACAGAGGGGGAGATACAGAAAAGCAGGAGTTCACAATGCCTAAGGTGGGAGATAATTGTAAGAAATGTTTAGTGAGAAGAATAAAGAACTAAGGGAATTGGGGCAATAGAGGGAACTGGGTTAACAGAGTGAACCGAGGGTATCAGCATGGAAGCATGTGGGGCTAACGCCAAGAGAAAAGGGTTAAAATCCTGGAGGCCAGTTCTAACATTCCCCTCCTTTCCCTCCCTGAATCCAATGACAAGTGAATTTCCCAGTGTGGGAGGAGACTAATACAGCTTTGAGATCCTGATCCCTCGGCACTGGCCATCAAATGGCAAGGAGTCAGAAAGTGAATAGTAGGGGGAATATAAGAAAAAAAATAAATTTCTAAATATCTTAGAAGAAAGAAATTACAGTTAAATATATGGAGCACAAGTACATAAATTAACAGGAAGGATGGCCACCAAGGCATATAAATTATTGCAAATATATGAAAATAAATATTATAAGACCAAGGAAATCAAACCAATGGCTGATGAGTGAGAGGACCCAGTGGATTCCCAAGAGAGCATAGAACTGTAAAATAGAAAAATCTATTTTAATTCTATTTTAAGACTTAGGTTTGAAAATTAACTCCGTAAGCTTCAACTCCTTACCCTGGTAATTTCACCCTTCAGTCTACATCCCAGAGAAACTTGTCTAAAGGTCAAGTCTTATAATTACCTCTACTCTTTACTCAGACAGCCTCAGTCATTAGAGCCTCAATTCTATTATTTTAATTTGCATCCTCACCTAGGTATTATCTACCTTCCTAACCTCACCCACCATCAAATTCTAAGTTATTCAATCAAAGCAGCAGCAGAAAAGTTCCCAGCCTAATACTATTATCTCAGGATTATTTCCATTTTCTGAAAGGGGGGGAGGAGGGCTGAGGTTACTCATCCTATCTCCTCATTAAAAGTCTATCAATCTTAATTGTCTAACCTTCCCCAGGAGTGGTCCAAATGAAGAAGGAAGACATACCTAACTTTAAAAACCCTGTCAGCCCTCACTCAGAGTCTGATCATTGAGAAAAGTCATTGACCCAATCTGTCAGTCACTGGTAGCCTAACAAATAAACTGATCATGCACAGAAATCTCATCTCTCAGTTTACCTGAATTTTTAAATGTAACAGAACCTCAACAGTAAGTTCCCAAACGCTTCAAGAGAGAAAGAGAAATGAGAACCATGAAAGAAGTTAAAAGAGAAAAGATTGGAGAACTTATGTACTACACAACAAAAATAATGAGCAGAAGAGAAAAACTAATTTACTGTGGTGAGTCTCTCCAAAGAAACAAAAGAACTGATTGGCAATATAAATATGCCGAAGTAAAAGAAAATCTGGAAAAAGTTTAACACATGATCTCTATACAAGTAAAATACATGATCTAAACGACAGGATGCATAAAGATAACTGAAGCACCACGCGTCTTCCAAGAGAACATGACAAATCAAAAGCCGGAACTACAGTGCAAAAAAATAATACAGAAATGTTCAAGACTTCTAAATACAGAAAACAAAGCAGTAATCAAAAGAATACACCCATTCCCTCCAGAAAAAAAAAGTTCTATACTAAAAACTCCAAGACACGTAGTGGTTAAACTGAACAATTCCAAAAACAAAAAACAAATTCTGTAAGTTCCCAAGAGAAAGATCTTTGAATATAAAGGAAAGGAAATTATTCAGCATTCACCAGAAACCATGGAAAGGACTGAAATAATATATTTCAAAATCATAATGTGAATTATGAAAAGTCTTTAATATACAAACAAAATAATCAACTTAATAAAGATCTTGCCAGTAAAATGTAAAAGCACACCAGGACCGAATTATTTTTAGTTTATGCAAACTCCGGGAGAAAAAAGTCAAAAGGATTAAAAAAGTTATTTCTACTACTGATCAACTCACTAAACAGATATGAATACCATCTTAAAAAAAAAAAAACTAGGAGAACAAATCATGTGACATATTAGAGTAGTAACTACTATATTATTTTAAAGCATAAGATATGAGATTTCAGCAACACAACAAAAATGCTGAGCTACTAAAATGTAAATACTTGTTAAGGCATGTTTTTCCTTACTGAAAGTCATAAACAATCTCCCTCAAGTTTTAAGAAGGTGAAAGTTATTTATTATAAATGAGGATCTTAACAAGACATCCAAACCACCTTAAGATGAGAGAAATTACAAACATTTCCAAAGGAGGAGTAATACGGTGAAAGCACTGAAAAGAATGATTTGATCCCGATATTTTGTATATATCTATAATGCTGCCAAAGGAATAATTTTAACTCATTTTAGATTCTTGAAACTACTGATAGTATTCCTTCTGGACATGTTACTATTTAAATTTGCAAAAAAGAGTGTTTCTGTTAATATCGCTGCTTCTCTGGGGTAAGTATTTAGCTGGCTCAGGGGACAGGGAGTGCTTGTCATTGCTTCCTACTCTTTGTGACCCCATATGGGGTTTTCTTGGCAAAGATGCTGGAGTGGTTTGCCATTTCCTTCTCTAGCTTATTTTACAGATGAGGAAACTGAGGCAAACAGGGTTAAGTTACTTGCCCAGGGTCACACAGCTATTAAATGTCTGGGGTTGCATTTGAACTCAGTTCAAATCTCACCTTGGATATTTACTAGCTGTGTGTCCTTGGACAAGCCACTTGCACCTCCATTTGCCTCCTTTTCCTCAACTATAAAATGGGATAACAACAACACACACTTCCCCCACAGCTGTCAAGACTATCACAGAGCATTACACTTGGTAGGCACAACATAAATGTTTTTCCCCTTCCCTTGACATTCTAACACAGCCTCTGCCTTAGTTTAAGTTCTAATCATCTATTGCAAAAGTCTCCTTATTGGTTTTTCTGCAACTACCTCCCCCTCTCCCACCTAATACATCCTCCACACGGGGGTCAAACTGATATTCTTGAAACACAAAGATCTGACAAAGTCACTCTCCTCCCTTTAAAAGCTTCGATAGTTCACTGAAGACTCTAAGATCAAACACAAAACCACCATTTAGTTCTCCATAACCTAGCACACACCTACCTTTTCTTATTTCATATTATGCCACTTAAAGTATTACCTGTTTTAATACTAGTCTACTAGCCATTCCCTGCACATTTCTCATTCAGATCTTTACACAATCAGTCTATCCCCTACAAATGGAACTCGCTTCATTTCCACTTCTCCCTTAAAGTGGCTCAGTTGCCATCCTGTCCAACAGGGCCTTTGGTAACACCTAAGTCCTCGTCCCGTTAATGCTCTCTATCGCTGGAAAATATTTCTAATTACCTTCTATATACCTGATCCAATTCCCCATCAGACTGACCATAAGCCCCCTATGGGTAGTTTTTAAATGTCCTGCGTCTAGCCCGACACCTTGCACCTGCTGTGGTGGTGGTTGTTGAGTCATTTCAGCCGTGTCTGAGTATTCGTGACCCCGCTTGGGAGTTTTCCTGACAAAGCTCATGGAGGATCTGAATGGAGGAGGACAAGTCTTCCCGACTCTAGGTCTGGCACCCTAGCCACTAGGCCGCCTACGTGCCTTGTACATGGTAGGTGTTTAATAAATGTTTCTTAGATTTGACTATATTAACCTGAATAAATTAGTTAAGCACACCACAAACTTAATGAATGTGTGTGTGTGTGTACACACTACCGCACACAGGTAAACATGTGCCAAACAATCAGACAAGACTATACTAAGAAAAAATAACTGCTCATAATTAAGAAACAAAAACCAATAACCTAAACATGTAATACTTATGTCTGTAGCTAAAAATCTGAATATTATTGCCATGATTAAGTATAATATAATATGTTATCTATGTTACGATACACTGATGAAAAATTCTTTTGGCTGTCACTATGAACTCTTAAAAAATTTAAAGGTAAATTTAAAACAGAAACTGATGATATTCAACTTCGGACAAAAAGGGATAAACAGAATAACAAAACAGGCTATCTTAGAGACACTTCTCTCTAAAGAAAACCTGGATGCCTATCATAACCCAACATACTATTTATCAGCTAGATTGTCATTATACTATATATGGCCCTTTGAAAGGAATTGCCTCTAAAATGCAATTATAAAAAAAAACACTTTAGTATTTTGATTCAAGTGAGAGACTTTTTTTCAAGGAACCATCTCTTTGTACCTTTTAGCAGTATAACAGAAATACAGTGGTACCCACAGACATAAGAGTGCACCAATTTACAAGATTTCCCAGATACGAGTTGTCACTCGGTTGATTTTTTGCTTTGAATTGCCAGCCAAAATCTGAGGTGCCAGCCGCTGGCTGGCGCAGCGAAAGCCACAGCCCAACGCCTACCCAGCATCCTGCGCCTCCCTCATTCAGTCCACGGGAGGGGGGCTACCACCTGCAAGAAGGCAAGAGCCATTTACGCGGACGTGCTGCAGCAGATCCCAGGCACTTCAGCCCACAGGGCATCGGAAGAGTCGCTTAAAGCCAGTTGGGGCTGGTGTGACGATTTTAGAAAAAGGACCGGCATTCACTCAGTCTTCAGGCATGGTGAGGCGGCAAGTTCAGACGTAAAGGCAGCTGAGGATTACCGCAAAACCTGTCTTGCCGAACTGATAGCAGCTGAAGGATAAATCCCCCAGCAAGTCTTCAACCGTGGTGACACAGGCTCTCCTGGAAGAAGATGCCGGGGAGGACTTACGTAATGGCAGAAGAGAAGATGCCAGGCCACAGACCCATGAAGGATAGGTTAACTCTCGCACTGTGCACCAATGCGAGTCCGTGTATCATTCAGAAAACCTGGGGTGGCATTTTGGGGGCTGGAACGGATTAATGGCATTTCAATTTCAATGGGGAAAACTGATTCAATATAGGAGCAAATTGAGTTACGAGCTCAGTAATGGAAGGAATTGAACTCGTAAGTCAAGGTACCACTGTACTTGTAAAGTTTGTAAGTATAATGGAAATATATGGATCTCCTGACTAGAGATCAAATGTTACACTAATTGCTCACTACTTTGGCTAACAGGTCGTCTTGATTATAAGCTATTTGTAATCATGAATGTGAAACTATTGGTATCTCAAAAGTATAATTGAAATTCACTAATATTACATTTCACATAAAAGAGGCAATCTCAGTCAACTCTGAATGTAAACACTGTGATCAAGGGATAAAGCTTTAAACAATTTAACATTTACTTTTGAAAATTAAACAGGAGGATAATACATAAATTTTCTGACTTCTATTGTGAACTTTAGCATGAGACAGAATCTATTTGTAACAAGGCATTGTATTACTTTCCAAATATCTAAAATAGGCAGATATAATATATAAGCGCGGCATAAAAATTTCAAATTTTTAAATGGAAAAACCTACATCTGATTAAATTTCATATTCTTTCTTATTTCTTTTTAAAACTAAAGATTATTATTGATAACAGCAATGATTATATATTTAATAAAATAAACCTAAAATAAAACTTCAGCTTTCTAGTTTGAAAAGTTAAAAAGGCAAGGCAAAAAAAATAATAGAATTTAACTTATTAAATATTAGCATAATCACAATACTGAGTTAGACACATTTTGGTGGATATTAGATTGTCAGAATCTAAATATGGATTTCAAATAGACTAACAGGAGCACTGGGGTATGGTCCCAACTCTTCCACTACCTGTGGCCTTAAAAAAGGTATGTCATCTCTGTACTTCCATTTCTTTGTCTCTGTATTAGCAGGCTGGATTATATATATGATCTCAAACCTGTCAGCAATAAAAACTGTCTAATTTTAAAAATTAAACAAATTTACAAAATATGTCTCAGAGTCATGTGCCCTTTCTGAAAGTGAATTTTTTTATTTTCCTCCACTGATCTGTCCTCGCTTTAAAAAGCTGAAATGTTATTTCTGTAGATACGGAGGGCCTCATAAATCAGTAAAAATATTTATTAAGCACCTACTATGTGCCTAGAACTGTGCTAAGCACTGGGGATACAAAAAGAGGTAAAAGGACAGTCCCTGCCTTCAAGGAGCTCACAATTTAATGGAGGAGAAAAGACACAAATAAATATATACAAAGTGAGCTATATACAGGATAAATAGAAAATACTAGAACCAAAAAGGGTTAAGGGAAGGTTTCCTATAGAAGGTAAGATTTTGTTGTTCAGTTGTTTTAGTTATGCTGGATGCTTCATGACACCATTTAGGTTTTTCTCGGCAAAGATATTGGAGTGGTTTGCCATTTCCTTTTCTAGCTCCTTTCACAGATGAGGAAGAGAGACAAAAAGGGTTAAGTGACTTGCCCAGGGTCACACAGCCAGATCTGAACTCACAAAAATGAGTCTTCCTAACTCTAGACCTCACACTCTAGCCACCGTGCCACCTAGCCGCAGGTATTTTAGTTAGAACTTAAAGGAAGCCAGGGAAGTCACTAAGACAATGGAGGAGAGAGAATATTCTAGGCACTGGACCAGCCAGAGAAAATTTCTGGAGCCAAGAGATGGAGTGCCATGTTCATGGAACTGCCAGGAGGCCAGTGTCACTGGATCAAATAGCATTTGTTGGGGAATAGTGTAAGAAGACTAAAGAAGTAGAATATGAAGAACTTTAAACGCTAAATAAAGCAACAGGAAGTCACTGGGATCTAAGTGAGGGGAGGTGGTGGGGTGAGTAATTGAGGTGGGCTGGGTTTACAAGGAAAGGTAATGAGTTCTGTTTTGGCCATATTGAATTTGAGATGTCCACTGGATATCCAGTTTGAGATGCCTGAAAGGCAGCTGGAGATGTAAAATTGGAAGTCACGTGTCATGACAGTGTAGAGGTGAGGCCAGGATTCTAGAAGTGATGTCAGAGCATAAAGTCTGACAGATTCTACTGGTTTTTAGAAAGTCATAGCAGTGGAAAATGAAGGGCTTCAGATTGGCAAGAGGAGTCTGAGGATCAATCTAAGTAGTTAAGAGGTCCATCCTAACCATTTCTCAATCAATTCTTTAGTCCTAGCAACTCATGAAACAAAAGAAAAAAACACAATGGCCTTCATTCCTACGCCTCACTTAATTTTTTAGTAATGACACAGCTTATTGGTACTCTAAATGTTCGAGATCATTAAAACCAAGTGCACAAACTACTAGAGCTAAATTACATCAATCATGCTACCTGTTGCAGATGAATTAAGACCAAAGGATATTGTAGCTGAATGAAAAGAGGGCTTACAAATTCTTTTTGGAAAGACAAAGATGGTGGAAGATTAGTTTTCTCCTGTTAGGAATGTAATTTCACAGGGAATTAAATTGATTACATTTTTTAAAAGGTACATTTATATCTTTTGCTTTTCTTTCATTTCAAAAAATATTCCTACCCCTTCCTCTACTCAGAACAAATAAGAAAAAAGAGAACAAAAAAAGCAGTTCAGCAAAGAAAGTATATTTACTCATAGTTTCCCTCAAAGTAGATAGTTCATTAGGACTAGAATTGGTTATAAGAATTAAAATTCAATTTTTTGTGTTGCTGTTCTGTCCATTTACATTATGTAAAATGCTTTCACAGTTCTATTTTCTTCATTTTGCATAGGCTCCTAAGTCTTTCCATGCCTATCTTCTTCACATTCATTATTTCTTATGGTATACTAACAGCCCATTACTCTCAAGTTCTGCAACTGTTTAGTTATTCTCTCATCTACAGACAACTAACTATTTTATTTAGAGTTCTTTATTACTATAAAAAGTACAACTATTAAAATTTTGGCTTATATAAGATCACTGTTTCTATCTTTGACTTCCCTGGAATGTTTAAGAAGTAAGATTTTTTAATTTTAAACCAATTTTTAAGCATGATCTACTACATTATTTTCCAGAATAGCTACTTCAATTCATAGCTCCATCAATAGTACATTAATGCACCTATCTTTCTACTGTGGACAAATTCTTTAATATACTGTTTAGAAAACATTACTATACTGTTTAAAACCTTCTTTATGCGATTAGAGATTGTTTGCATCCAGAATGTCTTCCTGACCTCATTATCTCAAGGAATGCCAGAGATGGCTACAAGGAATTCTGGGTTTCCTTGGTCCTAGATCCACCCAAAATTTTTATGTTTGGGGTTATAATAGCCAGAACTTGTTTTGGTTCCACCCAAGCTTATGTTTTGGGTCTCCCTGAAGTTTGGGTTTCCAATTTTACCGAATGTTTACATTTACTGATATCCAATTCAATCTAGAATGCTCAACTGTGTAGGTATGATTCATATACAGGCACTCTTGTCAAAATCCTATATAAAGTAAACCTTTCAGAACCTGGGGGAGAGAAAGCCACACATTTTCTGGCTCATTCTCCTTTGCCAAATGGCCATATAACTTCTTTTAAAGTTTTGGGGACTGTACTGCTTCTCCAAGACTGACTCTTCCCATCTTTGGTCATCTTTGCCAGTTTGCTGTGTATGAGAAGAAACCTGAGTTGTTTTGATTTGCCTTTCTTTTATTAAATAAGTTTTTTTATTGATGTCTTCTGGTTGTTACATTACAGTTTTCCGAAGTATCCCTCCTCCTGTCACTCCGAAGGAGTCATCAAAAGGAAAAAAAAAAGATCTTTTTAAAGCAATGAACGAAGAAAAAAATAAGTTCAAATAGTTAATACAATGAAAAAGTCTAAAAATGTGTAATACAGACCTTCTGTCTTAACAAAGGTTTGAATGGGGGGTATCCTCTCACATCTCTTTTGAGTTATGTTACGATCTTTAAAATTTTGTTAAACTGACTTTTGATTTTTTTTTTTGTTTCTGGTTGTTCTTTCCAATTACATTGTTGTAGTTGTGCATTTTTTTTGCTCTGCTTACTTTGCTCTGCATCAGTTCACACAGATCTTTCCATGCTTCCTTGTATTCATCATATACTTCATTTCTTAGAGCAGAGTAATATTCCATTAAATTCATGTACATTTTGTTTAGTCATTCCCCATGATGGATATCTACTTTGTTTCCAATTCTTTGCTATCACAAAAAGTGTTCATATAAATATTCTGGCGTATAAGGGAACTTATCAATGGCTTTTTGGGGTCTAAAGACCAGAAATGGAGTTTCTGTTTCGAAGGGTAAGGACATTTTATTCATTTTATTTGCATATTCCACATTACTTTCCAAAATGGTTGTGTCATTTCACAACTTCTCCCAAGGTGTATCAGTATACCTATCATTCCACAACTCCTCCAACTTTTGACTACTGCTACATTTTGTCATCTTTTGTCAATTTGCAAAGGTGTGAGATAAAACCTCAGGGTTGTTTCAATTTGTATTTCTATTATTATCAGCAATTTGGAACAATTTTTCATATGTTTGACAATAGGCTTCAATCTTTCTTTTGAGAAATGTTCATTTATATATCCACTGATGATTTATCCATTTGGATAAACTGATTACATTTTAAAAGATGGGATTGAAATGGTTGCTATGGAAATCATTCTCCCTCAGCAATCCTCGTGTAGTTAGAACAACTGGTCAGATCAAAACCAATGCCAAACTAGAAGAAAAAAATGAGAAGATATGGAATGCAAATGAGGCAATGGCAACCAAAGCAACTTAAAAAGCTACTCAACAAAAATAGTAAATTGAACAAAAATCAAGCCAGACTGTTATTTTCCAAATTAATTTACCAGATGCAAATAAATTGCCACAAAAAGAACTAAGAAATTACCTCAGTCAATAATCATTTGATCTCCTCCCCAAACACAGAGAAATGGAAGATAAAGAGTTGCAAAATGTAAGTTCTTGTAAAATCTTAGAGAAGGATGGTGATGCCACCGATAAGGAGTAAAGGGGAAAAATACAATTTAAGGAAAAAGTATGGAGTGAGCAAAGACATTCTAAGGCATTTAAGAGTGAAACTAAATGAGAGTACAGCAAAAAAGGGATATGAAAATTATCTGTAACAAATTCCTTTTGCCATCAATGATAGTGTAGCTACCACATTTATAATACAACATCATAACATTTTAGAAATGTACTGTATGGAAATTGGAAATAGAACTGAAGAAAACAAGAATGAGAAGGGCAACTAGACACAAAAGTGGGACTGGGTGTGCTAGAGGCAACACAGTTTAAAGGATCAATTCTTAAGGTAGAAGATCAATTCTTAAGGTACCAAAGGCTTGGAAAAAATCTTGGACTAAAAATAGATGACCAAGAAAATAACAATAACTATAGACATATGTCTCTAGTATCCTTTTATATACCTTGAGAGTACTGTTTTCTAAAGGCTGTCTGTTCTCTTATAAAACCTTCATCATAATGTATACACACACGTAGAATATTCTAAAGATTTTGTAAAGCTAGAAAATATTCCACAACATGTCACATCAACATTGTTCCACAGCTGGCAAAGGAAAGGTGTGGAATACACAAGCACCATTGTTTACACTTGCTAAAATTTGATATGGAAGAGCGAAGTACAACCACTGCTATGACGAATCCCAAAGAGATGATTAAAAGGGAAAGGACCCACATGTGCAGGAATGTTTATAGCGGCTCTTTCTGTGGTAGCAAAGAACGGGAAATGAGAGGGATGCCCATCAACTGGGGAATGGCTGAACAACAAGCTGTATATGACTGTGATGGAATACTATTGCTGCACAAGAAATGATGGGCAGGCAGATTCGAGAAAAACTTAGACTTACATGAACTGGTGCTGAGTGAAGTGAGCAGAACCGGGAGAACATTGTACACAATGACAGCAACATTGTGCAATGACCAACTTGGACACACTAAGCCCTTCTCAGTAATACAACGATCTAAGACAATTCCAAAAAACTCATGATTGAAAATGCTATCCATATCCAGTTAAAGAATTATGGAATCTGAATGCAGATCAAAGCATACTATTTTAACTCATTTTTTTTCTTTCTCATAGTTTTTCCCTTTTGTTCTGATTCTTCTTTCACAACATAACTAATGTGGAAATATTTTAATATGATTGTACGTGTACAGTCTGTATCAGATTGCTTGCTATCTTGGGGAGGGGAGAAAGGAGAGGGGAAAAAAATTTGGAACTCAAAATTTTCTAAAAGTGAATGTTGAAAATTATCTTTACATATAATTGGAAAAAATAAAATACTATTAAGCGGGTGGGAAAAAAAGGTGCAAAAATATGTTTGTGTATAAAGGTCCTTTTCTTCTTTTCTTGATCTCTTCGGGTCATACACCTCACAGTGGTATAGCTGCGACATGATTCCAAACTGTTTTCAAGAAGACCCGGAACAATTCACAGCTCTACCTAACAGTGTATCAGTGTGCCTGTCTTCCCAAGCCCCTCCAACATCTGTCATTTACCTCACCTGTCATTCTGCTACTCTGATAGTTAGTTATGAGGTAGAACCTCAGAACTGTTTTAATCTGCATTTCTCTATTAGTGATTTGGAGCATTTTTTTATAAGATAACTTGGATTTCTTTCTTTGAAAATTGCTTGTTCAAATCCTTCCATTATTTATCCACTGGGAATTTGTTCTCGTATAAATTTGAATTAGTTCCATATACACAAATACATATATACATACATACATATAAACATGTTTGGATATGATCTTTACCAAAAAACTTGCTGAAAAGGTTCCCCTACCCTCCAGTTACCTGTTTCCCTTCTTATTTTAACTACACTAGATTTGCTTGTTGAAAATATTTTAACTTTATATTATCAAAACTGTCCATTTATTTTCTGGGATCCTCCTTACCACTCTCCCCCTAATCTTAGTACCAAAAGGTAATTTCTTCCGTGCTCTTCTAATTGTGTTTATGCTGTAGCTTTATATATCTAGGTCATACATCCATTTAAAGCTTAGCTTTGTATGTGGTATGAAGTACTGTTCTAAAACTAATTTGTGCGAGACTTCTGTCAAGTTTTCCCAGCAGTATTTTTTGTTTGTTTTTTGGAATAGTGAGTTCTTACTGAAGCAACTGTGGCCTTTGGGATCATCAAACCTTCTCTTACTATATTCACCCGCTTATGTATGTTGTATACCTAAACTGTTCCAGTGATTAATCTATTTTTTAAACAATACCAAATTCCTTTAATGATTACTATTTTATAGTAGAGTTTGGAAACAGGTTCTGATAAGCTTGCCTTCCCACTACTCACTTTTTTCATTATTATCCTTGCAATTGTAGACATTTTGTTCTGCCACATGAATTTTGTTATTTTTCTAGGTATATACAATATTCTCTTGGCCATCTAATTAATAAGTAAATTAATTTAGGTAGAATTATAATTTTTATTATATTGACTCAATCTAACCAGGAAGAATTAAAGTTTCTCTTTATTTCTACAAAGAGTGCTTCATAGCTGGATTCATATGGTTGCTGGGAATATCTTGGTAGATGTACTACCAAATATTTTATAGCTTCTGTAGTTATTTCAAAAGGAATTTCTCTTTCAAGCTCTTCTTGTTGGTTCTTGTAATATTACAGGGATGTTGATGATTTATGTGAATTTATTTTATACCCTGAAACATTACTGAATATATTGCTTTGATTTATTTTTGGAGTGACTATAGGGTTTTCTAAGTAAATCATAATGTCTTCTGCAAAAAAATGATACTTTTGTTACCTGAAATAGTCAGCAAGCATTTATGAAGTGGCTACTATGAGTCAGATACTGTGCCCAGTCCAAGGAATACAAAGAATGGCCAAAAAAAAAGTTCACTGCTCTCAAGGAGCTAATAGGGGATATAGAATGTAAACAACTATACACAGATAGGCTATATACGTATTTTTCTTTCTCATTCATTATTACAACTAGAATTTGTAACCTTATGTTAAAACTGTAGTAGTGTTAATGGGTATCTTTGCTTTACCACTGCCCTCAATGGAAAGACTCTTACTTTTACCCATTATACACGTTTCTTCTTGAATTTAGGGAAATATTTACTATATTAAAGAAAGGTTCATGTATTCCTCTGCTTTTCTGAGTTTTTAATAGAAAGGGGTATTAGATTTGTCAAAAGTCTTTTCAGCATCTACTCATATAATCATGTTCATATAACTTCTATTATTTACATGATTTTTAATATTTATTGTCTTCCTTATTTTAAGTAAACATTGTATTCTTACTATAAATTCAAAATAATCATAAGGCATAATTCTTCTCATTTTAAGTGTTTGCTTCAATGTTCATTAGGGATATTAATCTCTAACTTTCTTTCTCTACTTTCTTTGGTTTAATTATCAAAACCACATTTGTATCACAGAAATAACTTGGACAAGGCAGCTAGGTGGCACAGTGAATAGAGCACCGGGCCTGGAGTCAGGAGGACCTGAGTTCAAATCCAACCTCTGACACTTAACACTTACTAGCCATGTGACTTTGGGCAAGTCACTTAACCCCAATTGCCTTGCCTTCCCCCCTCCAAAAAAACAAAATAAAACAAAGGCAAAACAAACAAACAAACAAACAAATAAATAACTTGGAATGGTACGTTCTGTTTTGAACATATAATAGAATTTACTCATAAATCTCCGGTACTAGGGATCTTCCCCCTCTCTGTTATGGGAATCTGAAGATCTTCCCTGCCCCTAGGCCCTTTGTTAAAGTGGCTACGTGACCCTGAGGACCCTTGGATATTTGAAAGTATACTCTGTTCCCTAATAGGCTGAATGTGGTCATGTGGAGCCTGTGGCGCCAGGCTTGTTTTCCAGGAATGCCCGTGCCT
Source organism: Pseudochirops cupreus (assembly GCA_028627135.1). Classification (NCBI taxonomy): domain Eukaryota; kingdom Metazoa; phylum Chordata; class Mammalia; order Diprotodontia; family Pseudocheiridae; genus Pseudochirops; species Pseudochirops cupreus. The sequence continues at coordinate 233,137,559 of CM053580.1, read as the reverse complement.
TGTAGCTTTGTGATTGGGCAGTGGGTCT
>CM053580.1:233112361-233129162 GCA_028627135.1 Pseudochirops cupreus | reverse complement strand
GGGGATGAATTTAAGGTAAAGAACTTAAAAGGCTAAAAGAATCGCCTGAGTGATTTATCCCTGTGATTCCCTTCCCTCCTCCCTCTCTCCCTCCCCCCATTTAGCAAATGGACAGAATACAGTATTATCTGAAGTCTTGATTTAATTATTGTTAATGATGCTTTAAAACTGTCCAGACCTATTTGAGCAAATCTTTGGTTCACCATTTTGGAATCAGGGATTTAAAGACTAACAACCACCAAGAACTCTATGGAAAAGAATGCCTTTCACATAGTGAATTTTTAATAAATGTTTGTTAAAAGGGGGAGACAACCAAGCTTGTAGATGCCTAGAGATTTGGTAGGATGAAACCTTTAGCTTTACATTCAGAAATCATTAAGTATGTGTGAGAACATAAGTGCACAAAAGAGAGCTAAAACAATTACCTTGGGTATGAAATTAGAAGTGTTAAGTCAATTTGAAAGCAAGTGAAAATTTTACCTAAATTGAAAAAGCATTAAGGCTTGTTACTTTACATCTTGTTATATTACCTCTTCACATGGAGATCACTAAGGGTTTAGTCTCTTAACCTGCCTTGTTTTCAATAGCATTATTTTATTTTAACATAAATTTTCCTTTAGATGAGTGATTTTTTTTAAAGATTCACAAAATTTTAAAGTGTTATAAGTAAGGGCCAAATATTCCATCCCTAATTTCTACAGTTGCCCCCAAAAGGATGTCTATTCATTTTATATTGGGAGTCAGTGGAAGCAAAGTTTGACACACAGCATTTTGATTTGGTAATAAACAGGCTTGTATCAATGGCTGTTTATGTAATGTCAGATTATTTGTTTAGACACCTATGTGGGTACCATTGGGCTAAATTCTTTATAAGGAATTAATGGTGCTTGCTTAATCCCTGAAGTTTTAACAGTATAAGTTGGATAAAGGAAGAAATAGAATCACAAAGATATATACCTTGGGATAGAAACAGCATTACCTTTCACCTATTTGGTATATTTTCTTCTTACCTTTTGCTCCTTTAAAAAAAAATTCCTATTCAGTTTCAGGCCCCTGACCTTGCTTAGATTTCTGGTCTGTCCTTTCCCAAGTGACAGAATTTAGGAAGATTGTGGAGAATATAAGACCTGAGGACGGTTTTAAAGGATCCCTTTAGGGAAACCTATCTAGGAATTTGAAGACCAAAAGAAAGTAGAAAATCTGTTCACATTCAGAGTATTCTGCCTATAATGCAAACATTTAGAGATGGAACATTTAGAACTTAAGAGACTAGTTTTGTGGAATCCAAAGAATTTCTCAGTGTTTAATTAGGGAACCACCAAATAGGGGGGAAAACCCACCTCAACACTTTTTTTTTCTTTGTAGCTTACAGTAACTCATATGGAATAACCCTTTCTCTATCATTGATGTTGTTTTTATGAAACAAAGCTCAAAAGACGGTATACTTTAACCAGCCTTATATGTATCCTCAGGATAAGATGTCATAAATGAAATTCTCTCTTAAAAAACATAACACTTCAGAATTTTCTTAAAAATCAGTAGTCAATTATTAAACTACTTATTTTACTATGTATTTATAGTCATTTTAACATAAATTTAAATACATTGGTGATAATCAGTTTATTTTTATTTGTTTTAATGCATGAGATCCTACAATTTATAACACTTAGTTTTTGAATGTAAGATTCTTTATTACTGTATTTTAACATCTTGATATTTTCAAATCTTTTATAAAAATCCACAAATAGAATTCAATATGCGTAAAGTTAATTAAGTTTAAGTCTGTATCTACGGTTGGTGAAAGTTTAGATAAAACTTTTATGTTTGAAAACCTTTATTTTTCAGCATTGCATTATTTTCCTGAATATCAGTGGCTGGTGGATTTCACAGTGGCAGCTACAGTAGTGTATCTAGTAACTGAAGTCTACTACAGTTTGATGAAACCCACACAGGAAATGAATATCAGCATTGTCTGGTGCTTGCTTGTTTTGACTTTTGCAATGTATCCTTCGCTGTGCCATTTATGGTCATTTTAAATGATAATTCATGAATTTATTTTACTTTTCCAGTGTATGCCTATAGAATTTGTCACAATTTGAGAGAAAGCAAGAATATTGAAAAAACAAGCTTTTATTTTTCTGTTAGGCTCTGACATTTTGAAGATACTGAACAAACATCAATCTGGGGTATATTCTGAACTGACCATATTTTGAAAATTTGTTGACCCAGGAAACATACCCTGAAACTAAGGTAGAATTTTTAGAACTTGTATTCAGTACAAAGCTGTATCTGCCAGCATCTTTACAAAGCAAAATGCTGTGCTGTATAAAAGCACTAATCATCGAAATTAGCTGAAAAGCATGCATAAGATATCCATATTTCTATAATTGTAGTAGCAAATTTAGTTCAAGCATTTAAATCTCTATGGATTTTAGCTGATAGAACTACTTCAGTAGTTAAAAATCATCATGTAATTCAATTTCTTAAACCTCCATTAAAGCAGAATGTGTCCTCTCATAATCAGCAGTCAGGCTGTATAAAGCATAATGAAAATATTTTAACCTGACTGACTGTTGTCCTCCAAATGTCATAGATGTTGCATTTCAATACATCTGATACTGATTTCTGATGACTTTTGAAATATCATGGTGCCTTTGTGTTCTGCTTTTCATTTTGCTCAAGTTTGTTTCATTAATTTATACTGTGAATGTATACATTTATACACATTTAAAATAATAGTTTTATTAAGAAGAAAAAAGCATTATTTATGTACATTTTTGTTTTAGATCATGATACTGCCCTGGATACCTGTTGAGAATATAGAAAAGGATATTTGTTAATGGCAAGGCAAATTATTGATCATGTGAATACATTCACCTTTTGCTTCACTGTCAGCACTAGCTAATAATATGAGAGTAAAGGTCCCACACACTCTCCAGCATTGAATTGACTTGGCTTAGTCTTAACAGAGCTCTTGTGAAAGTCACCAAACAATGCCAACCCTGCGGGATCCCAGGAGCTTGCTGTCTCCCCATCATAGAGGGGACAGAATGTGCTGAAGGGCTTAGAATCCAATCTATTTTCCCCCAACTCTGACCCTCCACAATGGAAGAAGGGAAGAAGAGGGAAGGGGTTTTTAAAAGAACTTATAGAATGTGAGAAAATCTACTCTTTTCCTGTCTTCAGATGTATGAGGTATGTAGGAATCTAAAATTCCTTTAAAATTCCAGATGATCTAACACCAACCATGATACTATTTATGGCCTATCTTTCATCTTAGCTATAGTGTATCTGGTATGCCTTTCATTCCCTGTGCAGAGACTCTAGTTCGAATGACCTCTGTCTGGCTTCTGTTCATTTTCTTATTGTCTGTGCTTGCTTATTAGTCAAACACATGTCTCCATTGATTACATAGGACAATAGCCCTTCTTAATTCTAGAATAGCACATAAATCAGCTGAATCAAAATATCTCTGCAATCATTGCTGGTGGAATTGTGCTTTTTAGAAAACCTGAAATTGATGATATATAACTTAAATAGTTAATTCTACATTTAAAGGTGAAAAAAAGCATAATTTTGTTGCTTGTGATAGTTTGCACCTATAATATTTGACTAATCAGTTATAGAACTAGTGACTGTAAGGGAATTTTTAATAGAGCCTCGGAAGAAATTCCAGAAGGCAAATAAATGGAACACATAAAAAAATGACACAGAAGCCCCAAACCTTATAGATCCTCCGATTCCATCTGTTTTCAGCTTTATATGAGCCATACATTCAGCCTAGCCCTCACCCTAAAACTATCCAGAACTTAAGCCTTATTCTTAAAACAACCCAATCTGATTCTTAGTTCTAACCCATTGGCCCCTTTCTAATCATAGACCACCTGTTTCCCCAAATTTGCTCTCCTGCAGTTCCTGAAATTACTCTTCTGTATAACTGTAAAACATATATGACAGAAGATTTAGGATGGAGGAGATGTATGGAAAATATGTAAATACCTTAGTATACTCTGTTACACTAAATATATTTATATCTACACTAAATATGCTCCCCTTAGCCATCTACGCTGTCCCATCAAACCTTTACAGTTATTCAATCTCTGTTTCTGCTGATTTTCCAGTTATGAATAAGTGAAGCAAGCAGAAGAAGAATTTAATTTACATACTGAATTTTTAAGATTTTTGGTTAGGAATGAAACTCTTAGAAACTTTAAAATTCTAACATTGTATAGATTTAAAAAAACTACAGCAAACTATAGCACAGGGACTAATATTGAGTCAATTACGTGAATTTGAGTGAGTAGAATGCTGTTTTACAAAGAAAGATAAAGCTTCTCAGTAGTCCTATTATATTTGGTTAAAGGGCTGGATCATTAGTCACATTTCCACTGTGCTTGTATTTTACAATGTAGATGCTTTAAGGTACAAAACCCTATTGTATGTGTTTTTATGGCATGTTTAAATTTTTTAATTTGAGGGAAATATCTAGAAATGCAGATTTTGCACCAGATAAATTATTAGTTTAAATTGAAATACCTTTTAGAATTTCTTAATTCTGTCACTGTTTAGCATTAGTCATGGAGTAAATTTTTAGATCAAAGGTCACTGAAGACATTTGTTCACTGTAGAGTGTAATGACAGTGGCAAAGTAAAGCACTGAAAAGTCACCTTTCTTGAATTCCACACATGACTCTAATTCATTTTCCTACTTCACAGAAATGTTCTGTTTTACCACATAAACCCTGAAGTAGACAGCATAAGATACTGAGTATTTCCAGTGAATCAAAGCTGTTGAGACTGCCAGAATATTTGTTTTGTTTCAAGAACTTGCATATAGCATATTCCATCAAAGCTTGTTTCTTTTTCAGATCTTTCTAGGTCTTCTGTGTTAACGTGGCAAATTACTTAGCTTTCAGGTCAGAGACTTATGATTAGACGGAGAATTTATTTGGGCCATACAACCTTATTTCTGAGAACTAATTAATTTTACAATTCAATTTTTTTTTTGTTAAGGTGATAATTTTTTAAGCTTAAAATTGAGATGAGATTAATTTTTTAACAAGGTACGTAAAACTTAAGAACATTAACATTTTTATTAGTTAGGTTACTTAGTGGTTTATAAAATCTTTACATTTTGTGCTTCAGGGATCTTTTTTTAGATCTTTGCGTGTTGTACTCCAAAATTCTTTGACTTCCACGTTCATCAAAATGAGAGGTATCATAAGAATTTAATCAGCTACAAATTCCTTTCTTCTTTTTAAAAGTAGCATTTATAGTTGTGTTTTCTCTATTTGTGGAAGAATTTTAATATTTTTCTTCTATTTAAAATGATATGCTTTCATATCAGTTATGTAAAGGCATACATTTTAACGGTGGGAATCTTACAGGATTTTTTTTTTATCAAGTTGAAGGTTAGGATCAGATTAATATGTTTTTTCTTAAAAGATTCTATTTGACAGGTCTTTAGGATTACTGTGCTACTTATTGTTAACATTCCGTGTGCAAACTGTTGAACAGAACAGTTAATATAATATAAATGTTTCAATTGCTTTTTCTATTGGACTAATTGTAGGTTTGTTTACTCATTTTGAAGAGGAAAAGAAAAAAGTATTTGTTTCTCTCAGTGGTCACTAAAAGGAGATATTTTCTCTGCTATATAAAGTTAAGAAACTTTATATGTACATGAAAATCTTTTGGACAAGTGGGAAAGTGACTCATTTTGTAAAAGCTAAATTTTGCCAAAGTCAAGGATTTACAAAAATTTCTCACTAGTGATTATAGTAGTATTGTTTTGTGAGACACTTCTTTTAATACTATAGTCCTTTTTTCTTTTAAAAAAATATGTTTACATAATTTGGAGTTAGATATAGTGTAGGCAGTAATACACTTTCCATTTTTTAAAGTTGTGAATTAGACATTTGAATATCTCAATAAACAATTCGTAAACTGATAGTAACTGATGCTAACTGGTTATTCTTCTGCGAAGCATCATATGACCTGCAACAACCATTTAAATTCCTTGAGGCCCAGTTTTCTAATTTGTAAAATGAGATGGTTGTATTAGATGACCTCTGAGTGTACTTGGCCAACTTTAAATTTATGATCCTGTCATAATTTTTTTAGGTTTTATTACCTAAGAATGTTTTGGTTGTACCTAAGAGCATCTCTTCTGTGTAGGGAGCAGAGCAGTTTCCAACACTTTTCCCTACCAACCCACTCCCTTCTCATCACTCTTTTTTTCTTTCTTAAATTTAGCACATTTGCATAAAAATTGTGATATCACTCCAACAGAGAAAATATTAATATTGAATTAGTACTTTTTAGAAAAATCCATTTTACATGTGATTTAAAAAATTTCTACTCGTTACATTTTCTCTGAGTTCAGTTTTTCTAATATAGAGCAGAATGAGTTAACACTTAATAGTCTGTAGTAACTAATATTGAGAGGTTAAGAAGAAAAAAAATTAGGAGAAAGGAAATGACTGCATCAGTAGATGTCCATGTGTGGAAATTACCAGGGAGACGCTTCTCGGAAGATCTGAGTTGCATCTGATTTGCAGAATGATCAGTAAAACTAATGGCGTTAGCGGAAGGTAGAAGTTAAGTGGTGTTTACTTACAATAATTTTTTGTTTGTTTGACCCAAAATAGATATAAGTGAAACCCAACATATTATTGATTAACTGGGTTTTTTTGTAAATCTGGAACTAAGGGTATTGTTTTAAAATTTGTATTAAATTTGTCATCCTTAAGTCCTGTTTTTATCCTAAATATAAGCACCTGTTATTCACATGGTAATTCTTAACAGTAATTACAGAAATGTATACTACTTCAAAATAATATAATCTTAGCATAAAGGAAATAAAGCCAGGATCTTGCAAGTTACGTATTTTGTAATGTGGTCTTAAACATTTTTAGATGTATTTAGATTCTGTTTCTATATATTCTACACATTCGATATATTCTGTGTTTATATATTCTAAATGATAAAATTTTGACATTAATAAGAATCTCGTAGAAGAGGAAGAATGTTTAAGAAGTCATCGTAGCAGTCATGTTTGTCTTCTTTTAGAAAAAATGTTATACAATGGAAGAAGAAATATTAAGTGACTTCCTGTTATAGCAGAAGATGATCACTATTTAATAATACGGCAATTCACCAGGAAATGATGTGAAGGTTAAAATCGATATAAATTAAAACTTGTAGACTAGGTGTGCCAGCAGCTGCATTCTCTGCAGTGTCAAGACCCATGCTTGTACTTTGGAATTCCTAATATTAGTAGCAGGCTGTTTTATTTAAAGGTGATATTTTTGTCTTATACAGTACCACACCACGTTGAGGTATACCAGATTCTAATCTTATGTAATAAATTTTGTTTTGAATTAGTGTAGCTTGCAAAAGCTCAATGTGATAGCAGGATGATGTTTCCAAACTTGCAGTATTTCAAAATACTGTGCACAACAGAATCTCTTCCCTTAGGTCTTCATTTCCTATGCCAGGGAATTCTAAGATAGACTTTTTATTTTGTCACAATTCTGTATTTGCAACTGGAGAAAATTCAGGGCTTTCCATAGAAATAAAGGTAGAACCACTTGGGCAAGCTAGCTTAAAATATTAATGTATTCCCAGTGGGATTCATTGTGGCGCTTCAGTGGTACCAGAAGTGCCCCCTCCTTTTATTAGTCCAGTGAAACCAGCTGCTGGTTTTAAACTGCCGCTGAGTATTTCAGTACTGTGTAATTGAGGTTACTTGGAAATAAGTCCTTTTACTGTATATAATACTTGAGCTTAAAATATTTTTTAAAATTTGAATTTAAAAATTAATACAAACATTTCTATATAAAGAACAAAAAGAGTTATGTGTGAAACTGTACATAGTAAATGGCTATTGTGTACATTTTTCTCAGAATAAATTAAATTTAGTGCGATAGTTCCCACTGTGACATCATACGAACTTCTTTCTGCTCTCTTGTGTGTGTTTTTTCAGTCGTAAGAGGTCTGAGGCAGATTTCATCATTGATCTCATCATTGATCTCCTGGCGTGACGGTTGGTTATCACATCGATCAGAGTACTCATGTCTTTCACAGTGATTTTCCTTTATGTTATTTTAGTCATTATATAATTAGTCTCCTAGTTCTGTTTACTTTACTTGGCATCAGCTCATGTGTCTTCGTAGGTTTCTCTGATTCGCCTGTTTCTTCGTTTCCCAGGGTATAGTGATGTTCTATTACATTCATACACCACAGTTTGTTCAGCAGTTCTGTAATTTGATAGGCACTCGCTTTTTTTTTCTGTTCTTTGACACAACAAAAAGTGCTTTTGTGAATATTTTTTTACACTTGGGTCCTTCTGTCTCTGACGTCTAGGAAGATAGGCCTAATAGTGGTATTACTAGTTATGCACGATTTAGGGACTTGGGCGGGTTCCAGATTGTCTTCTGGAATGGTTGGGCCAATTCACAGTTCCACCAGTAATTTATTAATACGCCGGACTTCCCAAAGCTTCGTCAGCAGTTTATGTTTTTTTCGTTTTTTCTCATCTTTGCCGGTTTGATGGATATGCAGTAGAACCTCAGAGTTGTTTAAAATTTCATTTCCCCTATTAAAAGTGATTAGTGTTTTAACATGGTTGTTTAATAAGTATGGTTTGTCCAGCACTTAGCACGGTGCCCGCAGTGTAGTGGGCACATAATCAATGTTTATTGATGGTTATTGAGAGCTTGCATTTCCTCATTGGAAAACTGGTCGTGTCTTCCGGCCATTTATTGGGTAATGACTCTTGTTCAGGTATATATCTGCCAGTTCCCTAGATATCTTGAATATCAAGATCAAAGTCTTTTCATGCCTGTTCTTTAGAAAGTAAGCTTTTAGCCTTGAGCTTGCTAAAGTCACTCGAGAAAGTAGTGTTCAGAGAAAAGGGAAGTTAAATTATAGAATTAGAATCTTCCAAAATCTAGATTGAATTTTAGTGGATTAAATTGAGAGACAAACACAGCCAGGAATTGACTTTCCATTGCAAGTTAAGGCCAAAACCATTTACAGAGGGCCATTGAGCAAGACGGCATGGAGTGCTAGCTCTGAAGTCCGAGACGGGCGTATTCTGTCGCTTACTAGCAGTGTGACTTAGGCAAGTCAGTGAGATTATCTGAGCCTCAGGCCCCTGGCCTGTGAAGCGAGGGATTTGGACTAGATAATCTCCAAATCCAGCTCTGTATCTGTGATTTTACATGGCTCACTTTTGTATTGTGTTTATTTTTGTACTTTTGTACCTGGGCTTGAGAAGTTAATTGTCATTCATTCAATTAAGACTGTCAAGGCAAAGGGATAGATCTATGTATGTATATTTTTAATATATATATGTATATATATATATACATATATATATATAAACATATATATACATACATACAGAGCAGTCTAACATGTCGTCTTTGCTCTGTGAGGGGTAGCTGGGAAAGTAGAACATAAACACAGGAACAGTTCATGAAAAATAGCACAAGGAAGTAACATCAGGTGTCTGGAGAGTGGTATAGAATTGACAACTAGGCTACATGGTGGGTAGTGTGCTAGACTTGACGTAAGGAAACAGGAACTCCAAGTCTTTTTCAGAGATAATTTAGCTGTGTGATCCTGGACAACTCCCTTAATCCTTCTCAGCTTCAGATCTCTCATCTGTAAAATCACACTCACTTCATATTTGTTGTAAGGTTTTTCTTGAGATAATATGTTAAGTGCATTTTAAAATTTAAAGATTTAGAACTCTAATTAAGACTTCAAGGAAAATAGCATTAGTAAAGGTAGGAGATTTCTCATTTTTCTTATATGTAAAATGTGGAGTTTTTATGGGTTGATCACTATAGGCCCCACTTAGCTCCAGTCCCTATGACCATATGATACAATTACATGTTTGCCACCTGCCTGGTGCAGAGTTAGAGGTTCATGGAAAGAAGAAGGGGGAAGAGGAGAAAGTAAGCAGAGAAGATTGGAAAAGCCAGTTGAGATCCTATTATGATAATCTTTGGAATTTCTCATTTTGTTCTGTAATTGGAGGTCTGCTGTAGATTGTTTACCAAGAGAATAGCTAGTGAACATAATGTTTCAGAAAGAGAGAGAGTGGTAATAAGCCTTCGTTAACTCTTCACAAATATTATTTCATCTTCACAGTAATCCTGGGAGGAAGGTGCTGTTATTCACCCTCATTTTACTGTTGAGAAAACTGAGGCAAACAGTTTAAGTGTCTTACCTAGGGTCACACCGCTATTGATGTTCTGAGGCTAGCTTTGAACCCTAGTTTCCTGAGTCCAGGGCCATTGCCACTTAGTTGTCTAGGATTAATATGATGGCATGTAAGATAATTACAGAGAGGAAGGGCCAGAGGCAGAGGGATTAGTTAGGAAGATAATCCAGGTATCCTTTATACTGATGAGGGTGATGACACTGGAAATGGAAAAGGGATCGATGAAAAAAAAAAAGCATCAATTTAACCAATGAGGCAAGATTTTTAAACTATTAGAATAAAGCCCACACTGTTCACATTAAATACTTGTAGTAATGTAATCTTGTGTAAACATTAAAATTGAGTCAATGAGTGTAGCAATAATCCTAAAAAAATTATTTTTACTAAAACTGGGCCTGTAATTTTATTGATACATTGAACTTCCTGTGAAGAAATTCCATCTACCAATGAATATCAGCGTATGCTTTGTAAATGATAGATTTGGAGAGTTGTCCAGGGCACTGGGACGTTAAATGATTATCCCAGCCATCATTCAGCCAGTATGTGCCAAAGACATACTGTCGGAAGTTAAAACTTGTTTTTTTTCTGACCCAAAGGCCTCTATTTTGCTTCTCCAATATGATAAAAATAATCTTTTAATTCTTAAATTCTTGGCAACACTGTTTAGACAAACATTATAAAGGAATTGTATACTGATACTTTAGGTTCTCATAAGCATTTTTAGTAACTTAGGAAATTTTTTCATATGACCTACAGAGCCCAACAAATGTCTTGGGATTATAGGAAACCCCAGGTGTTTTATATAGACCTATTTTCTCTGCCTTTTTTCCCTTTCCTACATTTATGTTTTAATGCATCTGCTGCAAACCTACTCTGATGCCCCATGACAACATTCATTTTCTTTTTTTATTTTATAGCTTTTTGGAGGGAGAAGGCAGGGTAGTTGAGGTTAAGTGACTTGCCCAAGGTCTCATGGCTACTTAGTGTTAAGTGTCTGAGGTCAGATTTGAACTTAGGTCCTTCTGACTCCAGGTCTAGTGCTCTATTCCCTGTGCCACCTAGCCACCCCTACACAGCATTCGTTTTAAAAAACTATTTAAGCTGATTCCAAACTCGTAAAGGCTTTGCTAAAAGTAGAAGGAGGCTCATACATGAAACAGTGATATATTTTTCAAAGACCAACCAACCTACCTAAGAACAGAGACTTTCCTCAACATGTGGATCACAGAGTTGTAAAAAGACTGTGGTACTGTGGTCTGCATTGGTGGTTAGAGAACCCACACTCGTAATATTGTGGATCCTTGAACTATAATGTCAAGAAAAATAATTTTTTTTTTTACTGTGAAACATACAGGCCTTTTTCTTTTATTTTGGTAGAGGGAAAGAAATAGACATTCATTGACATCTACTATGTGGCAGGTAGTAGGCTAAGCATTTTACAAGTATCTCATTTAATTCTAACATTTAATCCCCTACAAGATAGGTGCTATTATTATTCCCACTTTACAGTTGAGGAAACTGAGGCATCTGTGTTAATTAGCTTGTTGAGAGTCAAAGAGCTGTGTCCGAGGCCTGATTTGAATTCAGGTCTTCCTAACTCCAGACCTAGCATTCTCAAGAGACCTTAGAGATGATCTAGTCTAACTATAGTGTTTTGGAGATCAGGACCCCAAGCCAGAGAGATTAAGTGATTTGCTCACACAGTTCATTGGTAACAGAATTGGAAGTCAAATCAAGTTCTTATTTCTAGTCTGCTGCTCTTAACATATTAAATTGGATGAAAGAGTTTAAGAATCACTCCTATTGTGCCAAATTCTACAAACTTCCTTATTTTTTTAGGGATGGGTAGAATTTTCAAGTATTTTGAGAAAGAAATGTGGCATTTATTCAGAGAGAGTAGGATAACAGTAATAGTCTTGACATCAGGAACAGCATGAACAAAGATTTTGGAAAATGTGTAGAAGGCTGAAGACCCAGGGCAGACCGGGATCTCACAAGAGACATCTGGGCTGGATATAAAGATTGTGTAATCTACATAGACTTGGTCATGGAAGCTGTGGGAATAAATGCAGTTGTTAAAGGAAAGAGTAGAAAAGAGGGTCAGAGAGAGAACTTGGGGAGCACCTATTTGAAGAGGTCGGGAAGTGAAAATATTTAGAAATATAGGGAGAGTGCTTAATGTCTCTGAAGCCTAGGGAGAAGAAAATACTCAGGAAGAGGTCATCAATGCTGTTACTGTTTCAGAGGTGTCAAGGAAGATAAAGGACCAAAATAACCTGGATCAAATAATGAATTTAAACCTTGAAAAGGGATCTCAAGGTCAGATGGTTTAACTCCATTTCACAGACAGAGGAACCGAAACTCAGGAGAAGCAATTTTCTCTTGGTGACACAGGTAATATAGGGTGGTAGAGTTGGGATTCGAACCTAGGTACTCTCACTTCAAATTCAGCATTCTTTGCACCATCTATCAAGTAGATATTAGGGGGTTCCTGGTTACTCTTGGAGAGTTCAGATAGAATAGAATAGTAAGGACGGAAATCAGCTTAGAATATTTTGAGGCTAGGTTGGGTACAAAGAGAGCATGTGTAGATTTGCATAAAAAGTTTGTTGTAAAAGTTGGTAAGGCCTTTTCTATCTCTTTGTCATGGATGGTGTTTCCTGTGGCTTGGACCAAGGACCCTAGCAGGATGTTATTTGGGTAGGAAGGGGCACTGTTGGGTAAACTAGGATTTCTTACAGAATTAAATTAGTCCCAGTGAAATTTACTGCTATTAAGCTGGCTCCCGATTCCCTCGGTCTTTTTTTAATGTGTGAAATGAAAGAGCTGTACAAATTTTGTTAAAATTCCTTTTCAGCTCTCAAAATTCTGAGCACGCAGGCTGGGGGCTAGCTATCTTTCTACTTTTAACACTTCTTACTTTTGACTAGGTTTCTCTCTTCATTGTACTGCAACAGCATGTCAGGCCATTCATCTCTGTTGTGTTGACCATGCAGTGAGCACATACCCCTTATTGAAGTTTTATAATGAGTTTCAGTGTTGGGGAGAATGCTGGACTGGGTAAGAAAGTTGAAAGGAAATATACCCCTATCCAACAGACAGAAGGGAATTATCCCTTTTCCTACCCTGCCATTTCTCTTTTTTTTTTTTTACTTAAAAATATAAACCCTGTGGGGAAAATGCAGAAGGCAGTTCTCTTTGAATAGGCTACTTCAGGAATTCACTTCACTTGTTCACTTATGTGAACCAGGCTTTGTGCTAGGCTCTAGAGATATAAAGGCAAAACCAGACAGTCACTACCCTCAATGAACTTCTATTCTAGAGGAGGAGCTGCTACCAGAGGTAAATGGTGGTGCCTTTTATTAAGTAAAAACTGGAGTCAAATGACCATTTATCCTTGTAGAAGGAATTTCTGTTCATTTATGGGTTAAGCTAGGTGACCTCAGAAGGCCCTTCAATTTGCATGTAGGATTCTGAGTATAGATTCTTCCTAACTTGGAGCACTGTCTAGAATTTTTTCCTCTGTTCCCCTGTATTCCCTTTTCCCCCAATTTCAGTCATTATATGAAATACAGTCATTACATCATTTGTTAATGATTGATACAGTCAAGTAACCAGTAGAACTTTAGGGCCTTGAGGGAAGTGGACTTGTTCATGCTTGTCTGAGTAACCTGATAACCTAGAAGAGTTTTATGTATGTTAGGCACTCAATAAATATTTGAATTTAATGTTTTTGGAAGTACAGCATCTCAGCAGCCTAATTCCATTTGTGCCTGAACAAGAATCTCCTGTATAATATGTTTAGCTATGGGGCAGCCCATTCAATTTTTTGAAAGCTTTAATTGTTAGAAATTTCCTCCCCTTACATCTAGCCTATAATTAGCTGCTTTGTAGCTCCTTGTTCCAACCCCTGGTTTCAGTAAAATAAATCTAAGCCCTCTTCCATATTAGAGCCTTTCAAATATTTGAAGGCTGCTATTACATGTCCCCTAAGCATTTTGTGTGTGTGTGTATATGTATATATATGTGCATATGTATATTTATACACATACATATATATGTATATTTAACCCCCAGCTTATGTATCCCCATTTACTTCACCTGACTCTCACATGATCTGATCTTTTACAATTTTTTCTTTAAATTTTGAACTCAAATGCCAAATAAAATGAGCATGTCCATATATAAATTAGAAAAGAGGATTGTATGTGAAACGGTGAATCTCTTATATGACACCTTCCTTTTCCTTTTTAGTATTTAATAAATTTAACATGCAGTGTTTAAAAATGTCTTGACTATTTCCTATTGGCCTTCTCTCTGTTGTCTTCTGTACATTTTTTAAAAAGCATCATTGATGTTCCCTTATTTTTTTAATTTGAGGAAGGTGGACAAATCAGTTGCTAGCTTCCCTCTCTCCTCAGACATCCCCACCAAATTGGAAAACAAAAACAAAACCCTTGTACTATGTGCATAGTCAAACAAAACAGATTTCCTCTTTGTTTGTGTCGCAAAACGTATATTTCTCTCTGTACTTTTAGTTCCTCTGGTCTCTGTCAGGAAGTGGGTAGGATGTTTCATCGTCTGTCCTCTGAAATCATGATTGCTTATTAAGTGGATTAAAGTTCTTTGAAAGTTGTTATAAATTACTTTCCAGGATCTTCCTTCTCCCTGCATTATTTCATCAAGTCTCCCTGAATTTCTCTGAAATTGACTCTTGTTATTGCTCCCATTGAAATAGTATTCCATTCCTGTTTTATGCCGTTGTTTGTTCAGCTTTCCCCCGCTGATAAGTGTTCCTTTGTTTCCAGTTCTTTTCTCCAACAAAAAATTACTTCTATGAATATTTTTGTACATATTGATCTTTTTCCTCATTCTTCGAAATTATTTGTGTATTGGCAAAAAGTCCAAGGGTTCGGCACAGGTTAATGAGTTTGGGATCATAATTCCAAATTGGTTTCCAGAACGGCTGGGCCAGTTCACAGCTCTATGATGTGCGTATCAGTTGTACAGCACTTATTATGCACCTGCTGTATGTCAGCCACTCAGCCTAGCACTGGAAATACAAAGAAAGGAAAAGGACACAGTCCCTGCTTTCAAGGAGAGACAACATGCAAACAATTATGCACAAGCAAGATACATACAGGATAAATTGGAAGTAATCAACAGAAGCAAGAAATTAGCATTAAGGGAGATCCAGAAAGGCTCCTTGCAGAAGGTGGGACTTTAGCTGAGGCTTAAAAGAAACCAGGGAAAGTAGGAGACAGAGATGAGAAGGGAGAGAGTCCCAGGCCTAAGGGACAGTCAGTGAAAACACTTGGAGTTGGGAGACAGAGTGTAGTGTTTGAAGAATAGTGAGCCCAGTGTTTAGACCATAGAGTATGTCTGAGGCAGGGGAAGCAGGGATAAGGTATAAGAACACTAGAAAATAGGAAGGGGTCAGGATATGAAAGACTATAAGCCAGAGGATTTTATATTTGGTACTAGAGGTGTTACAGAGTCACCAGAATTGTTTGAATTTGGACGGA
Source organism: Pseudochirops cupreus (assembly GCA_028627135.1). Lineage (NCBI taxonomy): Eukaryota > Metazoa > Chordata > Mammalia > Diprotodontia > Pseudocheiridae > Pseudochirops > Pseudochirops cupreus. The sequence continues at coordinate 233,113,400 of CM053580.1, read as the reverse complement.
GGTGTGACTTGGTCAGACCCGTGCTTTAGGAGGATCACTTGGAAAGCTTAATGAAAGATAAACTGTAGTGGGGGAAGAACTTGATAGTTTTGTGGGAGATAGTCCAGAAATGGTGATGAAGTCCTGCAGTATGGTCACACTCTGATGAGTATTTCTACAGTTACTTAGATTTGTCCTAATGTCTATAAAGAGTTTTTAATAGCGATTCTCATATAATTGCTATGTGTGACTTGGTAGATAGACCTTGAGATATAATATACATTTTTTAGTTATTTGAAATAGCATTTTTTCTTTATCTCTTCTTGCTAGTTTTTGTTTTTGTTTTTGGACTTTGGGGGGTTTTGTTGGGTAATAGAAGAGCTATTGATTTATGTAGCTTTGTTTTCTGTTCTCTAGCCTTGCTAAAGTTAATGTGTTTCAGCAGATTTTTAGTTGACATGTTAGGCTTCTCTAGACCATCGTGACATCTATAAAAAGTAACCGTTTTGTTTTCTGTTTGTGCAATATCTTTTTCTTATTGCTATACCTGTCATTTCTACCACTGTTTTAAATGATATTGTGGATAATGGACATCTTTGCTTTATTCCTGATGTTACCAGAAACTTTTCTTCTTTTCATTTAATGTTGGCTCTTGTAAGGTTAACTGGATATAAAATCTTTCCCACCCATTAATAGACCTCATGTGCAGCCCATTAAGGGAAGCTTGCTTAGGGGAGGTTTGCTTGTAGGAAGGCTTTCACACTAGGCACTGAGTCAGAGGGTTGCAATGCCCAAAACGTGTGTGTGTGTGTGTGTGTGTGTGTGTGTGTGTGTGTGTGTGTGTGTGTGTGTGTGTGTGTGTGTGTGTGTGTGTGTGTGTGTGTGTGTGTTCTGAGGTTAGCGGTTTGCTTTGGAGTTCACTCATTGGAAGAGTGTTCTTGTGATTTGACCAGATGAGAGTCTGAGTAGCCATTAAGGAGTGCACCCCCCCCACCCCCCACCCCGACTTTGAAAAACCCAGATACTGGTGCTTCTCTCTCTGGCAACTATGTATATATTG
>CM053580.1:233057686-233111861 GCA_028627135.1 Pseudochirops cupreus | reverse complement strand
CCCACCCCGACTTTGAAAAACCCAGATACTGGTGCTTCTCTCTCTGGCAACTATGTATATATTGCCTTGGTCAGACAGTTGGATCTGTTGATCTGTGCTAACCTCTCAGACAATTAGAATCCCTGACTGTTAGTCTTTATTTCTCTGCTTGTATTTTCTGTTTTTTTTTTTGTTTGAATTTTCTCAGAAGTTCAGGGTGCTGATTTTTCTCCTAAACTAATGAACGTAATTTTAAAAAGATGGTTGACCCCTTAAACAGCTATCTTTCCTAGTAAAGTGAATCTAGGAACCTGTGGTAGCAGCCATCCCGGGTATATGTGTGTTGCTGCTACAACTGTGAGGTTTAAATGTGTGTTATTTTCCTTATTAGGGAAGGCCCGTTTATTCCTATAATCCATTTATTCCTTTTTTTAAAGTAAAAATGAGTATTGTTATCTTTACATTTATTATATGTTTACATGTATTTTGTAAATGTTTGGGAATCAGCATGGTATTGTGCTAGATTAAACTTGGGGTAGCTGGTGGTTTGGTGGATGGAGTGCTGAACCTGGAATCAGGAAGACTCATCTTTCTCAGTTCAAATTTGGCCTCAGACACTAACTGTGTGACCCTAGGCAAATCACTTAGTTCTGTTTGCCTCGGTTTCCTTATCTGCAAAATGAGCTGGAGAAAGAAATGACAAACCACTCCAGTATCTTTGCCAAGAACATCTTAAATGGGGTCATGAAAAGTCAGACGGAATTGAAAAATGACTAGATAGAACTTGGCAACAGAAAAACCTAGATTTCAGTTTTGACTCTGATATATATATGTTGACTACATGACCATAGACAAGCCACTTAATTTCTTCATATTCCAGGCAGCTCTCAGATTCTGAGTTTCAGAAAAGGTGCGGAAATGTATTGATTGTTTCCTCATACCAGTGAAATGACAGGTTTAGTCCCAATCCCATTATGTTTACAGTTTTCCATACATTGAACCAATTCTGTATTCCTGTTATATATGCAGACTAATTATAATGGATGCTGTTTCTAGTATCTTGTAGACTCTTTAATAATATTTTATTTATTATTTAATATTAATATTCAATGGAGATAGTAAAGGGCTACATTTTTTTTTTCCCTCTGCTCAATTTCTCCCTGGTTTGGATATCAAAACCATATTTGGCACATAGGGAGTATCTCTTTTCCTATTTTTGAATTTTTTCTGTATTGTTGGAATTAATAGTTCTCTAAATGCTAGATAAAGTTCACTTGTGCATACATCTAGTCCTAGAGGTTCCCCCCTGGGCCCCCTTTGGGAGCTCATAGATGACTTTTTCAGTTCCTTTTTCTCTAAAATTAGATTTTTAAAAATTCTCTTTCTTTTATTAATCTTGATATATTTTTCTAAATATTAATCTCTTATCTGTTATCAGTTTATTAGCATATAACTCTGTCAAAATACTTCCCAATAGTTCCCTTTTTTCTCCATTTTTTGTGAATTTTTTTCACATTTGATGATGACAGTTTGGTTTTCCTTTTATAAAAAAAAAGCACTAGGTAAGTATTAATTTCTTATTAGGTTTTTCAAGTTTTTATTACTTTCAATTTTGTTAATTTTACCTTTGATTTTTCAGAATTTCAAATTTGTAATTTAATTCGGTTTTTTGACTTGCTGCTTTTCGATTTTGTAAACTTATATTCCCACCTCATTGATCTATTCTTTTTTTTCTTCTGTTAATAAAATTTAGATTTAAAGATTGTAAGTTTTCCAAAAAGTAAAAGCCACTGCTTTGGCTTCACCCTAAAAGTTTTAGTATTTTGTCTCATTGTTAAAATTTCATTTGATTAAATTCTTGGGTTTTTCCCCCTATGATTGCTTGTCTGATTGACCAGTTCTTTAGAAGTATCTAATTGATTTTTAATTCTTTTTTTTAAAATAGGTTCTCTGTGAAATACAATATTTTGTGGCAGCCTGTGCAAGATGCTTTTTTTATATTTATTTTTCTACATTCATTTGAATAATTTTTGTACTTTAATGAATTGTCAGTTTTTATAAAAATGCCATGCTCATCTGAGAAATACGTATACTTCTTTATATTCTGATTGAATAATTGCCAGAGAGCTGTCATTGTCAACTCTTAAAAATTCTCTTCAGGTCAGTAATTTTATTTGTGTTCATCTTTTATTAGATTTTTCTGGGTATGAAAGAAATACATTCTAATTTTGCTGCCTGTTTCTGCTTGTAATTTGACTAACTTTTTCTTTAAGTATTTAGATGCTTTACCCTTAAATATTAATATTTATTTATTTTCTTTGTTGCCTTTAAGCATAATGTAGTTTCTCTATTTATATCTTTGCATCATTCCCTTTTGTTGCTTCGTTTAAGTTTGTGACTGTTACTGTTCATCTTTTTTTTGAGTAAATTTGAAGTCTGTCAGTCAACAATTTATTGATTACTATGTGTCAGATACTCTGTTAAGTACTGAGAATACAAAGAAAGGCATCTCCTGACCTCAAGAAGCTTACATTCTAATGAGAGAGAAAACAGATAAACATTTCAATAGATATAAGATATATACAGTGTAGATGGAAGGTAATCTGAGGGGGAGAGGCACTAACGGGTAAGGGAAATAGGAAAGGCCTCTTGCAGAGTGTAGGATTTGATTTGAGGCTTGAAGGAGGCCAGGGAAACTAAGAGCAGAGGTGATCTGGCTGAGAATTCCAGGCTTGAGGAATAGCTGATACAAAGGCAGGACACCAAGTAGGCTAGTGTAAGTTGGCTCAAAGGGTGTGTGGAAGACAGTAAAGTGTAAGAAGAGTAAAAGGACAAAAAGTTCATGAGTATCTTTAAATGCCAAATGCAGGACTTTATATTTTAGTCTAGAAGTAATTAGGAGAACCATTGTAGCTCATTGAGCAGAGAATGTGACATGGCTTAGAAAAATCACCTTGGGGGGCAGAGCCGAGATGGTGGAGTAAAAGCCAGAGCTTTTTTGAGCTCCCGCTCCAGTCACCTCCAGTACTTGTAAAAAATGACTGTACACAAATTTTAGAGCTACAGTCTCCTGCTCAAGTCAGCCTGGAAGGCTGACAAGAAGGGTCTGTCACAGTGGACTGGGAGCTGAGGGCAGTCCCACGTGAGCGGCCCAGACTCACAGCTCAGATGGGCCAGAGCAGACTTAAGGAGAGCGACTCCCTGGCAGTTGTGGTGGTTTCCAGACTTCTCAACCCATGAATGCCAAGCAGAAAGTAAAAGGTCAATAGAGAACAGTGTTGGAACTAGGCGAGAGAAGAGTGCAGTGTGGGCCTTGCCCCCGGGGCGACAGAGGGGGTGGCAGCACAGGGGCTGCAGCTGCTGCCACGTGGCTGCCTCCAGAGCTCCTGACCTGCAGATCATAGGGGGACTGAACAGCCACTGAGAGAGTAATTGCTGTTGCTTTGACCTGCTTGGATCTGGGTTGCAGTCTTGGGTGGTGGTCCTGGGGTGAGGAATGCTAGCAGGCCAGAGCTTGTGGTGGCTGTAGAGAGGATGTCCTCCTAATAGCTCTGACAACAGCTATGAAAACCCCAGAAATTTGGGACACAGCTCTCTCCATTCTAGAAGCAGAGTTCTACCATGGCAAAGAGCTCAAATCAAGTTATTGACTGGCAAGATGAGCAAATACAGGAAGTGCAGTCAGATCACAGAATATTTTTTAGGGGACAGAGAAGATCAAAACACGAAACCAGAAAAGACAACGAAGTCAAAACTCCTGCATCAAAAGCCTCCAAGAAAAATCTGAACTGGTCACAGGCCATGGAGAAGCTCAGGAAGGATTTTGAAAATCAAGTAGGAGAAGTGGAGGAAAAATTGGGAAAAGAAATGAGGATAATGTGAGAAAAATCATGAAAAGTGAGTTAATACTTGCTAAAGGAGACCCAAAAAATACTGAAGAAAATAACATCTTAAAAAATAGACTAACTCAAATGGCAAAAGAGGTCCAAAAAACCAATGAAGAGAAGAAGGCCTTAAAAAGTCAAATTGGCCAGATGGAAAAGGAATTTCACAAACTCATTGAAGAGAATAATTCTTCAAAATTAAATTGGAGCAAATGGAAGCAAATGACTTTATGAGAAATCAAGATACTATAAAACAGATCCAAACAAATGAAAGAATAAAAGGCAGTGTGAAATATCTCATTGGAAAAACCACTGACCTGGAATAGATCTAGGAGAAATTATTTAAAAATTATTCGACTAGCTGAAAGTCATGATCAAATAAAAAAGCCTAGAAATAATTTGTCAAGAAATTATCAAGGAAAACTGTCCTGATATTCTAGAACCAGAGGGCAAAATAGAAATTGAAAGAATTCATTAATTTCCCCTTGAAAAAGATCCCCCAAAAAACTCCTGGGAATATTATAGCCAAATTCCAGAGTTCTCAGGTCAAGGAGAAAATATTACAGACAGTAAGGAAGAAATAATTTGAATATTGTGGAAACACAATCAAAATAACACAAGATCTAACAGCTTCTACATTAAGGGATCAAAGGTCTTAGAGGTCAAAGTAGCTAGGATTAAAACCAAGAATCACCTACCCAACAAAACTGAATATAGTGCTTCATGGGAAAATATGGTCATTCAATGAAATATATGACTTTCAGTATTCTTGATGAAAAAGCTGAACAGAAAATCTGACTGTCAAATACAAGAAGCAAGAGAAGCATGAGAAGGTAAACAGAAAAAAGAAATCATAAGGAACTTATTAAAGTTGAACTATTTACATTCCTACATGGAAAAACGATAATTGTAACTCATGAGACTTTTCTTAGGATAGTTGAAGGGAATGTATATGTAGACATTCACACACACATAATGTGTGTATAAATATATATGTGAGTGTGTGTATCTGTGTGTACGTGTATACATAGAGGGCACAGGATGAATTAAATATGAAGGGATGATATCTAAAAAATAAACTTAAGAGGTGAGAGAGGAATATATTGAGAGGAGAAAGTGAGAGATAGAATAGGGTAAATTATCTCATGTAAAAGAGGCAAGAGAAAACTTACAATTGAAGAGAAGAGCAGGAAAGTGAAAGGGAATGGGTCAATCTTACTCTCATTGGATTTGGCATAAGGAGGGAATAACATACACACTCAATTGGGTAATAAGATATATAGGCACTGGGGTATAGAAATCCATCTTGCCCTACTAGAAAGTTACGGGGGGAAGGAGGAGGATATAAGAGAGAACAGATTGGGGGAAGAGGTATTCAGTAGGCTTGCAATCTTGGGGTGGGCGGCAAGAGAAAGATGGAGAGAAAATTTGTAATTCAAAATCTTGTGGAAATGAATGTTGAAAACTAAAAATAAATTAATTTTTAAAAATCATCTTGGCAGCAGAGTTCAGGATGATTTAGTGCAAGAGGAGACATAAAGTCAGGAGGTTAGTTAAAAGGCTGTTGTAGTAGTCTAGATAAGAACTGAACCATCAAGGTAATTGTGTGAATGGAGAGGAGGGGATAAATGAGAGATATTGCAAAGTTATAAATTAGGATTTTTTTCTTATATATCTTTTTCTTTAGGATCTATTATTTTCTCCATTTAATAGTATTTTATTTTTTTCCATTTACATATGAAGATAGTTTTCAACATCCACTTTTATGAGATTTTGAGTTCCAAATTTTTTTTCTCCCTCCCTTTTGCCCCTTTTCTCTCCCCAAGACAGTAAGCAGTCTGATATAGGCTATACATATACAGTCATATTAAACATATTTCCCCATTAGTCATGTTTAAACAATGAGATTTTGCAACACATTGACTTTGTGGATCAAATGAAAATGCATTGAGGATGATTTTGAGTTTGTAAACTGGGAAGGATGATGGCACATCCTTGACAGTTATAATGAAGTTAGGTATAGGGGAGTTTTCAGGAGCAAAGATAAAGAATTTTGTTTTAGACATGTTGAATTTGAGATATCTGTGACACATTCATTTAAGATATCTGAAAGGCATTTAGTGATGTGGGACCATCAATTGAGAGATGGTGGTTGTATATATAGATATGAATATACTCTGTACAGTCTATCAGGAGAGTGACTATGGCTAGAATTATAGTTCTTGATATCATCTTCACAGACATGATAATTGAACCCATGACTGTTGATGAGAAAACTAACTATGGTACTATTAGCCAAAAGTTGAAGAGGGTCTGGGCCAGAGCATTAGGGTATACTTACAGTTAGTAGATGTGACATTGTTGAAGAACCAGCATAAAGAGACTAAGATAGGAGGAGAACTAAGAAAGAAATGTCATGGAAGCCTAGAGAGGAGATGCTATTCAGGCAAGAAGGGTAAAAAATGCTACAGAAAGCTTGATGAGGATTGATGAAAGGCCATTCCATTCATTTGGCAGTTAAGAGATCATGGGTAACTTTGGAGAGGGTAGTTTCAGTTGAATTCTGGAGTGCCTAGGATTTAGAAGAGACTGAGATGAGAGGAAGTGGAGGCTCCCAAGTATAGATGCCATCCTCAAGGAATTTAGCTACTAAGAGGAGTAGAGATAGAGTGATAGTTAAAGGCATAGTTTCAAGTGAAGATTCATTTAAAGATGGGGAATATGTTTGTAGGAAGCAGTGAATGAGCCAGTAGATAGGGACTGAAGATTAGTGAGAATGTGTAGATGACAGCGAAAATGGTGGAGAAGATCAGAGGGGAAGAGATCAAAGATGAACATAGAGAAGGGCTACCTGTTCATCTGAAATTGCAAGGAAGGAGAAATTATTGACAGGACTCATTTGGATGAGGTGGGGGTGTGATAAGAGGGAGAAAGATGGAACTCTCAGCAAATAGTTTCAGTGTGTATGTGTAATGTGAGGCAAAATCTTCTAATGAAAGTGTTGCGGAAGGGGTATCATGGGAGGCTTAAAGAGATGTAAGATTTAGAACAGGTACTATGAAGAGAATAGCAATTCAGCTAGGGAGAAAGAGAATTGGACTGGGGTCTAACTGAAATTAGATAATGTAAATTTGTAGTGGTCCCCAGTCATTATGGTTTTTTGTTTTCCTCCTGCCCCATTCACCAGTAGGTGAATAAAGCAAAGGAGGCAGATGTTGAGAGTAACCCACAGTCTGGATATGGCAAAGCTTGGGATACAAGGGCAAGAGAGCCAGTAATCACTGAATCTAATATTTTGCTCTAGTCCCTTATTTTAACCTTGTTAATCTTTGTTTAAACTGTCTTGTAAACAGAATATTGTTGTATTACTTCTCTTTGTCTTCTGCTCTTTTGCCAAGCTTATCTTTCGTTTGTAGTTGTGATTGTTAATGGTTTATTTCCCTTTATCCCATCCATTTATATCCCTGCCCCTTTACTCCCATCCCTCTCTTAATGGAGAATTAAGTGGTGAAAGAAGAGTGATCGTTGTTAAACCATCTTTTTTGCTCTTCTCATCTCCTTGCCCAGACCACAACCAAAGGTTCTTATTCTTTGTGTCTTTCCTTTCAATCTCTTCATGATCCAGCCCCCAATCTTTGGAGTTTGTTTTGCTTGTGACTTATTCTTTATCAATCCTAGCCTTCCTCTTAAACCTCCTCCTTACGTTTGTTGTTGTTCAGTTGTGTCTGGCTCTTTCTGACCCCATATAGGGTTTTCTCAACAAAAGTACGGGAGTAGTTTGCTATTTCCTTCTCCAGTGCATTAAGGCAAATGGAGGTTAAGTGACTTGCTCGGGGTCACATGGCTAGTGAGTGTCTGAGGCCAGATTTGAACCCTGGTTTTCCTGACTCCAGGCATAGTGCTCAGTCCATTGAGCCATCTGGCTACCTCCCCACCTTACCTACTCCCACCTTTTTCCCTGTTTAATATATTTCTATATCAAACTCTTTTTGTCTGTGTGTTCAACCTTCCTTTGACTAGTTTAAATTGAGATTCATGTGATGCCTGTTCTTCTCTCACCACCACATCTTCCTCCAAGTGTGTATAGTCTGCATCTCATATAGTTAAGTGAACAGAAAGCTCCTTCTTCTTTCTTTTCCTTTCTTTCCAAATATATTCTGTTCCCTCCCTTTTCTTAAAATTGTCAGAAATGGATGCTGTTTGTCTTATTTAGTTCTTTCTAAGACCCCTTAAAAACTTTAGAGCCCTAAAGAAGCACTTTCTTCTTCTTTCACTATTAGAATGTAAGCACTTCATTGTCCTGTAGTCTCTTTGAAGTATGCAAATATATTTACCTTTTTAGTTAGATTTTTTTTTAAACTCCTGTGTTTTCTTTTCAGAGTTTCTACTCTGCTCTTGCCTTTTCATCAAGAATACTTGAAAGGGCTCTATTCCATTTAACACCTTTGTTTTTTGTTTGTTTTTTTTTTAATCCCTGAAACATTGTACTCCATTTTACACAGGGTATATTATTCCTGGGTTGAAAGTATTTATCTTTGGCCTTTTGGACTACCATATGCTAAGATCGCCTATTCTTTTGATGGTAGCTGACAAGTCTTGTGTGATTCTGACTGCTTTCCATTGATAGTTGAATTATTGCTTTCTTTTCTAAGTCCTGGTGATGTTTGTTCTGTTTTTTTTTCTTTCTGTGTCCTAGAAAGCTTTGGATTTTGTCTGTGACATTCTTGGGATTTTCCATTTTGGGGTTTCTTTCAGGAGATGACAGATTCTTTCTATTTTTACTTCATCCTCTGATAGAGCTGGGCAGTTTCTTTTATGATTTTGTGAAATACAGTGTCCAGGTTTTTCATTTGGTCATGGTTATCATAGTGACTGATAATTCTTAAGTTGCTTTTTTCCTTGACCTCTTTTCTGTGCCTGCTTTTTAAAAATAATAGATTCCTTACATATTCTATTTTTTTTTTCAGTCTTTGCCCTTTCCCCAGAAGTTCTTGTATCGTGAAGTCATTGATTTCTTATTCCTCTTTCCTTTTTTTAAAGAGAACCATACTACTTGTGTAAGGTTTTCTGCCCTTTAGTCTAAGGTATTTCTAACTCCAGGTCTTCCTCTCCATCGTTTATATTTCTTTTGTAATCTCTAAACTTTTTCCAGATACTTGTGTCATCATTTTCTCAGCTTTTTTTTTCTTTTTGGTAACGATGTGGTATTTTTCTCCAGTGACATGTTTCCTCTTGGTTGATTGTTGATGCGTGATTTTTCTTCATAGTTTTAATGTAATCTTCTGTGTTAACTTATATTAGTAGTCTTAGTTCTTGGTTTAAGTTTTAGTTCTAGGGCTAGGTTTCACTCCATCTAGGACTCTAGGATGGGGTGGTCAAGCATCTATTTGATCTTGACGTCACTTTTGTGGATTCTTCTTCCTTTTGTTTGTCAGGGCTCAGAATGCTGGTGGGCTTCAGTGTTCCTTATAGCACTGTGATTGGCTGTGCATGAGGGAGGTACTAGGTGGTCTTTTATGCCCATAAAGCTTCTCTGATCCCTCTTCCTTGATTCTATCTCTTTGTGTCCCCTTGTGCTCCCTGAGCTAGGACACTGAGTGGTTTTGTCTGCTTAGGGTTTTCCTGGTAAGGACCAGGGCTTCTAGATTTCTAACCTGTTTACCTGCTGGCTCCTTTAGAAAGGCTCCTCTTTTTCATTATCTGTAGCTTCTAGTTATTTTTTGTTATTTAATCTTGGGCTGCATGAAGTAACTTAGGGAAGTTTCTTTTAGGGTTTTAAAATTTATTGTTCCATATGGTCCTCTTTTTAGATAATTGGCTTCTGTATCTTTCACTTGCCATCTATGTGGAAATCTTTTCATTCTAACTCCCTCATCTCACCTCATTCCTTGTGGTGTTAGGGAGTATAGATTTTATGACCCAATCTTAAATCTTTTGCCATCCTGCTTGCCCTGCTCTGGTCTTCAGCTTATCTGTATCTCTATTAAAATGTGGCATTATATGGTAATTGAATAAAATACTCAAGATATAGGGCATAGTTCAGCAAGATTATCAAGTTCCAAGTCCTATATACTGCTCCTTAGCTTAAATTGCAACATAGATTTTTGGCTTCCATCTTAAATTACTGATTCATTGAGTTTGTAATCTGTTGAAACCCCCACATATTTTTCAGACAAATTCCTGTTTGGTCATGCTTCCCCAACTCATACTTGGAAGGTTGATATTTTTTTTAGCTCAAAAGTTTAAATGTACTTAATTGTACATTTATGCCTATTAAATTCCATCCCATTATTATGGGCCACCATTCTAGCCTAAGGAGAGCTTTAAAGGAGGAGTAAGTGTATCTTGTGCAGGAAAACCTTAGTTTTGCTTTTTTGAAAACAGCCTTTCTTGATCATTTGAACTACTGGGAAGGAATCAACACTTAATCACTTTTTTCATTTCCTCAGTTTACTTTCAGCTTCAGAATATTGTTCTGGAATTTCAGTAAACCCTACTAAGTATCAGAAGATAGAACAGTTTCACATAATTGCAAATAGTATGTTCCATTCTTGATCAAAGATTGGCTATGCCTTTCTTACACACTTATATTCTCCTCTGACAATTTAGATACAATCTGTGCCACTTATCAACCCTACTCAAGTATAAATTCCAGTGATCATGGTTTGTTTGTCTTTGTATCTCCCCATGACCTAAAACACAATTCATGTGTATAGAGTTGGTATTTTGTTAGTGTTGAAAGGAAGGATTGATTTTTATTCTGGTATGTCTTCCTGTGCATTTTTCCATGGGATAAATAGTTCATTCACCTTATATCACAGCAAACTTAAACTTCTTATGTGTCAAGTAGGATCACACATATCAAAACGTGAATCTGTCAGATGAATAGCAATGTCTTGCAAAAGGTGGTGATAGAACATGCATAATAAACTTTTGTAGAAAATGGACACATAAAAGGTAAAATTTTTGTCATGTTACATCAATGTAATTCATAATGATCATATTGAATCCATTGCAATATAGTAATTTTAACATTTGATTGAAACTGACCACTTATATATATATCCTACTCCTGTAAGCCTTCTGTCAAATCTAAGAACACACTGTTCTTAAACTTTTCCTAATTGCTAATCTTAAATTTGTAATTAACAGTGACAAAGCTCAGGTTAAAGTTTAGTAAAGGTTGATTAATTCCTACTGATGGTTTTGAGATCTTTAAAAGGAATTTTGGGGGAAGCAGAAGAAAAATCCTAGGATACAACCTTGCCCTGAAAAGAGGGAGCTTGCCGATTTGGAAGATTTATCAGATTTGTTGATGAGTGAAACTCTACTTTTATATGTATGTTTGTATGTTATAGAAATATCTTGCCTGAAATGTGATTGTCTCTCCCCTTTCCTTATACTAAATATCTGGAAAAGTTGACATTTATGGAAAAAGTTGATTTTATGGAAACTTAATGCAAACCAACTTCTTTGCTTCAGTAGAGTTTAGGAATTTCTAGGGGTTGGCATAAATTCAGAAGGGACTATAATTATTTTTAACAGTTTGGTTACAATAAAAAGAATTGAAGGATGGCATTTGACTAAAGCAGTGGTTCTCAACCTTCCTAATACCATGACCCTTTAATACTCGTATGTGGGCGTATCTGCATGTGGGCAGACCAGCCTGGAGACAGATAGAGGAGCGGTGTTTCAGTTCCTAAGACCATCGGAAATACGTGTTTTCTGATGGCTTAGGTGACCCCTGTGAAAGGGTCTTTTGACCCCCAAAGGGGTCGTGCCCCACAGATTGAGAGCCGCTGGACTATCAAATATTGTTTGGGGGACATTTAAGTAAAGCATTTAAGGGAGTTTAGTTTCAGTTCTTAATGAAAAAAATTCTTTGATTGAAATTTAACTATTAATACACATAAGTTGCGGTGAATTCTAGGAGAGATTAATAATGAATAAAGAAAATTAAAAAAACGTTTATTCAGTCCTGCTGTCTCAGCTATTTTTCTTCTTTCACTTAAACTCTTTGGGGAAAAGATGCCAGTTAGAGCTATCAAACAATAGAGTAGGCTCCTTTACTGATAGTCTTCGAATGGAAGTTGGATGACCAATTACGGGAATGCTAGATAGAGAATTAATTTCTTTTGATGTATGAGTTTGATTAGGTGGCCTGAGCTATCTCTGAGATTTAACATATTGAGTACCTACATTCCCTGATATATGGACCAAAAAGTACAGGAGAGACATTTTCTTATGTTTTCAGTATATACAACAGACCTGAGCAAAAATGGACAATCTTAATAGTTTTCATTTAATAAAACGCCTATATATTTCAAAATGTTCAATATGAGTAAAATAGCACAATTTGATATGTGTATTTATTGTATGTGGCAAATATACATACTGTAGTATCAAATTACATTCTTTATTTGTTTTTTTTGTTATGTTTTGTTTTTTGGAGGGGGAAGGTAGGGTAATTGGGATTAAGTGACTTGCCCAAGGTCACACAGCTAGTTTTTTGTGTTAACTGTCTGAGGCTGGATTTGAACTCAGGTCCTCCTGACTCTGGGCTGGTGCTCTACCGACTCTGTCACCTATCTGCTCCCCAAATTCCATTCTTTAACTCACACTAAACATTTTTCTATGTTTAAAAAAGGGCCTCTCAGGAGTAAATTAGCTGAGATCTTACTTATTGTTTGTCCACAGCTAGTGAGTATGAGACACAGGATTTGGACCTAGCTCTTCCTGAGATACACTTCTCATCCTTCAGGACCCTGCCTAGATAACCCCATATAGTCATACAGACTTTGGTGAATTGGCCAGGAAGCGGTAGGATTGTAAGAAGTTCCCAGCTCACCACAGGGTGGCCTTGAAAAAGACATCTAACTCTAATGGTGTCGTGGGCCAGCTGATCGCCAGCATCAGGTGTGAGCAGAGACGTGAGATAAACCGGGGCCAGGCGGGCAGTTCAGGACAGAATTGCGAACTCTGTTTACTGATACGCCAAGCAAGGTTTTTCTGGAGCAGTTTGACAAAGAAGGTAACTAGTGGTCACTCTGTTTTATGTTATTGTTTTGTTTATTTCCGTGATGTCAAGCAAATCTTGAAGGCCGTCATGTCCATACTTTATCTAGTGTTCCTATTTCACACCGGACGGGCTGTATACTCCCTTGTACTTAGTTTCCTTTGCATCACAGCTATCAGGGTGAGTAAGGACTCAGGGTGTTCTCTTCCTTGCACATCGTGGAGAGTGATGAGCCAGCGTCTGGTTGGCCTGGGAGCAGCTACAAGAAGCTGGCTGCTTCCACCTGCCTAACTGGAGTTGGCCCTCAACATAATGGCTTACAGATTAAAGAGATTATTTTTAGCATATTTTGAAGAGAGGTTTGCCTTCAGGTGTGTGTTACATGCTTGCCTTGGGGAGATAAAAGAAAATGACATTGGATGCATTCTCTGCCTTTTGGAACTTAGTCTTTTAGCAGGGTACAAGAGCTGTACCAAGAGCTATTTCAGGTTCTGGGTGATTGAAGTGAGGAGGGATCAAAACTGACAGGGGGCGGGGAGGGGTGTGTCAGGGAAGGATTCATTGAGGAAAAATAGCTCATCCTTTAAAGAATATGTAGAATTTAATCAGGTAGAGATGGAGGGGAGTGTGAGGTTATTGCAAGCATAGGGAATAGTATGAGTAAAGTTAAGGAGTAGAGAATGCTGAATGAGTTTAGAGAATAGGCCAGTTGCTAATGGGGAAAGGTATAGTGTGAGATGAATCTGAAAAGATAGAGAGATATCAGATTATGAGGGGCCAACAGAACAATGTATCATCAATCAACAGTTATTTGGAACTTGGGAACATATTTTCCTCAAAGAAGCAGTCTTTGGAATAATAGTGTTTGGGGTCCTAACCTGTCATACAAAGTCTGTTAACTTAATAACGTAACTTAAAAATATTTAATCATTATAATGGAAAATAATAAAAAATGATATATTTTACATAGCATTAAAATAATCAAATTGAATAAATATCCATTTATCTTGAATGCTAGTACTTGAAAAAAGATTACTTTCAATGGAATATATTACATTATGAATGGTAAAGGATAGGGAAAAGGGAGAGCATAACTATATGCACGGTGTATTTGAGAGGTAAATATATATTGACTGAGATGGTATTGAGCTCTGGGCAGTGGCTGCTGTCAGTCCAAGGCGTTTTGATTTCTCTACAGAGATGAATATGGGAAAAGTAGCAATTTTAAAATAACTGCTAAAATGAACCTTAGAAATAATTTTACAAATCACATTATTATTGACTTGATCAAAGTGGGTCTAGTGATAGAGCCTGGACCAGAATCAGACATAGATCAGTTGTTTGTGTTTTAATTTGGGGAATGTCCATATCATTGTGTTTCCAGGTATATTGAAAAAGACTTATTTAATAGCTTTATAAAGGATCAGGAAGGAAGTCTCTTGGATTTATAATTATGTGAATGATAAAAAGTGTCTTTTATGCTCTCATGGCTATATCTTAGAACTAAAAGGGGCTTTAGAGGTTACCTTCAAGTTTAACAGATGAGGAAACTGAAGTCTTAGAGACATGTAATTTATCCAAAGTTACATAGCCAGTTAGTTGGTAGAACCAGGGGTTTAACTCCTTTCCCTTAACTTTTTCTACTTCCGTAATAGAAATAATCCTTACTTTGTGAAGGTCTTATGTTCTGAGCTGATTTCTAAGCTTGGTTATTTTGAACTCAGGAGTGTTTCCTTAGAAACAATATTATAGTTAAGTTCCCAAGCTGTGTGAGCCCATAAGGTTAGAATATAAGACTAAAAGTGTAATAAAGACTACTTCAACTGTATCTAACCCCTGAATATAGAATTGTCTCTGTGGGAAAATTCATTGATTTCCAGTTCCAGATACCTGAATAAATACATCTCCCCTTGCTATAAGTAGAAGTTTCTTCTGTGAATAAATGTGATAGGTTAGTGTTAGAATTTAAAGCCTAACTCATAAGTACTTTTGTATTTGTATAGGTGATTTTTTTTTGCTTTAAAGAAAACATTGTACAATAATGGAAAAATCACCAGAGAAGCAAAAGGACCTGGATTCTAGTTCAGGCTTTATCACTAGACACACTTCGATCGAGTTACTGAAAGTGTGATTTGATTGTAAAATTATTTCTGAGGTTCATTTTAGCACTAATTTTTTTTTTATCTTATGAATCCTCTTTTGTTTTGAAAATCTTGAAATATAGGAAAGTGACTTGCTTAGAATCACACACATTATTTTGGAACTCACTTACTTGCAGACTAAGCTACAGTGTCTCCAGGTAGGAAACAAATAGTTTCCTGACTGTGGTTTAATGTAGTGTCAGGATTAGAGGTAGCGTGGGGTTTCGTGGGGTGTACAATGGTTTTGGAGTGAAAGGACTCAAGTCCCAGTGTTGACACTGCCAGTCTTTACTGTTGTCCTTGGGAACATCCCTTAGCCTTTATGGGCCTCAGTTTCTTTCCACTAAAATGAGGGTGTTGGACCATATGACCTCGAAGGCCCTGGGCTTACAGTACTAAATTCTACCATATCAATCCAGGAATTACTGATGGTTTTCCTTAATTGCCTAGTATAGTGAAGGCAAAATAATTACAAACCTAGTAGAGAGAAAATCTTGGTTTCCTAAAATGGCTCCTTTCCTGGTCTTTCATGTCTCCAAGAACTATTGCATAGAAATCACTATAGTAACCTATAGTATAATATGATACTCATTTGAATTTTAATATCTATTCTATTTGTCCAAGGACAATATTGCTACTGTTTATGCACTTTCCCTAAGTCAGGGCTTTTCTGAACCATGCTTGAACCTGCTGTGTTCTTAAATGTTACATTCTTCTTCCTGGAAGAATGGTCAGATTTCCACAGGCCTTGTGACTTCCAAAGATATTCACTCACCTGAAGTTACCTTTTTATGAATGCAGGTATGTTGTAGAAGGTGTTGAAATTCTAATGGCATTTCAGGTTGCCTAACGTAATACTGCTGCTGTTCCACAAAGTTGTTGCTTTTTTTCCTGAACTTCTCATTCCTGCAGCAAGGTACTGTTTTCATTGACTACACACTATTTCAAAGCAGAAGAAGGTGGTGAAAGATCAGTCTGTGTTACCTTTGGATTTTTTTTCTTTGTCAAAGCCATGGCGATCTTGATCGTTACTGAAAACTACCTAGAATTTGGACTTGAAACAGGTAACAAATGCTTTGAACTTGCGATGATTTTATAAACACACATACATATATGTGCATCTATATTATATATAAATGTCACTCTCTCCTTCATATCTATATTAAGATAACTCTCAAGTTTTAGTTGTGCTTTTAATTCCTTCACGTTTGAAATGTGTATGTCCCATTTTAAAAGGCACAATTTGCTATTCATTGTTTTTAAAAGAATCTAGTCTTCATTGTGCAATATTTGCTTTGTTGATATTATTTGCTTACCTTTTATTTTTAATCCACACCCCGCAACTTTCTTACAGTTAAATGTTTCTGTGATGCAAAAAAATTAAACAAATTCCTGAAGAATTAATGCAAATTTTATTCACGTTCATGGAATGTACAAATATCAAAGGGATGTTTTCAAAGACTGTTCCTGTTAATAACCAAATTTTATTGCATTGTGGCATACTAATTAGCACATGAAAGAGCTAAGCTAGACACTTTGAAAATTTAAGATGCTGTTTTCTAGCATTTTATTTCCAAAGAAAGATTCTGTATTTTGCCCCTGATAAGAATAATCCATTTTTTTTTCTACAGGTTTTACAAATTTTTCAGAAAGTGCGATGCAGTTTCTTGAAAAGCAAGGTTTAGAATCCCAGTAAGTTTTGGAAAATTTTAAGGATAAAATCCAAATATTTTAGCTGAAAATTAAGATTTACATTTTTGGGAAGGAAACGTCATTTCTGGTGTCACCTTTGTTGCTTTACCTGTTCCCTAAAACTTTATCCTTCTTACAGGGAAGTTGGCTTATTATTTTTGCCTTTAGACTCTGCATTTATCTACCATTATTAATCTTGTTTACTTGCTTTTGTTTGGGCCTTTCCAGATTCAAACATTCTGACTAGAATTTGCTTTTCTCCGATGTTTTCTCTTAAATACTTTCTGCCCATGAAAAGTTTAACTGATGTCATCATTGTCTTTATCACTACTGTTGTCTGAAGTCGGAAATTTACCTGAATCTGTTTAAAATGTTTGTGCTTGTGATTATCAAATGTAGTTTGTGGGATAAATTGTTGGGAAAAGGAAATTCATAAAGTCACTTAAGGAAACATTGATGAATCTTTTTGTTTTCTAGGGGTCCTGTATCTAAGCTTACTTTCAAATTTTTCCTGGCTATTCTGTGTTCACTTATTGGGGCTTTTTTGACTTTCCCTGGGTTGCGGCTGGCTCAAATGCATCTGGATGCCCTGAATTTGGCAACAGAAAAAATAACACAGTAAGCGGAAAATGTACATAAGCACATGCAGATAATATATGTTTTTCATCTTAATGCAGGTATATGCAATTTATTGTAATGGAAATTAATAATGAAGTAATCAATCATTTGATCTACTTAGACTGTACTTCATGTTTCTACTACAGGTTGAATACCCTTTTGACTTTTATTTTTGTTAGCACAATGTGTTTTTAAAAGCTTTTTACCCTCTCCCATCCTACCCTTCCAAACACGTGTTGTTCTTTGAGGTAAATATAAAACACATAAATACATATTTGTGCTTTTATTTAAATTCTTAATACTCATGGTGACATAATCACTAAACATTAGAGTACACACATATGTAACTTCCTTTCTTAATCCAAGCACATGATTTTTTCTTAACTTTTATGTTTAGGCACCAAATACACTAAAACCTTAGTTAACAGTGCAAGAAATGACTTTCACTGAGGATGTTCGTAACGTAATTTAAATTGTTGATATCGCATAATCTTGTAAAAATATTACTCAAATTATTGCTCTCAGTTACAGTGTTGGTGTTTAGTTTCTGGGCCTGCATTGCTGTATGTCACTGAGTACTTGCTCAGTCTGAGATGTCTTACTGAATTTCTGAAATAGTTCCTGAAGCTCATTGTGGTACACTCCCTGATTATCCATAGATTCTTCTTTAATGTACATCTGGGGAAAGGTGGTTATTTGTACGCAGTTACATTTACACGGAGGGCCAAGTTTCCCTCTAGTGTTTTTTTCTTGGCTGCAGTGGAAGCCCAAAGTTGAAAATGCTCCCATTTGATCTATTTATTTACAATCATTAGGATCCTCTGAGTAATTCATATTTCCTAACATTCCTCATCTGTAAAACCCTGTATTTAATGATGGTGCTTCTTTACAGTCTTTTCTTAGGGAGATGAGCATTCATATCTCTTTTACCTGTGTCATTTTCCTTTATTTAATTTTGACAGTCCTTTTGTTTTGTTTCCCCCACCTCCATTTTTCTGCATGTGCTTTGTGTGTGGGTGTGCTTATTCCCACCTCCCACCACACACCCCTTCATCCCCTTTTATTCCCTCCTTTTACTCAGCATGCTCTTGGCTACATCCTGCCTTTCTCCCACCACCCGTCTCTCTAATGGCTTCTTTTAAGAAAAAACCTGATTCTCCCCCTCCACTCTACACACACACTTCAGTCCACTAACCCCAGCGTTATGATTTAAATAAGCTGAAAAGGGTGGGTGGAGGGGAGCCCTTCACAAGCTACTGAAACCGCTGTGGGCTGCTCCTTGATACTATAGTGTTCCCTAGCAACACTGCATACCTAATACTGCCTCTTTCTTTGGCTAAGCCCACTGCCTTACTCAGACTGCTGGGTGAAAGAAACACTTCATAAAAATATTTAAGCATTTATTATTTTTGTGGGCATTTTAGTGGCCCTTGGATTTAAATGTCATTTTGTAAAGATCCTGCTTTTGTGTGCTTGGGAATTTTTTTTGGGGGGGGGGCTTTTGGTTTGCTGCAGCCCTTTCCTGAATACCCCCACCCCCCATTGTGTTACAGCACTCTGCCTAGATACAAGGGGTGTGGGCATGCTAGCCTGGCTTTGAGAGGAGCATGACTGGCACAAAGACATTGTTACCCTCATGGCGGGCATTGGCTCTTACTATATCAGCAGAAGGCTGTGGCCAAACTTTTACCTTTTTCCTGTCAGGTGTTCATGGTTTCTTAACTCAAACACTGTTCCCCACACAATTCATTATCATTTTCAGATACAGTGATATTAGAGCCACCCCTTTTACTTTTAAAAATGGTTCTTTGAACCCCCTCAATTTTAGCCATTCAGGATAGTTGACAATAAAACCAGCACCTGTAAAATAAAATAACTGTTCTAAAGAATTTGCCTTTGTTCTAAAATAATAAAAAAAAAAATCTTTTCCAACCATCTGTCCCTATGGGATAAAAATTCCGAGTACAATTAACAATGAAGTTACAGCTATGAACTGAAACCCTTTGCTGTATTGGGAATATTGCCTTGTCAGAAGTGAAATAAATTTCCTTGATTTGTATAGGATATGAAAATTAATTTCAGGTATGTTCTTAATGATCCGAGAAGAAATGAAAATTTGTGAATCACATATGATTTTGATAATATGATTTAAACTTTTTACATGATCATTATATATTGAAGGGATTCTAATTTAAACAGTGTTTCACTCTGGTTTGTCTGCCATATGCCTTCTAGAGTAGTATTATGGACCTCTCTAGTCACTACCACTTAAATGGATATAACTTTCTTCTCTATAATGAGAAGACACGTTCTTTTAGCTACATTCAATGTAAAAAACTGACTTCTCTACATCTCAAAATTCACTGGGGTCATTGAACACTTGATTCAGAGAATTGCTCATGGAGCTTTATATTGAATCTGAGAGCAGGGAGAAGAATAGTGGAAAGGGGATAGTGGGAAGAGTATAGGACCAAGAGACTTGAGGGTTCTCATCCCAGCTCTGCCCCTGATCAGCCATGTGACCTTGGCTCTCCTTTATGAACTTCAGTCCCCTAAGTACACAGTGATGATGTCTTTCATATTTCTCTCACAAAATTATTGTGAAGATCAAATGAGATCAGGTGTTAATGCATTCAGGGGAAAAATAAAGCAGTATATTGTAAGGTGGTGGTGGTAGTATTAATAGAGTCCAGAGTATCAGCAATAAATTCTCAACTTCGGTCTGACTCAAGTTTTCCACAGGTTAATTAGCAGCATTTGTTCTTCTGTGTTCGTGATCATTTTTTTATGTGCTTTCAGAACCTTACTTCACATAAACTTCTTGGCACCCTTATTTATGGTCCTGCTGTGGGTAAAACCAATCACCAAAGACTACATTATGAACCCAACTTTGGCTAAAGAAAGCGTTCCTTTGTAAGTATCATTCTTTTTTTGTATTTTAAAGTAATCATAAGGTTTCCTGGTTGGTTTTATTCAGTTGCATATTTTGTGTGACCTTATGTTATCATTGAATTGCTATTTTAATGAAAATCATTAGAAAAATTTATTTGGACAAAAAAAAGATAATAGGCAAGAAGAACATTATTTAAAAGGTTTGTATCATTGATACTTTACTTGCTAAAAGCAAACTTTAGGTCATCAAAATTGAAGTCACAGACTATTAGATTTCATTGGTCCTAGATTTAGTGTTTATGCAGTGTGAAAAAAAATACCATTATCCAGCCATAGCAAGTTCATACGGAGTAAGGAATTTAGAGTGAAAAACATAGAATTTAAAACTGCTTGCAGTGTGACAAGAACACCTATGTATTGAATCACTAAGACCACATTGTGACTGTACTTCTGTAGGTTTAGAATATTTGTCCTGGAACATACATTACAGATGATAAATAACATCAGAGTTGTTTTGTTTTTAATAGCTTCTGTATTATTTAAAGTTACAACAGTGCTTTTTTAATTATCTGGTTTTACTATAGCTAGCTTCTTTGGTCTGTATTTAAAAACTCAGGTGCCAAGTGCCTTATTATTTATGTTCCCCATCTGTGAAATGAAAAGGTTGGAGTAGATGACTTATACTGTATCATTAGGTTATGTAAACCCTACCCATTTAGGTGGAGGTTTGGTATCATCCCAAGGCCAGAGGAAATCTTAAACTCTGTGTGGGAAAGCACTGTGTCTCATCTAAACTTTGTGCCCTGTGGGGTACTCTGGATACAGTGGGCTCTTAGTAAGTGAATCTTTAATGAATGATCCTGCTCCTAATGCAGAATCCTCCACACTTGCTTGTAACTTGGTCTTTGGAGTTGAAATAATGCAATCTTCTCTCAATTTCTCCCAAGTTCTAGTAAAAGAAGGAGATGGAAGGCAGGGTAGTAGAATGTTGGTTTTCTCTTCAGCTATATTTTTCAATTTTAAGGACAGTGTCCCAGAAGAAGACAGGGGATCTTACCCTTCATCCTCTTTCCCTTTCTCAGCCTCGGTCTCCATCTCATTGTTTCTGGACCCCAGCTTCCCAAACATTGCAAGTGAAACTAAACTCTCACCTCTGTTCCACCCCTGATTGACTTTCTCCAACTGTCAGACCGTTCCATTAAGTAATTAGACGGAGACAGTAAGGTTTATTTAAAATTCACAGCCCACATGGTAGATTGTGAAAGGACCCAGGCAGGCAGCCCATCACTCAAGAACGCAGGGTGGTGGAAGTAAGTGACAGATTTCTCTTCTGTCATAGAGGCACAATAATTTCTAGGAAGTCCTTTGTTTGCAATTAAGAACAAAATTGGTTGTAATGTAGATTCAACCCTGAAATGGATTCAAATATTTATGTATTCATTTGGTAACAGCATTAATTATTTAAGTAAACCAAGTCCATATACCTATATGAGGAAATCCGGAAGGCGGCACTGTGACAAAAAAGAGCCACTGTATAAGCACATGTATGTATATATGTACTGTGTGTTTATATACATACATGTCACATGCACATGTGTGTGTGGTATGTGTATCTATGTATGTATATAAAATGTGTATTTTAAATACTTCCAAGTTCTCAGGAATGATCGATAGAGGATTTGTTTGCCTTAATTCACCATACCTCTCCAACCTATACCTAGCTGGGGCTCTTGAGATCTAGTGCAGAATCCATTTAAGCTGCTTACTGAATATTTGTTAATAATAGTTAAGCAGCATGATGCAGTAGGAAAGAGCATTAGATTTGGCCTTGAGAATACCCAGGGTCACGACTTAGCTGTGCTACTTAGTACCTTTATAAATTTTAGCCAAGGCCCTTAATCACTCTAGCCTTGGTTTCCTCATCTGTAAGATGGAGGTGATGTCTGAAGATGCCCTAGCTCTAAATCATGAAACTGTAAAATACTGCATCATCTCATTTGGTCCTCTTCTGAACCAGTGCTGTCAGATTTAAAAAGGGCTCCCTGCTGGTCAGCATGCTGCCTTATAAAACCACAAATTGACATTATCTGTGTTGTTATCTATGGATTGTATTTTTGTTTATTTTATTAAACACTCTAGTCTGGTAGGGCCTCAGGGGCTTGTGAGTCTGGCCTCCAGTTTGATACTCCTGTTTTAAACAACCCTGTCAGGCAAATGATGCAAATACTCCTATCTTCATTTCATTCATCAGCAAAGTGGACTCTGTAAAGAGGTTAAATGACATGTCCAAGTGGTTGAAGTAGGCTATGAACCCAGATCTTCCGCCTCCCAAATCCAGTTCTCATTTCCACTGTATCATACTACTACCTCAGTGGATGATTTGCTCTGGGCCCACATTTTTCTGAGCTCTATAGATTAGGTTATGTAAACCATATGACTATATGCAAGACCTCAGTCTTCTTTAGGATTCTTAAGGACTCTTTTCTTCAGTTAAAAAAGAAAATCATATTTTGGGGGCAGCTAGGTGGCACAGTGGATAGAATGCTGGGCCTGGAGTGAGGAAGAGTCATCTTCCTGAGTTCAAATTTGGCCTCAGACACTTACTAGCTGTGTGACCCTGGGCAAGTCACTTAACCCCTTTTGCCTTAGTTCTTCCTCTGTAAAATGAGCTGTCTTTGCCAAGAACATTTTCTCATTATCTTCTAGCATTCCCTTTATGTACACTGCCTATCAGCTAGCTCTACTTCCTGTCATTATCAGTACATTTTTTGAAATCATTTTTCATTATGAACGTAGTGAACATCGACACCATCATTTCAATGTGTTAAAGTCCAGAAAAAAAAAGCTGTTTGAAGTTATGAACAATAACTTTTCTGTGTTCTTCTTCCACTACACTTAATCTCATTGTCTTTCTTTATCTCATTTTGTCTGACCTATAGACCAGCTGATCTATCCTCTCTGCTCTTTCACTCTCTCAATCCACTGACATTTTGTGACTATAATCTTTTTTTCTAGCCACTCTACTTTAGTCTCCATTAATAATCTTTGATTATTTTATCTCCACAAAATATGGATAAGCAACTGAGAAGATGTGTTCATAAGTTTCTGTCTTATCAATTTAGTTTTCAGTCTACCCCATTCCATGCCCTAAGGAGGAAGTTACTGAGTTTTAAAAAAAATTATTACAAATGTGTTTATTGTGTCATTTTCATTTTTTGCACATTTTTTGGTTTTAATTTATTGGTTTATACTTGATTTGCCCTGAAGCACTTTGAAAACCTTAAGAAGGTTAACCTCAGAAAATAGAATGAGATGAATCAGAGATCTAGTCCAACATAGTTTTTACTAACTGACTGGTTAGGTCGCTTCCAACCCCCCACTTTGCATGATGATTCAGTGATTCTGCTTAATTATAAGAGCCAGTTTAATTTCAGTTGACCCTCATGAATTAGTATTCACTCTATCAGATATGACCCTAGCCATAAATCTGAACCATTCCAGGGTCTGAGAAGCTTGGGAATACCAGATAAATTAGGACCCAAGCATTTAGGTTCTTCTAACCCAGCAGCTCGCAAACTTTTTGGTCCCAGGACCACTTTATACTATTACGATTTTTTGAAGATCACCTCCAAAGAGCTTCTTTTTATGTGGATTCTGTCTATCAGTACTTACCATATTGGAAATATACATGCTTGATATTATTGTGATAAGTAGTTTTGATATCAAAGACACTTTAAAGGGGGCTTATGGATCCTGGAACCACACTTTGAGAAAAGCTAATGTGAACCATACCAGAGCTATGTTGCTGTTGTGTTTATATCAGTTGAAAATCCACCTCCCCTTCCTCTGAACCTCCTGAAGAGGAAGGACATCAAGATTATCTTGTGGTTCCAGAGTTCTTGGGAAAAGGTTGATTTAGGATTATTCTGAGCTTCTAAAAGATGCTGCTATCCAGAAGTAGACTTTCAAAACTTTAGGAAATGAGACTCTTCTGGTGCATGAATAACTAGAATACTAGATGACTCCATAGTGAAATCCAAAGTTGCTCAGAAGAGATTGCCATAGTAGAAAACTGAAATGGATGAAAGACCCACTTAATTTCAAATTATGACATTCATTAGATAAGACTATTAAGTTAGTTCATCAGTACATGTATATCTTAGATTGGCAGTGCAAATGGAAGATGAGCCGAGCCTAGAATTGAGTAATAAAAGGACTTAGAGCTTAATTGCATTGGAAAATTACATAGTATTTTCAAAGATCCTAAGTTTCAGAAGTTCTTTGTTTTAACACTAATATTTTCTCAGTAAATATATAGGCTGGAAATTGACTATCTCAGAAAAATAAAATTTCATTTGACCCAGACACATTGTAAACTTTATTACATTAATCACAATGACTTGAGCATAAGAGGTATCATAAAAGGCATCGTCATCAAGGGTACGTATGATTGGAAAAGATGGTAGTCCATCTGTGTGATGCACAGCTTCATTGTGGTGCTGCTATTCAAATGCATAAATGGATCCCTTATCATAACCCATCTCTACCAGCTCATTATATTTCTTCCCATAAGTGTAACACAATGATTCTGCCCAGTGTACTGGGGATCTTCCTCATTTCCTCTTAACATCTTGAAGAAACCAGTGGAACATATGCCCTGTCCACCACTGATCTTGCCATGTGACCAGCCCATATAATTTTTTATTACATATGTCTTTCATGACATCTTTTACTTATCCCTCTGGTGATTCCCGTTTGTTATGTGTTGAAGTCTGCTCTCCACCACACATTTCTCCACTGCCCTCTGAGGTTATTAATTTTTAATTCCTAAGAGACTTTTATTCTGTGATTCACAGACATCCAATACCTCCAATAGAATACTGTTATTTGAATTTGACTTTGGTTTCTCGAATGTTTGAAATTATTAAAGGACCTTTGCAGTTTCCCTAAAACAATCTGGCCTCCTCTCTTTTTCCTGTTTCGTTCTAGGTCCAAATTGTTCTTCATCTGCAGTGTCTCTCCGGATCTACATTGATGAATTCTATAAGTTGTCCAGCTAATATCATAATTCAAACAATAATTGTTCCTCATTTATTTGATTTTTCTTATGAGTGTTGTTGGGTGAGAATCTTTGGATTGGATCTTTGCCAGGAACCTGTGCAGTGTTCCAACTAGCAGTCTGTTGTCCACAAATGGAAACATCCAGAAGACCTTTATTAAAATAAATAAAATATGAAAAGAATTAAAGAAAGAATTTTAGAATGTTGGGTAAACATTACCTTCCACCCTTGATGGTTTATGGAAGGACATGGACAAGAAGTGCATAGAATGAGAAAGTGTGATTGGGTTGTATCAATGGAGGTAATGTGAGCCCTAATGAAACCACAGATGCATTGAAGTAAAAGTGCAAATGATGACCTATGGTTTTCTTAATCTGGAGGATAAAGTAAAATCATATGTGTAAAACACTTTGTAAACCATAAACGGACAAATAAATGTTAGTTATTATTGAAGTCCACATGCACTTATTAAGCTCCTACAGTGTTTCAGGCACTGTACAAACTGCTGGAGATACAAATAAAGCCATTTCCCTCACTGAAAACAAAAACCCAGTGCCTGCTCTCAAGTAGCTCATAATCTGCTAGGGGGGCAGACATACAGATAATTAAGTACACACAAGATGAAAGCCTGATAGAAGAGTGTCTGAGACTAAGGTTATTGAAGAGGGGCACATGGGAGATGGAAGAAGCCAGGAGGCCTCAAAGCCTGTATTAGATGACTCGTCTCCCAGGGATAAACAAGGTCGAGTCAGTCCTGTACCTTTCTGAGGAGGGGGAAGTATGAGGACATCAGCACAGGGAATGGCTTTTGAGGTTTCCAGATTGACACTGTCTACCTCTGCTACAACCCAGCAGTGATTAGGATTGCAACTGTAGCCTACAGGCCTGATGATGTCTTTTGATTTTAACTTTTAATGTGGCAGCCTCCCATGTCAGTTCCTTTCTACCTTCAGTGGGTGGGCACAGTCAGCATTGGTATCCTTGAGTGTTGTAGAGACCATCAGTTCCATTGACCTTGCTCTCAACGCACACACACACACACACACACACACACCCACCACCACCACCACCACCACCACTGCATTCTTTGCTATGTGTACACACCAGCTCAGCTACATGCACGCAGGCCATTACACATGCATCCATACATGCAATAGAGATATATCTACATGAGGATTCCCATCTTGCTTAATATGATGTTAAGTTATATTGGAATAATTGGAATATTGGTGGTTTTTTACAAGAGATAAAAACAAGAGTAGGCTACATATTGAAGATCTGGAATGCAACCCTCAAGAGCTTTTTCATTTGAGATCATGAAATCCTGATGTTGAGGTGATCAGATCATACTTTAGAGTCGTTCTCTTTCCAGTGTCTGACTTTAGTATCTCTAGTCAGTTAAGAGAAGCCCATTATAGAAGTTTTTGCTGCAGAATGTTAAGGTTCTGCAGGCTTCGTTGCTTTCCCTTCTCCTCAGGGTCCATGTGTTTGGGTATGAACAATGAAACGTAGCTCCACTGATGTTTGACAACACTTTATCACTTCATTTAATCTGCAGAATGACAGAAACTACGTTTGATACTGTGCGACTGTGGTTGATAATACTGCTGTGTGCTCTGAGGTTGGCTCTGATGCGCAGTCACCTGCAAGCTTACCTGAACTTAGCCCAGAAGTGTGTGGATCAAATGAAGAAGGAAGCTGGCCAAATAAGTACCGTTGATTTACAGAAAATGGTAAATATTTTGATGGAATGAGGCAGTCTTCTTGTTAACGAGAAAATAGCATTCACTTAACTTGTTACAACACTAATCCTATCCCATAGTTTGATTTTCTTTTAGATATACACAACAGAATTCAGTTGAGCATACATTTATTAAATGCCTTCTGTTGCCAAACCCAGGATGATGCAGGCACTGGCAATGCAGAGACAAAGGCAGAACAGTGCCTCACCTTAAGGAGCCTGCCTTCTATCAGGAGAAAACAATGTACACAAATTATTAAATTTTACACACACACACACACACACACACACACACACACACACACACACACACACACCACAAAAAATACAAAGTCACTTTGGGGGAGAAGTCTGGGGAGATCAAGAGAGGCCTTTGACTAGGGGAAGGGGTAGGGTACCATTAAGAAGGGAAGGGGTATAATCACCCTGTCCCGAATTGTATCTTCAAATGACATGAGTAAAGGAAAAAGTGAAGAAAGCGCTAACTTCAACAAGATGCCCTCCCTGATGCTCACACTTGGTAGAACCTTTACCTCTCAGATCGCCTCCTGTCTGCTCTGTACCTGCCTTGCATATACCTATTTATGTACTTACACTTTCCCCAGTGAGAAGAGAAATTTCTTAAAGGGAGGGGTTGTTTGCGTTTTTAATGAATTTTTAACACTTATCATAATTCCTGGCACATGGTTGGTTGGTTGTTGTCCTTCATTCTCAAAGAAGACCAAAATGACATAACTCTGATAGAGTCAAGTGATAGTGTGTCCAGGTAGGATTGATCAGACCAGTATGATCTCAGAATGCTCTGCCACAGGTCAGGCACAGAATTTGGGGTAGAGTCTTTAAGTTTGTGTGTCTTACATTCTTTTCAGCTTCTTCAGTTCTGCTTTGCTTCTAGAGCACAGCATCTTTCCTGAGGAGGGAATGGCATGCTGGGTAGTTCTGTGCCAGTGTCTCCCATGTCACACAATCAGTTCCAAAGTTCTGAAGGGAGACTTTGAGAGTGTTCTTGTATTGCTTCTTCCAACCACTATGGGAACACTTATTTGCACACTGTGAATTTTCCATGAAATAGTCTTTTAGGCAAGTATGTGTTTGGCATTCAGAGAGTGTAGCCAGCCCATAGTAGTTGCATAGAGTTTGAATACTTGGCAGCTTGGTTTGAGAAGGGACCTTAGTGTCTGGTATCTCATCTTGCCAAGTCATCTCCAGGTTTCACAGACACAAGAGGTCAGCACAGCAGCTCTGTAGACCTTCAGTTTGGCAGTCAGTCTGTAATACCTCTTTTCTCCCACACTTTCCCTTTGGAGTCTCCCAAACACTGAGCTAGCTCTGGCGATACTTGCATCAACCTCATTATTAGTGTGCACATCCCTGGAAAGTACGCTGCCAAGGTAAGCGAACTTATCCACAGCATTCACAACTTCTCCATGTGCTATACCCAGGGCTTCCACTTATGGCTGGTGTGGTGCTGGCTGATGGAGCACCCATGTTTTCTTGGTGCTGTTAGGCCAAAATGAGCACAAGCAGCAGAGAAGTGATACATACATTGTTGCATCTCAACTTCAGAGACTGCAAATAAAATCACGCACCAACATTCCTTTCTCCATTTGTGGTCTTGTCTTGTAGCCTTTCCAGTTAAAGAATTCACCGTCAGTGTTGACCTTGGTGCTGTATTTGTCCCTCTTGAAGGCATTTGACAACAGATTTAGCTGAAAATGCTAAAAAGCATGGGAGTAAGCACACAGTCTTGTTTCCCTCCGCTGGTGACTGGGAAAGCACCAGAGTGTCGTCCATTATCCAGAACCCCAGGCAAACATGCTGTCGTGAAGTTGGTGTACGATACTGATGAACTTCTCCAGGCAGCCACATTTTGACATAATTTTCCATAAGTCTCAGTCCTCATAAGTGACTGTGTATTCCTTCTGGAGTTGTCAGGCAGCAAACATCATATCGACCGTTCGTCAGCCCTTTCTGAAGTCACACTGTCTCTCAGATAGATGACCATCTTCCAGGGGAAGGGCTGTTAAGGAGGAGTCTGGAAAGAATCTTGCCGGCAATGACTAAGAAAAAGAGCCCTCTTGTGATTTTCTTCACCTTTATGGAGATGAACAGTGGAGGCACCTTGAACTCCTGGGGGATAACTTCTTGCTCTATAACCCAGAAAATTTCGGTCAGCTTTTGTAGGAGCAGTGGACCCCCCCACCTTGCAATTCTCAGCACCAGGTGCTTTGCTGCATAAAAGAAGCCTAACAGCATTCCAAACCCCCTCTTCATCTGGGGCCTTCAGCTAGGGAGGGATTGACTTCAACCTGAGGTAAATGGTCTTTGGCCTCAGCATTGATTGATGATGGTCTGTTGTGAACTATGGAAATGTTCACCCAGTAAGTACTTAGTAAAATACTTACTGATTGTCCATTAATTGAGATGTCATTTGTAAGGGAAATAGAATAGTCCAAAATTAAGTCATGAGAAAACCAGACAACAGCATCTCCAAATTCATCTTGCTGTATCAGTCATGAAACAGGAACTTAATTTAAGAGTGATCTCAGGTGGTGAGGTAGCGCAGTGAATAGAGAACCAGCCCTGGAGTCAGGAGGACCTGAGTTCAAATCCAGCCTCAGACACTTAACACTTACTAACAGTGTGACCTTGGGCAAGTCACTTAACCCCAATTGCCCCTCCCCCCCAAAAAAGCGAAAAAAAAAAGTGATCTCGTCTCCGGTGTGCATACTTTACCCAGTTGAAACGACTGTGATTATGTGCAATTGTAATATTGTGAAAATTTTTAAGTTTAGTGTGATAGTTATATTGAGGTTCTTGGTATCTTGAGTCACTCAAGATTTTTGTTGGTTTCAGGTGGCAAGAGTATTTTATTACCTTTGTGTAATTGCACTTCAGTATGTGGCGCCTCTGGTCATGCTGCTCCATACAACCCTTCTTCTGAAAACGCTAGGTATGTATGTATGCCCCTGTCACGTTTTTTGTATTTATCCTGGCTATGTTGAACCCACAGCCCACTGATGTGTAAACTGGGGAGAGTGTGAGTGCTCTTAAGCACCCATCTCAAAAAATACTGTACCCTAAAAAGCAGGAATAGCATGAAAAATTTTCAACTGCTTGTCCTTGAAAACTCAAGTTTTGAAGTTTCTTGCCTAACTTCTTATTCTCCATGCTTTGTGTTTAATATCTTTAAGAGGATTTTCAGCCATCTATTAATTCTTCTATTTTAAATGAGTTCATTGGTCAGATGCTATTAAATATTATTCATCTCAGTTTGTATGTAGCAAAAGGATGGGTCTCTTAAAAACTCATTACTAGAATTCAGTTGCTATTAATGTTTTTAAAAGTTTAACAATGTTCCACCAATACTGACTTTCACTATACAGAATGTTTATTTGAACTAAGTTGTTAGCTTTACTGTCTCCCATTTGTATACTTCATTCTAAAAAATTTCTGAGAGAATTGGGATTCAGCACTAAAAAGTGTGAAGTCCCCCTTAGCGTCAGGTCCTCTTGGCTTGATTCAAGACTGAGAGCCGTTTATCTGACAGCTTCATCAGGAGGTGTGTTGGGAGAGAAGCTACAAGTGCAGTGTGAATGGGTTTAATATATAACCTGGCTAATCTAGACATAGGATATAGAGAAGAGAGAGTTGTACATAGGAGACTGAGTGCATGATGAAAACTTTCTCAAAGTTATTATTAGGCTCTAGCATTGACATTGCTAATTATCTTTTTTTTTTGCTTTTTGTAGGGGCATTTGGGGTTAAGTGACTCACCCAACATCACACGGCTAGTTTTTGTGTTAAGTGTCTGAGGCTGGATTTGAACTCAGGTCCTCCTGACTCCAGGGCTGGTGCTCTGTTCACTGCTCCACCTAGCCGCCCCAACTAATTATCTTTTTAAGTGTTGTTATGATATTGAGAGTTTATTATAGAATAGTGAGAACGTTTAAGAAGCCACATAATCTGTCCTCTGCCTTGCGTGTTCTAGCTAAAGCTAGGGTTGGTTAATAATTCTGAAGAGTCACAGTTTTGTGATCGGTCGGCAAGACCCAGCTTCAAGCCCTACTTCTGATGCATACTAGCTAGCGTACCCTGGTTAAGTCGCTTAATGTGCTGTGAGTCTCCTTTCTGTCGTCTGTGAGTTGGGAAGGGCAGTGCCTCTGGTACCTGTTTCACAGGGTTTGTCATGAAGGCCAAAAACAGTAATAAATGCAGGTTGTTTTTTAAACCATAAAATACAACCAACATTAATAACCATCATAGTTATTGTTATGCCCATGCCCTTCATTAAGAAAATATATTTTTTATTATCTTACAATATTTTAGTTTCCAGAGGATCGTAGACTCGGAGCTGGAAAAGACCTCAGAGTCTAAGTCCAGTCCCCTCATTTTATAAATGAAGAAATTGAGAAGGTTTCAAGAGTTTAAAGAGATCGAGTGGCTTGCGCCAGGCCGATGAGAAATCAGTTCAGAAGTTTTTCTTTTGTGCATGTTTTACTTCCAAGGTCAGATTGTTTGTAGTCTTGTCATTTACTCAGGTGCAATAACAGTTTTTATCACGAGCATGTCACTGATTGCTCTTTGTTTTAATTTTATGTTCTGCATCGAGTAATAATCTGCTGGCCTGGTAATTGTTGTTCTTAATTGCAAAGTGTGTCGAGAGAATTCTGACATTCATGTCTCACTTTAAAAGTCAAACCTTTTTGGACATCTTCCCATTCATGTTTCATATTTTAACTTGGATTTTACAGGTAATCATTCCTGGGGGATTTATTCTGAGTCTAGCTCTGACTCTCGAGTGGAGAGCCATCCATTCTCTGGTTCTGTTCACTCTGAATTACCATCTGCTGATGAAAAAATGAAGGTAACTGTTACCCAGATCACTATGGCGCTGGGCAGCCTAAAGACCATCTTTACTCCTCTGCTCTTCCGAGGGCTCTTGTCCTTTCTCACCTGGTGGATTGCTGCTTGTCTCTTTGCCACAAGCCTTTTTGGACTTTTCTACCACCAGTACCTAACTGTGGCATGAACGAATCAGCTCACAAAGACAACAACAGCAAAAGATAGGGAAGGCCACCTTGTTCGCAGTCCATGTGCCTTTGAAGAAAGGGCTGAGGAAAATCCGAAGGAAGCAGAAAGCCTGAAGAAAAATACATATCATCCAACTAGCTTCTTTTTTTTTAATTCTTCCTCTGTCTTCTCAGGGTGAATTGATGTTTAATGTTTAAAATCACAAGTTGGTTTGTTAATTTTGTTATGTAAATAGTAGGTAACTGTTCAATCGTAGCAGTGGAACTGTGACTTTCTACTTTATAGAGATATATACATACACACATATATACACGTGTGTGTGCATATATGTATGTGTGTTTATGTGTGTATGTATGTACACACGTATACATGCACACATATGCACATTTACTGATGTCAGAGGCTATTTAAATGCTCGTGATGCCTTGGTTTTACAGTAACACCCAACTGTTACTGATATTTTGTTTATGACTTCAGTCATCGTCTGATCCTTTTTCATGGTATTAAGGTACTGGTAATATTAATGGTGGCTGCTGAGAGAACAATCTTGAAACTGAGCCATACTTGGGGGGATCGGGGGGAAAAATAAACTTCTGTTGGAGCTGTCTTAGTTGCTCTTCCAGAGGAATAACAGCAACTACAACAAAGCCAACAGGAAAGAAGAAACAGCTGCTGTATATTACAGCAAAGGAAGCTGTAGCGTATTTTAATTTAATGGAGATGTAAGTGCATATTATCAGCAAGCTTTGCTGCCTGAGCATAGCAGGAATTATTATTTTAAAATGTACATTATCTCAATCTCTGCAGTTCTTCAAAACAACAACAAATGGCCATATGAACAATTGCTTTTAGCAGCTTGCTGCTAAGATTGGATCTCGCAAATTTGGGTGGGCCTCAGTTTCTTTTTTTTTTCTATATTATTGGACAAATTTATCTTAAAACACTATAAAATATTTATCAACACTGATCAAACTTAAAAATACTTTTTGTCCTGCTGAATGCATATGTGTATTGTACATATTATATATTAAGTATATAATATATTGGAGCGATAAAAGATGAACATAGAGAAATCTTATTTTAAGTTGCTGATTGTATATCAGAAAGGTGATTGAATGGAGGTACATATGTGTTTAGAGGTTTCAGGCTTTTTGAATGAAAATTAAATATCATTTTTGAAAGTTCAGAAAGCTGTTGATTTGTACTGCCTTACGACACTTGAGATTTCTTAAAAATGTTTGGCACTTCTTAGTTGAAAACTCCGCTCATATGTTGTAGTTCTTACTCCGTCATTTCTTACATTCCCCAGAATAAAAGCTTCAGAACATTTTATATTATAATCAATAATAAAAATTTCATTTGAATCTTTATAAAGCAAATCTGCCTAAAAGAAATAAGTAGAACTTTTGGAAATGGCTTATCCTCTAGTTTCAGAAGCAAAAAATAATCAAATATTTGATTTTAATTCAGTTAGGTTATTTTGTTTTCTAATAGACACATACAGACATAGGAACATGATAAATTTGTACATTTAAAGCTTAAAATTCAGAGTTAGGAATATAAAGATTTACATGGGATGTAACTATAAAGTAATGTGGTTAATTTTTAAAACAATTTTAAAAGAACTTAGACATCTAAATAGGAGTTGTCACTCCAGGCAGCCACCAAGGCAGATCTATATCTATTCCAACAGTGCTGCTTCCGCTCAGATTATTTTTGTAGTTCATTTTTTGGAATAATCATCAGAGCCTGTGGTATATTCTTTTTAATATTCTCAGCGGTGTCAAAGTTTTCACCTTTATGAGTGACTCTGATTTTGGAAATAGCCAAAGGTCAATTAGAGCTAAGTCTGATGAATGAAGTAGAGAGTCAACCCTGGGTAATACTGTTTGGGTCCACGATAAGATACGACTAAGTAAGTAGTGAAATGGATTGACCTGTGTATTGTATAAAGTGCTCCTGAAACCAGTTCCCCCTGGAGAGTTCCAAAATTGTTCTTTGAAGGGGTATCAGTATTGATGATATAAGCACGTAGCTTCTCCAGGTTATGCAGAAGGAACATTTATTTAGATGTATGACTTCTTACATTTGGTAAAATACCAGTCCTATTATTGTATAGTCATGTCTGCCATCTGCCTTTCTAAGTGTCATGGATTGAGGGGTAATTCCTTTGTGTTTGTTGATCTAAACTGCTGTATTTATGATGTGTGTGTGTAAATAAGGAATTGTGTTTGAATAGTTTTGAATTAAGTGGGCATAAGTCAAATTTGTTGTTGCTCTTATCATTTTAGATTCTTACCAAAGGCACTCACTACTCTTCAGTGTTTTAAAATCTGTACTACGGAATAAAGTACAGAAGGAAGATAAGATCTATTCATTAATTGAAAGAAACTACATTTCATATAACTTCCTCATTTCAGATGGATACCTATAATTCAAAAAATATACTGATGGTTTATTTTAAAACCTATTTTGTATCAAATTTCTAAGCCACAAATTTTGCACAGTGTGCAAATTACTTCAAGTGATAGATATCTCTTCAGTTCTAACATCAGTTCTTGAAGAAGAGTTTTTTGAGAGTAGATTAAGGGTAATGATTGCTAACTAGAAAGGTTTCAAGGGCGCGTAGCAAGCAATATAGCTTTATGGGTACAAATGTGCACATGGCACGTGCCTGTGTGTGTGTGTGTGTGTGTGTGTGTGTGTGTGTGTGTGTGTGTGTGTGTGTGTGTGTGTGTGTGTGTGTCTTCATTTTCAAAGAAGCTTGGTACTTCAGAGTTTACCAAATTTTTCTTTCTGGAACATTGGTTTGATTATTCCGAAACTTAAATAGTAGAGATAATGCAAACTATTAGATTATTCCAAATTTCTTGATTTTTTTTTCTGCCTTTTTATTTTCACCTCTACTAGACTTTTTTCTCAGTTACGTGCTGAGTGGGGAAATTATTTTTTAGATTATTCAATTGTGCGTCACACATTGAGTAGAAACACTTAAAATCCTGCATTGTATAACGTAATGAAGTTTTCCCCACAATCGTCCCCCAAAATTGTAACAAATACATGACAGGTGTCCATATAAATGGAAAATGATCCATTTTTAATTTCTGAGACTAATCAACAATAAAATGATTGGCAGCATTTCTTCTTGCGTTACTAGAAAGAAAATTAATTAGTGAAATTTATAGGTCCAGGGAAAAGGAAATAGTGTTCATTATGACACTGTAATTATAGTACAAAAGATTATATTTTGTTCTTGTAAATGAAAGGTTAAATTCTCTACATCTAAATACAGAATTTTAACATTTTCTGTAATCATCTAGTCTCTCAATCTGGCAGACTTTCTGACACCATCTCGATTAATAGAAAACTTTTTGTTCCAGTTTATAGCTCTGCTCAGCAAATTAAAACTAAGTGATTTTTGAATGTGGATCATCCAGTGTCTTCATGGAGCTTTAGTTGGCCTAGGGAATAAGATCCAACCGTACTTATGATCCCAGCGCTTGATCTCAGTCTCAAATAGTCACACAATTGCAGCTTCTTACTCCCACTCATCTCATTATATCTGTACTCTGGCCTTCTAACTGAGCTAGTCATACAGTCATACACCTGGAGGATGGTGATGTGAAGGCTCAGCGTGGTCATAAAGCTAGTCTCAATCTTTTACTCCTTTTCTTTAAAGAAACCAGTGGCTTCTCTTTATTCTTGCTTGTTTCTGTCCTTTAAAAAACAGAAGAGGATAAAAGTAGCTTTTGTATATTTGATTCGATCAAACTGTTGTTCACTTTTAAGTCGGGCAGATGAGAGGGCGAGGGAAGGAGATGGCACTTAGAAGGCAGGAGACGAGGTAGACCCCGTGTGACTTTCCTTGGGCAAGATGTTGAATCTTTTGGTCTTCGTTCCCCAACGGGCAGGCCAAGGAGAGTGCACTAGATTATCTCTAGGGTCCCTTCTTGAATGTTCTAACACTCCAAAGCTGATATGAGTTTATTGATATGAACTTGAAGGAATATATACGTATAGCAATACTTTATATTTAGAGATGGCTGTTGACCATACTTCTTAATGAGCACTTATTGAGTACTTCTTGAAAATGATGATATACTAGTCTTCTAATAGTCAAGTGCTTTTTACCAAAAATAATCATTTCAGGGTAATCTGAGACTGCAGCTTGACATCTGTATTAAGCACATAGTCATAGAATTTAACTGATAGTGAAAGAATTGGCTAATACAGAACAAAGTAGACATTTATGTTAATTTACCATATTATTGAACAAAAATGTATATTCTTTCCTCAAACACTCCCTTCCGCCCAAAAGTCTGGATATTTTAAAATTTCAGAGGTATAATAAGTTTAACATCTGGAGTACATTTTTCACTGAATCCATTTCAGTTTAATTCAACTGACATTTTTTTGGCCCCAGGGTGGGGTTGGGGGGAGCAAGGCAATGGGGTTAAGTGACTTGCCCCAGGTCACACAGCATGTAAGTGTGTCACATGTCTGAGGTCAGATTTGAACTCGGGTCCTCTTGACACAGGATCTATGCTCTATTCACTGCACCACCTAGTTGCCCCCCAACTGACATTTATTAAGCACCTATTAAGTTCACTGTGATAAGCACTAGGAATAAAGAGGATGGAAACAAAATACACCTGCCCTCATGGAGCTTATATTCTTCTGGGGTTACCAGGAGTACGCAGTTTTGTGTTTATATCCTCTGCACCTAGTTTGGTGCTTTGCACTTAGTAAGTACTTAACAAATGTTGACTGTTGAATTAAATAAGGTAATCAGAGGAGGGAAGAAAGAGCGCTTTGAACTGGGTTGATTAGGAAAGGCTTTACGGATGAGGTATTATCTGACTTGAGCTTTTTAAAAAGCTGAGAACTGATTCTTAGGGGCCTGTCATATGCTATTCAGGTTAATTGAAATGCTGTTTAATTTTTTGTTATGTATATCTGGGTTGCCTTTTTGGAACTATGTAACTTGAATTTGGCAAAAACAAACTATGTCTCTTTTCTTCATCTTCAAGATAATCTCTTATCAGACAAATTAGCTTGTACCTTCTAGAAAGGAATCTATGGCAACAAGAAAGCCTGAGACTAGACAGCCTCTATGCCATGTTTTCTTCCCAAAATCATTCTATTCAGGAAACATGTTAAAGGCTTACTGGGTTCTAGGTGTTAGGGATGCAAAGATGAAAAAAGAATCAACTCCTGCTGTCAAGGAACTTACATTCTACTTGGGGAGTCATGGTTATTGAGAGATTTTTCAGTTAAAGAAGTAGAGGATTTGAAATTAGAAAATTTTGCCTCAGTTAAAATGGTTCAAGTGACAGTAAACACTGGTGTGAGAGTCTAGGGAAATCAATGTGAGGGAGTTAATTTCCCATTTTCTCAAGCATTAACAAAATCCTTAGATATTGTATACCATTCGTAGATTTTATTCAAGGGAGGGAATGTCCTTAAGTTTTTTTTTACTTTAAAAGAAAAGTCTAATGCTTTATTGGGAGTCATAGGAAAAGAAATTAATACTACTACCTTCCCATATCACTCAGCCATGGTTTTGCTGGTGCCATTAGTTATCTTCTCTAGTTGCTGCATCATACCAATGAAACTGTCTTTATCTTCCTGCCCCTACCCCTATTCCTCTGTTTTTACTGTGGAACACAGCAGTTAGTGTTTTCTTGTCAGAATCCTTAGTAGCAGCAAGTCAAAGAGGGCATAAATTGGAAAATCTGATTCTAAAATTTCTTTTATCTCTTCTAGAAACATCCTCATGCCATCAGTTGCCTGCTAGCAGGGAGACAGGTTTTCAGGGAAGTAATTAGAAAAGGCTAGGCAGGGGTGGGGAACCTGCAAGCCTCAAGGCAAACTGGCTTCAGTCAAGGGCTCACACTTGAGGACCTCGAATGCCCCCATATGTACCCCCATCCCTGGGCTGTATTAGTTAGTTAGACTCCTGTTTTCTTAATGAGCCTTGGAGAGCCTGATGTGGATGCCAACGGAAGTGATAACTTCCAGTTTTCACATAAATAAGTTAGAACCTATTAGTTTATCCATTCTTAAATATATATCATCTCTATCCATCAAAAGAAACTGTAAAAAGTATTCTATTGGCTACAATCTGTATATTCTTTTCCTTCTTTCTGGGTTTAGGTTAAGAAAACATAATGAGCCATATGTATACATAACTAATTATTTTCAGGGTATAAATTATGGTTCTTGAAAGGTATGTTAACTCCGTCTGGATAGTAGAATTTAAGTTAGTGAATAACTTTCCCATAGTAATAGTACCCAAGTGACCTGAAACTTAATTCACCACTTGAACTCTATAGATTACATCATGAAATTTCTTATTCATCTTTGGAATATGAACTTATGTTTATTGAACTTCATATTCTAACTGATGACATAAGTTCTAATTATTAGAATCCCAAAGTTATTTCAATGATGCATATACCATCATTATTTATGTCTTGTCTGTAGGATGAATGTATCTGTTCCTTGTGTTATCTATGCAATAGTGGCAAATCAGATGAACGACTTACATTATCAGTTAAATTCCCAGAGGCTATTTTAGTGGCATGTAAAGAGTGGCGCCCATATAACTGGTACCTTGGCATTTGCCACATCTGTTTTGCCATGTGCTAGCACACTTGAGCTATTAAATCTGCTAACGCACGTAAGAATTCTACAAAGTTTGAAATATGAAGGTAACAATGTCTTATAACTGCCCAGAATTCATATACATTCATTGGAATATATTGCTTAATTTAAATTCAATAAATGTTCAGTACTTGTTACATGCAAGGATTTATTCCCTTGCATCAAAAATGACTTTTAAAAAAGTCTTTCTCCCAAAATATGGGGAGGAGGGGAGAAAAGTATTCCTTTTAAGCTATGTGTAAAGAACAGTGGGGCTGATAATTCCCATTTTATCTGAAAATAACTAATAGTATACAGTACCAACTCCCTTAGAAGTAAGGAAAATGATTCAACATTGTGGCAAATCTTTTTCGAAATGTATATTTGTTATGAAATAATTAGGCAAATGACAGTATCACTTACGTCTCAGTTTAAACTTTTTAAGGCTTTAAGTTTGAAAATAGGGTGCATGGCATGATATTCTATATGCACTGCTAAGGATATTGGGAATAAACAGAAATGTACAGGCAGGAAGATTGTTTTCTTTAAGAAGATTCTTCTGAACTGACTTTGTTCTCTACTTTTCTTCTTAAATGTTGTTTTTTGTTTTGTGTTTTTTTACAGTAAAACAGGATTTATAATTCTTTTCTATGAAGAAAACAAATGTGACTTTTTATTAAAAAATGCCAAAACACAGAAAATCAAACTAGTTTGACTTTTTAAAAATAATTGCGGTAT
Source organism: Pseudochirops cupreus (assembly GCA_028627135.1). Taxonomy (NCBI): domain Eukaryota; kingdom Metazoa; phylum Chordata; class Mammalia; order Diprotodontia; family Pseudocheiridae; genus Pseudochirops; species Pseudochirops cupreus. The sequence continues at coordinate 233,072,421 of CM053580.1, read as the reverse complement.
TGAGAGTAAGATCAGTAATGGTTACATGTATTTGCACTTATTCTTGAAATATCTGTTGTTACATTTCCTTCCTCTTCTGTAACAGGTGGTTGCGTTTGAAAAGAGCTCTCGAAGCTCAATTAGAGGAAATGAAGTTGCAATTTTCTATCCTTAGGGGAATATAAATATCAATTTTAAAATTCATCTAGCTTTTATTATTATTTAGAATATTTTTAGTTTCACGAGGAAAGAGAAATGCCTCATGTCCTCAAAGTTATCTCACTGTAGAATGTTGCTTTATTCTACTGATAATAAACATGTTTGGCATTATCAAGGGAAAAAAAAAACTTTTCTACTTGCTTTTTTTAGCAACAAACTTTATACTGGAACAAATGTTTTGGTTGTCTGTATCCACATGTACAGCTCCTTTATAAAGTTTGATGTTAACGATATTCTTAGAATTGTAAACCATGCTCTCAATTCATTTTTACTGTTCTTTATAACATGTCCCTTTTCTGGGGCTGATTTTTATGGCATTCAAAGCTCTGGGTATTCAATTTTATATACATACTTGTAATTGAGGATAAATTCAGAGGATGTAAATATTATTTTTCACCAATCATATGCCTCATGTGAACACCTCCTGGTGTTTATAAAATCATATTATATCTTAACATTTTATCTCATGCTTTGAAAATATGTCTTTATTAACAAGAAATAAATTATATAGTTTTCCATCAGTGACAGGAATCTTTTTAAAGTACCAGATTACTTGATAATTCACAGAAATTTGCTTTTAAAATGCTTAAGTTTTTATATAAACTAAGTTTAGATTTAAAGTTACATTTCAGTAGTTTTGGGACTACTATTTGGTACATTTAAGTTAATGTTGAATTTCTTATATATTATCCATAAATTCAAACAACTGGCAAGAGGGAAATGAATAATTACTCTCCTCAGTGACATCTCCAGATGCCATATATTTCAATATAATCACTGGGCGGGGGGAGGGCAGAGGGGGAAATTCTCTCTTGTTCTAAAGCTATTGGCTTTATCGGTTATCATCAGAGGTGCTTTCTAAGAAGTTGTGCATCTATGCTAAGTTACTGCATTATAGTAACCCACAATTTGTCAGGAGCCATCAATAACCTGTCATAAAGGAGAAAGGGTGATCTGTGGGACATCATTAAAAAAAACTTACAGCAGTATTGTAAATAGTGCGTATTTTAAAAAAAATACCACCTCATCTTCAGAATAAACCATAAAAATGTTAAGGTGCTTCAATATTTAAAAACTCCCAATTTTACTTCACAGAGGACCAAAAAGAAAAAAAATATCTTCAAACTTTTAGCCAAGGCAAAAACAGAAGCCATTTTAGCTGTATTATATTCCATAGGATTTTGGAATCAAAATATATTTGGCAAATAGAAATCTTATGCTTGCCCATTTTATTTAACATTATACATTCTGATGGGACAGTACAGGTAAAGCTTTATTAATAACCTGTTATTGACACATTCTCACTGTCCAGAGAAAATAATTTTTTTTTTTTTGCTTTTTGGAGGGGGGAAGGCAGGGCAATTGGGGTTAGTGACTTGCCCAAGGTCACACAGCTAGTAAGTGTTAAGTGTCTGAGGTCGGATTTGAACTCAGGTCCTCCTGACTTCAAGGCCTGTCCTCTATTTACTGTGCCACCTAGCTGCCCCCAAAATAACATTTTTAAAGTTCTTTTGTTTGCTGTTGTAATTCATCCACTCCCAAAATGTCTTTTCCTTCGCTCTCATATTTGTCAGAGAGATGACTTGAGAAAAGGGAAAAACATATATATGATTTTGTAACCCGTTCTATTGAAACAGCTTTTTTACAGCAATGGGAATATTGGTTTTGTATTACATTTATAGCATTAGTTTCTGAATTGAAAGCAGATGGTTTGGGTTTACATACATGGTAGAATTATTCCAAGATCATTATTGGCCTTTACTTTTGGTCAAATTGATTAGTGGCATCTGACATTTTGAACTAGTCAGAAAGGTGAACTTTTGCAATTTCCAGCAAGCATATTATCTTGTAAGTAAATTGCCAATTGGTTTGACTGAAAGTCATTAAGACTTGGAAATTTATACTGTTATGCCAACATGGGTGCAGACAACATCACAGAATACAGTGGATTGAAATGGGAATAATAATTGTAAAGTGGTTTTTATGTGTAAGTCATATGACAATAGACTGTTGAATTTGGAAGTTTTATTTTTTTAAGTACTAGAATTTTTGGTATTTAAAGATATTTACTATCCACAGTGACTCAACAGAAAAAGTATGGCTCATACTTGTACATGGCTATTTCAAAGATCGAGTCATTTTGCATGTAAAGAATTAAATATATGTGTAAACCATATTTGAATTAAAATAATAGAGTATGCACCAAAGGAAGCAGTCCTGATAAAGAAGCCTTATAGCGTCTTGTGCTTTTCAAACTCAAATGAAATGTCATTAATAATTAGTGATTGATGTAATGTTGGGGCAGGGGAAACGTGGCCCCATCCAGCCCTTTTGTGATTTGCTTGCACCACATGGAGGAAGGTGCATTGTCTTTATTGCTGCTAATGTTTTATTATTTAAGAGATGTTTTAAAAAGCTTTTTATCCTCTTACTTGATAAATATGTGCATGTCATTTTAAAAAAAACCAAATGATTTTGAGACTGATGAATAACTTGCTGATTTAAACTTTTTAAAAAGATATTTTGCCAAGTAAGGAAAAACTGTGAGATTTTATTGAAAATATGATTTGTGATTTAGGTGTTTTTTTTTCCTAATGATCCCATTAATTTATTTTTAAAAAAAAAATTTTTCCCCTTAGGAAAATTCTTAAGCACAAGTGAAATATTGATTTTTAAAAAAATTTTAAAGGGAAGATACTTGTCTTCAAAATGACTATAAATAACCATATGATTTGAAAGTTCTTTTTTTCAAACTGGTTATAATCATCTAGATACTGTGAAATGCAGAGGAAGAAGATATTATGAACAGTGTCTGTGGTTTCCAAAAAAAAGAAATACTTTCCCACCATCAGCTTTTGTATTTTCCCTTTCCATCACTGTAATACGTACAAACTTTGTTGTTTCTGTTGCTTTACCCTTGCACGTGATACAATCCGCTAAGTTGTTATTACCTAGCGCTGCCTGAAACAGAAATACGGCAGCTTTGAAACCAAAGATCAATAAAAGTATTCCCCACCCCGTGTATTGATTGTATCTCTTGTCTGCCTGAAATAATTTTTAAATTGATACTTCTCGGCTTTACAGATCAAGAGCAAAATGTGAGTAACTTTCCAAGCGTGTTTCCTTATTCCGTAAAGGATTAGTCTAGATCAGTGGTTCTCAACCTTCCTCATGCCGCAACCCTGTAGTACTCATATGTGGGCAGACCCATCTGGAGACGGATAGAGGAGCCGTGTCTCAGTTCCTAAGACCATTGGAAATATGTGTTTTCCCATGGTCTTAGGCGATCCCTGTGAAAGGGTCGTTCAACCCCCAAAGGGGTCGCAACTCACAGGTTGAGAACCACTGGTCTAGATATTGACCTGGTAGGTTGTCCTTCATTCTCAAGGAGGACCAAAATTCCATCACTGTGCTAGAGTCAAGTTACAGTTTGTCACACTGTGGCTGATAAGACCAAAACAAGCTCAGGAGGTTCCACCACAGGTTGGGCACAAATAGTCCATGTGAACATTTGGGGTGGAATCTCTAAATTTATGCACCTTGTGTTTCTTTTAAGAGGTATTGACCGGGGAGGTTGGTGAAGTTCACATGATATAGGCTGTGTTTCAAAGCTTTGTGCTGTTAAATTTTCTTTCACTTGGCACTAGAACACTTCAGAAGGTAACTTTTGATGAGACAGAAGATAGTTCTGTTGATTACATCTATAGCATGTCAGATACTGTAGTTTATTAGACTTCACCACAAATATATGACTACCATCCACAAGTAATTGTCATATGGTGCTTGCCGTAACAAAATGTTTTTCTTTGATGTTTAATAACCCTCAGAATTAAGGGTTATGTATATGATATGTATATGATTCTATGCACATTTCATGGCCCTGCTCGCATCAGTATTCTTCCGAATTTAAAGAAGCTTTGATATGCTGTTAAAGTTGATTCACTGGGTCATATTATCCCAGAGAGCATTTTCTCAAGGCTTGTAAAGGTGGTCTTTATTTTAGCAGTAGGGACATTGAACTGTGTCTCAACTCTTTAACTGATATTTAGGTTTCTGATATAGAGAGGAACTAATGAACTCGCCTTCAAGTTATGGAATTTAGGCATCCAGAGAAAATGCATTTTTATACACGTAACATACAGATACTGAAACTGAGGAATGAATAGCATGAATATTTGAGTTTTAGAGTGAGTAACTTTTCATGAGGACATGAGTTTTAGAAATTACATTCCACTTAGTAAGATATTTGCAATTCTACTCACAGGTTTCATTGCTTGGATTTCTGTTGAACCCCCGGATATATAATTGTACTGCTCCATCACTATTCCTGTATTAAAGATTTATTAGCATTTTACAATAAATGTGTACAATACAACCCTCAAAAGGTCTGGAAGAAAAAGAAGTAAATACTCAAAGTAATTGAAAATGAATTTTAAAAGTTAATCCAACTAAATACATTTTAAGAGGAACTGGGTGTGCTTTTTTATCTGAACATTGTGAGAATTCATATACTCAATAATATTCTTCTGTAGTAATGGTATTAGTGAGGATGCTTTCCATTGATAAGCATTGTTAGAAGTTTTAAAATCGGGAGTAAAAACCATTGAGGGGGCATGTCAGTCTTTCAGAATTCTTGTCAAATGTGCCAGTAAACAAAACTGACATTTTAAGTGGGTTAGAGTTGGCAGAGATGAGAGACAAGAGGCCTATTGGCAGTTAGACCATTTCTGTAACAGAATGAATACTGTGGTCTGAAAGAAATGATGAAAAAGCCCAGAAGAAAATATTTTGGTGTCGAAAGTTAACTCATGAATTAATCTTGGATTCTTCAGAGTTTCAAGGAACACAACGAATTAAAAGTCACTGAGTACTTGAAAGGATGGCTAGGGTCACCACTGTGGTACAAAGGGTACAGAAAGGGAAGATAATTGTAAGGAGACGAGTACTTTACAATTTTGCCTGGCTTCCATGTTTTCCCTCCAGCTGAGTAGGTACACACTACCATTTTATCTGATGATTCCAAAGTCATCTCCATGCACCATGGTTTATGAACAACTGCTTGCTGGTTGGTTTGTTTTCCTCACATCATTGACTTTGCTTTATTCTTGGGGGATTCTTTTTGTATTAGTGAGAAGCAGATGGGTAAATAGAAACTCCTAAGTCCCATTTCTGCTATATTCTACCTGAGACCTTGGGTACGCCACTTAACATCTCTGAGTTATTTTCCTTGTCTATAAAATGAGGGAGGCTAGACTAAGTGATCTCCTAAGGTCCTTCCAGTTCTAACATGTTTGAGGAGCAGAAAAGTCAACTTGGCTGGATGGCAGAGTATGAGTAGAGAAGTACTATGTTGAGGCTAGAAAAATCGGTTGGAGTGTAAGTGGGTTGTGTGGGACTTTAAAAGGGTACTTTATATTTTGTTCTGTAGACAACCCAGACAAACTGGAAGTTACTGTAGTTGATTGACCAAGGGAATGACATGGTCAGATCTGTCTGTATTTTTTAAAATTTTAAATCAATTTTTGTTCTTATTCTGAACTTGAAACACCAAGAAAAAAAAAGCATTTTTATATACCACATTGTGCTTCATCGTTGTAGCACCCTGTTTTTTAAAAGTCCAAAAATTGGTTTATAACCTTTCATTAGTAATTATCCTATGGTATAATTCTGTTCATCATGCCACTTAAAAGGCAAACAGAGCAGCAATGTATTTACCAGTAGCATATGGATATCCATGTATCTCCCCCACATTTTGGGTGGCGAGCCTAAGATTCTCAATGCAAACACTTGCATGGTTTATTTAGATCCATACTGTACTAACGGTATTGCCATGCAACCCAATGAAGAGCTTTAGGCACAAAGGGGGTGGGCAGGCAGGTGAAGGTATCATGAGTAAGTCATATGATATGGTAAGTCCTGCATCTTCCCAATTTTAATTGAGGATTCTTGAGTATTCATGAGCATTCTTGCACCAAAGAAAGTTTAATAATAAATGACTTAAGTGATATTGGTACAAAATTTCAAAGGTTCATGTAATGGTTGGAACCCACTTTTTGGCAAAAAATTTGGCATGAAATCTGCGATAATCACGCAGTGAAATACAGTATGCAGCAGAAAGAGAAGATTCTGTGTGAAACCATGAATCTCCACAGCGCTTGCTTAAAACAAAACAAATAACAAACAGGTAACAAATTTTACATGTAACTTTCCTGCTTGTTTAGGCTTCTGTGTGAATTTTAAGACCACTTCTCTCTTCTACCTACCCTTTTTAATTCCCCATGCAGGCTTTTTTCTTTTCTATTTTTTTTTAAAGGTCATGGTTTTCATTTCATCTTATGCTGTTTCCCAGATCAGTATGTTTTTGATATCAAATATCTTACTCCCCCTCACCTCTTTTTTTTTTCTAATCTTTTGGTTTTAGTATTTCTTGCTATCTCAAGGAGTCATTGATTTCCATTTGATCTCTTCTAATTTTTTGGGATTCCAGTAGTTACAAATGCAGCAGAAAAGTCAAGCAGGAGGAGAACTGAGAAAAGATCACCAGGTTTGGCAACTAAGATCATTGGTAACTTTGCAAACAGCGGTTTCAGCCGATCTTTGAGGTTTAGACCTTAGATTGGATGTTGGGGGAAGGTTGGAGAATAAGTGAGAAAATCAGTGGCTATGGAGAGAGTAGGTCATCAGATTTAAGGTATCTGAAGCAATGGGAGGCTGGGGCAGCAACTCACTGGGTATTAAAGTCCCTTAGTATCGTACATAGACCGACACTAATTAAGGAACTGAAGGAAATCTTGAGCCAGGTATTCACATTACTTATGGTCAGAATTGATTCATGAAAGACTTTTTCAGTGTCCAGATGACCTCAAGAGAACTTCTAAATAAGCTCATTTTTCCCCCTTGTGTAACCGGCCTCATTAGTAATTTATTGGATTAGAAAAGAATTTATTTCCATGATGCGCAGAAAGGGGTCGACTGCTCAGATCTGTGATCATGCATCATTGGGAGGAATTAGAGTAAAATGGGAAAGGGCAAGAATTTACATCCAAGACCCAAATCCCAGCTCAGCCACTTACTATGAGTGACTTCAAAGAAGTTCCTTAACTTTTCTGACCCTCAGTTTCCTCATCTATAAACTGAGGAGTTCATATCTGATAACCTCAAGATCTCTTCCAGCTCTAAATCAGTGATTCCAATTACCCTGGGAGGCTTTTCAATGGTATGTGTGTCTTATGTGGTCACAGTAGATGGATGCCTGGCTAGGGATTGATCAGGGCAAATCTATCCCAAATTACAGGGGGTCAGGGGAAACTCTCTTCCACTGGTTCACTATTGATTTATAAAGGACTTAAATTTTTATTTGATCCTCACAACAACCCTAAGCATGATTTCCATTTTGCAGATGGGGAGACAGCTGCAGGTTAAGACTTGGAGGGTTGTGTAGTGGCTAGAGAATTGTTCTCAGGAAGACCTAGCTTCAAGTCCCTTACCCTCTCAATGCCAAACACAACTCTAATACTCTAATTCGCACATTGATAGAGGGAGTGTCCTACACCAGTGAAATCACATGTTCAATCCTTAAGGCTCTCATAGTCCCTATCTCTTTAAAGTCACAGAACTAAGTGTTAAAAGTGAGGCTTCAATTGGAGTTGGAAGGGGGAGGGAAGAGAGGGAGCAAATGATATCCATTTTCTACCCCTTAATTGAATGACACTGATGTCATCTTTCATACTCCATAAATGTTTTGTTAAAAATAGATCTGATAAAGTGCTATACTTCAAGCATCACACGTAACATGTGATAGGGATTGTCAGATAACTATTTTTGTTGTTTGCAAAATAAAGGTGATTGTGACAATGCCGAGGGCATGCTTGAGCATGCATGGGTTAGTGAGGCTTTAGAGCTAAATTCAAATATTTGCATTTCAGAAGCTGCAAAGCAGAGCTCAAGACTTCTTTCTCCTGTCTCTGGTTAACCTGTGTACTACGGTTCCATAGCGGTCCCCAGCACTGATTGACGGGGTGTTCATATTCAGGTTGCGAGTAGAAAAGTAGGGCAACCTAATAACAGTGCAGCTTATCTAACTTTAGTCTTCTCTTTTTAATCCATTGTCTAGCATGATATTTATTTCTCTAGTAGAAGGAGAGTGGTACAAGGTCTACAAGCTGTATGGGATTAGAGAGATATAAGGAAATATCTCTGTGGAACCTGTTAAAAATAGGTTCCACAGAGAATGCAGCGCTTTAGAAGCTGCCAGAAAAGAACTCACAATAAGAGGTTAGCTTTTTCATATAATAATGGTGTGAGAGAAGTAGAGACTGCAAAGGTTAATAAAGTACATAGGACCTCGGCCTCAGCTCTAGTAAGAAGCAAGGAAGATGCCTGGGCAAGTGGAGACTCCTGGAGAATTAAAGAGGACTAAGATGACAGGTTTAGATGTGAGATTGTTAAAGGATACTTTGTGGGTAGGATTCTGTGCTGGAAAATCATACGTGGAAGTATCCATAGGTGGGGAGGAGGAATTCTAGGGTTTCCTAGAAGTAGCAGTCATCTCAGTTTGTGTGTAGGACTGGAGGAAAGGGGAAAGAATGACACTGATTGCCAAGTAGAGCATATATGTGTACTAGGTACCCCAAACTCTTCTTGATTTATAGGTTTTTATTATTTCCATATTGTAAAATGTCAACACCAGCTGAACCTTGTTAGCTATGCATGGGCAAGGACTTTTGAAAAGCAGACAGATCCCAGAAATCTTTGGTTAAACTAGTCTGTGCTGCTAGCGCTTACTTCTGGCTTGTAATTCAGCTGTCTTCCTTGACCTCTGCCTGGCAAATGGGTGAATGCTTCTGCTCTCCTCCTTTTCACACATCATACCCAAATTCCCTTTTTCCCTGTGCACGTATGTGTGTTTCCTTACCTTCTCTGTACACTATATCTCAGTGCTATCTCAATTGGTGATCTAATGGATTCCTTGTGTTCAATTACATGTCTACCCTGATGATTCTCAATCTACTTATTCAACCCTAACATTTCCCCTGACTTCCAGTCTCACATCTCCAGCTTCCTATTGAACTGTGTCCTATAAACCTTTTAAACTCAACGTGCCCCAAACTGAACTCATTCAGGTCTACTCAGTCCCTTCTCTTTTCCCTAACTTCTTACTACTGTTTAGGCCTCTACCATCTTCTAATTTACCCAGCTTTGCAATCCAGATGTCAAGCCTTGAATCTATTCTTCTAACCCATATCTAATCTGTTGCCAAGTGGAATCTGTAGAATCTACCTTCATAACAACTCTCCTGTATACCTCCCCTCATCTCACTTCTTTCCTCTAACACTGCCATCACCCTGGTGCAGAATCTCTTCAAGTCTACCTAGCCTATTGCAAGAGACTTCTGATTAGTCTCCCTACCTTAGATCTCTCCCACTCCAGTCTGTCACGCAGGTCAGAAAAACACAAACTCCCTTCAATTCAGTAAACTCCAGTGACTTTCTTTTAGCCCCTAGAATCAAATACAAAAATTTCCTATTTGATTTTAAAGTCTTTCAAAATCTCACTTCTTCCTACCTGTTCGATCTTCTTTCACCTGACTCTTGTCCACATACTTTATGAGCCAGGAACAGTGGCCTCCTGGCTGTTCCTTGCACACAATGGTGTATCTCCCTACACCAGGCATTTTCAAGGATCTCCTTTAGGTTTCCTTTATTTCCTTCAGTTCTAAGCTATTATCTCACTTTCTGCAAGAAGCCTTTCCTGGTCTCTCCTGATGCTGGTGCCTTGCTTCTGTTGCATATCTTCTATTTATTATATATATATGTATACACATATATTTCTACACACACACACACACACACACACACACACACACCAACACCAGTTTTCACTCTCCACTCCCAGTAAACTGAGCCCCTTTAGAACAGGAACTGGTTTTGTTTGTTGTTTTTGCCACTCTTTGTATCCCCAGTGTTTAATACACTACCTGGCAAATAGTAGGTACTTAATTGTTTCAAAGAGGACCAGTCCCATCAAAGGATGATGTCTTGACTTGTGCATGAATTGGATTTAAGTGAGGCAGAATTGCACAGAGTCTTAGCCTCATTCTCTCTTCAAGGGTCATGTAAGTCCAGTGGCAGGATAAAAGTCAAGATGACTGGTGAAGGCCTGGGATGCAGTGGATGACCTTGGTATCTTCAGTGTCAGACCACCCTCCACAGTGCCTGCTTCAGCTGCCTTCATGGCCATGGGAACAAATTATTCTCATCTGTCCATTCCAATGGAGGAAGTCTTCACACGGCTGGGATAAGTGACTCCCTAACTCATCAATAGTTGTAAGGCCTCTCAGTTGCCCTAAATCTGGTTTAGCCTATCTGTTGAGAGGGTTTTATCTGGGTGTGGCCACTGTACATGCTACAGCTTCTTGGAGCTACAGGTGAGAGTTGAGTGAAGGTGTACACCATTGATGGATGAACAGCCCTGAAAAGGGCTCAGCATCCCTCACACCAGAGGTACACACCAGTCCTCCTGGAACACCCCGTACATCCCAGTGGGTGTACTAAATAAATGCTTATTGGCTTGATTTTATTCATTCTTAGGAGACTTGTGCTTTGTGGATTAACATCAGTAAATTCTGCTGCTTTATCATGTCTAGCCAAAAGTAAAAGATTTGAGTTGGCCAAAACTGCCTGCTTTTTTATTATAACTTTCCTCTAAGTACCTCATAGGATCATAGATTTAAGGCTCAAAGGGATCATTTATATATAGACCTGGGAAGAACCTCAGACTTCATTAATTTCAACTTTCTTGTTTTGTAGATGAAGAAGATGAAACCGAAAGAGGCCAAGGGTATAGGAGTAAATGTCAGAGCTGAGATTTAAACCTTCATCATTTGACTCCAAATCTGGCTCTTAACATTGTGGCGTGATTGAGTTCATGCTTAAGTTACAATCTAGATGCATGTACTGACTCAAGTTTCCGTGAGTTTTCAGTGTCTTCATTCTATTGTTATGTCTGCTACTGTAATGTACAGCTGCCAAGGTAGAACATATTCCAATTAGAGATTTTATTAGCTCATTAAATTTCCCACGTCTCCTGGGTAACGAGCCAGCCTAACACATAGAATGTTACACATAAGTAATCCATAAGTGGTCTGGTATGATATATGAAGGGTCTATACCCTAGAATATTACCACTCTGAAACCTTTCTGCAGATAATAGAAATTCCACTATTGGATAGTTATTCCCTTGTCTTTGACCCTTCTCAAAATAAAAATGGGGAAGTATGTACCTTAGAGCAAATCACCCATTGTATATAGGTTTACTGAAAATAAGAGGATGAGAAGGCACCTTCCCCAGCTTCCTAAGTTTGCCCAGAACAAGCTTTGTCTGGTCCTATTATCAAACAATCCTTTACTAATTAACATTTGGAAAGTTTTCAGAGGCTAAACCAGAGGAAGGCCAACTGTGTCAGGTCCTCCCAAGCTGATCTTTGATTACTAGTGATGAGCTGCCATCCAAGGACCAGGCTAACCAGTTTCTGAGACTGATCCCCCAGAAAGGCTCCAGTGTTAAGACCTTGACTTTTCTTCCTGCTTTGTCCCAACAATACCTAATCTGTCCTCACGCTCCCCTCACCTCAGATGCCATTGGTAATCCTTTTCAATTCACATGATCAAGAGTCTGCTCATACCTGATATTTACTGGTCAGCCTCAACCCTTTACCTTTCCTCCACTTCCACACATTATCTTTGCCTACTAGCTTCACCCAACTTGCTTGTTTCATTTATTTATCTATAAGATGTTCTTCCCCCACCCCCAACCCTCTACCATGTAATTTCCCTGAAAGCCTGGATTAAACTAATTTTTGTCTTGGATCACCAGGCCCTAACAAAGTTCCTGGCCCCCACTAAAGGTTTAATATATGCTTATCAAATTCAATTTATTTGCTCTCCATGTCATTGGGAAAGACTTAGAAATAACTCCCAATAAATCCTGGCAGACTAACCCATTCTAGACACCTATCTCTAAGTCATTACAACCAATCCTTTACTTTCACCACAAAACCCTGCCTTATTTCAGTTGGAAATTTTATCTACATCATTTTAGTTCAGCTGATAGGACCTTCTTCTAAGGCTAAACTGGATATTGAATGAGTCATAGATGTTGCTACTGCATAATATGCTGTTTGGGTTACCACAAAGGACATTTGCACCAATTATAATAATGTCATGCAGCAGTTTAATAAACAAAGCCAATTGCTATAACAAGGAGGCCAAAGAAAGAGTTGGTCAGTAAGCGTTTGACTTCCTTGTTAAGAGGGAGATGGTGACCTAAGACAGCTCTGGTTTAAAATATAAACTTGTTGGTAAAATTTAAATGAGAATGATAATAAAATGAGAAGGATGAACAGTATCACCTAATGGAAGAGAAAAAAATAGTGGAGGGTAAAAATTAGTTTAAAGAAAGCTAAAAGACCCAACTAATAACATCATCCTGAAGGATCTTAAGAATAAAAACGGAAGGATGACAATGAACAGAAGAAAAAGAGGAAAAGATCCACAAAACTTTTATAACAGTGTTTTAATCAGCAAAGACAGTAGAACTCTTTAGACTCTACCATTAGATCAGGCAGTAGTTTCAGATTAGACCAAGTGTATTTAGAAGAAATGCATGCTAGAGGTGGCACAATTGTGAAGGCAATTCATTCACGAAGTCTCTGAAGGAGGGACATGATTCCAAAGGCTTAGAAAAATGTCCTGGACCTTATACTGTAATATAAAAAGCATAAGTATATTTTTTTTCAAAAAGGAGCCTAAAAACAACTACTCTCCATATGCCTACTTTGCCATCTGCATAAAAATATTTATGGAGAATCATTTACACAGGCACCAATGATACCCTCAAGAGGGAACAAGCAGGTTTTCTCAATATGCCATGGTAGAGGGGAATGTTAACTTTACAACTACCCATTTGACTGAAAGATATTGAAAATTAAAGAATCCATTGTGCTTCTTATTTGTCAATTATTTAAAAAATACATTAGATTCAGTAAAGCAAAGCATCAGGATTTATTCAAGCAAGGTGACTCCTGTATATACATCAAACTCATTTCAAATTGATTGAAATTGAGGGTGTTGGGAAGATGCATATTGAGAATGAGCAGAACAGATAAGGAACTGTGAAAAAGACTGGTAGTAAAGGATGCCAGAAAAATCTGTATAATTGGGGTGGGAGTGGGAAGCTGTTTGGTATAATATATGGTAGGGTTGAAGAATGAGAGGTGGACAGCCTGAGTTCTTTACTAGTATTCTTGTGATGTTAAGGAGAAAATGAGGGTAGCTACCAGAACCTTGGGAGGTCTTCCTGTAGTAAACTAATGGGAATACATGGACATCCCACACAGGATGAACAAGCATTAGATGAGTTGTGATCTACATTATTGGGAGGTATAATCATATCGATCCCCAAAGTTTGATGGTAGAAAACAGAGCTGAGTTTTGCTGAGAAAAAAATTATATAGATTACCATCTTTCTTGTCAGATAACACCTGAGTTACATTATTTGGAAACAGTAACTTATCTTTAGAACTGGGACATGGCATTTATTTGTGTACCTTAGGCAAATTGCTCCCTCTGGGTGCTACTGTCCAGTTCAGACTTAGAACTTCCTCTGTAATACACACAACTTGACAGCACAAGATAAATATCCACAATATGGGCCGTGGATCCAGAATCTTCTGGCATTAAAACAGTGTTCATTTATAAAAATATAATGTATTCACACGTGACACCTCTCACAGGTATTGTACCCTGGGCAGCTGCATGCCCTGCTTCTGACACTTGGACTGGATTCTTCTCATTTTCTGCTTTCTTCCTGTGGCACATCTGTCCTCTAAATGGAAGGTTTTAGGTGCATTAAGTGCTTAGGAATTATCACTCTGACGGCCTTTAAGTCTGTAATCAACTTTCAAAACCAAAAGTCATCTCAAATACGAAAAGTTATTTCATGCGCATGAAGATTTTTGCTAGTAAACAACATTTACATTTTAAACCATCTCAATTTTTGTAATGCCAACATGCAATGCTCATTCTGACTTAATTGTCCCTATGGAAAGAAAAACAGACGTATTTACTGAATTCCATTAAGCTTCTCTCTCTCTCTACGCAGAGGTCCACAGAATATCCCTGGGTGGATAGAGCCATTGCTGAAGATAAAGTACGAGATGTTCTTGAAAACATTTTATCTAGTTCAGTTTCAGTTGCTGTTCTTATCTTTTGTGTTTTTTAATGCCATTTTCATTTCTTCATGCAGCATATTCAGAATGTGATGTGAGAGTCCAAATATGGCAGCTCCACTGTCCTAGATAATGTAAAGAGTTTATTATTTAAAAATATACGGATGCTTTCCAGTTCTCATCTGTTTGTATTCCTTTAGTTTCATCCTTAAAGTCATCCTGAGGATGACTTGGCTTAGTTGAGTCTTGTACCACACTTTCTTTGAACTTGTTTTCCCTTCTCTGCTTCTTGCCCTTTCTTTTTTTTTTT
>CM053580.1:233035773-233057186 GCA_028627135.1 Pseudochirops cupreus | reverse complement strand
CTGACTTCAGTGGGAAGTATCTTTGTGTGCGTTTTGGAGTTCCAGGATTGGTTTAGAGTCCTATTTTATGGGTATTTTTGGGTGGCTATGTGAGAGCTGCGATATGTTGCTGCTTCTATGCCGCCATCTTGGCTCCGCCCCCTTCTTGCCCTTTCTTAAGGCGATATAATTTATAATCTACCACCATTGTTCTCCAAAAGAATTTGCAAATGTGTTTTACTCTAAACCTAGGCCACCTTTTTCTGCCATATCTCTTCATGTAACAGGATCAAATCAAGTTTATGCTGACTGAAGTAACTTTGAATCTCCTTGTTAGGGATGTATGGGATATACAGAGAGGACTGGCAAAATGCATAGAGTCGGACAACTGGAGCTTGGTCAGACATCTGAGATGCCAGGCTTCTTCATCCACTACATGCTGGGCCATCGCCAGTGTTGATTTTCGTCTTGTCACTTGACTTCAGTGACTCTAGAAGAGAGAGTGAGGTGGATGACCTTGTGCAACTGCTTCATTTAAATCCAATTTGTGCACAAGTAAAGACCCCATGATGTCGTTGATCCTCTTCAAAAACAGAGGAACAGCAAGTAAGACAATTGACTTACATTGGTTAGACTTCTTTAGGAAATGATTACAGTCTTTGTCAATGTCCATTCCTTCACCCAATTCTAATTTTTCATGTCAATTGCTTGTTTAGATAGGTCAGGTTGTAGTTGTTTTAATTATATAACATACCTATTTCTTCTAGTTTTGTATTAATTTTGATTTTTGCTCAAACAATTCAGTGGTCTTGCTGCACGCACACATCTGATTTGGAAATGACTCCCACATCAATAAGCATTTTCTGTTTGTTTTAATATAACCAGTTTCTTTTTTAAATTGCTATTCTTGTTCTATATTTGATGCTAGCCATGATCAGTGCCTCCTGACTCTTTTCTAGAAGAATGCACTTGTGATTAATGTGTAGGGATGTGGTTCCTGTGCAAGTCTTTGGTTTCTCTCATTTCTTACCTTTAAATGATATTTTCTAGTTGTTTTCATCATCATTTTCTATGTCCAATTTTGCATCAAAGACACCCAGTAGATATAGATATACACACACATACATATACACACATTTATTTGTATATGTATATATGTATGTGTGTATACATACATATTTACATACACACATATATCTATATCTATTTATCAAATAAATTATTGAAGGAATTTCCCTACCTCTTTACAATTTGCAACATGCAACAGATGCTGGCACATAAGCTGTAATTATTTTCACAGTGACATCTTTTCAAATGCTTATCATGAGTGCTACTTTATGAAAAGACTAATTCTTTTGAGGAATTATATTCTATTCTATCATGTCAGATCTACTGCCTGGTTTCCTTTGGGAGGATGGGGAGAAATGCCATTTCATCAGCTCCTCCTACTGGTCCCCTCACCTGAGCTGCCTAAGGTCTGAGAGGATTCTACCCTGAGGTCAAACCCCTAGAGATGTTGATAACCTATGAGAACTCATTCTTCAATGTTTAACAGGCTCCTATCTCATCATATCCTCCCTATCCCAATGATACTGAGCCACTGATGCTCATCATCCATAGTCCATTCTTTATTCCCCATTAACTGATGCCTTATTCTCATTTCTCTTAACCTTAGTCTTCACAAAATGTCCCACTCTAAGGCTTACCTACTTATTCTACGGTGTTCTCTGGAATGCCTGCTCCATAAGTAACTAACTTGCTTCCATTTAAAATCTTTACTTTTCTTATGCCTTCCATCTTCTTGCTCTTACTGAGGTTCCCTCTTTATGAAATAGCCTTCCTGGTCATCCTTTCCAGCATTGGTTGAATTTTCAGTCATTCCCCAGGGTTCCGTCCAAGGAAGGAGGGAAGGGAGGAAGGAAGGAGGAAGGAACCTATTAAGTTCCTATTATATGCTAACATTTTATAAATAATATCTCATTGGATCCTGAAAGGTAAGTACTATTATTAATTCCATTTTACAATTGAGAAAATTGAAGCAGAGTGATGCCTGGTGCAATACATCCAGTAACTATATGGGGCTAGATGTGAACTCAGGTCTTCCTGTCTCTACACCACCTAGCTGCCCTAGACCCTCTTCTATTCTCATTGTATTCTGTTTCACTTGGTGATCTCATTAGCTCCCATAAATTCAATTATGGTCTCTAGGCTCATGATTCACAGATCTACTTTTCTAGCCCTAAAATCTCTCCTAATCCCAAAGTAGATGTCCTATAGTCATTTTAAACCCAGCATATCCAAAACTGAACCCATTATCTTTCACCCCAAACCCTTCCCCTTCTGAGATTCCTGATTTCTGTCAGGTACACTATCATTCTTTCAGTCACCCAGGCTCTCAACCTAGGTGCTGTCCTGAAATCTTTCTTTTCACCCTCCATATCCATACCTGTTGTCTAGTCCTGTAAATTCTACTTCATAGCTCTTCTTCTGTACCCTTCCTCCCTCCTTAGTTTCTCCCCATTCTCATCCTTCCTCTACTTAATTGTCAAATTGATCTTCCTAAAGCTCAGGGCTGATCATGTCATGAATGTCTCCCTACTCCACTCCAGGGTTAAAAACAAAATCTCCTATTTGGCATTCAAAACTCTCCATGTCCTGGCTCCCTCCTACCTTTCCAGTCTTTTTACATTTTATTTCTCTCCACGTACTCTGTGACCCAGTAACATTGACCTCCTTCCTTTTCTCTCACACCTCACTCCATTTCCCAAATCTGAACAATTTTAACCGACTGGCTATCCCTCACGCCTGAAATTCTTTCTCTCTTCGTCTCTGCCTCTTGGCTTCCCAACTAAAATCATCCTTTTCCCAATCCCCCTTAATGCTATTGCCTTCCTTCTTTTGATCATCTCCAATTTATCCTGCATATATTGCATCTTTGTACAGTCTTTTCTGTGATATCTCACCCATGAGAAAGTAACCTCCTTGAGAACAGGGATTATCTTATGCCTTTCTTCATATCACCAATGTTTAACACTAATACTTAGTAAATGTTTCTTAAAGATTATTTCCTGTTACTTCTATGTATATATGATCAATCACTCAAACCACAAGCATTTATTAAATTCTTACTGTGTAACAAACATTATTCAAAGGCATAAAACAGTCATATATATAGACATGATACCAAGACAAAACAGTCATGTCCTCCAGGAGTTTACATTTCTATTAGAGGGAGGTAACACACATATAGGTATATATGATACATACATGGGATCCTGTAATAGCAAGCAAAGAAGTACTTAGCACCTTGTTTCAGTTCAAATGTCTTTGAGTCTTGCCCATGATTATATCAAGTCTTTGTTGGAAACAGAACCTGTGAAGCCCACAGTGGGAGGGACTTGCCAAAGACTGCAACAGAAAAGACATAAAAGGTGGGTGGAACGGGGAGGAGCTAAAGACCATATAAAAGCAGGATTATAAGCTGGGAAAGAGCAGAACTGGGAAGAAGTATGGCTATGGTGCTGGTACTTTGTCTGCCTGTGTTGATATTACTTTGTCAGACAGACCTGTCTGCTGATAGAGGATGTTGTTGCTGTTATAGAAGCCCTGGGACCTTACTGCTGGTTCAGAAACCCTGAAAGAGGATTTTCTTGTTTTCCTTACAGAAGTCCTGGAGGAGGGTTTTACTGATGTTTTCAGAGGTCCTAGGACTATAGTGATGATTTGTGTTGATTTTTCAGACCCTGTTTGTGGGTCTGTGTTGATTTTACAGACAGAAAGTGAATTGATGATGGTGCCAGCAATGTGTTTTAATGCTGTTGTAGCTCTGTTACATTTTCTCTTCCCAGAAACAAAAAATGTGAAGGACTTGAGGTGGATTGGTCACTGTGAACTTCAATATGGAACAGGAACTGAACAAGGAGCTGAACAAGGAGCTGAGAGCTGCCTATCTGTGAATCCAGGTAACTGTTGGATGAATTCAGGCAAGAGCTGGGAGCATGGAAAAGGAATTATGAAGTTTGGGAGCCAGCCCCAAGTCAAGACAAAAGAACCTTTCTTTGGGTACTTACTGCTGGTTGACAAGATCATGATTTACTGTGACCTAGGGGTGGGAGACCTTTGTACTTTGTATCCCTTAAGGAGAATTGAGTCAATGACTTAACAGAATGATCTTTTGTTTAAAACTATGTGGCCACTTTGGTGATAAGTTGTTATGTTATATCATTGTGAATGCTGTACTTTGGTTTCTGTCAATATTTTGCTTTAGTTTACAGCTGAATAGAGAGTTCACTATGCTATGTGATCAGAATCTTAGAGCTATTCACAGCAGCAGTCCTCTGGAAAGCTGCTTGTGCTTGGCTTTACAGATGGTACTAACAGCCTCCAAGGGATTGAGAGTAGGGGGGACCAGAAAATGCCTCCTATACAAAGTACAACTTGAATCTTTTAAAGGAAGCCAAGGATTCTTAGAATAGGTGATGAGGTAGTTGTTGCTGTTCAGTCAGTTTTCAATTGTGCCTGACTCTTTGTGACCCCACTTGGGGTTTTCTTGGCAAAGACACTGGAGTGGTTTGCCATTTCCTTCTCCAGCTCATTTTGCAGATGAAGAAACCAAGGTAAATAGGGGGAAGTTACTTGCCCAAGATCACATAGCTAGTAAGTATCTGAGGCCAGATTTGAACTCAGGAAGAAGAGTGTTCCTTACTCTAGGCCCAGCACTCTATTTGTCACACCACCTAGCCTAGGTGAGATGGAGGAGAGGCAGATAGAACCAACTCTGCCAGATCCTGTTGTTTTTTTTAAATCTTTCCACTAATAACCTATATGCCATGTTTCCATTTTGCTACTGCTTCCCTTTATTTTCTCATTCATAGTGAGGAAGTCAGGATTGATATAACTCAGCTCCTCTCATAGTACATCTACTTGTTGGTTACTGGACATGGATCTTACATTTAGAGTACCAACAACTAAGTTAGTGTTTATAGAGAGAATAAAAGTCATGATATTCTTAGCATCCTTTCCCCCATTTCCAGCTTCTCTCTCCATCACTGCAGAAGGGGAAGTGTAGGCTGTATAAGGCTGAGAACCATTTTGCATTTTTTAATAGATGTTTCATGGATTGTCATGCTCAAAGAATTCATTCTCTAGTGGTCAACCTCCTGGTGATGAACTTCTCTCCTTTGAGCTATGCTGGCCCTTGGAGAGCCAACAGAATCTGCTGCCAGAACCATATTCAGTGTTTTTTCCAGGTTGGTAGAACTTGTGAGAACTTGAATCCTTCCCACATAAGCTTTTGAAAATTAGGGCTTCCTCAATACCATGATGAGGACTTAATAGGTTGAAATCAGAATTCATTCTGGGGACTGAAAGGAACATCAGAGGCCATCTAGCGTAACCTCCTTATTTTACAGATGAGAAACCTGAGGCCTAGGGAGGTTAAGTGACTTATCTAAGTTCACACAGGCAGAGGGAAGATTTGAACCCTCATCCTCTGACATCAGAGTCAGTGGAACTAAGCTGCTTTTTCGCTGTTAGGAATCCAGAATATTTTGTGTATACAACCCAATGTAGTTCATCTCTGAACCTAATTTTAGCAATAAGGAAACTGAGGCCCAGAGATATTAAGTAATTTAACCTAAAAACCACAAAGTTACTGAGCACATTGAGAAGCATCTCAAGCCTACCTTGTAACCTTGCCTTTCTTTTTAAAAAAAATTAATTTCAAACTTAAATGCGCAATAAGAAAAGAAAAAGGAGCATAAATTTAAAAACAAAATAAGGAAATAAAGCATTGCCATGTACACAGCAGAATGTAAGAGAGGATTCAAAATATACAGCACTAAATTTCCATTTCAAGAAAGTCTATAAAACCTAGTGCACTTTCCAATGCAATCCCTCCCCTCCAATGGGGAGGGATGTTTCTCTCTCCCCACACTGCAAAACCTCATTCACCAATTATTCTTTAAATCAAGATTTGCCAAGTTAGGAAAAAAAAAACCTTCAGCTACTTGGAGGCAAGAAATCTTGAAATATGCGCGTATGCTTATGTCCTTACAACTATTTTACTCCAAGAATGTGGTGGTCTATTTACACACATAATTTGCAGTTGCCTTCCCTCCCTGAGCAGCTAGGTTAGCCTGCAGTCAGGAAGATCTCCTTGAGTTCAAATCCAGCCTCAGACACAGCTGTGTGACCCTGGGCAAGTTGATTAACCCTGTTTGCCTCAGTTTCCTCATCAGTAAAATGAGTTGGTAAACCACTCCATCTTTGCCAAGAAAACCCCAAATGGGATCATGAGAGAGCTGGAAACTATAAAATGACTGAACAAGAAATCCCTAAGTCTTCTTTCATAAGGTGCAGAAACTGGACTCTCAACTTCTCACTCTACTTGGCATCACAGAACCAGATGCCCCTCCTAGAGCACCCTCATCATCTCCAATCTCACCACCATTCCATTCTGTCTTGATTGACACCACCTCCTTCAGTCTCCTCTCCTGATTGAAGGGCTTGAGGGTGGAGTTCCAAACTCCTCCCAAAGCTTTCCTTTATAGAGGACAGACACTGGACTTGGCTCATTCCACTTTGCATCTGCTGCTCTGTCTAGTTTCAATTCCAGAGAATTATATGACCCGTGCTGGTATTCCTGGTTTTCTTTGCATCCCCACTTCCACCCAGCCCCTACACACACACACACACACACACACACACACACACACACACACACACACACACACACACCCCCACACACATACCACACATTCCCTGTTTTCCTGCTTCCCTTTGTGTGTTATTTCCCTCTTTAGATTATAAATTCTTTGAGGGCAAGGACTGTTTTTATTAATTGTAACCCCTGCACTTAGCACTATGCCTGGCATGTTGTTGTTGTTCATATTTTGTTTTCAAAGAGGACCAATGACATCACAATTGTGACTTGACTTGAACTAGATTTAAGTGAGGCAGAGTTGCACAAAATCATCAGTTGCATTCTTTCTTCCAGTGTCATCAAAGGCCAATGGCAAGACAAAAGTCAAGATGACCGGCGAGGGCCGGGGATACAGTAAATGAGCTTGGTGTCTTCAATTAATGGACACCTTGTACACTCCATTTAATAAATGTGGATTGGATTGGAACTGATTTTCTTCATTTTTAATTTTGTTTTAGCATCTAGTTTGTTCATGTGCCATGTGTAGATTAAGAATCCTTAAGGTGTTCACTTCTGGTGTAAGGGCTTGCAGAGTTCTTTTCAGGGCTACTCACCCATCTTTGGTATCCACTTGGCACTCAACTCTCACCTTTGGATCCAAGAAGCTGTAGTATAGGCAGTGGCCAAACCCCAGAAAAACCATCTCAGTGGGCTAAACCAGGTTGAGGATAACTGACAGACCTCAAATTATGGGTGATTTAAGGGGGATGTCAACCCCAAGTGTGTGAAGACTTCTCCTGGCAGAATGAATCAATGAGAACTACGTGTTCCAAAGGGCATGAAGGCAGCTAAAGCAGGCACCATGGAGTGTTTAGAGCTTGATCAGACAAGAAAGATGCCAAGGTCATCCTCTGCATCCCTGACCCTCACCAGCTATCTTGACTTTTGTCCTGCCACTGGACTTTGATGACTTGAAGAGAGAGTGAGGCTGAGGACTTTGTTCAACTCTGCCTTATTTAAATCCAATTCACAGACAAGTCAAGACATCATCCTATGAATCTCTTTGAAAACAAAGGATGAACAGCAATCCTTACCTAGCCCTAATTCATGCCAAAATAAAGGTGGCATAGAGGATAAAGTGTTGGACCTGGAGTCGGGAAGACCTGAGTACAAATCCTGCATCAGACACATTTACTAGTTGTGTGACCTCTGGCAAGTGACTTAATCTCTCTGAGCCTGTTTCCTCATCAGTTAAAAAAAAGGGGACGTGTGTGTATGTGTGTGTGTGTGTATACACAAATAGCATCTACTTCATAGAATTACTGTGAGACTTAAATGAGATTTCATAGGTAAAGAGCTTTGCAATTAAAGAGCTATATAAATGTTGGTTAACATTATTATTGTAATTATTAGTATTTTTATTATTAAGCCTACTGTAGTGTGCCAAAACACAGCCTATATCTTACGAATTTTGTGTTCATTCCAGGAGAGAAAGCCATTCAAGAAATGTGAGGGCTTACAGGGCTGGCCTGAGGCCTCACCTATATTGGGAAGAAAAGGGATTTTTTCATGTGTAGCAAGCAGCACAAGGAATTTAACAAGCTTGAACCATGGTTGATACGACCCATTTCCTGGGAGTAACTAATCGGAGTGGAGCGGATTCAATAGCCCACAAGACAAAGGTAGACTAGGAAACGGTGTCAACATGACAATGTTACACTGCTCCTCCATTCGTGGAGCAGGCCACAGGGAGAAAAAATATTTTAACTGAAAAAGAAATCCATCAGTCTGCAGAGGGCGGTTTCCATTTTGACATCTCCCTTTTGCTCCAGCGTTCATTGACAATACAACGCATTGAGCCGATTAGCGGGGTATTCCTGGAGCTCCCTCCCAGCTCCCTCGCCTTCCTTTCTCGCTCCTGTTCCCCTTTCAGTGAGGATTCCGGACAGATTTAGGCACTCGTTCTCACACACATACACACATGGCTCCGGAGATCTTGTGTCAAATTTCTGAGGGGTGGGGGTGGGAGGGAAAGGGTTTCTGAATCAGAAAACTTTGGAATTTTGATTACTCCATGATACTGAAAATGGAAATTTTGTACATCATGTCCTTATGACCATTTTTTTTTGTACTTGGTGAACAACAAAAACAAGGAGGGGAAATACTGAACAATTTCACACCTGAAATTGAAGGAGTTGATTACTGTCATTTTGATGATGTGCCTTTTATAACGTTTGCAGTGGTTAAGAAAGACTTTATGGTTTGGAGCCTGAGCACTTTAGAGTGATTCAAAATTATTGAAGAGCTGCAAATTTTATAAAGTGCCTCAATTTGTTACTGACTCAAGCAGCCCTGGAGCTGCTCAGCAGAGCTTTTAGCGCTATGCACAGCCTGCAAATGCTCTTATAATCTTCCCAGGTGTCTCTCCTTCACATGTGTCCGTCCTGGATGCTCATGCTTGTAGACACACTCCCACTCCATCCCCAGCAGCAGCCTCAGCGCTCTCATCCAGAGGCCCACATGACACAAAAGCAGAATTCTCACGGGGGAATAATTTGGACAACTCAGAAAATACAAAAGCGGTCCTCGACTGTCATCTTGGCTTTGCAGGATAAAAAAAAAAACTTCCGGCCACCTAATTGGGAGTCTCGGGGAAGAAGACTGCTTGGAAATTGCAAAGTGGGAGGCATCATGTTTTAAAGTCTCTAGAATACACTTGAGAGACTAATGTGGAAAAAGTAGGTGCTTTTAAATGGACTGGAACTTTTACAAGTACGGATCAGTAAGTGGTTCTTCTCTGCTTTCTTCCAGCTCCAGACTCTGCCTCCCCAGGCTCTGACATGTGTCTGTTTTGGTGCAACAGAAGGGTCTGCTGACCTTGCTTGCAACAATGTGGCATAATTTATGAAACGTCAAATGATCAGTAGTTTAGGTATTTGTTTAGAACTCGTGGTGCCATTTTCACTCTTGCACACATTGAAAGATTTCCCTTTTTTTTCCTTCAAGGTGTTTATACAGTTTCTGAGTGGTTTTTGGTTTTGGGTTTGTTTTTTTTGTTTGTTTTCGGTATGATTTCTCTGTGTTGCTGACATAAAAGTCCCGTTTGGTCTTTTCAGAACCTTTAGTATCCCTTATCAAACAGCTCAGCACTTTTACTAAGCGATTACACAATTAGGAAGGATAATCAAGCTTATTGAATATGAAGTCATTGAATGGAACAATGAAGTGTTACTGGGTCAAAAGTAAACTCATGTTTGAGAACAGTTTGTATGCCTGAAACAACATGGAATGTTGGAAGGAAATTCACTTTACAGATGAGAAAACTGAGGCCCAAAGACGTGGAAATGGCTTGACCAATACCACAGAGTCACAAGTCCTACTTTCTAAGGAAGTTTCAGGATGTTCCTTTCCTCTGAGACATTTTATCCTGTCTGTATCTTGTTCAAACATGGGTCTTTTTGCACATGTTTCCACCTTAGACTATGGACTCCTTAAGAGCAGGGATTGTTTGTGTTTTGCCTTTCTTTGTATCCCCAGAACTTGAGAGATGGGGAGAGAGAGAGGGAATATGCATTCATTAAGCACCTACTGTATATTAGGTACTGTGTTAATCTTTTTATAAATGTTATCTGATT
Source organism: Pseudochirops cupreus (assembly GCA_028627135.1). Classification (NCBI taxonomy): domain Eukaryota; kingdom Metazoa; phylum Chordata; class Mammalia; order Diprotodontia; family Pseudocheiridae; genus Pseudochirops; species Pseudochirops cupreus. The sequence goes on along the minus strand of CM053580.1, from coordinate 233,046,929 downwards.
TGACCTTCACAGCAACCCTGGGAGACTGGGGAGTGGGGAGAATGAGGATAAGCCCCATTGAGGAAGCTGAGGCAGAAAGAGGTTTACTGACTTGATCGGGATCAAATAGCTAGTAAGTGCTACCTTCTCTAACCTTGGGCTTACCATGGTACATGGTATTCAGTAGGCACTTACTAAATGCTGGCTGACTGACTTCTAATTTCTAGACCAAATATTCTACTACACAAGGTTGTGGATGAGCGATTATTTACTTGTAGGGGCATAGTATAGCCTCATGCCAGTGTTTGTTTTATTATTATTTTAATATTGATCCTTAAAGTTAACATACTACTTTTCTTGTAACAGTCCAGCAGGTGGTAGAATTATTATTATCTCCATTTTGCCAGTGAGGAAATTGAGAGGCAAACTGACCTGCCCACAATTAGTCAGTGAATGCCTGCTACTTTCTGGATTCCAAGCTCAGTGCTTCTTGTACTATGCCACTTAATATGGCTTCTAAATGATTTTAAAATATTATTTTACTATATGTTCATTAGAAAGGAATCTTTTGTTAAGGGATATATTAATGAATATGAAAGAAGAAAATGGAATTGACTTGAATGTACAATTTTTGTCTTTTATTTCAAATTTCTAAATGTGATACTGTCCTCATTTTAATGATATATTTTACTATAGATATTTGTGTAATAAAATGGAGCAAAATATATCAGATATTCCTCCCATCTTATTTTCCTTGGCAGAATTTCCTGAGCAATAGAATGAATGCCTAAGTGAATGTCACTTTTCTCTCTTCTTCTCTTCCTACCCACTTCCACAAACATTTCTTTGGAGCTATGGACTCATTCCTGACCATCTTCAAGTGATGCAATGGTTTGGCATTTCCTTCTCCAGCTCATTTTACAGATGAGGAATCTGAAGCAAAGTTAAGTGACTTGCTCAGGGTCACACAGCTAGGAAGTTTCTGGACCAGATTTGAACTCAGGACGACAAATCTTCCTGACTCCAGGCCGGCACTCTATGCACTGTGGTGCCACCTAGCTAGTATTCAATTAAGGGCTTACACGTAGTAAGTACTTTATAAATGCTTGCTGAATTGAACAGAAATGAATTTGGGAGTGGTGGAAGATTTCAATTATGTGTCCTTCTATTGGAGTCCTCTCTATGCCAAAAAAAGCAGAACAGCTAATAAATTATTTATTGATTATTTCCATAAATCATGATTTCATTTTTCAAAAGATAGAGAAAATGAAGAGAATGTCTGTTCTAGGCTTGATTGTGAACATTTTTCAGGAGATATGGGAGTAGAAATGCTGCAACTTGGGAAGAAGGGATCACCCCATATTGGAGTTTGTGAGAGAGAAGAGAAAGGCATCCCAAGCCAGTGGGAAAATCTCCATCTTGAAATGTTGGTCATATGAGCAAAAAATTCTGATGAAAAAGAAAAGGAGCAGGGAAAATATTTAAGCCTGATATGAATGAACGCTGGGAACTTCTCAACCATGTCTGGTTTTTAAATGACACATATTGAAAGTAGGATGAGGGTGGGTAACAGAATAGACATACAAAAGAGAAATAGTCCTACAAGGAGAAAGTGAGGAGCACTGAGGCTGGTGATGAATGCTAAGAATGATACAAAGGCCCATTATTTTAGTCATGTTGAGGTAGGGTAAGTTGAAAGAATAAAAATAGTCAGCATCAATATAGAACTTTAACGTTTACAAAGCATTTTACATATGATATCTCCATTTTACAGATTAGGAAACTTAGGCTAAGACAAGTTAAGTGACCTGCCCAGGATGACACAGTCAATGAGTGCCTGAGGCTGGATTCAAACCTTGGTCTTCTTGACTCTAATGTGCTCTATCCACTGTGCTACCTCAGATCACTATGGGAATGGATTGCACAATAGAGAATGAAGAGGAATGAATGAGAAGGAAGAACTACTTGACTCTTATTTTGCTCATCTTTCTTTCAAATATTTCTTCTTTGAAAGGCTAGAATGAAACTAGTCATTAGGAGGCCCACCATAAGGAAAGAAATGGCAGAAGATTATATGTCATTGTTGTTGAGTCCTGTCCAACTCTTCATGACCCCATTTAGAGTTTTCTTGCCAAAGATGCTGAAGTGGTTTATCATTTCCTTCTCCAGCTCATTTTACAAATAAGTAATTGAGGCAAACAGGGTTAAGTGACTTGCCCAGGATCACACAGCTAGTAAGTATCTATGGCTGGATTTGAACTCAGGAAGAGGAGTATTTTATCCACTACACCACATAGATCCCAAAAGAGCAAACAGCTTCTCTCAGGGAGATAAATTTAATTCAACAGATATTTGAGTCCATACTATGTGGAAGACGCTGTGCTGGGTGCCAGAGATGCAAAGCTTTTACAAAATGGTTTAACTCCTCTCCTCAAAGAGGGAGAAATGAAATGATGGAGTGAAGGTAGAAGTAATTAACTCTATTTTTGCTTTTAGTTTCTCTTCCAAGAGACATCATCATGGAAGAGAAAAATAGTTAAAAAGGAAATCAGGAGTTAGAGCCAGAAAGGACCTAAAAAGCCATGTAGTTATATATAAATGAAAGAAATATTTATCAGGTACCTATTATATGCCAGGCACTGTGCTAAGCGCTTTACAAATATTGTGTGAAAACAACTTTCATTTAACCTGTGTTTATTATGATGTTAAGGATCACCAATTAAAATGAGCACTTCTGAATGCATGATTGAAGAGAGGATTATTAATGAAACTCTGAATCTTTATTACTTTATATAATTTGCTTTTTTAAAGTATATAATAAACTCAATATGTAACTTATAAAGCTATTCTGCTTTATCTTGTGGTGCCTTTTGGTCTTCTGTCTATTCTATTGCACATATTTTTAAAAAGCCAGTCCTTCCTTCCTTATTTCCTTCCTTCCTTCCTTCCTTCCTTCCTTCCTTCCTTCCTTATTTCCTTCCTTCCTTCCTTATTTCCTTCCTTCCTTATTTCCTTCCTTTCTTCTTCCTTCCTTATTTCCTTCCTTCCTTCCCTCCTTCCTTCTCTCCTTCCTTTTTTCCTTCCTTCCTTCCTTCCTTCCCTCCCTCTTTCCTTCCTTCCTTCCTTCCTTTCTTCTTCCATTTCTCTCTTGACAACTCTATCCACAATTCCCCCCTCATTCTCTACATCTTTTCCTTATTGGAAAAACTTTTATATTATATTCAAGAATTTTGCCAGAAACTGATTTTGAACTCAGTGGCCCACAATTCTCAATTCTCAATTGAATTCATTTCTCCCGTAGTAGAATATAATCTCTTTGAAGAGAGGAGTTAAAGCGTTGATGGATATCAATCAGATTTCGTAGTGCCAGTCTCTTCCCCTTTTTTGTAAGGGAAGGACATTGTCCCTTATCTAGACCTGTGTGTTACTTCCTCTGTTTATACTTTTAATTTTCATTGATGCTGATTCAGCATTCACATCTACCAGTTGGTTTAATATTGTTCCTCTGCTCAGGAGTGGTGGCATAAACTCATCAAGGGGCAACTAGATGCTTTCTTATTATCTTTTCCTATGTCATCATAAACATATAATTACAGTAAAAGGACAGATTTTGATAGGAGGGAGAGAAGGAGGAAGAGAGAGAGTGTGCAATTTTAAGTGCTAAGTGTTACAGACACTGTGCTTTGAGGATACAGATAAAGCAATCGAGGCAGTCCTGGTGTTTGAGGGGCATCCATTCTATTAAAGGAAGACAACACACAAAAGCAGCACCCTGGTAAGTGGGGAAGTGCATAGTCTCTGGCAGAGTGTAAAGAGGGCTTGGTTATGGAGTGGAGCCCTAGATCCCAGGAAGAGAAGGACAGCTCAACTACCAGAGCTGGGGGACCTAGGGGACAAGTCCAAGGTTGCAGTGAGGGCAGAGGGTGGAGAGATGAGAATGATGGCCAGAATGTCGGAGGCACAATTTGGAGATAGCCCTATAACCTCTCCCTGCAACACGCAACACATACTCTTTTTGGTGCCGTATTCCTTCTTCCTTACATATGTCATGAATATGTGAATAAAACTACAGACACCAGATGTTATAGATTACATTTTATCAGTTATGATTGTGTTGGCCCTACCATACCCTCACACACACACACACACACACACACACACACACACACACACACACGCACACACATTTTCCCCTCCCCACCCTCAGTAATTTATAGTTCTTTTCTTGGTAAAATTCTGCTTTCCCTTGTCAAGCTTTGCATGAAAAAGCCAGAATTAATCGTGACTCCTCACTCCCCCCTCTGAAGGGAGCTGTAGATGAGGGCCTTGGCACATATGTGCACCGATCCACAACTGTGTGTCACAATCTATCCCAGTCAGTGTTCTGTGAGGGAATTTCAACCAGGTTCATTTACTCCTGCCTGATCCACTTTGTGGTACAATGATTTGTTTGATTAAAGTGCAAGCCACCTGGATATTTGTAAACAGAATGTACAAATATCCAGGTACTCAGTTTCCATTAAGAAAGTTTAAGTGCAGAGGGCTAAAGTGCCAAAACTTAGTATAATAATGAAGAGTGAGAGCCACTTACGCTGTCTTGCATAGCAGAAGGAGACCTTAGGTAGAAGACATTTGCATGGGGAATTGGCAATGGTATTGTATCCCCTTAAATGCACGTGGATGGAATACGAACTTCAGAATTTCCTCAGGAATGTGGTTTGAGATACCCAATATGACAGCAATTCTTATGACATTTAGCTGTGCCTTATAAACTTGGAGGAAGCTAAGTGATGAAATAGATAAATGATAATAATTAATAATAGCAAGAACAGCAACAGTTAGTGCTCTAAAGTTACAAAGTATTGAGAGAAATTATTATTTCTCATATTAATAAACCAATTATTAATTGAGATTGAGTTTCCCTTCCTATTTCCTTATTCAAAATCCAGTCTCTCAAGATTACTGACCTCACCCCAAAATTTACCCCACTTAGACTATATTATCTAGGTGGAATTGTTACTTCACTCAACTAGAAAACCTTACAAAAAGAATCCAATCTAGCAGAATTCCAGCCCGTTGTATTTTACTCAGGTAAATTTGGAGAGAGGCTGTGGTAAATCCCTTTGTCTAGACTACTGGGACTGGGGGTGGTTTGGGTAAAGAGGAGCAAGAGGGGCATAATCAAAGTCTTGTCCCCTACCCCTCATTAGAATAGTCATTCTCTCATCAATTGTTAACCAATCAGGGTGACTGCCATCTGTTGGGAACACCCACTCTTCCAAGGGCACATAAGTATCCAGAGGCCTCCATGATTTAGTTTAAGATAGAAAACCAAATGAACCTCCTTTTATTAATTATTTGCTAGTCATAATTAATAAAATGATTAATTACCCAGATATTAAGTCTCTTGAACTTTTTATACATCACAGTTCTTTACAAATAATACCTCTAACACAAATCTTTTTTTTTTCAGTTAGCTCATTCAATTTTTTTAAAAATTGGTTTGTTTATTTACTTTTAGTTTACAGGATTCAGTTCCACAATCCCTTGAGTTTCAAATTTTCTCCCCTCCCTCTTCCCCCACCCCATGGCGGCGTGCAGTCAAGTATAGGATCTGCAAATACTTTAACATTGGATATTAGTCTGGTCTAACACAAATCTTTATCCTCATAACAACTCTAAGAGGTAGGTACTATTTATTGTCATCATCTCCATTTTATAGATGAAGAAACTGAGGCAGACAAGGGTGAATGACTTGTCCAGGATCACACAATTAGTAAATATATGAAGCTGTATATTTGAGCTTGGATCTTTCTGACTCCAGGTCCAGACCTTCAGCTAGGTGGCAGGGTGGAGAGAACACTGGGAAATATGTGCTATTACTGTACCCATTCTACAGTTGAGGAAACTAAGGCAAATAGGGCTTAAGTGACACCCACAGTCACAGCACACTACAAATATGGGACACCATGTACCAGAATTCATGGAGTCAGGAGACATTATGTTGAGTTCCAGGAATAGTGACAAGTCTCAAAGAATTCACAAAGTAGAGGGATATCAAATGAGGCTTGAAATGTTGCTTAGTGTTGAGACCATGAAGGGCTTTAAAAGACAGACTGAGGAATTTGTGTTTTATCTAGAGACAATCGGGAGCCTCAAGCCGTGTTTGAGCAGAAGAGTGACAGGGTCAGACCTGTGCTTTAGGAAGATGTTTTCAGTATCTGTGTGAAGGAGAGATTAGAGGCAGGAGAGACTGGCAGCGGGGAGATAAATTAGGAGACTATTAATAACAGTCCCAGTGAGCAGCCCTGAACAAGGGTAGGGCCAGGTGAATGCTGAGAAAGAGAGATGTAGGAAAACTATGGTGGAAACAAAGTTTTTAGGGTATGGAGACTGATTGAATATTGGCAGTGAGGGGAGAGGAGACTAAATGAGGGTTCAAACCTGAACTAGAGCTGACCTAGCACATGGTGCTATTATTCTCAATAGAAATAGTCGATTCCTTGTTTTCCCCCCTAAAAAAAAATAGTCAATTTTCAGTCATGTTTGACTCTTGTGACCCCTTTGGGGATTTTCTTGGCAAAGATACTGGAGTGGTTTTGCCATTTACTCTTCCAGCTCATTTTACAGATGACACAACTAAGGCAAACAGGATTAAGTGACTTGCCCAGAGTCAAACAGCTAGTAAGTGTCTGAGGCTGAATTTGAACTGAGGTCTTCCCTGACTCCAGGCTCAATGCTCTATCCACAGCCACCTAGCTCCCCTCAACAGAAATAGAAAGGTTAGTTGGAGGAGTGGGTTTTGGAGAAGATAATACATTAAGTTGGAAACCTGTTGAGTTTGATCACCTCATACCTACAAATAACTCCTACCTGAAATATACTCTTCAGATGTACTATCTGAACTTTTTTCAAAACATTCCTAATTTCCAGCATTTAAAGGCTATATTATGGTGATGAAACACTGAAATCAATTTTTATTTTGAGTGAAAGTTCATAGGTTCAAATGCTGATTCTGTTTCTTGCATACAACCTGTACCTGAGTGCTCTTGGACAAGTCTTTTCTTTTCTATAGGCCTAAATTTCTCCAACTGTAAAATTAAAGTGCTTCACTTAGCATCCTCCAAGCTTCCTTCCAGCTCTACATCTTTTTCTGTATGACTTTGAATCAGGTTTTTAGGAAGAATAGTTACCATTTATACAGTGCTTTAAGCAAAGTACTTTATCAATGTTATTTCATTTGATCCAGCCAGGCCTGGCTCTATACATCTGGTTGCCATATGCATGAAGATGTTAATCAAACCCCTGAGAGGTGATGTCATCACTGAGAAAGAGCATAAAGAGTAAAGATGACCTAGGACAGAGGCCTGGGATATAGATCAGTTAGTGGGCATTGTATGGATGATGGTCATACAAAGGAGACTGAGAAGGAGTTGTCAGACAAGTACCAGGAAAACTAAGAGAGAACAGTGTCACAAAAACCCAGAGAGAAGAGTATGCAGGAAGAGAGGTGGTCAGCAGCGTCAGATGCTGCAGGGAAGCCAAAAAAGATGACTAAGAAAAGGCCACCAGATCTGGCAAGATCACTTTGGAAAGAGGAGCTTCAGTTTGAGTGACGAGATCAGAAACCAGATTGCAAAGGACTGAGGACTGAGTGAGTGAGAAGGGAAAGGAGTATACATTGCTAGGCTTCTGACTGAGGAAAAGTTTAAACCAGGAGTGGGCCACACTTGAGGACCTAGAGGGCCACATATGGCTTTGAGGTCGCAGGTTCCCCACTCCTGACTTAAGGGAATGATAGCATCTAGAGAAGGTTTTTTAAGGATGCGTTGAAAGTTAGGCAGACTCAAAGACACACTGTTCCCAAAATTGCTTGTCAAGCAGTGTTGGGGGGAGGCTTTGCTCAGTCTGCATCTTTGTATTACCTCACGTTCACCATCATCTCTCTATCTCTTTGTACCTGGAAATTGTCACGTACTTGCTACCTTGGGGAGGAACTGAGATGCAAAGACCATCATCCTCTTTTACTAACACGGACCTAAAGTTATCAATAAAAGTTAGCCCCATCTTAGAGGCGTTGCTGATCTCCAATGAATAGCCTGTCAATGTGTGGCTCCTGTGATGTCCTTTGATAAACTCTTAATTCTCTTTGTCCTAAATGTTGCCTCATTAATCAGGGTGAAAGCCCAGATCAAAAATTGTCCTTTTAACAGATGTTTTTAAGCAGTAATAAATAGGGAGGGATTAAAGGTGAGAGAGACAGAGACAGAGATAGAGACAGAGACAGAGAGGATTATTTCTTTGTTACAAAAGGTGAATTAGTGTTTTCTTGTTATGTTATAATACTTATAATACATACATAGACATACATCTATATTCACTTGATATACTTAAGATGATATCTGATTTAGAATAACCAAGACAAAGAAATTAATTCAATACTATATTAGCATTATGAAAATAAAATTTTCCCTCTTGTGTTGAGCAATATATCTCTTAATATAGCCTAAGATCATAATAACTTTTTCTTTTTCTTGCTTTTTGAAGGGCAATTGGAGTTAAGTGACCTACCCAAAGTCACATGGCTAGCAAGTATGTCAAGTGTCTGAGGCTGGATTTGAACTCAGGTCCTCCTGACTCTGGGGCCAGTGCTATACTCACTGCACCACCTAGCCATCCCCCTTTTAAAAATAACTTTTTCTTATATATGAAGTCATAAAGAACATATTTTCACATTACAAAAAAAGCAAGAAAGATAAATGTGAAAAAAGTATGCTTCAATCTGCATTCAGAGTCCATCAATTTTCTCTTTAGAGGTGAACAGCATTTTTCATCATGAGTTCTTCAGAGTTATCATGGATCACCATATTAATCAGTATACCTAAGTCTTTCACAGTTTATCATCAACACAATATTGCTGTTACTGTGTACAGTGTTCTCCTGGTTCTTCTCACTTCACCATGCATCAGTTTGTGTAAATCTTCCCAGGTTTTTCTGAAGCCATCTCCCCTTCATCATGTCTTACAGAACAGTACGGTATTCAATAGTATTCCATCACAATTGTATACCACAGCTTATTCAGCCACTCCCCATTTCTTTGCCACCACAAAAAGAACTGCTATAAATATTTTTTTCATATGGGTCCTTTTTCTTCGTTCCCTTTAGGATACAGACCTACTTGGTCAAAGGGTATGCAAAGTTTTATAGCCTTTGGGCATAGTTCCAAATTGTTTTCCAACATAGTTAGACCAGTTCACAATCAACTTTTTCTGCTAGGATACCTCAGAGAACACCCTAAGTAGTTGGAAGAGAGCCTTAGCCATCTAGGTCAGACAAATAATCTCCTTTACAACATACCCTGCAAGTGTTCATCTAGCCTTCCACTGGAGAACTAGAGAGAAAAGAAATCTAGTCCCTTCTGTAGTGGCCTAAGCTATTTAAGGATGATGCAATTGTCAGAAAGGTTTTTTTGCTCCCTGAAATAAAGTCTCATGTGCTTCACTGCAACTTTTATCTAGTACTTGTAGGGTGCTCCCTGTCCTTTGGAACAACCAGGCAGGCAACAAAAATTAATCAAGCACTTATTATGTCACATGCTGTGCCAAGAGCTGGAAGTAGAAATATCAGAATGACAGTTCCTGCTCTCAAGGAGCTTACATTCTAATGGGGAAAACAACATTAAAAAGCTGAAAAGGGGGTATATGAGGGTATCCAAGCAGAAGTCTAATCCTGCTTCCATGGGACAGCATGTTAAATAATTGAAGCCAATTAGTAAATCTTTCCCAAATCTTTTGATCTCTATCCCCAATTACTTCAGCCAACGTATATACGGCATAATCTTGAGACTTTTCACCACCATGGTCCTTTAGACTTTCTCTAGCTTTTTAATACCCTTCCTAAACTATGGTACCTAAAATTAAACACAAGACTTCAGATTTTGTCTGACCAGGACAGACTTCCATCATCCTGGATGTTCTGCTTCTCTTAATACAGTCTGAACCCATTAGCATTTGTGGATAGCTTATTATACTCTTGACTGACATTAGACTTGCAGTCCACCAGAACTCCCAGATTTTTTTCAGACCAACTACTGTCTAGCTATGGTCACCTCAATTTTGTACCTGTAAAGCTGATTATTTGAACACAAACGTAAGGTTTTAGATAGATACTATTTATTAAAGTGAGGCTGGTGACTTTGTACAGCCCTCCCTCACTTAAATCCAATTCATTTGCATGTCATGGCATCACCTCCATGAAGTCATGATCCTCTTCAAGAATGAAGGACAGACAACAACAAAAAGAAGACTTTATATTTACTCCTATTAAGTTGCAACTTGTTAGATTTGGCTCAATGTTACAAACCCTAGGGAACTTTTTGGATATTGTCTGTCATCCAGCCTGTCATCCACCTTTCCTAACTTTATGTTCTCTAAAAATGTATGTTCTTCCTATATATTCCTTTTTACATATCATTCATAAGAACATTTAGAAGCACAGAGATGAACTCAACCATCATTACTCATATTCAATCAGGAATCTAATTTTGACAATTCTATCTCCACAACCTCACACCTCCAAAGACCATGTCTAGGGGAGTAAGCACATTTAATTTTGACCATTGCATTGATCCCAATTTTTAAGTCATTCAATGTAATTTTATTCACAATAGTATAGTGATTATGTAAATTATTCTTCTGGTTCTGCTCACCACATTATGCATCCACTCATACAAATTCTGAAATTATGTCTTTCATAATTTCTTACAGCACAATAGTATTCCATTATATTCATATACTACAATTTATTTAGTCATTCACTTATTGACAGGTGTCCTCTTAGTGTTCATTCCTTTGTCACTACAAAAAGAGCTGCTATAAATATTTTTTATATATTTGTGTCCTTTTTTCTTTCTTGGTTGACTAGTGTTATCACTGGACTAAAGAGCAGGCACCATTTAGTAACTCTGGGGCCATTAGAATAGCTGGACCAATTTATAACTTCACCAATGGCATATTAATGTACCTGTTTTTCCATAGCTTTTGAGATTCTTTCTCCATCTGGCAAAGGTGACTTTTTAAGGCATTCTTCTCCTCATTGGCTTTTTGGGCCTCTTTTGTCATTTGAGTTAATCTATTTTTTAGGGTGTTGATTTCTTCAGTCATACTGCTGACTCTCTT
>CM053580.1:233006987-233035273 GCA_028627135.1 Pseudochirops cupreus | reverse complement strand
TAGGAGAGAATAGATTGGGGGAGGGGTTATACAATGGGATGGCTATTTTGGGGTGGTGGGTAGGGGAAAGATGGGGAGAAAATTTGTAACTCAAAATCTTGTGGAAATGAATGATGTAAACTAAAATAAATAAAAATTTTAATTCACAAAAAAAAGAAAAGAAAATCTTTGGTTCATTTTCTGCCAACCAGTACAATCCTTTTTAGTGATTCTGTGGCCAAAATGTTCTGTGAAGTTTGGATTCAGTCAAAGGGCCACATGAAAACCTAGAGGGCCACATGTGATCTCGAGGCCACAGGTTCCCCACCCCTGTCTAAACCTCATTTTTGTATAAAGGTTTCTCCTTATTAGACTTTAAGTTCCTTGAGGACTCAGACTATCTTCTCGCCACTTACTCACCTCTCATAAACTTCTAAGCACCTTGCAATCTGTTTTCCTATCCCAGCACTGTACTGAACCATCAGCAGCAGTGCAGGGGACCTAGGGTCCTCTGACCACCATCTTACTAAGGGCTCCAACAAATTTCCCTTCATCCTAGAATACTTCCTTTTGTACAGTTTCCGTTTTCTTCCACTCATGGAAACCTGGCTCCATCTGGAAGGCACTGCACCACAGCCTGTCCTTTATAGTATAGGACAGTCCTTAATCTCTTTTATGAGCACTAGTCCTGAATTTTCATCTACTTGTTGCACATCTCTTGGATACCACAGCATCATCACATCAGACTCAATTTGTCAAAAACAGAACTGGCCTTTCCTCTTGATCCTGTTTCTCCTTCAAACTTACCCTATTTCTGTTGAGAAGACCAACAGCCTTTTATGGCGCCCCCCCCTTTCCCCCCCCCACTCTTTACTAGATCACTACAATAGCATCTTAATTGGTCTTCCTGAGGCACAGGTCTGACCGTGTTGTTCTCTTTTCATAAAAATCTGTGGTTCCTCATTCCTCAGGATAAAATACGAACTCCATAGTCTAAAACTGAACAAAGCTACACTCACGCACACACACACACACACACACACACACAATACTGTCTGCCACAAAATGTAGATTCTCAGGGGTGGGGAACCTGTGGCCTTGAGGCCACATGTGGCCTTCTAGGTCCTTGGGTGTGGCCTTTTGACAAGTTTTACAGAACAAATCCTTTCATTAAGGGGATGTTCTGAAAAGTTGGGATTCAGTCAAAAGGCCACACTTGAGGACCTAGAGAGCCACACATGGCCTTGAGCTTGCAGATTCCCCACCTCTGTATCTAATTAAACCTATCACTTCTCCAAAATTCTATGCCCTATTCCCTTATTTCTCTGGGTGTTTGCAAAGACACTCTCCATACTTGGAAGGCATTTTTTATTACCTCTAAGAATCCTTGATTTCCTCCAAGGTACAGCTCAGGTTCACTTCCTCCATGAAACCTTTCTTAACCCAGCTAATGCCCTTACCTTCAACTTCCTTTGGGTCGTATTTATCTTTTTACATATATTGAATCCCTCCAACAGAAAATAAGTGCTATGAAAGCAAGAATTGTGCTTGTGTTTGTGCTTCTGTTTCCCAAGCATCTGGCAGAGTCCGTAAATATGGTAAGTACCTAACAAATGTCTATTGACTGTAACTGCAACTTATAAGTAAAGGTCTCTACTGACACCATGTCAGAACTGACCCAGTATTGTCAAGGATGGGTGATGGTGTACACGCTCACAAAATGGATTTAACTCTGAAGGCTTTTTTCAGGGAGAAATTCTCCAAAAAAATCTTTCCTGCCAGCAGGAGAGGCACCACAAGGAAGTTGCAAGACAACATATTGGTAATCAGAGCTGGATTCTGCTGCTTATTACCTGGATGACCTTGGGAAAATTCTTTAATATCTCTAAGCCTTAGTTTCCTCATTTGTAGAATGAGGAGACTGAACTAGATGATCTTTAAAGTACCAGGATGTCCCATCAACATCTCAAACTCAATATGTCAAAAATAGAACTGATTTTCTAGCCCTAAATCCTAAAATCTGGAGTCTCCTAAGAGGACATTTATTTCTAGATTGTGATTTATATGCACCCTAAGGGTTTCTTCTTTGTGTATCTATAGATAATTCAACTTTCTTTGGGATATCAAGCTAACAATCTTTTCCTTGAAATACAATTTGTCCATTACTCAATACTTGAACCAATGAAGAAGAAAGTAGCATAATTTGGGAAAAAACACTATTCCTATCAATCAGTGGTTCTGAAACCTAAATCTTTTTTTGCTATATACTGTGCTAGATAGGAAGAGAAGTTAGATAATAACATGAAGAAAAGACAAGGAATAAAGGGATGAATTAATGAAAATGTTTTTAGTCATTATTTACTATAGACTAGTCACTGTACTATGGTTATAGATATAAAAGTGAGAAAGTCTCTGCCCTCAAGAAGCTTGGATTCTAATAGGGCAAGACGCCTATAGGAAGGGGGTGGCCAGGGAAGGACATTCTAGTCTGGGAAGTCATAGGGATGGCAGGTGGAACAATATGGCAGTGATTGATACTGCCTTTCCAGAAGAAATGATAGCATTGACTTGATTCACAGGACAACAGCTGGAAATACGGGATGGTGTGGGAGGAAGAAAAGATGATGAGGAAACAGTTCAATTCAAGATTTTGGGGAACTACTCCAAAGAGGATCTAGGCTTCAAAAAAAGTAAGATCAGCATCCAACTGCCCCACAGTCACAGTGGATTCAGCCTCTGCTGTTGTGCTACAAATGCAATGACCCTTCAGGGCCTACTGTATATTCACTCCAGTTTCTGTGGGTTCCTCCATGAAGCTACTCTGCTTATCCCCCACTAGAGATTTCTCCTTTAACTTACTTTATATTGTATTCACCTTATCTTTGTATATCTTATGCTCCCTCTAGTCCAACATAAACTCCTGGAAGGAAGAGACTGTTTCTTTTGTGTCTGTGTATTGCCAAGCACCTAACATTGTGCCTTTGCACATTGTCGTTGCTTAGGAAAAATGTCCATTTAGTTCAATTGAAAATGATAAGCAAGAGCATCTTTTGTGCGGTAGTCCAGTTCATTGATGGCCAAGTTAATCTTGCAGATAACACCTGATGAAACATTTTTTGTCTGCACATTGAGGAAATAACTGTTGAGCTTGTTAGACTGGCTAAACCAAAGCATTTAGAGCTCTCTATTTTATAAAGAAGAGATCCTGCTAAGAAGAATAATACACTCTCTAAAGATATTTTGCTATTGGGTGTAATTTGGACACAAAACATAAGTTCTAACTGGCCATGGTTTAATAGTTTATGAACCACATTAAGGTCTCTTAAAAGTCACTGAGAGTTAAGCATCCTTACTGCCTCTTTTCTTTTCTTTTTTCTCTTTTCTTCTTCTTCTTTTCTTCTCTCTCCCCTCTCCTGCTACATGTGAGGTCTGTGAGTTTATATGACCAAAAGCTACCTCCTTGTTTTTCAGTTCAACTGTCTATATTTTGATGCCTGACTCTTATACTAACTTCAGATCCCATGAGCCTTAAAGTAGATAGTCAGTGACCTGATAACTGAATTTCTTTTTTAAGTCGTCTTCTTCTTCTTCTTCTTCTTCTTCTTTTTGCTTTTTGGAGGGCAATTGGGGGTTAAGTGACCTGCCCAAGGTTACACAGCTAGTTTTTGTGTTAAGTGTCTGAGGCTGGATCTGAACTCAGGTCCTCCTGACTCCAGGGCTGGTGCTCTATTTACTGTGCCACCTAGCCACCCCCAATAACTGAATTTCTTATTTGAAATATTTCTCAATAGGCCTGAGTGGACTAGTTTGCTGTGTAGACAAAAAATAACTTGTTTCCTGTTTCTTCCCCTTCCCATTGCCTCAAAAAATTTTCCAAAGAAGGTGATAATTGTTGCTCAGGAGTTTTATTTCACATTTATGACACATATTTACACGTTTTGTTATGTATGAGTAGTAGCTTTCATTTAAGAGCACTTATAATCTAGGAACCTTGTCAGTAATTATTAAGATGCAACCGTACTGGCATGGAACCAAATAGTTGTTAAACAGAGCATAACAGTTGAGAACAAGAGGAAAAGAGATACGATGGAGACTCCTACCTTTGTGCCCAAGTACAGCTGTGAGAAGAATTTAAGTAGACAAAATAGAGCTGCCAAAGTGATATTGGCCTTAAGTCTTTTGTGAATATTAGTGGTGGTAGGAATAAAGATAATTTCCTCTGGGAATTCTTTCTGCAGTTCTATTAAGTCATTTGTGATCTCTTAAATGATTGTACATCAGAGAGGTCTGGGGAGGGGGAGTGCCAAAATCTTCCCTCTCCATGCCCCTCATGGAATGACAGAGGATCTTTGATTATTAAAGCCACAGTAGCTACAGTGTTCCTAACTCGGCATTCAGGCATTGTTTGTGATGGAAAGAAAAAATGTCACCACTTTAATTGCAAGCATCATTTCCTGAAGCATCCCAAGTTTTCCTTAGAGGTTTCTAGGCCAAAAATTGACTTTTCTGTTCCTGCTTGGATAGGAAGCCTGGATAAAAGTGGTATGTCTGAGAGCATGATTTAATCACTTAATGCCTTAGTCCGATTGAAAACATAACCCAACCTCATTCAGATGATGGAGCACTGAAACTTGATCTTTCTACTGCATGTGCAATCACCGATATTGCTGAGGGAAGTCTTACGGCTATTGAAACGAAAATTAACATCATAGACTCAGAGCTGGATTTGAAACAAAGAGTCCATTCTTCCACACCACTGACGATTCCTGAAAATGTCGCAATGACGATTCCAACATCTACCCAAAGAAAGTAAGAAAGGAGTAGATAAGGAGAAAGATAGGAGATAGGGGAGGAGATTCCTTAGAAAAGTGATAACAGGAAGAAATCCATCATTATATACCTCTTCTGCACAGTTCTTGATGGTAAAACTGGTGAAATGAATCAGCTATTCTTCAAAGAGAATGAGAAAATACTGAAAAGTGTTAATTCTTTAAATTAGAGCAGCTGGTCTGTGTAAGTGGAGGGACTTGCCACACCAGAGGTTTCCCCACACCTGTGAAGCCAACAGGTTTCTACATCCTCATTCCCCCTAAGTTAATTAATAAATAATTGACCTAACTTCAGTAGGTAGCCTGTATACTCTCTAGTGTTTACTAGAATCATAAGATCTTGATAAGGACCACCTTTGCTGGGGATTCCTGTAAGCTTTTTTGTCTATTGGAATACGAAGCAAGATTGAGAAACTATCAAATCATTTTCCTATTCACAAAGTATGTAATATCATAAGATTAGTCCCCAGACCATCTGTTGGTTCATGAAACTTCAATTGGGCCCTTACCACTGCTCAATAAGTCTTTTATTCATATTAAGTCGACTCATTACTGCATTCCTTACAGTGGCTATTTCAAGTCTTTTCCATTCTCCTGAAATTCTAATATCATGTACCCAGACTCTTTGGTCTTCCCTCCTATTTTGGGAGAAGATTGATGCCATCACTGTAATGGTAATGGGAATTTGAAGATCTTCCCTGTCCCTTAATAGGCCTAAGGGAATTTGAAGATCTTCTCTGCCCTTTAGTAGGTCTAATGTAATCATATTGAGCCTGTGGCAGGAGGAGTTTGCTGAACAGGTGGTGCAGGAAGGGTGGAACAGAGCTCAGAAAAGCAGGGTGTCAGAGCAGTTAGAAAGGAGGGAGGGAGAGGATGCAGGCAAGGAGACAGCTAGGTTTGTGAGTGTTTGTTTGTGGGAAGACCTGAGCAGGGGGAAGGCTTTGGGATAGTGCTGCTTCAGTGATAAGGTATGTTAACTTCTTTGTTGCTATGATGGATTTGGTTTTCTGGTGTTAGGATTTGGCTTTCTGGTGTCTGAATAAATGTTTTGCTTCTGTCTTCTGTATGGAGAATCTTTTATATTTTATGATTTAGAACTATGCTGGCATATTCATAGTCACTGTTGGTGGAGTGAATATTGCCTTGTTGATACAATCTCCTATCTCAAAGGAAGACTTTCCTTTCTAAGACTGATGTTGTTGATCTTATCTGCTCTTATGACTTGGGTATCCCACTAATTTGGTAATCCTATCAGGTGATCATTCAATAAATCACTTTTTTAGTTACCGTAGGGGATAAAAAAATAGATAGTATTGCTCTTACATGAAGCTTATGGTATTTCCTGCTGCTAGTTGAACTTGGGGTCAGATCTAGATCCAAATTCTTGTCCTATCCTTACTAGCTATAGGACCATGAGTGAATCATTTAAGTTTTCTGAGTCTGTTTCCTGATCTGTAAGGTATACCTTGAATACAGACCTGTGATTCTATGAACTGATAAGTCTTTCCCTCTAGCTATATGATACTCTTAAAAGGCTTCTGCCTCTCCTCCCATTCAGGAGGTTGCACCCTACCCTTTGGAGTTCAGCCAGGCTCCCCTCAATAGAACTAAATGTGACTAGATAGTTTTGTTGAAATAACCTTCTAACTGGCTTCCCTGCCTCAAGTCTCTCTCACTTAAATCTGTCATTCAGCTTCTAGAGGGATTTTTCTAAAGCACAAGACTGACCATGTCACTTCATCACTCAGTGAGCTCCATTGACTCCCTAATACCTCAAGGATCAAATATGAAACCCTTTGTTTCGCATTTGAAGCTTTTACAGCTTTGCCCTTCGCTACCTTTCCAGTCTTCTCATGCCTTAGCTTCTCTACGTACACTCTGTGATGAAGACACACAGAACTATTTGCTTTTCCTCACACATGACGTTCAGTTCCTTGAGCCTGTGCCTCACACCCCCGAAATGCTCTTCCTCCTCGCCTCTGTCTTCTGGCTTCCTTCACGGCTTAGCTCAAACTCCACTCTCTGTATGACGCCTTTGCCCATCCCCCCAGTGCTAGTGCCTTGCTTCTGAGATCATCTTCGTTTCTACTACAAATATTGTAGGTTTACGTCGCTGTTTAGATGTTATTTCTTTCCAGAATACGAGCTGCTCAAGGGGAGTGACCATGTCTTTGCCCTTTTGTGTATTCTTGGCACATAGGATTATTGTGGCATGGTTGTGTCCGACTGTTCGTGACTCCATGGATCATAACACCCCAATCCGTTCTAACCTCCACTATCTCTCAATGTCTGTCCAAGTTCATGATCATTGTTTCCATGAGACTATTGATCTGTCTCATCCTCTGCCATCCCCTTTCCTTTTGTCTTCAATCTTTCCCAACATTAGGGTCTTTTCCAATGAGTCCCATTTTCTCATTATGTGGCCTAAGTATGTAAGCTTCACCTTAAATATTTGGCTTTCCAGTCAACAACCTGATTAATTTATTTAAGTATTGACTGATTTGGCCTCCTTGCTGTCCAAGTGACTCTCAAAAATCTTCTCCAGCATCATAATTTGAAAGCATCAATTCTGTAGTACTCAGCATGCCTTATACTTCAAATCTCACAGCTTAATTTCATGGCTGCAGTTACCATCTGCAGTGATCTTTGAGCTCAATAATAGAAAATCTGACATTGCTTCCATGTCTTCTCTCTCAATTTGCCAGGAAGTCATAGGACTAGTTGTCAAGATCTTGGGTTTTTTTTTTTAATGTTAAGCTTCAACCAGCTTTTATACTCTCTTCTTTCACCCTCATCAAGAAGATTCTTAATTTCACTTTACTTTCTGCTTAAAACACAATTCTTTACTGACCTATTGTCTCAATACAAAGATTTCTTGAATTTATGTTTTTCTCTCATCTTGTGTGTGTATATATATCTATGCATATGTATATTTATATATATGTGTGTGTGTGTGTGTGTGTGTGTGTGTGTGTATGTGTATGTATGTAACTTAACCAATATTTCCAACTATTTTCAGTACCACAAGCTCTACAGATCCAAAACTTAAGTCACTTTTGGCCCTACAAAATCTGTTCCTCTTCAGACTTTCCTACTTCCATCAATGACACTGTCATCTGCCCCATAACCTAGAGCCAATATTTTAATTATCTTTGGTTTCTTCTTCTCCTTCCTGTACAATTCTTTAAGATCTATCTTTAAGATCCATAAAGTCTTCCCTAATCCTCTTAGCAGAAATGACTTCCCCCTATTCTGAACTAACACAGCATAACGTACATCTCTTATTGCAATTTCACATCATATCATGCATTATAGCAAGTTGTATACATGCCAATAAGCTCCAGGAGGGCAGGGACTGTGTGTACGTATGGTGATGTGTATACATCTTTTATAGTAACTAACAAAGTGATTTTTTGAGTGACTGCAAAAGTCACTTGATAAGTTCAACAAATCTTACTTGAGGAGTTATGAATGACCAAAAAAAAAAAGTGGAAGGGCTATTCAAGATCATTGACCCCAAACTCTTAATTTTGCAAATGAGCATACTGAGGGCCAAGGAGGTTAAATGACTCGTCCAGGGTCACAAAGCTAATCAGTAGCAGTTTTGAGACTAGAATCAAGACTCCTTGACTTCTCACTTAATGCTTCCTCCACTATAATAATGACTTACCATGATATGGCATGTGAAACTTAAAAAGTCCTTTACCCCCAGTAACCTTATGAAAAAGATAGGGTTAATTTTTATTTGTTCATTTTGGTCAGGATCTGGGATTGAATTAATATCAGGAGCTCTCAGCAGGGTGCTACCTATCAGGAACTACCAGTGCAGAACAGCAAATATTCTGCAACTTACAGTCTTTTAAAAAGTTACCTGGGACACTGAGAAATTAAAGTTAAGGAAATTAAAGCTAAGTCAGTGGCAGGATCCAAAATCAAGTCTTCTAATTCCACTTCAGCATTCTTTTAGATACATCCTATTGTCTCCCAACACATGATTTTTACCTCCTGTTAATGATAAAACAAGTCACTTACACCATTATCACTGCTTTGCCTATTTTCCCTAATCTTTGTAGAAAAAAAACATCCTTTTAGCGTAAAATGTCTCTATGGCTGGAGTATTTACTTTTCTATGTCTAATAAGAGAAACTCTAAAGTATGTGCCCTTTAAAAAGTTTAACAACAGTAGCAGTATTCATATTAATTCAATGAATTATAAGAAACCTACAAAATTACCCCTGAATTAAATTATTTTGACATTAATGCCAGATACATGCAAATATATTATATTAATAAGAATTAAATTAATCATTAAGTCATTGAAATTTTAGAGTTGAAAATGATATTAATATTCTGATCCAACCTTCTCATTTTATAGATAGTAAAATTGAGACCAAGAAAAGTTTTGATTTGCTGTAGCAGCAAGCACCCTAGCATACCCAGGGTGGCTGCTAGCACAGGTTCTTAGATCTGCTTTTCTAAAGGAAAGCAACTCAAAATGGGTTAACAATCTTACTTTAATCAAACATATCATTTACCTATTCAGGGGAAAAAGTCAACACCCTGAACTTCAGAGAATGCAAACAGAATACAAACAGAAGTTACAAGGAGAAGTTACAAGAAGACAAAGAAACAGATCAGCAGACGGGCTTCAAATCATCTGACCATTACATCCATACCTAGTCAGTTCCCAGAGAGGGAAGCACCAATATCTGGGTTTTTCAAAGCCGGCGAGGGGTGGGGGGGTGGGGGGTGGGCTCAATGGCTTCCCAGAGTCTCTTCTGGCCAAATCACACAACTCTTTCCAAAGTGAGCCCCAAAGCAAAAACTCACAACTGGGTGTATATAGCCTTCTCCTGGATCAGAGAATGTCACAGCCCTCTTGACCCATTGCCCAATCACAAAGTAATAAGGCGTGGGCATTCCTGAAAAACAAGCTTTCTGCCACAGGCTTCATGTGACCACATTTAGCCTATTAGGGGGTAGAGTATACTTTCAAATCAGGGAAGATTCTCAGAGCCACTTAAGCCTATCAAAGGGCATAGGAGCAGGGAACATCTTCAGATTCCCATAACATTTGGCCCCAAGATCTTTCATGCCCATTACATAGGCAACTTAAATCTGAATTAACATTAACATCTCTTAAGTACAACATAAGCCCCACAAAATAGAGACATCACATTTGCAAGATACATAACATAGCAACTCATTACCAGAAATCCAAAACAAAAATGTCCAAATAAAGTTCTTTTGGGGGTGGAGGGTGTCCTTCCCCCAACACTGCCCTTGCAGGCTACCTCCTGGCACTTTGAGATGCTGGCTCTAATGAGCCAAGTAGGAGTTGTGTGATTTGGCCAGACAAGACTCTGGGAAGCCGTTGAGCCGCCCAGCTTTGAAAAACTCAGATGTTGGTGCTTCCCTCTCTGGTAACTGACTAGGTATGGATGTAATGGTCAGACGACTGGAAGCCTATCTGTTGATCTGTTTCTCTGTCTGCTTGTAACTTCTGTTTGTATTCTGTTTGCATTCTCTGAAGTTCAGGGTGCTGACTTTTTCCCCTGAACTAGGTAAATGATATATGTTTGATTGATTAAAGTGAGATTGTTAACCCATTTTGAGTTGCTTTCTTTTAGAAAAGTAGATCTAAGAACCTGTGCTAGCAGCCACCCTGAGTATGCTAGGGTGCTTGCTGATACACTTGCTCAAGTCCAAATAGTTAAATAGTAACAGAATAAAAACTAAGCAGTATTCTTTATTTATAAAATCACATGAAATATTTTTAAGAAGCCTTTAAGAGCATAACTTTAGTACTATAAACTTTGTTTTAAGTAAAATGTTTTTAAAAGTTCAAATAAAGTTTTTCAAATTTCATTTAAAAACCACTTTCCCTTTTTTTTTTTGAGGGGGGAAGTCAAGGCAATTGGGGTTAAGTGACTTGCCTAAGGTCACATGACTAGTAAGTTTACATGTCCGAGACTGTATTTGAATTCAGGTCCTCCTGACTCCAGGGCTGGCGCTCTATTCACTGCACCATCTAGCTGCCCCTAAAAATCATTTTATGAAAGAATCTTATGATAGATTTGATTGTCACTAGTAATTGGTATAAATTTACTAGAAAAAGAGGTATTAGGATAACTAAAAAAAAATTATCCACATTTATATGTGGTAACCAGAAAAACGTCATTTAGCCCAATTGTTTTGCTATTTAAATTTATCATTTGAGGACTTCCAGTGCCAACATGGCAGAGTGAGGAAGGAGCCCCCTGAAGCTTTCCAAACTTCACCTACAAAACAACTAGAAAACTGCCTCATAATTGATTGAGGAGCAGGGAAGCAGCTCACAAACCTGGCCAGAAAGATTTGTCTCACTGGGATTGGAGGGGAATAAGGTCCAAGAGCAGCCATAGCAATCAGCTATGGAGGACAGGGGGCATACAACAAGGTTCCAAGCCTGGGGCAATCCACTAGGGAGGCCCTGTGCTCTTTCAAACCAGCAGCTCCCTAGGCAAGTGAGCAGTCTGTACAATGCAGCAAGGCTCCACCCCACATCACCCTCAGCCCAAGCCACCAGCGAGGCCTTGACCCCATTGCTGACCAGAAGTGATGCCCTATCCTTGAGCTGACCAACAGCAAGACCCAGCCAGAAGAGAGACCCTGTTTCCATAGCAGCCCAGCAGCAGGGCCCCACACCTGGTGCAGTCAAGTAACAAGATCCCTCCTCCATGGCTAACTACCAGAAAGACTTTGTTACCACAGTAACCCAGCAGCAAGGTCCCATTGCTTGAGCAGGCTAACAGCTAACACCCACACCCAGGGGAGACCAACAGGGAGGCTCCATCCTACAGCACAAGCCAGAAGGGAAGCCTGTCCTCCAGAGAAAGCAATTGACTAAGCTCTAAAGCCAAGTGAAAGCCAGCAGTAAGACCCAGAACCCCAGCACAAAAAGCTTGGGGCAGTGCAGGACCAGAGCACAACTCTTACAGAAAAACACTAAGACACAAAAAAAGGCAGAAAAAAATGAACAAAAAACAAAAAAGAGCTTGACTATAGAAAGTTACTATGGTGATAGGGAAGATCAAGGCATATACTTAAAAGAAGACAATAGTGTCAAAATGGCTACATGTGAAGCCTCAAAGAAAAATAAAATTTGGTCTCAGGCCCAAAATGAATTCCTAGAAGAGCTTAAAAAGGATTTTAAAAAGCAAATTAGAGAAGTAGAAGAAAAATCAGGAAAAGAAATGAGATTAGTGCAAGAGAATCATGAAGAAAAGACATACAAAAAATTTACTGAGGAAAATAACTCCTTAAAAATTAGAAATTGGCCAGATGGAAGAGGAAATACAAAAGATCATTTAAAAAAATTCCTTAAAAATTAGAATTTAACAAGTGGAAACTAGTGACTCTGTAAGACATCAAGATATGGTAAATAAATAAAATAAAATAAATTTTAAATGGAAGAAAAATGTTAAATTTCTCATTAGAAAAATAACTGACCTAGACAATAGGAAATCAGGAGAGATAATATGAAAATTATTGGATCACCTGAAAGCCATGATAAAAAAAAGAGCCTGGACAACATCTTTCAAGAAATTATCAGAGAAAACTGCTGATATAGTAGATATATATTAGAACCAGAGGACAACATAGAAATTGAAAGATTCTACTGATCACCATCTAAAAAAGATCCCAAAATGAAAATTCTCAGGAATGAAATAGCCAAATTCCAGAGCTCATAGATCAAAGAGAAAGTATTGCAAGTGATCAAAAGGAAACAATTCAAATATTGTGGGGCTGAAGTCAGAATTGCACTGGATTTGGCAGCTTCCACATTAAAGAACTAGAGGGTTTTGAATATGACATACCAGAAAGCAAAGGGGTTAGGATTATAACCAAGAATCATCTACCCAGCAAAACTGAATACAATATTTCAGGAGAAAAATGGATATTTAATGAAATAGAGGACTTCCAAGCATTTCTAATTAAAATACTAGTACTGAATAAAAAAAATTTGATCTCCAAATACAAGACTCAAGGGGAACATAAAAAGTTAAAAAAGAAACAAGAGAAAACATAAGAAATTCAATAAAGTTAAACTGTTCATATTTCTATATGGCAAGATAATATTTGTAATTTTTAACAACTTTGTTGCTGTAAGAGCATTTAGAAGAAGTATATGTAGATAGTGGGTGTGGATATAAGGTGACTTTGATGACATGTTACCCCATAAAACAAAATAAAGAGATGAGAAAGAAAATTGCACTGGAAGAAAGAGGGGGAGGTTGAATGAGACAAATTATTCCACATAAAAGAGGCATGAAAAAGCTATTCTAATGGAGGGGAAGGTGGAGGATAGGGGTGGCAGGCAAAACTTAAACTTTGGTCTCATCAAAATTGACCTGAAGAAGGAATAACATATATACTCAGTTGGATGTAGAAATCTATCTTATCCTTTAAAGAAGTAAAAAGAGATGGGGATAACAGAAGGCAGAGGAGGCTATATTGGTGAAAGCAGTGTTCAGAAGTAAAACACTTGTGAGGATGGAAAGGGTAGGGTGTGAGGGAGGGTGAATAAAAAGTAAAAATAGTATGAAGTGAAATGCACAGTTAGTTATCATAGCCATAAATGTGAATGGGATGAACTCACCCATAAAATGGAAGTGGATAACAGAATGTATTAAAAAAAACAGAATCTTACAATATGTTGTTTACAAGAAACACATTTGAAGCAGAGAGATACACACAAAGTAAAGGTAAGGGGATGGAGCAGAATCTATTATGCTTTATCGGAGGCAAAGAAAGCAGGGGGTAGTGATCGTGAGCCAGAACAAAGCAAAAATAGATCTAGTTAAAAGAGATAAAGAAGGAAATTATATCTTGCCAACAGGAACCATAGACAATAAAATCATATCAATACTAAGCACATATGCAAAGTATAGCATTTAATTTTTTGAAAAAGAAGTTGAATGAGTTAGAGGAGGAAACAGATGATAAAACTGTACTAGTGGGAGACCTCAACTTTTCCCTCTCAGAACTAGACAAATCTAACCAAAAAATAAATAAGAAAGAAGTTAAGGGGATGAATAAAATTCTGGAAAAGTTAGACAGGATGACTCTCTGGAGAAAACTGAATGAGAATAGAAAGGAATACATTTTTTCTCAGCAGTACATGGTACCTACACAAAAATTGACCATGCATTAGGACATAAAAATGTCACAACTAAATGTGGAAAAGGAGAAGTAATAAACAATCCTTTTCAGATCATAATCCAGTGAAATTACATTCAATAATGGATAATGGAAAGAGAGATTAAAAATTAATTGGCAATTAAATAATCTGATCATAAAAAGTAGGTCAAAGAACAAATCATAGAAACAATCAATAATTTCATTAAAAAATGACAACGAGACAGCATACCAAAATTTATGGGATGCTACTAAAACAGTACTTAGAGGAAAATTTATATCTCTAATTGCTTACATCAATAAAACAGAAAAAGCAGATCAATGAATTGGGCATGCAATGAAAAAAGTGACAAAAAGAACAAATCAAAAAATTCCAATGAAACACCAAATTGAAAATTCTGAAAAACAAAGGAGAGATTAATAAAACTGAAAGTAAGAAAAACATTGAACTAATAAATAAAACTAGAAGCTGGTTTTATGAAAAAAACCCAACAAAGTAGGCAAACCTTTGGTTAATTTGATTTAAAAAAGAAAAGAAGAAAAGCAAATTACTAGCATTAAAAATCAAAGGGCTGAGCTCACCACCAATGAAGAAAAAAATTAATATAATTGTTAAGAGCTATTTTGCCCAATTATATGCCAATATGTTTGACAATTTAATGAAATGAATGAATATCTACAAGAATATAAGTTACTCAGATTAACAGAAGAAGAAATAAAATACTCAAATAACCCAATCTTAGGGGAAAAAATGAACAAACCATCAGTGAACTTTCTAAGAAAAAATCCTTAGGACCAGCTGGATTTGCAAACAAATTCTATCAAACATATATAGAACAGTTAATCCCAATAACATATAAACTATTTTGAGAAATAGGCAAAGAAGGAGTACTACCAAATTCCTTTTACGTACAAATATGGCGCTAATATACAAACCAGGAAGTGCTGAAACAGAGAAAGAAAATTATAGACCAATTTCCCTAATGAATATTCATGCAAAAATTTAAATAAACACTACCAAAGAGATTACAGCAATTTATCACAAGGATCCACTACGACCAGGTGGGATTCATGCCAGGAATGTAGGTTTGGTTCAATATTAGGAAGACTATCAGTATAGTTGACCACATCAATAACAAAACCAACAGAAATAATATGTTTATGTCAATAGAAGCAGAAAAAGCCTTTGACAAAATACAGCACCTACTCCTACTAAAAACAGAAGAGAGCACAGGAATAAATGAAACTTAAAATGATAAGTAATATTTATCTAAAACCATCAACAAGCTGTTTAGGATAAACTAGAAGCCTTCCCAATACAATCAGGGGTGAAGCAAGGATGCCTGTTCTCACTTCTATTATTTAATATTGTACTAGAAATATTAGCTACCGCAATAAGAGAAGAAAAAGAAAATAAAGGAGAGTAGGTAATGAGGAAACAAAATTATCACTCTTTGAAGATGATATGATGCTCTACTTATAAAAACCTAGAGAACCTACTAAAAATTATTTGAAATTATTAACAACCTTAGCACAGGTGCAGGATACAAAAATAAACCCACATAAATCATCAGCATTTCTATATATTACCAACAAAGTCCAGTAGCAAGAGATAGAAAGAGAAACTCCATTTAAAGTAACTGTAGGCATAAAATACTTGAGAGTCTACCTGACAAGACAAACCCAGGAACTATATGAATACAACTATAAAATAGTTCTCATACAAATAAAGTCAGATCTAAACAATTGGAAAAATATTAATTACTTATGAATAGGCTGAGCCAATATTTAAAAAATGGCAATTCTACCTAAACTAATCTGTTTATTCAGTACTATACCAATCAAACTATCAAAAATATTTTGTGGAGCTAGAAAAATAATAAAATTCATCTAGAAGAACAAAAGCTCAAGAATGTCAAAAAAAATCAATGAAAAAAGTAAACTAAGGTGGTCTAGCTATAGCAGATCTCAAACTGTATTATAAAGTAGTAATTATCAAAACAATCTGGCGCTGGCTAAGAAACAGAGCTGTGGATCAGTGGAATAGATGAGATACAAATTGCGTTATAGTAAATCACCATAGTAATAAAAATAAACTCAAAGATCCAAACTTTTGGAACACAAACTCATTATTTGACAAAAACAAGTGAGAAAGCTGGAAAACAGTATGGTAGAAACTAAATATAGACCAACATCTTGTACTATATACCAAGATAAAGTCAACATGGGTATATCAGTTATACACAAAGGGCAATACTATAAGTAAATTAAGAGAGCATGAAATAGTTTATTTGTCAGATTTAGGGATAAAAGAAGAATTTAGAACCAAAAAAGATATAGAGAGTACAACAAAATATAAAATAGATAATTTTGATTACATAAAATTAAAAAAAATTTGCACAAATTAAACCAATGCAATCACAATTATAGGGAAAGTAAAAAACTGGGAAAATTTTTGCAAAAAGTATCTCTTATAAAGGCTTTATTTCTCAAATATATAGAGAACTGAGTCAAATTTATAAAATATCCAAGTCATTCCCCAATTGATAAGTGGTCAAAGGATATGAGCAGGCAACTTTCAGACAAAGAAATCAAAGCTATCTAAAGTTCTATGAAAAAATGCTCTAAATCACTTTTGATCGGAGAAATGCAAATTAAAACAACTTTGTGATACTACCTCACACCTATCAGAGTGGCTAATATGACAAAAAGGTAAAATGTTGGAGTTGGAGGTGATGTGGGAAAACTGGGACACTAATGTACTGTTGGTGGAGTTGTGAACTGATCCAACCATTCTTGAGAGCAATTTGGAACTATGCCCACAGAGATATAAAACTGTGCATACACTTTGACCCAGCAATACCACTGCCAGGTCTATATCACAAAGATATCCAAAAAAAGGGAAAATGACTTTTTTGCACAAAAATATTTGTAGCAGTTTTTTTTGTGGTGGCTAAGAATTGGAAATCAAAGGCATGTCCATCAATTGGGGAATGGCTAAACAAACTATATAAAATTATAGTAGAATATTATTGTGCTATAAGAAATGACAAGCATGATGACTTCAGAAAAATCTGGAAAGACTACACTAACTTAAGCATAGCGAAGTGAACAGAACTGGGACAAAGCTGTACGTAGTAACAGCAACGTTGTTCAATGAGCAACTGTGATCGACTTAGTTATTCTCAGCAATACAATGATCCAAGACAATCCCAAAGGACTAATGATGAAGCATATGGTCCTCCTCCAGAGAAAGAATAGATATTGATTGAATACAGACTGAAGTGTGCTATTTTTCACTTTCTTCCTTTCATTTTTTCTTTTATTTGACTCTTCTTGTACAAAATGGTTAATATGGAAATGTTTTACATAATTGCACATATATAACATATCTGATTGCTTACCATCTCAGGGAGGGGGGAAGAGAGGGAGGAATAGAATTTGGAACTCAAAACTTTAAATAAAAATGTTTAAAGATCGGGCCAAAAATGTGTCCTTTATTTCTATCTTGATTATATAAGAATATATATTCACTTTGTAGAAAGGTTATAGAAGTAATTTATTTTCATAGATAAAAATCATAAAGGAAATTAAAAATACTTTCATAGAAAATCTTTAAAATAGGCACACATTGCTTCATAGGCCAAACAGTGGTTTTATAGGGTTAAATTTAGAAACTTGCTATCATGTGATGTCTTTGTGTTAATGAATCAGAAGTAAACACATAGTAACAAATAAGCAACAATCAAGTTACAGTTGCTGTTAATTATCTAACTCTTCAAGCATCAGACTTGAATTTTAATATTTCATGTTCATATGTTTATCAGAGCTGTATATAAAGGCCTTCTTCTATACAAAAGGAAAGTCAGTCATATGGGCATATGGGCAGTTAAGATCTGAAGGCAATTTAAAAGTCAGGTAAAAAAAGAAAGCCTAATAGTGATGTTTTAAATCTAGAGATTTGCTTCCTTTTCACTTATATGGTCGTATTATAAGTGTCATTCTTTCGTGGTAAACTTTATACTTTGTGCTGTCCTTAAGGATATTCTTATAGTCATGCCTCGATTGGTGAAATCCCAGCCTGTCTTGTTAAATAACCAGAGTCTCCTTACGTTGAACTACTTTTATTTTTATGTACATGCTCAGTCTTGGGGAAAATAGGTTGAAGCAATACCCTCTACCTCCATCCCCCTTTCATCCACCCTTTGCACATTCTTAGCTTTTGCTAACCCCAATAAAAGAGTTATTTTGATCATAAAGGTCTTCCAAGAGAGGAAGGATCATATCTTCACTAAAAAGCTAGTGGGATGGGGGATAGAGGGGGAACCTGCCAGGTATCAAATATTCTCAGGTGTTCCAAAGTTTCTCTCTGGAGTTAACAGCTGCCCTCCTGGGGAGCTCCTTTCTGATTCTCTGCAATTTGAATAAATTCCCACAAGAATACAAGATGAGCTTCCACTTCCCAGATTCTTTTCCTATCTTTTTTTCAGTCCCCAAATGTCCTTCGTTTTGATCTGGGGATTTTAGATCTTTACTTTCTGGGCTTTGAGGTTGAGGTACTCAACGCAGTTTATCCAAAGAACCTCCCTGTGGTAGTGTGGAGGTGGGGGTGGGAGTGAGGGTGAGAGTGAAGGGGATAGGGCTGACAAATTACCCATTTTCTGAAGTTTCTTTACCTCTAGCTTTTGTCTTAAGTGGGATTGCACCATTTTTTACCACCTACTCCCTTAAATGAAAGTTTTTCTTCTCTAAAAACTCAAGACAGAAAATGGCTTCAAAAATAGTATGCTGAAAAGGAAAGATTTGGTAAAATGCTGAAATGTTTCTCCAGTGTAGTATCTGGTTTTCGTTTGTCCCTCCCCCTCCATTCCTTCTCCCTCCCCTGTGTGTCTGCAGGCATCTGTGCAGGGTAATAGGTGACAAGCGGGAATGAAAGCCTTAGTGTTCTGCATTTTCTCTTCTGCTAGAAAGCATTTCTTTGGATTGTTTTAACCTTTAAGGTTTTGTTTGGAAAACATGTCAATGCTTTTATACTCACTTCCCCCCCACCCCCTTTCTTGTCTTCTTTCTCCCCCCCCCCCCTTTTTCCCAAGATAGATCACAATAAGTTCAAAGGAAAGAGAAAGGACCAGATTTCCCAAAATAGTCATCTCTGGTAATTGTTTGGCCAGGATTACCCTCTCAATGTATGAAGCAATGTTATCTGCTTCTGATGTTCTGCTAATAGACTTAAATATCACAGAACTAGACATAACCCAACCATTAACTTATAGCAATGGAGTCCCTTTATTTTGTGACCATCAGTTTATGAATCATCCTCCCCACCATTCTAGGCTGTATAGATGGGGCTCCCACTAGCAGAGGATCCTATGAAAGTAGCCCCAAAATACATCCAAGCAAACATCTTTTGGATTGGTGTATGTCCCTTGTGATTCCAGAAAGATTTTTCTAAGATCTCAAGCCTCTTTTCTATCAGATCCAGAGACTTTAGAATTAAGAGCAGTTGTGAATTCCAAAAATGACACAAGGGAGAGGGTGATAAAAGGGAAAGAGAGAAGCAATGTAGAAACTTGCAGATTACATATTTATTTTTATATAAAGAAATGATACATATGTAATTTTAGATTTTCTTTCTGAATTAGAGTTCTGAGGCTATAGAAAACCTATTTTTAACACTCCCCTCTCCCATAACAGCGCTGATTGCCTAAATTGCTTATAATTGGATGCAACACATTACTGGAGACGGAGGACGCATGATAAGCAGCCTTCATTCTTTAGCAGATTTGGATAATGTCTTTGGATGAATATCTCTGATCAGGAAGAACTAGAAAACTCTTCAGCTGCCCTGAGTATTCCAAAGGGTTTATGAAATGGAAAAAAAAATATTCTGAGCACCATACAGTCCTGAAAATAGACTTTATTACTTATAAGGCATTGTATTATAATAATAATAATAATCCAATATCACAATTCCCCCCTGGATCCACAATGGCACTAGTAGCAGGCTTCTTTCATCCTCTTCCTTTCCATCCTCCTTCATCAGCAACTCCTCCCCCCAACCTGAAAAGTTCTGGTACAATAAAATGACTTTAAAAATAGAAGTTCTTGTTTACTGCTTTTCCTGACTTGATTTCTTTTCACTCTTCTGCGTTTCACAGGAATTTCTTTGTCCAAGTATATCTGGGCCTTCCCTATAAAAGTGGCATATTTCAGCAGCAGGAAAGAGACAGCAACCTGAGCAACTCCTGGGAAATATTCAAGCAGTTTGGTCAGGCACTGGGGGAAAGTAATTGATTAGATAACAAGCCATTTTAAATAATATAATTGAAAGGCACCTTAGCTTTTGCTTTCTGTGAGCAAATAACCATGTTGCTACCAGATAAGGTTTTCTAAGTCAGATGCATAAGATGTTTGAAACCTACCCAAAATCAGAGGTTTCTCAGATGTGAAGAGCCCCTTGGACTCCAGGAAAGTTGATATTTACTTTAAATAGAAAAAAGGCCAAATATTTACATGTCAAGAGTGACCAAACATACATTTCTCTTTTTAGACTTAAACAAATTTAGTGCAATCTACTTTGTTTTTTATTTGGTGAAAATGTTTCAAGAAGAGGTTTCTCCATCTAAATCATCATCTTGAGAACCTTTGGTTCTTCCTTAATTTCTTTTTTTCCCCCATTTAAAAAAAAAAAGAAAATCTAATGTTCTACAAGGTGCAGAGAACCTGGAGAACCCATCTTAAACATGTTTAAACTGCTTCAGAAGTAGATCTAAGTCAAAGTAGGGAAAGGGATAATGGAATTACTATTCATGAGGACTTTGGGGGAAAAGGGAGAGAAAAGAAACCTGATGTTCTATGCTTGAGTGCATTAAAGTAGGGCAGTTTGGTAGTCACTTCGCTGGCCTTGGGTTACCCTTTCTGATTCCCTTGTGAGTCACTTTTGGTTTCCTTTATGGGTGTGCTTATCCATATCTTGATTCTAGAGAATACTAATTCTCCTACTTTAAAAATCCACCACTATAAAGCCCTACATTTTATTTTGGACCTTGAAATCATTTCATACCATGCTTATTTATTCTAACTTCTGTGGCTACTTTAAAATTCCCTTATTTCCCTCTTACATTAATAGAGTAATTACATAACCTTGAAAAGTGTGTTTGTAATTTTAGGGATCAAGGTAAGATAAATTGCAGCTCCTTTACATTTCTCCTCATTGTGCAGATGGTTGAAAGAAATCAAGAGGAGGGAAACGTATGACGATTCAACGAATTAGGAGAAAAAGCAGCGTGGAAGGGTAATGAAGAGTCTGCTATGATTAAGGGAGCACCCTTTCTGCGTCCCATTGCAAAGTGAGGGGAACCATCAAATCTCCCAACCAGAAAATCTAGCCCTGACGATCTGCGGACCTCTTCTCTTAGCAAGTAAACGAAGCAATTGCTATGAAACGAAATTATAATTAACACGGGAGCAGGTAATGCAACGCACCCCTCCTGTGCTCTGCCATTTCAATGAACTCCCAAAATGAGCGAGAAAGAGAGAAGGAGGAAGGGAGGAATGGGGGTGGGGGGGAGAGGGAGGGAAGGGAGGAAAGGAGAAAGAGAGAGAGACAGAGAGAGAGAGACAGAGACAGAGACAGAGAGAGACAGAGAGATTTAGCAAGTTAAGAGGTTAAATATTTGAACAGATCTGTAAATATATAGACAGCTCTTGTTATTTGGAATGTTTAATAATGCTTTTTGTAGTACAGTCTGGCTGGGAGGCTTGTGAAGGTATGGATCCCATCCAGGCACCTTCCTTCCCGGGAAATCAACGGTAATATTCATGGACTCCTAAAATAAAAACATCAACATTCTCTCGTCTTTTGCCTAAATAGAATAGGTTTTTCTATCGCCCCCATAAAACGTTTTTAAAAAATATCTTTTCAACTGTCTTTTTAGGGTAACTTTCAGGAACAGTCTCTAAAAGTGACCTTCCGGATGAAGTAGTTACAATTCTACCTTAACTGATCAATATATTGATCATTTATTAATCTACAAGTCATTTCTTTGAACCTTGCTTGCGTGTTTGTACGTTTTAACTCGAGGAGCAACGTGGTCTCGCTAAATCGTGCTTCCCTGGATGTGGAGGTTGGGTTTCTTTATGTCTGTTCGCATTTTGGTGCCTTTTCTAAAAACTGTTAAGCTATGTTTCCGTGTGTCTGTCCTGCATGTTCCTTTTAAGGCGGTGTGTGCGCACCCTGTGGGTGGAGGAGAGTCTGTGGGTGTGTCAGTTCTGCGGGCTGTAAGGAGTCTGTGTGTGTCCTCTGGTGTGTCCTGACGTGGAGGCTTGCTTCTTCTTCTTCTTCTTTTTTTTTTTGTGCACGTATTTTGTGTACTGTGTATGCAGATTCATTCTGCTTGCGTTTGGTGGAGGCTCTCAATGAGCATCCCTGTGTGCCCCCCTCCCCTCGTGTTTTCTCTTCGTGGTCTAGCCATTCCCCGTGAGTGCACTTGGATGTCTGTTCTACATTCCGCGCGCGCGCGCGCGTGTGTGTATGTATGTGTGTGTGTCTGTGTAGAAGTGCCTGCTGTGTATTGTCACAGAGATCTGTTTGTGAGAAGGGTTTGCATATTTTGTGTGAAAATCGGTGTGTTCGCTCTGGGGCTTCTGGGGCTGCCTTTTGTGTTTCGTTTCCATTATGATTATGCGTTTATATACATATGTGCTTTTATTCTCTGGGTCTGTGTACTGCCTTTGATCACAATTTAAACCCAGAAATGTACTTAAAATATGTGCATGTGTGTGTATACGCATATACGTATCTTATATGTTCTATTTCTGTACACACGATTCCTGACCTCTTCGGGCGAAGGACCTTTTTTTCCCTTCCCCCCCCTTCCTGTAGGAATGTTTATTGACGTGATAATCTGAAATGAAAAGTGGTCTCCCATGAAGGGAGATGGAAGAGAAAGGAGCGTTCATCTTTCTTAATAGACCGGGCAGAGTCAGTTGACTGGATCACAGGGTTTTCTCTGTGTGTGTGTGTGTGTGTGTGTGTGTGTGTGTGTGTGTGTGTGTGTGTGTGTGTGTGTGTGTGTGTGTGTGTGTGTGTGTGTGAGAGAGAGAGAGAGAGAGAGAGAGACAGAGAGACAGAGAGAGACAGAGAGACAGAGAGAGACAGAGAGACAGAGAGACAGAGAGACAGAGCCCGGGGTGGGGGAGGGGGAAGGTAGGAGAAAGCCTTTTTAACAAAACAAAGATGGGACACTGCGGCCCCTCGCGGTCTAGGTCCACATTGCGTCTTCCCGCGCTCTCCCCCGGCTTTTCTTCGGCCGGAAGAGTACAGTCATCTCCTGTTCCAAACCAGTCAGAAGCTACCTCTAAGACCCGGCCCCCTGCCGCAAGCCAATCACCAGCTAGGATGCAAATCACCTCTTCCGTTCCTCCAACTCCGCTCCTGCCCCTCCCCCTCTTGTTCTCTTCCCACTCCGCCCCTCCCAGTTTCCATCTCTTCCCCCCCACCCCTCCACTCCTCCCCTCCGCTTCCGTCTCCTCTCTTTCTCGTGCAGCTTGGCTGCTTGCGCAGAGGGCAGTTCTGGGAGCCTCATGCATATGCAGATTGTCCTCCTCCCCGCCCTCCCTTCTCCTCCGTTTCCCCCCTCCCAGATAGCCTCGCCTGAGTCCGTGCTCTCCCCTATGTGTGCTTATTGGAGCGCTAGTCCGGGGCTACTGATTTCCCAGAAGGAGGCACATAGTAGCGCTCGTGGAGCCGACGTGGGGGAGGGAATGGAGAGAACGCTGCTCTCCTTGAAATGCTCAGGAAGGTCAAGTTTGTGGCTTGCTGAGCAAAGGAGAAAGCGGGCTCTCAGCATACTGCGGCGTCCCTGGCCGGTCGGGAGGAAGGATCTGCATGCAGATTGCTTTGGGGGCTTCTGGATGCCTCCTCCTCCCCCTGTTTCTCTCTGTCTCCCTGTCTCTGTCTCTGTCTCTGTCTCTTTTTGTCTCTGCCTGTCTCTGTCACTGTCTCTGTCTCTCTCTGTCTCTGTCTCTCTGTCTCTCTCTTTCCTCTCCCTACCCCCCCCCCCATTAATTTCTCCCCAACGACCAATGTACTGAACACATCCAAAAGGCAGGATTACGACGGATGGTTTTTAAAGCCCAAATCTTATATAAATTTGTCATGTACATTAAGGCTACACGGCCCCTTAAAGCGCAAAGAATTGGAAACGAGATCAGATAGTCTTAGATCTACTTAAGAGTTTCAGAAAGAATCTACTGAAGAGTGCAGAGGTGGGGGTGGGGTGCAGATCCGGGGCTCTTTACCTGCAGGAAAGGGAACAGGTGGAGAGCTAGGATAAATGACAGCCGGGGAGGACCACTGAAACAGGCAGGTGAGCAAATCCCCCGCGGCAGGGGAACAAGTCCCATAAAAGGGAAACACGACAAAACAGAACACAATTATCCCAAGAAAAACACCGCCAGAGACGAGCTGGTTGTTATTTATTTGGAAGTTTCTAGGGTACCTTAAGACTTGCAAAGGCTGCCACCTAAGTAGCCCTAGTAGTGCCCTTGCTCTGAGTAGTATGTCATCTGAGGGACATATTGGGGGGAGGGGTGATGAAGAGGGGAAGAGTCACCAGAGATAAATGTTTATATAATGCTTTAGGATCTTCTATTAGGAAAAAGCCCTGGGAGTGTGAAGTGTGATTCTTTGGGAAATCTGCCGTTACTTCTATAGTTATACAAGAGTCTTATCAATGCATTTTTTCAAAGGAACTTCAGGCCATAATTCTGAATCAATTTCCATCAAACAGTGCCCAGTGATGTGGTAAGTGAAGGACTGATTTGAAATATTTTATCAACATTATATCATCTTTCATTTAATAACAATTCCTTCATCATGCATGTGAAGGGTAAATGTATAGATATATAGGTTGTAAGCTCTCATTGATATCAATGAAGGTATATATACCCACACATATATGTGCATTTTCAAGAGACAGCATACTGCAGTGAGTAGTTCGGACCTCAGTCTTGCCTCTGACACTAGGTGCGTGACTCTGGGGCCAGTCATTGAATCTTTTAATGCCCTCAGGCAACTCTCTAGGGCTATAAATTGTAAGGCAAGTGCCAAAGTGCATTAGTAGAATGAGTTTCCTCACTAGGAGTTTCATTTACCAATGAAATCAAAGGTCTGGTCCAAAATAAATTTATTTTGTAATGAAAAACTAAGATATCTAACCTTTTGGCGTACTTTCCCTGTCTGTGCATGGTACCTGCCAAACCCTCAGAAAGCCTTCAGCCCTTAGTATAACTCACATGGCTGCATAATAGTCTGCAGTGTTGGGTTTGCCTCATGAAGGGGACCCCCATGCACATAGGTCCTCAGGCAGGTAACCCATCTCCTGTGACTGGGTCTATGTGAGGTCTTCTGGTAGGGGCTAGATGCCATACCTCTTAGGGGAGAATGAACCCTCCTTTTATCCTCCCCTTGCCCTTGTCATCATCAAGAAATAGCTCTCAAGAGCTGGTCCTCGTGTGGGGCATCTGAGTTGGCAGGGGCCCTGAAATTGAGAAGTTTGTGATTCAGGGCTTCTCAGAGGCTTGGGTTCAAAGACTCCCCCACCCAGTTCAATGTCCTCAGCT
Source organism: Pseudochirops cupreus (assembly GCA_028627135.1). Classification (NCBI taxonomy): domain Eukaryota; kingdom Metazoa; phylum Chordata; class Mammalia; order Diprotodontia; family Pseudocheiridae; genus Pseudochirops; species Pseudochirops cupreus. Next base: position 233,009,660 of record CM053580.1, on the reverse strand, counting down.
CCCATAAGCACATCTACAGTACTTGGTTTCTGTGGCTCAGCTCAAGTATCATCTCCTTTAGGAGATTTTCCCAATTTTCCCCCTTGTTACTTCTTTTTCTTGTTAGTTTGAGTTTGTGTTCACTTACTTGTGACCAAGTTATATCCTATAATGTAAACTCCTAGAAGGTGAGGACTGTTTTTTTACTTTTTCCCTTGTTTCCCCAGTACCAAAATAATACCAGGCATACAACAGTACCAGGCACTTAAGGAATAATTTTTTTAAAATTCATTTCTCTATTTTCCTATTATCCAACTTCTACCCCCCTGCTCCCAGTCTCCAGTCCTACCTTTTTTATGTATAGACCAGAATACCTCACAATATTTCTTTAAGGGACTGGAAACTTTGCCCTGTGAGAATTGCTTGAAATAATTGGGAATGTACAGCTGGGAGAATAACAGACTTAGGGGATCATGATTGCAATTTTCAAATATCTGAAGACCTGTCATGGAGAAAACATTTTATGTGCTTTCAAAGGGCAGAACTAAGACCAAGGGGCAGAAGTGAGGGGGAAATAAATGACTGGGTTAACATGAGAAAAAACCATGGAACAAGTGAGATGGTGACAATCACTGGGACTATTCAAATGGAGCCGGGAGGACCACTTATTGGGGATGCTGTAGGCAGCCTCTAAGTGCACTCACAATTCTGAGATGCTATGCTCAGGGCAAGGGTAGAATCTGACTTTAAAAGATTATCCTATATATCTTGGAGCTTGCTTGTATATTAGTCTAGTGGTGCTGTGTCCAGAAAGTTTAGATGGAGTCAGAAGTCTTAAAATAATAATGGATTCCATTTACATGGCACTTCATATGATTTATAAACTGTTTTATGAACATTATCTCACTGAATTCTCCTAAGGAAGGCTTAGGTAAGTAGAGCTAAGATTATTATCCCCATTTCACAGAATAGGAATTTGTGGCTTCAAAAAAGTTCGATTCACTATCTTCGAAAAGCCTTTCCCAGATCATCCTTTATCTTAGTGCCCTTGCTCTGACATCTCCAGTATGTATGTGTGTGTGTATGTATATACACACATACGTGTGTGTGTGTGTGTGTGTGTGTGTGTGTTTTCCAGGAATGACTATTACTGATTTCCCTCATGAGCCTGGCAGAAGAGGGACCCTTTTGCAAGGGTCTGCACATGTATCAATAGCAACATCCATCACTATTATTCTGTTTATGTTGATTTCCATTTACCTAATCTTTTCTGTTTTATACTTCATGGAAGGTCCTTAAGACCTGAGCCTGTCCATCACTGCTCTCTAAACAACCTAATATGGGACCGTGAGCTTTTGCCATTGTTGATGTCAATTGACCTCAGCAAATTGTTCCAAGTTAAATAGTGTTGCTGTGAGGGGCACTGGTGTAATAGTGATCCTTTAAGAGAACAATAGCCTGCTGGTGACATGTGGCACAAATGACATCGGATCAAGTGTCCCATGGATCAGGTCAGGATCTATTGTTTCTAATGAAAATTAAACTTCCAAAAGCAAAAGGAAATGGCCTTTCCCTGACCACCTGTGGCAGGATGATGGGCTATGCAAAGAAATTTGCTTCTTTCCCAGGCATTGTCTTTTTAAATGGTATGATGTTCAAGAGAGCTACACTGGCCTAATATGTCAGATGTACTGGCTTTCTAAACTTTGAGCTTTCCCTTTCCATAAAGCAGCATAAGTTTGAGCCTTATCATAGTGCAGAAATAATGACATCTCAAGGCCTGTGCACTGCATTCATGAGCAAGGAAAGTCCCAGAACTAGGTTGACTCAGCAGAACCTGACCAGACTGCTCAATGTACTGATGAATACCATTGCCCTGAGGAATTAAATGTAGAGGCTCCTGGAGCTTGTGTAAAGTTCTCTGTGCCATTTAAAAAAGAAATCTGCAGAGAAAAAATAGGAGGATTTTTAATTTTAATGTTTTTCTCATCACTTTAAGTATATTTATAGTTTGCTTTGCAAAATGTCAACAGATGTCCCAAGTGAATAACATTTTTTAAAGATTGAATTTCCTGTATTTACTCTAATATCAATTCAAAGAATGTGGTTATCAGTGCCTACAGGTTCATCTATGTTAGGACAACCCATTAAAATGATTATTGGAAACATACTTTTTTGTAACCTTTCCCAATACTCAAACCTCTTAGTGGGTGATGACCCAGATGGTTCTAACATGTTAAGAACTCACTCCAGATGTGAGCTGTTTCTACAAGTCAGTTTGAATGGGCTATAACTTTGTAGCCAAGATTTGAAGGGGTGGGGAGAAGAAAGAAAGGTGCACATAATGAACTTTCCAGACTGATATGGACAATTTTGATGCCAGAGGTGTGATGATGAGGTGGTTTACCTCCCTTCTCTCTCTCTCTCTCTCTCTCTTTTTTTTTGAATGACTTGTTTAGTTACTTTTAGTTTACAAGATCCAGTTCCACAATCACTTGAGTTTCAGATTTTCTCCCTTCCCTCACCCCCCCCCCCCCATGGTGGCGTGCAATCCTGTATAGGATCTGCAGATACTTTCACATTGTACAATAGTTTGGTTATATAGAAGGGTTGTAACCTATGAGTGATCACTGGGAAAAAAAAGAGAAACCAAACATGAAAAAGAACGATAGCATGTTATGCTTCAGTCTCGGT
>CM053580.1:232969525-233006887 GCA_028627135.1 Pseudochirops cupreus | reverse complement strand
TGTGATTGTGTATAAGTTTTGCCTGGTTCTGCTCTTCTCACTTAGCATCAATTTGTATAAGCCTCTCCAGGTAATTATGAAGTCTATCTCCCTTCTTTCGATACAGAGGTGATGGACTATAGATGTGGAATGAGTCATATACTGTTAGACTGGACCAGTGATAGGATCACAGAGTTTGAGAGTTGGACAGGACCTCAGATAGTCCAGTTCATAGTCAAAGAAGAAGCCCCATGATGATGCTGAGGGAGATAACAGTGACGTGAATAGTACACAGGTCTTGGTGTTGGGAAGACCTGAGTTCAAATCCAGCCTCAGATGGTTATTAGTTATCTGACCTTGAGCAACTCATTTACCTCTTTTCTGCTTGTTTTCTCCGCTGTCACATGGAGAAATTAAACTCATTAGCCTCTAAGGTGCCTTCTAGTTCTAAATCTACAATATGTGATCTTATGCCTAACAAGTAGTTGTCCAACCTTTGCTTGAAGGAGAAGCCTCTACTTCCTGAGTTAGTCCATTCCATATTTTATTCAATGTTTGAACAGCATTGGTTGTTGGGAATTTTTCCCCCTTGAAATCAAACATAAATTTACCATTTTGTAACTTTTACCTATTTCTCTGGGTTCTGCCTTCTGGGGCCAACTGGGACAAACTGGATCCTGCTTCCCTGTGACACTACTACAAATACTTGAATGCATGATTTCCCTGCATCTTCTTTTCTACAGGCTAAAAATCCCAAGCTCTTTTAATAAGTCTTCATATGGCATGCTTGAGGCCTGCCATTATCCTCTCTGCCCTCTTTGGAATGCTCAACACATTTTCAATATCCTCCTTAAAACTGCACATGATACCCCACATGTGGATCTATATTTTGGTTTGTTTTGCTTCCCTCTGCTTTGTCACAGAGAGGGTTCTCTTGGTAGGATAGTAATTACAAGTGACATTGTTGCCAAAAAAAGCGTCAATAAAATATTTTTTTAAATTGTCAAAATGGTAACAGGTATTTTGAATAAAATGTATAGAGACACAGACATCTTCTGGACTAAAAGTTTACAGCTGGGATTTTGGGAGTTAGAGGGGGTCATATAGTTGAGTAAAGTTCTGTGATAGAATTATGCAAAGTATGAGTGAGATGAGAAGAAGAAGAAGGGAGGAAGAGAGTGAGACACAGAAGAGGGAGGAGGTAGAGAAGACAGTCTATTTGGCTAAAAAAAGACTTCTACAATTCTTGTCTTTCGCCTAAGGTATTCTTGATGGCTGTTTCTGGTATGTTTTTGTGTGGAATAGCTTTTGAAACCTCCATGCTACATACTCTCTGCTCTGCTGATGGTTGGATTGGTTCTTGGGACATCTCCCTTCCATATAGCTCATGGGATGGTACTTTTATATCCCTGAGAAACCCAGGAAACACAAATACCATCTGCTTCTCCACTCAGAAAACATGTAGGTTTTACAACAACACTAACTTAATTAAAAAAATTATGAATCTAATGAGTTCTTCATTTTATAGTTAACATTTAAGGACTGGGTATGGAGTGAGAAAGGATTTGGTATCAGAGGACCCAGGTTGGAATCTCTGCTCTGTGACTTATTGTCTTGTGACCTACTAGCCCCTATTAACCTCTGTTTTCTAAACTGTAAAATGAAGTGGTTTGACCACATTTGCCTTGTGGTCATTTCTGGCTTTAAATCTATGAACTATCACCTGCGTTCATTCCCTGACTCTACTTTCTACTGTTTGATCTTGGGCAAGTAACTTCTCTGGGCCTCTATAAAATGAGCGGGTTGGACCAGATGAGCTCCTAGGTCCCTCCCTGCTCAATGTCTGATTCACAAAATAACACGACTGATTTTCTAAAAGCCAACATTCAAGAATTTATACCTCCAAAGTAACTAAATGAGGGCTTTTGCCTTCCTAAGTAGTCAGCTGGCAAGCTATAACCTTGTTCAATGTGACCTGCTATTCAAAACATTTCTGGAATAGCTTTCAGAGCCTGTGGCATCTTCTCTTGAATATGCACAGTGATAGACAATCTTCTTCCTTTTAGGGTTGATTTGCTTTTTAGAATTACACTCAAGTTATCCAGATTCTATGCTAGGGAATAAGATGAACAATTTGGTAATACAATTGATATTATAAAGGATAAGACAAGTTTTTTTGTGTGGTTCATAAATGTATCTCTGAAGTCTATCTTGGAAGTGACATACTATGAATGTGTTGAGCGGTGGCAGCATCTTTGGAATAAACCTGTAGTCTCCCAAAAAGAGTATAATGAAGGCAATGTACATATGGATAGAAAGGTTTCATTACTAGTGTCTAAATATTCCAGGTATTATTTTATTGGTGAGGACCTGTGATTTCTTTAGGATAGGGAACTCTAGAAATTCCATGCAGAATGACTGTACAGGTATAACCGACATAAAATTGCTTACCTTCTCAATGAGGGGAAGGGGAGTGAAGGAAGGAGGAAGAACATTTGGAACTCAAAATTTAAACAAAAATAAATGTTAAAATTGCTTTTATGTGTAATTGGAAAAAATATTTTTAAAAATGAAATTCGATACAGATCAATAAACCATCTGAAAATTGTAGTCTTACAGATTTGCCTAGGCACTGAAATGTTAGGTAACTTGGCCAGGGTCCCATAGCCAGTATGAGTCAGTGGCTGGACTTAAATTTAGCTCTCTCTGATTCCAAGGCTAGCCCTGCATGCATCACATTGCCTTGTCTGAAGTCTGCTCTTTAGATCACTACCCAATCTTTGGATAGTGATGCTATGCCCACATTGATACATGTGGTTGTGCTTATTTTTTTGCCAAAATCTTTGTTAGTCATTGCATACTTGTTATCTTTGACTCAGAACACAGAATTTTCTGTGTAATTTCTCATGAAGTCCCAACTATGAAGTATTCTTCTGGGCACTTGTAGTATTATGTTTCCATATGATATGTTTTCTTTAATAAGACATTCCTGGGTTCCTGTGGAAGAAATGTAAAGTCATTTTCAAATGTTCAAGTAATTGTTATATAGCAAATATTATCTCTCTCTCTCTCTCTCTCTCTCTCTCACACACACACACACACACACACACACACACACACACACACACACACACACAGCCTTAGTAGAGTTTGATGTATTTAAGGCTGTGGAAGTTTTACAAACTGATGTAACCAAAGTTCCCTGCTGGCTAGCCAAAAACAAAATCCTATTTCACAACTAAGAGGTAACCAGTAAAGATGTGATTGGGTGGATCAGTTTCACAGCTATGAAAACACAGCTGTGAAACATAACTTTTAATGTGTAATAAAGCCAAATAGCTTTGCATGCTAATAATGGATATTGCGAGTAAAGACCAGAGTGATTTCAGCATCATTTTATAGTATCTCAACATATTTACACAGGTCACCTGCTTAGAAGTTACAAGACACCTAAGACGGTTCTGTACCTTGAAATCACAACATGGAAAAATGAACAACACGGTATATATGTATCTCTGTGTATTAAACAACTATTAGTTAGGCCAACAAATCTCCATTCTTCTCTTTTTTCTTTCATTTTTTAAATAAAAGTTTTAATGAAGCCTTTATTTCTGTCAGTCATTACTGGATACGCCTCCCCCACCCTATACCCCCTATAATTTAACCCTTTCTTGTAATAAAGGCAAACAGTGAAGCAAAAGCAACTATTTCAGTCACCATATCTGATAATGTACACAAAGCTACGTCCCCAAAGTCCCCCACCTTTCAGCCAAGAAGAGGAAGGTATGTTTCTTACTGTTTTTCTGAAATAAGATTATCCAACCCTTTCTCTCATATTAATCATAATTAATACTTCCTTTTAACCTTTTTTGTTTTCCCTTTAACTTTCTTTTCATTTATATTTTAATAATCATTGTACAAATTGCCCTTCTGATTCTACTTATTTTATTTCACATTAATTCATAAAAATCTTCTCTGAATTCCTCATTCATTATTTCTTACTGCACAATAATATGCTACTGCATTTAGTTTGTTCTAAGCATTCAGTTTATTCAGCCGTTGTCCCATTGACAGGCACCCACTTTGATTACACTGCCTTGCTACCTCAGATAATAATAACAACATTTATATAACACTTATATAAGTGCCAGGCACTGTGCGAAATGCTTTACAATTATTGTCTCATTTAATCCTCACAACAGTTCTGCAAGATAGGTGCTACTATTGTTCCCATTTTATAGATGAGGAAACTGAGGCAAAGAGCGGTTGAGTAGACTTGCTTGGGGTCATGCAGCTAATAAGTATCTGAGGCCCAATTTTTCAGGTCTTTCTGACTCTAGGCCTAGCACTCTCACCATTATACCACCTAATTGCTTAGAAAAGTAGAACACAGAAAGTGTAGCTATTATTATTTTGGTATATGTTAGAAATTTATTTCTGTCTTTAACCTCCTTAGGGTATATGCCTACTAGTAGCATCATAGGCTGACAGTATATGAATAATATATATATTTTTCTTATATAATTCCAAATTGTTTTCTAGAATGGTTGGATGAATTTTTAGCTCCACCAACAGTGTATGAGTGGGCTTATATTCTTCTAACATTGACTATGTTTTTGTCATCTTTGCCAATTTTCTGGATTTGAGGCCAAGCTTTGGTGTTTTAATTTGCATTTCTCTTACCATTCATGATACAGGGTCTGTGATTATCGATATTTTTAAATTCTTCCATTAAAATTGTTTGTTCATGTCTTTTGATTACTTATCTATTGAGGAACGAATTTTGGTGTACATATTTGTGCAATTTCCCTATATATCTGGGATTCCAGACTGTTTTTTTTTCTCACTCTAAGGTTTCTCTTAATGTTCTAGCTGCACTGATTTTGTTTGTGCAAAAGGTTTTAGTTTTGTAAAATTGAAATTGTATGTTTGGTTTTTTTTTTTTAATATTCTTTTCTATTCTTTATTTGGTTAATAATTATCTCCTTAACCATAGTTGTAAAATTTACTTCCTTCCATTCTCTTCCCCATTCGCCATTTCCCCCCATGATGTCATCTTCCATATTTTGGCAACGTATCCATTTAGAGTTTATTGTGCCATACAATAGAACATGTACTCCTTCCCCATTTCCATCTCTTGGAAACCCTAAGTCCCTTCAAAGCTTAGCTTAGTGCCATCATCTACAGGAGACCTTTCCTGATGTTCCCAGGTGGCTAGTGCCTCCTCCCCCAAATTAAATTCTCTTTGTTTGGTATATACTTACTGATGTATATGTTGTTTCCCTGAGGAAATGTATGTTCCTCTAGGGCAGGGATTGCTTCATTTTTGTCTTTGTATCTGTCATCTGGTTCAGTGCCCAGCAAGTGCTTAATAAATCCTTTTTGATTGATCAGTGCTCATCTAAACCCAATTTCTGCCAAAATGCTTTCCAATTTTTCCAGAAGTACTTGTCAAATAGGGAATTCTTTCCCAATATATGTTCTTGGGTTTGTCAAACTTAGTGGTTTAAGTCCAGATGCTTGGGAGGAGTGTTGTAAACTAGGAACCTTAAATGATTTAAATGATGGTAACACTTTTGACTGTAGGAGGACCTCAGAACTGAACTTACATGGCTTACAAATCTGGGAGGATGGAGTAAGTAAGACACAAAGGTAACTCACTCAAAGCAATACAGTATAAATAGTGAATATACACATATACATACGGGCAGTGCCCCATTACCTTTCCCATCTGATCTCCCTCCCTCCAGACAATGAAAACTGATTTCACACATATACAGTACAGGGAAATCGTTGTTTTTATTAGTGCTTATTATAGCATTCAGTGTTATTCATTATGACATTATTATTCTTATATGTTACTTATTGTTGTTACTATCATTTTTACAGTTAGCATTTCTTTCTCCTCCCATGCATTGAAAATACAAGAGAAACACAGAATTCTGTCGTCATGTAAGAAAAGGTAAAATTCTCCTCCAGCCTCTAATTGGAAAAACATTGACTATTCATCTTGCTCCTGCTGCTAGCTTCCTAAATGTAATTGAAAAGTCCCTTCACTTTAATGTCTGACAGTAAACCGGGAAAAGGGACCCTAGTTCCCAAACGTGTATGTGGATTAACTAGTTAATGGTCTTCAAGTGCCAAATAAACGATCTTCGCTTCCATCTCAGAGTTACTGTTTCTGGTACCTTGGTTTCCAGATTGGATTGTTTGTTTAGGAAGCCCCAGGAAACAACTTGCTCGCCAGTGTCAAAGTGTAATTTTCATTTCATTTTTTAGCCTTCTTACCAGTGGATCTCTGCTGGGATTGGATTGGACTTGGTGGCTCTGTAGTTCATGTGCATACAGAGACCCTCTTCAGATCCAGACTATCTCTCACATCCACAGGACATCCTGAGGAGTGGGTTGTCTTGTGATTCCAGTGATTATTAGAGGTTGTTCATAGAACATAGGACTCTGGAAAGCAGCGATTTTTGGTTTTTTGTATTCCCAAGCCCAGGGCCTACCACATAGTACTAGCTTAATAATTGCTTGTGAAATACATGAATTTAAGGCCCCATTGGCACTTTGCATGCACATACATGTGGATATGCTCACTCATGAGAATTAAATACATAATTCAATTCAATTTAATAAACATTTATTAACTACCTACTATATGACAGGCACTAAGTGATGGAGTTACAAATATGAAAAAGCAAGTCCCTGCCCTCAAGGACTTTACAGTCTAATGGGGGAAGACTACTCAAAAAAGGAAGCTGAAAAGTGGGGAGGCCAGCAGCCTTCAAGAGTACCTAGCTTAAGGATGTTCTGTGCAGTAAAAACCAAGCATGGCTGCTGGTGGAAACAGGAGAGTCACTTGGAAAGTTCAGGTCACAGCCTTTAAGAAAGAAAGGCTTTGGGAGGAGTTTAGTGCTCCATCCTCCAACTCTCCAGTCAGAGGGGGAGGCAGTTTAAGGAGTTGCAAGTGTTGCTGTCCACAACCGAGTCCCAATCAGTGTGAGGATGAGATTTTAGGGGATTAGTTTATCCTGGGTAGAGCATAATACTCTGTCCAGCTGCTGATGGAAAACACTGATGGAAATATTTACACTTATGTGCATACACACAAAAATCATTTTTGTTAGGTTTTCAGTTTTGATATTGTTAATGTACAGGAATCTGGTAACATCTGAAAATCCTTAGATAATCAGGTCATTGGATCATAGTTTTGGGGCAAGAAAGGACCTGAGAGTTCATCTAGTCTAACCCCAGAATTTGACAGATGAGGAACTTGAAGCCCAAAGCAATGGAATTTCTTGACCAAGGTCATAATGGTATTAAGTGACAGAAGTGGACCCAGGTTTCTATCTCTAAATCTCCAGATCCATTCACAAATATTATCATCTTATGCATATCTCTCCATTTTGTCCATAAACATAGCTTTAAAGACTTTGTCAAATGCTTTTCTGAAATAAATTTTCTCTACCCCATCTTCTGATCTACCCATCTGGTTACTTTGTCAAAAAAGTTCAGCATGACTTTTTCTTGATGAAGCCAAGCTGGTGTTCAGTGATTGTAGCTTTCCTTTTTTAAGTGCTCAGAGAGCATCCCTAAGACATGTATTCTAGAATTCAGCCAAGAATGGTTTCCAGCTGCCACCTTCTTCTTTTTTGGAAAAAAAAAAAAGAGAGACTTTTGTCCATCTCTAGTTTCATGGCCTCTTTCCCAGTAGCAAAGATTTCCAAATCTTTTTAACAGTGATTCAACAATTACATCTATAGCTAAGTGACTCAATGACTACTGCACTGGACCTAGAGTCAGGAAAGCTAGCCTTAGATACTATACTAGCTGCATCACCTAGGGGAAGTCCCTTAACTTTGTTTTCCTTGAGTTTTCTCAATAGGAAAATGGGCATAATGACAGCACCTACCTTGCAGGGTTGTTCTGAGCATCCAATGAGATTGTAAAATGTTTAGCACAGTGCCTGGCTCATATTAGGTGCATATAAATGCTTATTCCTCGCCACCACCCCCTCTTCCACATCTAGTAGTTTCCTAAGAAGTGGTTCTGAGAGACTTGAATTCATTGAAGGTTGCTAGATGTTGCCTAATTGCCTCATCACTTGTCTTGGGCTTCTATTCCTTGCTAATAATTTCTTCTCTATCCTTTCTTGTAAAAAAGTCATTCTCCTTGGAAAAGAAAAACAAAATAAATATTGGGTCATTCAGCCTTCTTATTTACCCCAAGTGGTGGTTCTGTTCCTTCTTTGATCCCTTATTTCCAATAAATCTCAAAAAACAATCCACTTTTGTTGTCTTTAGCATTCCTCACTGGCCTCAGTTCTTTTGAGAGTTTAGCACTAGCTACACAGGTCTTACTAGTCAGTTTTGTATTTATCCTCATTTACTTGGCCTTACTTCCATCATCTCTATATGTATTTTTTTTTTAAATCTGAGCTTTTCGATGAGTTCCCAGTATTTACTCATTTTTTTTAGTTAACTCCCTTTTTGTTTCTTTTTCTAATGATTTCTACTTATATGTTCAGAATTTCATTCTCAAGACCTTCCCATCCTTTTTGTGTTAACTTACCCTGCAAAATATTGACTATTGGAGCCAATATATTCTTTCTTTGAACTTTTTGAAATGTTTTCCTCAGATCTAGAGTATCCTACAGGGGTTTCCTCTCCTTTACAATTTTAAAATCTATGACAGAATCATCTTTATGCCCAGTTTCTGTTGTTTCCTTTATAGCAATCAATTTTTCTTGTTGATCAAAATCAATTTTCTATATGTTTATTTTTCCCTCTCCCCACTCCCTTTTTTTGCACAGCAGTAACATAGCAGTTTTAAGGAAAAGAATGACATTCATTACCTATAAAATCTGCTTATTGTGCTTTTGGAAGTTTGGTGTTGAAAAAGACAACTATAGATTATCAAAGTATCTGACTTCCATTTCAGCCCTTGTTCCTCTCCCTGGAATAATAATGTGACTGTTATTATGAGTGAGTTACAGAAACTTAATATTTGTTGAGAAGACCAAAGCATTAGAGTACATTGAGTTGAAAGCTATATTGAAAGTGGCTACCTCTTCTATTTATTTTTCCTCCAAAAAATCACATAAAAATTTCCCTTATAATTTTGGAAAGGACAACCTCAAAACTAATTAGTGTTCAATTTAATGGAGAAAGGTCAATTTACTCAAGCTACTGCATAGTATTAGTTAGACCAAACCAGTTCTCCTTCTCTTCCTCTCCTCAATACCCCACCTACCCCCGACACAAGGTGATTGTTTTGACACTAAACAGCCCTCTCTCAGACATCAGCTTTGTATTTTCACTCTTCCCGTTTCCTCCCAATCCTTTCTGGGTCCCACTCATTACTCTAGGACCCTATATTAAGCATGCCATTAATTTCTACTTATGTCTCTTTGTCACCATATCTTTTCATGGGAGGTACTCCCAGCCTAGAATTCCCTCCTTCTGGACTACCTAAACTTGTTTTAGGCTTCTTTGAAATGTCAAGAGGTGATTCCTGATTCTCCTGGTTGTTAATGTCCCTTTCCCATCAGTTTCTATGTATTTTGTAAATATCCTGTATTTATTGATCTCTGATCATATCATCCAGAATGTAGCTTCTTTGAGGGCAGGGATTACCTTTTTTGGACTAATGCTTGACATCATCATCATCATCATCATCATCATTATTATCATCATCACCATCATCACCATCACCATCACCATCACCAATATTATAATCATAATAATAGTAACAACATTTATGTATATATTAACTATGTGACTCATTTGATCCACTTGGTAGATACTTAATAAATACTAGCCTTTCATTAGAGAATATCTCATAGACTCTAAATGTTAGTATCTTTTGTTTTGTTTTGATGGGCACAGTGAAAAGAGGGAACAAAATATACAGATGCTCCTTTGCCTGGGTTGGTGTTGCATATATAGTAGGCCTGCAGTAAATCCTAGATTGTTTAATTAGGATGAAAATAGTTTGGCTTCTGGTTTGATAACACTGAAGCTTTTGTCATTAAGGAGTTGCCTTCGTATTGCTTCTTCCTTCTCAGTAGGTGATCTGTGGAGTAGATTTTTTTTTCTTCAGATGGAGTGGTCTGCATTTACCCTCAAGAAGCCTAATTTTGTTATTTTTTGCCTATGCTTTTGCTGGTTTCATATCCTTTCTTACTATTTTCTGATTTTTATTATTGTTCCAAATGCTTTTCAATTTTGCATCACTTACAGGTTTAATGAATGCTCTGTTTATCCTTTGTATCCTCCCATTTATGAAGATGTTAATGAAAACTGAGCAATATTCTGAATTTCACAGGGTTCTTCTGAATGTCTCTTGACCACGTAAGGGGTTGCTGTTTATCATTATCTTTGTTTTATGGTTTTTCATTTCACGTTGAATTCCTGTGACAGTGCTTGTTTCCAAAATAATTTACGTGAATAATTCAAGATAGACCTAGGGACTGTAAGAAATTGCTTTTTGGCTGTTTATATTTTGTTTTTTCTTTTGATGTTCCTGCGTCTTATGTTGTCTACCTCTATTGCTGTTTCAGGACTCCAAAAACCCATCTAAAGGACCAGAGTAAAGAGATGGCATCATAATCAGTCTGATTGTTAAGGCTTGTTTTGATCATAAACTTGTCTAGGACCCGACTGGTATGAACTAAAGTCTGTATTTCTATGAACAGTTGTTTATTTTTGTTTTTATATGTGTTTGTTTTTGTATATCTTAGAAGGCAGACTCCTGAGTATTTTGTACATTTTGTAGCAATTTTAAATGGAATTTCTTTCTCTGTGTCTTCCTGCCGGGTTTATTGGTATTATGTAGAAACGCCGAAGATTTGTGTGGATTTATTTTATATCCTGCAAGTTTGCAGAAGTTATTGTTTCAATTAATCGTTTAGTTGCCTCTTTAAGATTCTTTAAGTACATCATTATGTCATCTATAAAAAGGGATCATTGTGTTTCTTCTATACCTATGGCTGTTGCCTCAATTTCTTTTTCTCATCTTATTGCAATTGCGAGCATCTCTAGTACTATGTCAAATAGAAGTGGTCACAATGGACATTTTTGTTTCACCCCTGAATTAATTAGAAAAGATTCCAGTTATTCTTCATAATATGTAATAGTAGCTCTTGCTTGTAGATATATGTAATATATCATTTTAAAGAAAGGCTCATTTATTGCTGTATTTTCTAGTGTTTTTTAAAAACAGAAATGGGTTTTGTATTTTCTCAAAGGTTTTCTAGTATCTATTGATATTATAATTTTTACTGTGTTATTAATACGAGTCTTTGTAATTTTCCAAATATTAAACCAATCCTCTATTCCTCGCATACATCTAACTTGGTCATAGTGTATAATCTTTGTGATGATGATGATGACAACTAACATGTGGGTAGCTCTTACTGTGAGCTAAGCACTTTACAGTAATTATCTCATTTAGTCCTTATACAATACAAGGAGATAGATGCTATTATTGTTCCATTTTTACACATGGAAAACTGAGGCAAACAGGGTTAAGTGATTTGCCCAGGGTCACCCGTTTGGTAAGTATCTGAGGTTAGATTTGAACCCTGGTCTTCTTGACTTTAGACCTAGCACCCTATCTGCTGAATATTGTTTTTGTTCCTTTTTAATTTTCAGTCGTGTCCAACTCTTCATGATCCCATTTTGGGGTCATCTTGGCAAAGATACTGGAGTGGTTTGTCATTCCTTCTCCAGCTAATTTTGCAGATAGGGAAACTGAGGCAAACAAGGTTAAGTGATTTACCCAGAATCACAGAGCTAGTAAGTGTCTGAGGCAAAATTTGAACTTAAGTCTGACTCTAGATCTGGTGTTCAACCTACTGTACCATCTATCTAGCTGCCAAAATATTGTTTTTAGCCCTTTGCTAATATTTCATTCAACATTTTTGTATCTGTGTGCATTAGGGATACTGGATTATAGTTTTATTTTTCTGACTCTCCTTAGTCTATTTATCAAGGATTATATCTATATCATGAAAGGAATTTGGTCATATCTCTCCTTTTGCTGTTTTTGCAAACAATGCAATACTGGAATTAATTGTTCTGTGAATATTGAATGGAATTCACTTGTGAATTCATCTGTTCCTGGAACATTTTTGGGGGGAAATTTATTTATGATGTGTTCAATTTCTTCCTTCAAAAGTGAGTTGTTTAAATTCTTTATTTCTTATTCTATCAATTTGAGTATTTCATATTTTTAAAAATTAATATTCATTATGTAATTTGGTTTTATTGGAGTGTAATGGCATAAAATAGTTGCTAATAATATCCTTTGTTTCTATTTCATTTCTTGTGTTTTTCCTTTTTTATTTTTTATATTTGTATTTTGGCTTTCTTCTTTTTAATAAACATTAACTAGTGATTTATCTATTTATAGGTTTAAAATAATGGTTTTATTTGCTATTTGAATGATTTTTTGTTTTAATGTTAATTCTTTTAATTTTTAGAATTTCTATTTTGGTATTTAATTGTTTTTTTTTTAAATTGGTTGACTTTCTAGTTTTTGTTGTTCTTATTGTTGTATTCTCAATTCATCAATCTGCTCTTTCCTTTTTTTGTTTGCCTGTTAATAAAAGAGTTTAGAGATAAAATTTTTTCCTAAAGACTGCTTTGGTCTCATCCCCTAAATTCTGGAATGTTACCACATTGTTGTCATCATCTTTGATGAAATTATGTTTCATTTCTATGATTTATTCTTTTGATTTTTCTATGACTTGTTTAGTTTCCAGTTGATATTTAATATTTTTCTTCCTGCAGCTCTTTATTTAATTTGATTTTTATTGCATTGTGATCAATAAAGGATATGTATAACATTTCTGTTTTCTAAATTTGTTCATGAGGTTCCTGTATCCTAAGACAAGATCAATTTTTGCAAAGGTAACACCTACAGCTAAAAAATACATATACTCCTTTCTATTTCCAGTCAGTAATTACCAAAAGTATATTATATCAAATTTTTCTAAAATTCCATATCAAGTCTCTCCTTAATTTCTTTCTTATTAATTTTTTGATTAAATGTATCTGGGATTGACAGGGTAATTTGAGGTCCCCCTCTAGTATAGTTTTATTGTCTATTTCTCCCAGTAATTAATTTTATTTTTCCTTCAAGTGTTTAGAAGCTGTTCTGTTAAGTGCATATATTACATATTGAAATCAATTCATTGTCCATATGACATTTCAGTAAAATGTAGTTTCCCTGTTTATCTCTTCTAATTAAATCTATTTTGGCTGCCATCTTGTCTGAAATCATAATTGCTACCTCTGTTTTTTTTGTGTTCAAATGAAGCATAATATATTTTTCTTGTACCCATTATTTTAACTCTTTTGAATCTTTATGTTTCAAGGGTGTTTCTTATAAATGATGTGTTGTTGGATTTTATTTTCTAATTCAGTCTGCTAACTAATTCTGTTCACACTTGTGATAGTTATTTCTTTCCATTCCATTCTCTTATACTTTTCTTCCTTATGTTCTTCACTACCTATTCATTTCTAGTTATTGTCATTTCTCTTTATCCCCTTTAACCTTATCTTTACTATTCTCTCTAAAAGTTGAGGATTTGTACCAACTTCTCTCTCACTCTAAGGTATCCTGTAGTCAGTTAATAAAAGTAGTGATGATTCAAGCTTGATGTCTCCTTAAACGATCCTTGTAGTGTTACTAGGGAAAGCAAAGTGATGCAGTGGATAGAATGCTGGGCCTGGAGTTAGGAGACTCATCTTTGTGAGTTCAAATCTGGCCACAGATAATTATTAGCTGTGTGACCCTGGGCAAGTCACTTCATTTTGTTTGCCTCGTTTTCTCATCTATAAAATGAGCTGGAGAAGGAAATGGTGAACCATTCCAGTATCTTTGCCAAAGAAAACCCCAAATAATGTCCTAAAGAATTGGACATGCCTGAAAAATGACTGACCTACTGCAATAGTGTTATTATGGAGTTATGCTAACAGAAGGGAGAGCAAAATAGCCACATGTGACCTATTTGTGACAGGATAGTACAGTTCAAGGGAGTCTGGTTACTTGATTGGCTTTTCCTACTTGTCTTTATATACTGAGCCAACATGAACTGGCTGCCAAGAGCTCATTGTTAAATTTTCAGTATGTGTGTGGGGAAACGGAGCCAAGATGGTGGAATAGAAACTGGACTTTCCCACAGCTCTGGCTTCTACCTCCTCTAATACATGTAAAAAATTACTCTAAACAAATTTTAGAGCCACAGAACCCCCAAAGTGGCAGAGAGAAATAAATCTCCTGCTGAAGGCAGCCCAGCAGGCTGGCTGGATGGGTCTATCACACTGAGCTGGGAGCCGAGCCCAGCCAGGGCAGCCCAGACCAGCAGCTGCCAGAACAGGCTTCAGGAGAGTAAAGCACCAGCAGCTGTGGTGGCTTCCAGACTTCTCAACCCATAAACACCAAAAACAAAGTAAAAGGTCAGTGTGGAACTCTATTGGAACAGGGGTGGATGGAAGAGTACAGTCCGGCCTCTGCACCCATGGCAAGAAGTGGTGGAGGCATGGCAGCTGTGCCTCATGGCTGCCTCAGGAGCTCCTGGCCTGCAGATTGTAGGAGGACCAAGTGACCATTCAGAGGGTAATCACTCTTGCTTTGACCTGCTTGGATCTGGATCATGGTCTTAGGTGAAGGTCCTGGGGTGTGTGGCCAGGTGCCAGAGCCTGTGGGGGATGCGGGGAGGGTACCCTCCTAATTGCTCCAGCAGCTGCAAAAACCCCAGTGATTTGGGACAAAGCTCTCTCCATTCTGAAAGCAGAATTCTACCATGGCAAAGAGTTCAAAAGTCAAGTAATTGACTGGCAACATGAACAAGCAGAGGAAACACAATCCCACCAGAGATTCTTTTTTCAGGGACAAAAAGGATCAAAGCATGGAATGAGAGGAAGACAACAAAGTCAGAACTTCTGCATCAAAAGCTCCCAAGAAAAATATGAAGTGGTTACAAGCCATGAAGGAGCTCAAGAATGATTTTGAAAACCAAGTAAGAGAAGTGGAGGAAAAATTGGGAAGAGAAATGAGAATGATGCAAGAAAATCAAGAAAAGTGAGTCAACAGCCTAACTGAAGAAAATAACACCTTAAAAAATATGGTAAATGGAAAAAGAGGCCCAAAAAGCAAATGAGGAGAAGAGTGCCTTAAAAATCAGAATTTGCCAGATGGAAAAAGAATCTCAAAAGCTCACTGAAGAGAATAATTCCTTCAGAATTAGATTGGGGCAAATGGAAACTAATTACCATAAGAAATCAAGATCCTATTAAACAGATCCAAACAAATGAAAGAATAGAAGGCAATGTGAAATATATCATTGGAAAAACTACTGACCTGGAAAATAGATCCAGGAGAGATCATTTTAAAATTATTGGACTACCTGAAAGCCACAATCAAAAAAAGCGTCTAGACATCATCTTTCAAGAAATTCTTAAGCAAAATTGCCCTGATATTCTAGAACCAGAGGGCAAAATAGAAATTGAAAGAATTCAGCGATCACCCCTTGAAAAGGATCCCCAAAAGAAAACTCCTAGGAATATTATAGCCAAATTCCAGAGTTCCAAGGTCAAGGAGAAAATACTGCAAGCAGTCAGGAAGAAACAATTTGAGTATTGTGGAAACACAATTAGGGTAACACAAGATCTAGCAGCTTATACATTAAGGGATTGAAGAGCTTGGAATATGACAATCCAGAGGTCAAAGGAGCTAGGATTAAAACCAAAAATTACCTACCCAGCAAAACTGAGTATAATGCTTCAGGGGAAAATATGGTCATTCAGTGAAATAGAGGATTTTCAAGCATTCTTGATGAAAAAACCAGAGCTGAACAGAAAAATTGACTTTCAAATATAAGAAGCAAGAGAAGCATGAGAAGTTAAATAAGGAAAAGAAATCATAAGGTACTTATTAAAATTGAACTATTTATATTCCTACATGAAAAAACAATAATTGTAACTCATAAGACTTTTCTCAGTATGAGGACAGTTGAAAGGAATATATATGTATACATATATATGTCTGTGTAGGAGGGTATAGGTGTGTAAAAATATATATGTGAGTGTGGGCATATGTATGTACATGTATACATAGACAGGGCACAGAATGAATGGAATATGAAGGGATGATATCTAAAAAATAAAATTAAGAGGGAAGAGAGGAATATATTGGTAGAGGGAGAAAGGGAGAGATAGATTAGGGTAAATTATCTCATATAAAAGAATCAAGAGAAAACTGTTACAATGGAGGGGAAGAGCAGGAAGGTAAAAGGGAATGGGACAACCATACTCTCATTGAATTTGGCTTAAGGAGGGAATAACATACACACTCAACTGGTTATCTTACCCTATAGGAAAATGGGGGGGAAGGTGATAAGAGGGGGGATGATAGAAGGGAGGGCAAATTAGAGGAGAGGGTAGTTAGAAGCAAACACCTTTGAAAAGGGACGGGGTCAAAGGAGAAAATAGAATAAGTGAGGGGTGGGATAGGATGGAGGGCAATATAGTTAGTCTTTCACAATATACCTACTATGGAAATGTTTTGCATAACTACATATGTACAACCTGTACTGAATTGCTTATCTTCCCAGTGGGAGTGGGTGAGGAGGGAAGAAGGTAAAAAAAAATCTCGAACTCACAGTTTTAAAAACAAATGTGTACAAAAAATTTCCAGTGTGAGTGTTTATCCCTTGGAAATTAGCAAACACTTCAAGTCAGTTATTGTTCTATTGATTATCTAGACTTAAGAAAGTAATGGAGAAATATTAATGATGCAGATGAAACTTGCAAGTGTGTTGTGCATTTATTGGGGCTGTTAAACATTTACTAGCACATTCCTGGTTGTGTCTTCCTGGGTAAGTTTCGTATCTTGGGCTGTGATGGAAACTGCTAGAGGTAATGAGTCTAGAGCAAAGGGTGGAGTTTGGTAATAATGGCTTAGTTTCACAAGGACAACTTGCACCTGTGGCTGCACCTTCTGAACTCTTATTTTTTCTCTCAGTCATGCCTGTGTCTGAGGTCTTTGGTCATTAGATCTTGCCAGCAAGCATATATCTCTTATTCCCTGAAGTAGATTCTAAGTTCCTTGAACACAAGCAATAAGGATTGGGATCAGGGATAGGGATAAGATCTCCAGGTAGAGGGGACTTTAGAGGCCAAATTGTCCATTCTCTTTATTTTAGAGATGAAGAAACTGAGGTGCAGGAAACTAAGTGTCACACAGGTAGGTAAGTATTAGGGACAGGATCTGAACCCAGGTTCTCTGAACCTAGAGCTAGGATTCTTTCCATCATACTATGAGGGGTAATTACTTGTGCATAGGTGCTTAACGGTTGATTAATATTAGGTTCTCTGATATGTGTATGACCTTGGACATGACTTTCCCCACATTTCATCAACTGTAAAATTAAGATCATAAAATCTCAATTTTATGAAATTAAATAAAATTTAATTTTAATTAAATTTAAAATAAAATTAAAATTTTAGTATAATTTTCCATGAAATTAGGCCTCCAATCAAGTCTAAAATGTGAATACAGAAATCAAAGGCTTTCAATTCTTTTAGTAGTTAAGATGATTATATAAATAACTAACTAGGTTGCTTAGTGGGTAGAGACCTGGAAACCGAGTCAGGGACTGAGTTCAAATTGACCTTTAGACAGTTTCTAGTTATGTGTCCCTGGGCAAATCACTTAACTTCTACTTCTGCTCCGGTTTCTTTATCTATAAAATGGGGATGATAATACCTTGTAGGGTTATTGTGAAGATAAAA
This sequence comes from Pseudochirops cupreus, assembly GCA_028627135.1. Lineage (NCBI taxonomy): Eukaryota > Metazoa > Chordata > Mammalia > Diprotodontia > Pseudocheiridae > Pseudochirops > Pseudochirops cupreus. The sequence goes on along the minus strand of CM053580.1, from coordinate 232,989,107 downwards.
TGAGATAATGTTTTTAAAGGGATTTGAAATCATAAAATAAAAGCTATTATGCTAGCTATAAGTAAATATTTAAGTACAACATTTTCTCTCCTCTTGACAGGCTTTCTTCCTTGGCAGCCTCATTTAGTCACTGTATTATTTATCAATCTACTCTCTTCAGTGATTCTCAAACTTGTATGTCTGGCCTGACCTTTCCAGTCAATGGTTGGATGTCTTACTTTAAACTCAACACATAGAAAAACCAAAAAATACTAATTCTTCTAACTTTCCAGTTTCTTCCATTGGTATTACTGTTCCTCCAATATTAGCTAGTTGTTGGCCTTTGTAATTGAAAAGGACCAAAGTCACTTCACTATATTGGAGTCATTGGTACAGTGTGTCCAGCTGTGACTGTTCAGACCAATATGCGCTTGGAAGACTCTACCACAGGTTGAGCACAAATAGTCCACACGAACATTTGGAGTGATGTCTCTAAATTTGTGCATCTCACATGTCTTCTGAGCTACTGCAATTCTCCTTTCCTTATAGGGCGTACAGTACTTGCAGGCATGCTATGCTAGGCAGTCCTGTACCAGTGTCTCCCATAACACACAATTGATTCCAAAATTCTTGAGAGACACCTATTCCTCCAATAACCTTAGGGCTGAAACCTCAAAATCATAGCTTTGGCTTTTCCCATCATTCCCTGTAACCAAATTTTGCTCATTAAACAGGCAATTTTGAATATTTTTCCTAAACACTTCCTCCTGTATTTCCACTGCCACCCATTCCCCTAATTCATTTTTTCACACTTGAAATATTTCAATAGCTTTCTAACTTCTCTCCTTACCTATTTATAGCTTCAGTCATGTTACTTCCATGTTCCCTGTGGTCTATAAAATTAATTCCAGGTTCCTTAGTCTAGCATTCAGATCCTTTTATGGTCTGACTCCAAATTGTCTTTCTCTCCTCCTCTCCATTTTTCACCTTTATGTATACTATAGAAAGGCAAGGATGTGTGGGGGGAGGAGAGAAGGTTAGATTTGGAGTCAAAGGACCTGTGTATTAGTCCTGGTTATGCCACTTATTACTGGTGTAATCTTTGGCAAGCAACTTCTCTGGGTCTCAGTTTCTTCATCTGAAAAAATAATGGAATTGGACTAAAGGACTCCCATGTTTCCCTTTATATCTAAATCTATGATTTGTGATCTGTTCTCTGAACACACTCTGTGGTTTGCCATCCTATGTCTTCTTTCATGCCAATGTTACTCCTTCTACCTGGCATACCATACTTCTTTTTTCTACCTGTTGAAATGCTATGCCATGTTTAAGTCTAGACTCCCAGAAGTGATCACAATCTCCCTTGTATTTTATACTTCTTACTCATCTTTTCATTCATAGCACCTGGCACAGTGATAGGTGCTCAGTTTGTTGAAAGATTGAATAAAAAAATTGTCACAATAAACTAGTTATAAGAAAAAATATTTTTCTTTCTATGAGACATTTTCTCTAGCTATAAAACATTTGGTTTTCTAAAATGCAGAAACCAATGAAAATCATCATCAAACATTAAATACTAGTTGAATATGTCAGCTTCAAGCCCGAACGAAATTCTTCTTCTGGTTTCTGGGTCTTTTCATAAACCAATTGACCTGGGTTTTTCCTCCATTAGTGGAATCCCCGATGTGGCTCAGAGCTTTGTGGTCCCTCTGGGGCTATCTATTAGCCCCACAGATCCATTATCATCCATAATTCTTTTTAAAAACCAAATAAAATTTACTGCAAGATACCTGATCTATGTATTTCCTCTTCAGCTATAAGCATCTCCACATATTCCTTGCATTTTCAGCTCTTTACAGGGTCTACTTTTATGGCAATGTTCATGCACTTGTGGTTCAGATTTATACCTTTGGAAGGTAGAACAATGCACTGCTATCCTGACTAGAAAGGGATTAAAAAAACCCACAGGGATCTATGAATAGTTTTAAACTATTTGTGCTCCAACTAAATTTATATAGCTATGTAGTGAACTGAGGAATACATATGTTTCCTAGTTAAATTTGTAGTGTATAGAGTGCTTAGGTAGACCTGGAATCAGGAAATCATAAGTTCAAATCTGATCTCAGACACTTACTAGCTGTGTGATCCTGGGCAAATCTCCTAGCCTCTGTTCGCCTCAACTTCCTAATTGTAAAATGGGGATGATAATCTACTTCCCTGGGTGGTTGTGAGGATCAAATGAGACAATATTTATGAAGTGTTTAGCACAATGCCTGGTAGGTGCTTAATAAATGCGTATTTCCTTTTCCCTTTCTTCTTCTTATGACCGATGATGGAAAGAGAAATTATTTCCTCTGGAAAGTATGGCTGCATCACTCTGAATGTCTTTGTGTATGGCTGAATCCAGGGCAATGTAGAGAAGAGAAGAGAGGTTCAGGAACTGCATTCTCAAGAGTCGAACTCTTATTTCCCTCCCTTCTTCCTAAGTGACATCATCACTGGAATATCATTTCTGAAAGCCAGTTGCAGCTTGAAGGACAAACTGTATGTCTATGATTTTCATGGCGAAACCAAGGCTTTCTATGTCCTGGGTGTCCTCTCCCTGTTGTTTTTCCAGCTGAGTGGTGTTTACTGGGTTTGTCGCTTACGTAACATGCCCGCACTCCTCGTGTGTGCTGTGAGCTGATGATAAAATACCAAGTGGTATGGAAAAGGATCTAACAAATTGATAACCACTGAATTTTCTTATCTAGGCAAAAAAAAAAATCACTGTACCCAAAAGTCCATTCTGTAACAACAACAAAAACAACCAAGATTTACATTTTATGTATGTAATCTCATAACCATTCGGGCAAGTAGATACTATTATTATTCCCATTTTACAGTTAACGAAACTGAAAGAGACAGAGGTTAAATGACTTTCCCAGGCTCTCACAGCTGAGCAGAATTCAAACTCAAGTCTTCCTGAGGCACTGTATCCACCATGCCACCTAGCTGCCTTTGCAAAAAGGGCAAATTACCAATTATTTCGACTCAGAAATAATGAAAGATCAAGCCCTCTTAATCTCTTTTGTGTCATGGGCCCCTCTAGCAGACTGGTGAGGTCTTTCTGCCCTTCTTCAGTATCATGTTTTTAAATGCATGAAATAAAATACAAAGACTTTCAAATGAAACCAATTATAATGAAATGCAGTCATCGAAACATTTTTTAACTTATTAAAAATAAGTTCTTGGACTTTAGGTTAAAATCCCTGTTTTAGAGGTTATTTTTTTATATAAAAATATCTAACGAAAAGCAACATTTTCAACAAAGACCCCATCTCAATTGCATCAAAAATACCAGATTCAGTTGTAGTATAAGTGAAAGTGACTGAATTGTACTAACCCCTCAAATATGGTTTTGTTTTAATAAAAATGGCACCTTCTGCAGGCCTTCAAACACAGCATTATAATTAAAAGAGGGACACCATGCATTCACAGCAGATCTCCCTCATTTACAACGGAAATGTAAGGTCAATCAGTAAAACTTCAAGCCGTATTGTTCGTTCTTGGCAAACGTTAGATAAACAGAAGTTCCCTGGAAAATAGATCAGCGATGACTATAAAAGCCATTTGGTTCATACTGCAAGTCTTTCAATGTAAATCTCATTCCTTCTCTTCTTGTGTCTCTTTTCCCTCTTATATGTGTCCCTCAAACTGCAGTCCTTGTCAGTTTTATTGTGCCTCCCAAACTCTATCTGTATAATGGAGGAAGTCAGGTGGTGTCCTGGATAATCCCTGGATTCTGAGTCAGGAAAACCTGAGTTTGAGGCGCCTCAGAGCCTTGCTCATGGTGACTCGGGGCTTATTATTTCAACCTCCCAGTTGGCTCTGCTCACATAGGGTTATAGTAAGGCTCAAATGACATACTTTACTGTTATATAGATGTCGTCATTTTCATTGTTGTCATCATTGTCATCGTTGCTATGTCCGTGTAGTGCTAGGATTCATGAGTACCTCTTTTCTAACCAGAAGAAAATGTTGTCAATAACGTACATAACCTTAAATGCTGCCGATTGGAAGCCTTATTTCTAGTAGCCATAGGCCTCTAGAATTATCCTCATCAGGTCTAGGAAAACAACCAACCTTCCCAGCAGTTTTCTTTTGTATCTCTGAACTTCTGCATCATAGCATTGCCAGGGCTAGGAAGAATGGTGTGACAATTGCATAGTGTTCCCTCTTCCCACTCAATTCTGTTTCAAAGGGTCAGGATGACCTACAGTGTAACAAAATAAGCTCGTGGTACAGTTCAGTCAGATGTCCTCTGAGAAGCTAAGAAAAGGAGTAAAGGTGTCACAGTGTCATAAATGAGCCACCAAAATAAGTCATAAATGACAGCCACAGGAGAGACTTTTCCTGTTCAGTGGAAGACTACTTTTTCCTCCTGAAATCATCTTAGGCCATATCACTTGGGTCAATCATGTAAATGGCCAAAGGTCCTAAGAACTGGAAATTAGGATTCTTCTAAGAGAGGAATTTGATTAAAAATGGAAAACATAATTCAAGACCTCTGAACTGCACATTTTAATTTAATTTAAATTTTTTTTCACATGGAAGGATCCTGACCTCTGAGGCCCATTGTGTCTATGGAATTTTGGGACTTTGAAAATTCTAAGGTTGGATTAGTTAGTATTTTTACAGGTTGGCAAGTATATTTTAAAATCCATCATAGGCACACTTTACTTCATCATCTTTCACCCATTGATCCCAATCCCTACAAGTGGGAAAGCAAATCTGCCCTGCCAATGCATTCTATTAGGGCTAAGTAACCTGATAAAGTCTTCCAATAACAAAATCAGCCCTCAAATCCTTGCCTCCTGTCCCTAATGTATTCTTACAGTATACACACAACCTCTTGCTTGGGTTTGATTTTTTCCTCAGATATTTATCATTTGTGTGACCTTGGGTAAATCACTTGATCTCTCTAATTGTCATCGTAATCATCTGTAAAATAGGGAAAATAGCACCTGTTGTATCATAGGATGCGTCATATTGTTTACATCATTTGTAAAAGACTTTGGAAACCTGAAAGTGGAAGTTATAGTTTATTATTGCTTCCAAAAATCCTACTCTGATACCTCATCGTGACTTGTAGATAGCCCTCGGGTATTTTTTAAAAATTTAATTTTATTTCAATGGACAAAAATCTATTTTCTCCCCCACTTCAAAAACAGAAAATAGAAGAAAGGAGAAAGAAAATCTTTGTAATAAATGTGTATATTACAAAAGAAACATCTCATTCTGCACTATGCTTCCATTACTGTATGCTTCTTCATCCTTTCTCTGGAATCCTGGTTGATTATTACTTTGGTCAGTGTTCTTTTCAAAGTTATATGTTTTTATAGTTGTAATAATAACTAGCATTTATATAGCACTTTAAGGTTCGCAAAGCAATATATGTATGTCATCTCATTTGATCTAATAACCTGTGAAGTAGATGTTATTGAAACCCCCACCTTACAATTACAGTAACTGAGACTGGGAGAGGCTGAGTGACTTGCCCAGAGTCACATACTAGTAAGTGTCTGAGTCAGAATTGGAACTCAGGTCTTCTTGAGTTCTTCTTAACCACTGTACCACCTAGCTGCTTTATAGAAATTGTTTTCTGGTTCTTCTCATTTCACTTTGCATCAGTTCATATAAGTCTTCCTAAGTTTCTCCAAAACAATCCCTTTCATTATTTCTTACAGCAGAACAGCCTCAAAAGGTGCAAATAGCAAACCATTCATGCCTTCTTATACTAATTATTTTTGTCTGTGTCAATTCAGTCAGTTAATCAGTCAAAAAGCTTTTTATTAAACACGTAATTCCTGACAATTACAGCTGCCCAAAAGTGAAATTGGCTGCCTTGGGAGGCAGTAGATTCCTCTCACTGGAGGTCAAGTAGAGACTGTGTTATCAGTTGTTGATGATGCTCTAGGGAGTATTATTGGTCAGGAAAATGTATTTTTTTTTCCAGCTCTGAAATTCTATGATTCTTAGGATCTCAAAGGAAAGGAATACCCCTTTCTTCAATCCCTGTAATGTCTTTTTTAATGTGAACCAACGCCTCAAGAGCCTCCAGATTGTCTCTAAGCACTTCTTTTACTTTGTTGGCTCAGATTGCTATAGCTGGGAGAGCCCTTAGAGACCATCTAATCCAGATCACTTATTTTATGTAAGATAAAGCTACAATCCAGAAGGTTAAGTACTTCCCTAAAGTAAAATAAGTAAGAGAAATGGTATTTGAACTCAGATCATCTAACTCCAAACCTGTTTTTTCTATACACCATGTTATTCATTCATTCAATTATTCATTCATTCATTCATTCATCCATTCATTCTTCCATCCACCCATCCACCCACACATCCATACTGCCCAAGTCACTCCTGTGTGATGACACTGTAGTAGGCATTAGTGGAGACAAAGATAATTATTGAGGCATGTTCTTTGCTCTTACAGAGTTACACTCTAGCTGCTAGGTGGCGCAGTGGATAGAGCACCAGGCTGGAGGCAGGGAGACCTGAGTTCAAATTTGACCTCAAACACTTATTAGCTCTGTGACCCTGGGCAAGATATTACTTAACCCTATTTTCTTCAGCTTCCTCATTTGTAAAATGAGCTGGAGAAAGAAATGGCAAACCACTGGGTATCTTTGCCAAGAAAACCCCAAATACAGTCATGAAGAGTTAGTTGGACACAATTGGAACAACTGAACAACAGGAGATCATATGACACTTTTATTTTTTATTCTGACCTATGATTTCACTGGTGCAGGGAACTCTTGGTATGCCAATTTCCTCTCCTAATTTTAGCCAAAAACTCATCTGTAGCTTATAATCTTAGAGAGTTACCTGGGACACTTAATTGCCATGCTAGCACAGGCAGGGGCAAGATATGATGACAGAGGCTAATGCAGCAGATAGGAAATTACTTAGTGGATGCCAGAGTATAAGCCAGTGTGCCCTGCTGGAATGTGGGGTTGGTATGTGTGTGTGAATGGTACCGAGTAAGAGAGTTAGACATTAGTGTTCTCTGCTCTTAATTCAAAGCGGTGTTGCCCTGTTAGGCTTTTCGGTTTATTGGCCTGTGGGGACAGTGTTGCATTTTTCATATTTTGGGGAGTTTTGAGAGTTCGAGAAGACGTCTTGTAGATTATGTGTTGCAGAATTCCCAATGGCATCCTACTAAGAAATCTTATGTCCTTTTCCTATGCTTTAGGATGGATAGTCAATGTTTGCTCACCTGTTGACCACTTTTTCCTTGAAATTCTAATTTTGGTTTCCAAGAAAATGTAATACCTTGACTCTCTTTCCGCCTCTCAGACTACTCCGTTGTGTTTCTTATGACTATTCGTTCTTTTTCCTACTCCATTAATGTGGATATTTTTTCGTTATTCACTCTTTCACCCTCTGCTGCCTCCCCCCCCCCTCCAATCAATTGTCAAATCCTATGGTTTATACCTTCTTAATATCTCTTGCATACGCTTTCTTCTTTCCTCTGATATTTCGCCATCTTGGTATAGATAGGTTCCTCATCACCTCATGCCTGAACTACAGTAATTATCTTTTGCTTGGTTTACCTGACTCAAGTCTCTCTCTACTCTGGTTCGTTCTCTGTTCAGCTATCATATAGATCTTCCCAAATCCAAGTCTGACCACAATTCTCAAATGGATCCCTGTTTCCTTTAGGATCAAATATAAAATTCTCTATTTGGCTTTTAAAAACCTTCCATAATCTAGCTCCTTCTTATATTTCCAGTCTTTTCATATTTTCCTCCTCATTCTCCTCCCCTAGCCCTAATGTACTTTGAGCAGTGACACTGATCTCCTTGCTGTTCCTTGAATAGGACACTCCATCTCCCAGCTGGACAATTTCATTTGCTTCTCCCGCCCCCACCCCCCACCCCCCATGCCTGGAACCCTCTTTCTCCTTATCTCTGGCTCTTGGTCTATTTGACTTCTTTCAAATCTCAGCTAAAGTCCTGTTTTCTGCAAGAAGTCTTTCTTCATCCTCTTTAATGCTAGCACCTTCCATCTACTGACTACCTCAAATTCATCCTGTGTATATAACTTACTCGTATGTAGTTTTTTTGCAAGTTGTCTTCCCTATTAGATTGTGAGCTCCTCAAGAAGCAAGGATTGCATTTTGCCTTTCTTTGTCTCACCAGCATTTAGCATAATTACTGGAAAACGGAAGGTACTTGATAAATGCTAATTTATTGATCCTCTGACTATAATTCTATCCTTAGCTTGTTTTCTTTTTATTTTCCTACAGTTTCACCCCTTTTAAGATTATGAGCTCCTAGAGTTTTCATTATGACTTCTACGCATTTGACTCCCAAATCTGTCTGTCACCTTTTACTTCTTCCTTAACTTCCAACATCCTGCTGGGCACCTTTACTTAGATGAACTATCAGTACTAAAAACTCAGTGTGACTGTAATTAAATTAATCATCTTTCCTTATAAACCAACACCTGCTATTGATTTCTATTTCTGTTAATGACAGATTCTCCAAATCACAAAATCCTGAAACTTTATAGTTATTTTTGCATCTGTTCCCTTCATGTCAAACCAGTCACCTTATCCTGGTGATTCTAACTCTTTATGTCTCTCAAACCTGTCACTTTTATTATAGACACAGTACCTTAGGTTAGGTCGTCATTTTCTCTGACCCAGACTATTACGATGACCCCTCTGCCTAACCTGTTCTCACGTCTAGCCTTTTCCCATCTTTGTATCATACCAGATAAATCCTCTCCAGACAAGTTGTGATCAGGTTACACCTCCTTGCTCCCCTGCTCCCAACTAAAAGAACCTTCATGGATTCCTTACTGTTCCCCAAGTGACGTCCCAAATCCTAAGTATAGAATTCAAGTACTTCTAGAATTTAGCCCCCACCTACCTTTCCAGACTGGCTTTCCATTGCCCAGAATGAACAAGCATTTCCAAGTGCTTATTATGTGTAAGCTGTTTTTCAGAAGCTGTAGATACAAAGATGAAAAAAAAAAAATGAAAGTTGCTGCCATTTCTTACACATTGGTTAAACTAAGCTATTCTTCCCCCAGAACATCCTCATCACTTTCCCACCTCTACACTTTTGTTAATGCTGTTCCTTTTAGCTGTGTTGGAAGAAAGTCTAATTCTCCATATCAAAATCCATCCCATAGTTCAGGGTCTACAGAAATGCCATATCCCTAAAAATGATTGATTTTTGTTGTTCCTGTTGTTGTTTTCAGTGGTACCTGACTGTCCATGACCCCATTTGGTATTTTCTTGGCAGAGATTCTGGAGTGGTTTGCCATTTCCTTCTCCATCTCATTTTACAGATGAAGAAACTGAGGCAAACAGAGTTAAATGACTTCCCCGGGATCACACAGCTAGTCTGAGGCCACATGTGAAATAAGGAAGATGAATCTTTCCATCTCCATGGTTCATTTCTCTATCTGTTGCACCACCTAACTGCTCATCTTTTGTTTTATATCACCTTAATTTCCAAATACATTCTTACTTCTTCTTTGGTTGGAGAGACAAAGAATTTTTTTAAAAAAAGAGAAGAAAAACAGATCAAAAAACCAAATAGCACATTGACTGAACCTGAAAGTAGATACAATATTTTGCACCTCCTCCACCTTTCTAAAGGAGAGAGAAAGGTACATTTCCCCACCTCTTCCCTGGGGTTAAAGGTTCAGTTTCATTTTATTGTCTTTCTCTTTACATTTTTGTGATGACTGTGTATGTTGTTTTCTTGGTTCTGCATATTTCATTCTGTATCAGTTCATATAATTATTTGCATTTTTATAAAATATTTATATTTATGGTTCTTATAGCACAGTGACATTCTATTACGTTGGTATACCAGTTTTAACTGTGTCCCAACTGATGAAAATCTACTTTGTTTCCTTCCTGTTCTTAGCACCCATAAAACATACTGCCATGAATATTTTAGTGTATATGATACCTTATTTTCTATCTTTGACTTACTTAGTATGTATTTTTGGTTTTCTGGGTCAAAAGGTATGTACATTTTAGTAACTTTTTTTTTTAGCATAATGCCAAATTGCTTTCCAGAGTGTTTTGACTAGTTCATGGTGATTCCAACAGTGAATGATTATGCCTGTCTTTCATATCTTCTCCAATATCTACTATTTCCATCTTTTGTCATCTTTGCACATTTTCTGCGTGTGAAGTGAAACCTCAGAGTTCTTTTGGTTTGCATTTCTCTTATTTCTCATAATTTACAGCAATATTTTATGTGTTTTTAGTAGTTTTCAACTCTTTTGAGAACTATTTATTTATTTCCTTTGGATCCTTATCTATCAGGGAATAGCAATTTGTCTAATAATATAAAAAACGTTTGATCCATGAAACCTACCTAAGGTATTGTCACCTGTCAGAAATAACATTTCTTCTCTGAACTAAAAACACTGTTTGCCTCTTTTACAATTATTATCACATGTGCCTTATAGTTATTTATGAGCATCATTTCCCTTATAAGTTTTTAAGCTTCTTGAGGTAAAGACTGGACCTTACTCATATTCGTTATCTTATAAAGCACCTAATAGACTGTCTTCCACCAAACATTCACACACTAAATGTTTGTTTAATGAAGAATATAAGGGAATAAAATTATTGACCAATACAGTGCATTTCCCAGAAAAGAGTAATGTGAAATTTAAGCGGAGATTATCTTTTAAAATATATTTCATTATTTTTATTTCTTTTATTAGATTTATATTTTGAAGATGGTTATATTTAAAGTCCTTGAAAATTAGACAACTCATCTCCCATATGCATCATAGTATATTCTATGACTGATGCTACTACTGAGATGATTTTGTTCAGCAATTACTGTGTATGGACCTGAGACAAGGTGTTCAATGGGGAAATATATATATATATATATATTCATATAAGGTGTTCACCAGTGTCAGATGATATCTTGTATAAATACAAAGAAAACCAGGATTTTCTGTTGATATAATTCTTCAGATGTTCTTATTGTCCTTCCCTTATTGTTTACTAAATTCAAACCTTGGTCAATTTATTTAACTTGTCTAGGCTTTGTTTCCTTATCTAGAAAATGAAAAGTGTGGATAGGTAAGCTGTAACACCACTTCTAGTTCTGAACCTTACTAATATATTTTAGTGGAAGACATATTAATGCAAAAAGTGACTGACTGATCTATGCTGAGAGGAAAAACAAAATGGATGAAAAATGCATGTTCTTCAGATAATGACAGAAATCTCTTTTCTCATAATCAGTTTTTAGTTGTGTAAACTCAAAAGCTTATGTTTTATAGTTATTCTTTAAATGAACATATTTATCCACTCATTCTTTTTTTTTTTAATATTTGTTTTATCCTTTGAAAGATTTCTAGAGCCACCACTTCTCTTTGAATTTCATTTAGTTTTCTCAGTTCAAATTTGATCTTGATTTTTCAAACAAATACACCATGGAAAAGAGAAATAGGATGGCCAGCCTTTCATATGTCTTCTTCAATCCTTCCTGGGATAAAAGCCATCCTGTTGATGGCTTTTATCAAGTCATTACGTTACAGATAACCCAAAAGCAATGGAAAAATTCATGGCTGGCATAAACAGCTGGAAGGAATGTTGCCAAGCATGATTTTGACAGTGAAAATGAACTAAGACATGTTAATGAAAATAGGAAATATATGACCAGAAAAAGAATTAGGTCATGAAGCTAGAAGTAGCCAGAATAGGAAATAATAAACATACAATCTGAATGGTACCCAAGTACCTTGACTAGACTTAAAAGGAACTTGTTGGGTAATATGATTTCATAGAGAAGAAAATACGGGCAAAATTGCACAAGATGAAAAGGCATGGATGGATTATAGAGGCTGCCCCTGATTTTCATGACTTTTTATTCTGCATTTTCTCTTATTAACCAGACAAATGCAGCTGTGCATTCCCAAATAAAATTTCATGTTGTAGTGATGTCTCCTAGAATACATATTCAAAAGCAGAAATTTATATGTGACTGTAAGATGCATTCACATCTATAGTGCTAGATGTCCATCAATGTTTAGAAAATTAGGAGAGCTGACATGTCTTCTGAATCTCATTGCTTATTGAATTAACTTTCCTCTGGAGGAGATCTTAGCACATCAAAAAATTGTTTGAAACAATTAGCTTTGGAGACAATAGAGTACAAAGAATGGCAAGTAACCACTCTATCAATCTTAACAACAACAAAAAAACAGAGAGATGTGCAACATTCCCTAATCAAAACAGCCCATCAGTTAAGCAAACGAGTGCATTGAGAAAAAGAATAGTCAAGAGAGGTACAACCAATTTAGTAATAGACGCATATTTTCTAGAACGTAGATACAGTCATGGGGCAGGTGGGTGGTGCAGGAGATAAGGTGCTAGGCCTTGGAGTCAGGAAGACTCATGTTCCTGAGTTCCAATCTGGCCTCAGATACTCCCTAGCTGCGTGACCCTGGGCAAGTCACTTTACCCTGTTTGCCTCAGTTTTCTCATCTGTAAAAGGAACTGGAGAAGGAAATGACAAACTACTTCGCTATCTTTGCCAAGAAAACCCCAAATGGCACCACAAAGAGTCTGGCATGACTGAAAACAACTGAGCAACAACAAAAGATACAAGCACATTAGGATCTGTACTCAGAGGCTTATATAATTATATAAACCTCTCAGAAAGCCGCTGTCATCCACTGTCTCCCTGTGTGTTTGCACGTCTCCCAGAGTGACCATTTTGACACTATTAACGATCAGTGTAGAAGCAACCAATCATTTTAGGGAGAAAAATATTGGTTTATATAATTTTATTTCATTTAATCAATACATTGCTTCTCTAACCCAAAGTAGCCTGTAATTTTGATATTGTGTAGACACTTTTTGAGTGTGTAGATAGGGCTTAATGCAAAGAGATGGATTTAGGAAGTGAATTTAAAAAAATATCCTAGCTTTGTTATCTTGTAGCAAAAAAAGGTCAGGTATAGTTGCCTGATAAAAGTCCCCTTCTCTTTATGTTTAAACACCAGGCAATATTACCATCCATATCCTATCCACCAAAGGACCGGGTCCTGGGAATTTCCCTGCTAACCCTAGCTACCTCCCCCCACCCCATTCTAGAAGTAGTACTGGGGAAGCACCAAGCCTTATGTGGTTCTCAAGGAGATGATGGCCCTGTATTCCCCCATGGATAGATTTCAGAGGCTCTCTGAACTTGGCTAGGAAAGAAATGACATCTTTATTTTAATTGATCACTAACTAAAATTTAGCATTTCTTTCAATTATTTAAAAGCCTTATTCTGAAAAGAAGTCCTTAGGTTTCACCAGATTACCAGAGGGGTCCATGACTCAAAAAATATTAAGAATTTTTGTCTTAGACCCATATTTCCCCAAATAGTATCTAGGCAGGCTTCAAACCTAGGAATTCTAGAAAAGACAGTTTTAGCTGCATTAGCTGATCTGGGAGTAAAGAAAGATAAGCCCAGTCCCAAAGCCCATTGGTATAGGACTCTCTCCTCATTGGTGGAGATGAACGCTCCAGATCTGCTGAGTTACCTTGCTTCCAATGGGAGAATTCCTTCACTCTCTTGTATAGTGTATATTCTCCTATTCATATTTTCTTTGATTTCTGTTTTGCTGTGGTTTAGATAAATGACTTTCTTTGCTGTTTGCTCTTTATGTTCATTCTGAACTGGTTTTTGGAGGGAAAGGGATATCTAAAGCCTTGGATACAAAACTTGGGGTACTTCTTTCCCTTAGACTAATAATATATAAGGTAGCAGAGAGATATAATTCTAGCCTAGTAACCCCTCTCTCTGACAAGAGCAGAATGGTCACCTTCTGGCCCCAACATCCTATTTCCTTTCTTAGAAGGAAATAAAATCTCTCTTGGCAAAGGGTGTGGGGAGAAGAGACTAGAGATGTCTATTCTGCCTCCCTTCAAGCCATATGTGTTACATGTAGGTGGGATGGTCAGCCCTGCTTCATGTGGGTTAAGTGACTTGCCCAGGGTCATACTGGTAGGAGGTATCTGAGACCAGATTTGCACTCAGGAAGATGAGTCTTCCTGACTCCAGGCCTGGCACTCTATTGCACCATTTAGCTGCCAGTTTAGTAACACATTGCCATCCAAAAACAGCCTAGCTAAAATCAGACAATTCATTAACAGAAAGCTGACTGCCATATAATGAGTATTTCTGGCCATAGCAAACCATGAAAATATCTGCTAATTTGTATAGGAAGTATCTACCCTAGGGGAACCATGATCTTTTAGAATAGGGAAGGACATAAAGATACATATACATATATACATATATATGCACACACACACACACACACACATATATAATATTACCAATCTATCTCCATATATACATTATACCTATCCATATATCTAAATAGGAGTCCCTCTGTCATGTTATCTAACATATATAGGGCATTGTTTCCATATTTATTTTTTCAATTAATAAAGTTGCACCCTTTGTAGTTATAACTCCATGGGGTATAACTGCAAAATTTAAAACATTCTATTAAAATACATAAAGCAAAACAGCAGCAATTAAAGCAGCTTATATGAAAAATATTAGTTTTAAAAATGCTGCTTTATTAAGGAAGATTAATATATAGAGACATACATATATACACACATACATATATGTGTATATATGTTCATATATGAGTAGAGAAAATCTATAGAAACTTTTAATGATATTAAAAATCATTGTTTATGTCATGGATATAAGATAGGAATTTGTACTTCCCCCATTTTAACCTTCCTCTTTTAACTTATCATGTGATCTCCCATTATTAAGCTTTTAAACATCCTTTTATTTTACCATCATTAATTAGGTAATTCTCAAAGTGTCCCTGAGAGATGGATCAATATTATCTTCTAACTAAGTATTTTTTTTGACCACTTGAGCATAGTAACTGCACCAGGAGTGTAGGAATATAAACCTAACAGTTAAATGCGGTCTTTCCTAAGGAGAGAAATCTATCCCTTGTGTGTTACTGTATAGAACAGTGGTTCTCAATCTGTGGGTTATGTTCAATTTGCAACAATGAAAATACATCCTGCATATCAGATATTCACATTACAATTCATAACAGCAAAATTACAGTTATGAAGTAGCAACAAAAATAATTTTATGGTTGGGGGTCACCACAACATGAAGAACTGTATTAAAGGGTCGTGGTATTAGGAAGGTTGGGAACCACTGGTATAGAACCATACTCATCCTGCATTTCTCATCTGTACAGTCAGGGGCCCAATGTGCTGAAGTCAGAGAGGCTTTGTATGTGTCTTTCCTGTTTGTGGACAGCGTTTTAGGTTCTGGCGTGAGTCAAGTCAGGGAAAGGATAGGAACTAAACCTGTGACTTCATTGGAATAGGTAACTCCATAAATGAAGAAATCCTCTCTGCTAATGCAGGAAGGCACCTTCTCTACAACCTACTTGATTGAGTTGCTTAGAACAGACAAATCAAAACGAGGACTGCTGACCAGTAGCTGGCAAAACTCCTGAGAGTGACCTGAACTAGATTAAAATGTAGTTTGGAAGTGTTTAATAAAATAAATAAAAATACACTGTAGACAATGCTAACTTGTGGTTTTCTAAGTCAACATTTGACCTACAGGGATCAGGTTTCTATTTGAGTTTGACACCACTGCCTAGAGCACTCGGAGGCTGAGTGATTTGCTCAGGGTTCCACAACTAGCAAGTGTCAGAGGAAGTGTTTGAACCTGGATCTTCCTGATTTCAAGGCTGACTCTCTATCCACTGTGCATGCCATGAAACCTACCAATTAATGAAAGGTAGATATCATAATGAAGAGAAAGAGAAGCTATTTCTGTTTCCTCTCAGTGAAATGGACAGTAAATGGACCCTTACCTCTTCAGGAGTATGCTGAAATATCTCCTATTGCTTTGAGAGTGCTGACTGTGAAATTTTCAGTTTGAACATTTACATCTTACAAATCAACAGCACTAAAAATCAAGGTTTGAGTTCATATTTTGTTTCTTGTTTAGACTTAAGAAAGCTGTGGAGAAAACATTAATAATGGAAATTGAATTTAAGCATGTTAAATGTGTCAGTTTTTTCCCCCTTCCAAAGCCAGTTATTAAATATTTTCTAGCACACTCGCTTGTCTTAGGTGATTTTAAGGGCATATAGTGTCAAGGAACGTATACTATAAGAAATTTGAGGAAAAAGAGATCTTGTTTGACCTTTGTAATCTAGAATGGCACCAGATAATAGTTCAACTCTACTTTGTCTGAGAAGATAGGAACAGAGAATTTTGTCACTTTCTGTTAAAAGCAACTCCACTTAATTCTTTCTTATTTATTCTTAGTTTTATAAAATTTATGCAAAACCTTTTAATTTTATGTAAATCAAAGTTATCCATTTTAACTTTTTTTGTGATCCTCTCTATTCCTTGTTTGGTCGTGAAATGTTCTTGTATTCAGAGATCTTTCATTTTAAAATTCACATTCTTTTTGGACAAAGCACTTGCAGGTAAGGGTGTGATAGATATCCTTAGGGAAGAGAAAGAGAGAAAGAAAGAAGGAAAAAAGAAAGAGAAAGAAAGGAAGAAATGAAGGAAGGAAGGAAGAAAAAGAAAGAAGAAAGAAGGAAGGAAGGAAGGAACGAAGGAAGGAAGGAAAGAAGGAAGGAAGGAAAGAAGGAAGGAAGGAAGGAAGGAAAAGGAAGAAAGTTGTATTGCTCAATTGGCGAATTCCAATTTGGTCCCTAGCAGACAGCTCCTTTGTACTCACAGAGGTTGTTTGTCCTTCATTTGGGAAAAGGATCATGCCATTGGGGAGGTGATGCCATGACATGAAAGTGAATTGGATTAAGTGACGGAGGGCTGTGCAAATTCAGCAGACTCACTTCCTCTTGACTCTACATATTTGTTACAAGAAATTTTGTATTTCTTTTCTTTTCTCCCAATAGGGTGGGAAGAGGGAGGGAGAGAAATACATTTCTCATACCATTATTATTATTATTTTAGATAGAGACATAGGGAATATGTGCTACAGATATATGTATGTAAAAGTATATACTTTTAGATGAGGTCAGTCTGTTCTTAGTTTTATAAATTCTACTGTTTTACTTTGTTACAAGAGCCTTCTCATGAAGTAAGAATAATCTATAAATGTTTGTAATGTTAAAAAAATAATAAAACCGCATATGACAATAAAAATTTTAAAAAACACAGATTAAGGGTTCAGAATTCCTGGATTCTGTTCCTTGCTCCATGCTTTCTTTGTTACATTATGTGGGGCAAGTCACTGGGTTCTTGCTCTATACATTTCTCAAGAGTAATTGTTGCCAGCAGATAATGTTGGTAAAGTCCATGGATAGAAAGTCTTATATGTGGAAGAGAGGATGTATTGTCATGTCAGTAAAATGGGAATAATAGCACCACTTTATAAAGTGCTTTGGGGCCCTTGGAGGAAAGATATTACTGAATGTAAGTATGAAGTTACAAAGAAAACTCAAAATGAAGGATGCTTTGGTGGCAACTGTTTTAATAACATGTTTCATGGGGACAGGTAAACTTGCAGTATTTCAGAAAAATGAATGTTGCTACTTAATGGCAAAAGCTGTCCAAGCGTAATCATTTCAGAGAGTAGTTCTCTTCCTGGACTGAGCTGGGCTGCAAAAAAAAAAAGGCCCTGGTGATTCTCCAAACAGGTGGGAACTCTGCACGATGGGAATCTTGATCCCTGTCTGTCGATTCAATTCAACAGTTCCACAAACATGTTAGGTACTTGCTACACCAAAATCATATTCACCCTTCGTGGTCCAGCTCAGGTGTCATGTCTTCCACTGAACCTTCCCTGACTACCTCCAGCAAGAAGCAATTTCTTCTACTATTGAGACCATATGGCAATTTGTTCTGGTCTCTGTCTGGGAATTTGTAAGACAAAACTAACTGCTTTTTTATTTGAGTGTCTGTCTGTAGAAGCATCTTGTCTCCCATTCTAGATCACTAGCTGCTTTTTGGAACAGTATCCGCCATTTCTATAGTTCTTTACAGTTTACAAAGCACTTTTCTTATCGTGAGCCTGTGAGATGGAGTAACGTGTGTTTATGCCCCCCATTTTTTTTTCAAACTCAGAAAGACAAAATGACTTGCTATGGCCACAGAGCTTCTAAGTATCAGAATCTGGATTTAAACCCAGTCTTCTGGATTCCTAGTCCCACACTACCACCACTGTATTACATTTGTGTTTGTCTCCCCAAGTCTAAATGTTGTGTTTTGCACAGACTGGATGATCAGCAATAGATGAGTGGCAACGTGGGGGGCATAGTTTGTTATGGCTCATGGATATCTGGCAGATCTATAGTTGACCTTACACCAGGTGTACTCACATCAAAGGTAACAACTTAAAGGTGGGCACATGCCTTTATTGGAATTTCTGTGATAATGCCAATTTTTGCTTAAGAAAGTAAAAAACAATAAGTGAATCCCTTCTAAAAAGAAGAGAACAGAAAGTAGTGTTTGGGCCCACCCAAGTCCTTAATTTTTACCAATGCTTAGGGGATGCTTTAGTTTTAGGATGTGGAGTGATGGAGTGTTGATTTCTAGAATACCACCTTCCTGTCTTGAGCACAATATCAAAGGGAAGGAGGCCTTCCTGAGTGAGCTTCCTCCCATGCTGTGACTCACTGAAGGTCCATTATTAACCCCACCAATTCATGTCCAAGTGGCATCAATCACTTGGGTCACACAATGCCTGACTGTAAATTATGACATTATCTCTGAGTGGGAAGGTGATAATAATAATCACACAGAAAAAAGAAAGAAAGAAAGAAAAAGCTCCCAGCCTGGCCCCAGCAGGGTGAGGTCCTTAGCAAGACCTGTCATATTTGTTTTTAACATGAAAGACTCGGTTGTTCCCTTGCAGGTCCATACATCACTGGACCTGTCATGGGTTTCTGTAGGACCAGTTGACAGAGCTCAGAATGGCAGCTGCTGGATGGCTTTGGGGAGCCTGACTCAAGGAACAGTTGCTGGGGTACAGGGACTGCAAGTATTCTGCTAGAGACTGACATCCTGTTGTGCTGTCCCGCCACTGCCCTCACTAAGTCACGACGAGAAGTAAACTGCTGTCACGGAGATGAAAGGCCCCCTTCCTCTGATCTCTCCACTACAAAATTACTTCAGTGCCACACTGTATTTTATGTCAATACCTATTTTATTTTTCAAAATTGAAAAAGATATAAGTACATTGTTCCCTGAATTCCTGATGCTCTGGGTAACCTAGCAACTCAGTATACCCCATAGCACACAACACGATGTCATCATGCAATACATTCGACTAACAAGCCAGCAACACAGATTTCCCTTGCAGATGATTTCGATCAAATTGGAAATTAATCACTGCTATTAATTTCAAAAAAATTAAAACCACTCCCTTTTCATTTCTTAATGCAAGAATTGTAGGGACTACTCTTTGGTTTTAATTGTGCAAGGGGGAGAGAGAGAGAGAGAGAGAGAGAGAGAGAGAGAGAGAGAGAGAGAGAGAGAGAGAGAGAGAGAGAGAGAGAGAGAGAGAGAGAGAGAGAGAGAGAGAG
>CM053580.1:232936969-232969425 GCA_028627135.1 Pseudochirops cupreus | reverse complement strand
CAGGCTGTTTAGCTATGCCAACACTGCCCCCAAATCTTTGCAGAGGTCTTCCAGGGAGCCCTCTGGCAAAGCTGGAATGAGTGTAAGGGTCAGGAAAAAGTTCAAGGAGCTTTGGCCTGAAAGGAGGGAGGGGAGCAAGGTCATGACGGAGAGCAAGGGACTTGACAGAAGAATAGAAGAGATTGGGAGGAAAGGGATGGACAAGTGATCAAGACAGAGGCACTGGCAGAACAAAGGAGACAAGGGAAAATCCCTGGAAAGAAGGGGAGAGAGCACCACATACAAAAAAGGATAGCAAGATGGGCAGTTGTGGTGGCAGGGGTGGGGTAGGGAGGGATTGAGGGGATGGTATATTTTTTTGGTTGTTTTTGGCAATGGAGGGGAATTTCTAAAGTCAGTGCTTTAAAGAGCCACGTCCCTGAGCTAACATGGTGAGCTCTGTCTAGCTGGCTGGACTGTCATTTTGACCTGTTCATTTGCTTACTCACCTCTTTGTATTTCCTAAGAAATTACCTATTTAGTTAAGAAAACACATTTTCATGATTGTTCCTCGTGAATAATTCACTGCTCCCTCTTTCTCCTTCCCCTCCCTCCAAAAGCAATCATTTTAATTTGGTGGTTTCTTTTCTGAGCCATTGGAACTTTAAGAAGCTTTCTCGACTGTCTAAGAACTCAGACCTCAAAAGGAGCCCTTGAACGCCATGCTGTTTCTCTCCTTAGCAAGTCACCTCAGTCTGAAGAACTAAGGGCCTTTCATTTTGAGTACGTCCTGCGGCTTTTTAATAATCTGCAAGTGAATTAGGCATTTTAGCCTCTAGGTTACAGCTGTTGCAAATAATGTTTTCTCCCAATCATGAAGAAAATATCTTAATACTTTTGGAGAAGCTAAGTAACCTGTTATGTGAAAATGTGCCCGGTGTCCATCTAAATTGAATTAACCTAATTTGCTGTTATCAATGGAAGGCACTTCTGGAAATATTACTTTTTAGAGAGCACCTTTCACTTGTCCAACTGTCTAGCCTAGTTTTGTAAGCAGTTTGGCATTTTGAAAGAAAAAGGACCTGGTTCCTCTGTGCTTGCATACGGTACTGATTAAGAGGCAGACCATGAGGTTGAACAATGCTGCCACTGAGGACCTGACCAGCTGGACCCTAAAGTCTCATTGTAGTACAGCAACATATAGTGGCAGGCAGCCAGGTGGTTCAGTACAGAGAGTGCTGGGCCTGGCACCAAGAAAACTCTTCTTCATGAGTTCAGATTTGGCCTCAGACACTAACTGTGTGATCCTGGGCAAGTCACTTTACTTTGTTTGCCTTGGTTTTCTCATCCACAAAATGAGCTGGAGAAGGAAATAACAAATCACCCCAATGTCTTTGCCAAGAAAAATTCCTCCTAAATAGGGTCATAAAAAGTCAGACATGACTGAAACAATTCAACAACAAGTACATAGTGAAGGGATGATGGAATTGAAAAATGTGAATATATGTTCAGGTCCTGGGCTAGATCGTAAAAGAGTAATCTGAATTTTCAAATCAACTGCACCCTGAAAGTTGCATTTGGATTTATAAGATTAGAAGTATGCTATCGCACAGAGGGGCTCTCTCCTCAGTTGATTCAAAGTATGAATTTAAACAAAAAACCCAAAAGAAACACATTAGCATTTGTGTCCCCAAACGCATGTAAAAGCCAGACCACCCATGGGGCCTGTGTTCTTGTCCAAGCTGCGCTGGAATGACCTGTGCACCGGAGGGTTTCTGTTGCTGAGGTGATGGGGCGTGAGGCTGGGCCAGACAACTACATTCTTAATGTTCAAGATTCTTGGGGTGGGGGTGCAGTCAGGGAGGGGAAGGTGGTCGGAGAATATGTACTACCCAGTGACTCAGAATGGTTCTTTTTAATTCGTAAAAGTATTTGATTTCAGAGAAAGTGTTTCTTTAAGATTACAAGAAAAGGAGACTAACAGGATACTTAATTTAAAGATGGTAACATGCCCAAGGATGTCACAATTATGTCTATGTAGTGCTCAAACAGCAGAGTTGAGGCAATCATAATACGGCTTCTGAATGTTCAAACAGCTGGCACCATTGGCAGTAGCATGGTGTTGTGGAGCTAGAGCTAGAAGTCCTGGTTTCTTGCTTACTAGCTGGGTGACCTTGGAAGTCAGTCAAGTCACTTAAGGTATCTAGGGCTTACCTTCTTAATTTAAAATGGGGATAATAATGCTTGAATTGGTTGGTTATACAGGTGAGAATAATGAAGTCCAGAGAGGTTAATTGACTTTCAAGGACAGGACCCTGTGCCTACAAGCTGTTTTGCCTGGATATGTAGGTCCAGTCAAAGAAAGTTTTGTTCATTGCAGACTCCATAGGGCAGTGGTTCTCAACCTTCCTAATGTCACGACCCTTTGATACTCGTATGTGGGTGTATCTGCATGTGGGCAGACCCGCCTGGAGACGGATAGAGGAGTGATGTCTCGGTTCCTAAGACCATCGGAAATACATGTTTTCCAGTGGTCTTAGGCGACCCCTGTGGCCCCTGTGAAAAGGTCATTTGACCCCCAAAGGGGTCACAACCCACAGGTTGAGAACCACTGCCATAGGGTGAGAAGCTAACTTTGGGCATGCTTTTAAAATGAAGAGATTATGATAACAATGAATGCCATATTTTCATGACCTTGAATCCCACATTACAAAATTTGGGTTACAAAAAAGCAGTATTCTTACTGTCTCAAAAGCATCATAGAGCTAGAAAGGGAGCTCAGAGATCAAAATCATGGGATCATGGTTTTTGAGCCAGAGGTGACCTTTGAACCATCTAATCCCACTCCCTCGTTTTGCAGATGAGGAAACAGAGACCTCAAAGTAAATTGATTGCTCAAGGTAATCACTGGTTCTGTCACTTATTGGTATCACAATACAATTTGGAATAATAAAACTGGATATTTTTCTGATAGTATTGTAAAACATGCTAAAAAAAAAGAAAGAAAGAAAGAAACCAAAAAACCAGGAATAACTTTCTGCTACTCCTGCTTTTTCATCAGAATTGGCTTAAATCCATACTGGAACAACATGCAAGTTTTTACATATTGAAAGGAAAATTGTCTCTCCTTTCCCCCCAAAAGTGGAGAACATTTGGCTTACCTGTGTTGTGAAGACTCTAAAGGGATGTGGAATGAGAATGTTGGGGGAATGAGACAGAAGCCCTGCAAAACAAACACTTCTGTTTTGTATGTGGGGGTCATGCAGCAGTGGGGGAAGCACCCCTAAAATCTAGGGTGATATTTACCTGAATCACTTTGGTATGTGTGAAAATGAATAAATGATGAAGAGTGAAAGTACCTGAGACAAGATGCAAGACATCCAGATTTATAAGACGCAAGGTGAAGTGAACAAGATGGCCTAGAAGATGGACAATTCAGGCAAAATCATCTTTACTATTTCTTCAGTTACCTAGCAATTCAGACAGAGAAATATTGTGAATTTTTTTCCCCTGAATTATCCAGGAAACTTAGCATAGGCCTTTTATTTCCTTTCAAGTGAGCAATAGGCATCAAGGTGACCTTGCCTGGGGAAGAAATTTATTTTTTTTCTTTAAAAAGGTAATGATATTCATTTCAAATCAAAACAATAAAACCTCCAAAAAATCAAATTAGGACATTAAAAATGGAGAAATACATACATGGATATATATATATATACACATATATTTGGAAAATTATCATATATGATATGTAATAATGGTATACAGTATGTGAAAAATTCAGGGCACTATTAAAGAGGCACTTTTTTGCCATTGAATTTCATTTAAAGATTTTATTTTGTCCTTAAAAAGAAGCTATGTCCATAACTGAACTATGTGGAACTTTTCATCATTTTTTTATGTGCATCTGAATCATGTGAGTAAAAAGACCAACTATTTAATGTATATGTAGATAATGGAAGTCATTAATTCATATTGTTTTAAATTTTTTATTTAGGGTTTTTCATTTATAAATCACAAAGTAGTCCATACTGTTGGCCAAGGTAAAAAGAGAATCCTGACTTCCAACATGAAGCCTAATCTTGGGCCATACTGTTATGAAAGTGTGTTACTTTCCTGATCTTTTCTTTATGTACCATGTAATTTCCCAGGGACTGATTGGTTAATAGATGAATGTTTGTATAAGCTTTTCTAATAATTCATAATACCATCATTTGGAGTTGTCTAATTTATAAATTCTCTGGAGTTGTCTAATTTATAAACTCTGAGACATCTCCCCATATGTTTTTCTAAAATACTGAAGATAGAAGCTTGGTTCTGTGTTAAAGGTAGATTTAGCTGTTTTGTGAGACTTTGACCCTTATTTTCCAGCGTAAGGTAATTAGTACTCCTTGAAGTCAAATTGGATATAGCACACTGTTTAATCTTCGGACAAAGTGTGATTAATGGTGGGATTCATAGCTTTGTTTGAAAAAAATTTTTTTTAATAATTTGTTTCAATGTAATTGGTTTCCCTCCTAATCTAAGGTATTTTACTTTACGCATTTAAAAAATAAAATGGAGAAAGTACTCACAGATTTCACTGTCATAAAGTCTCAATGGCACACAAAAAGTTTAAGAACCTCTGATTTAATTAATGCAGAAATATTCTGCCATGTACGTCCCTATTCAGGTTCACTAGCTGGTCACTCCAAACAATACTAGACACAGGCTAACAGGGTTAATTTCTGACCGACACATGTAGATTTTCTTGGTCGATAGCACGATAGTGGTTGAAAATTGCCCCATGTGTTGCAGAGGGTCCACTTTGGTGGCTTCCTTTCAATCCAGTCACCATCATCTGACACACTGCTGCTACCTACAGGCTCCACAGCCACACTTGCCTGACTTGTGCAAAGTGTGGGAACAAGCACTGAGCTGGGTCAGAGGGCATGAAGCCAACGTAGCTACA
Organism: Pseudochirops cupreus; assembly: GCA_028627135.1. NCBI lineage: Eukaryota > Metazoa > Chordata > Mammalia > Diprotodontia > Pseudocheiridae > Pseudochirops > Pseudochirops cupreus. The sequence goes on along the minus strand of CM053580.1, from coordinate 232,964,495 downwards.
TGCATGTCTCGGCTTTTGTGCAGGCCCTGGATTATTCCTACTTTATGCAGATTTATCCTCTGTGAGATCCAGATTGTGCCATATGGGATTCCTGTGTATTACTAGCTAGGACACATGCCTGTGGGAAATATTCTAATGAAGGACAGGCATAGGCGGTGCTGACTAACAGTAGCTTTTCCCAGGAGATATTTGCACACAGTAGAGGATTTTACGAAGGGGGGCTTAGGGGTTAGGTCTAGGGGCAGAGACATTCTAGAGTGTCTGGGAAAAGAGTATGTGTGTCTGGGTCTTTATAGGGTGTGTATATGGAAATGGGAAGATTCAAGAGGGAAATTTTCTAACTGAAAATAATTTATTGTGTATCCTCCTTTGTATTTTTCTCCCCCATTCTTTTTCTTCTTGCTTTCCCTCTCTTTTATTATATGTCTTCTTATATGTTTGCCTTCTTTATTCTTCATGTTTTTTTCCCTTCTATCTAATTTCGCTTAATTTTAAAATGCTACAAAAATTGTTAAAATGTTTGAATTTTCTCTCAGTTTCTGTTGCTTCTCTTTTACTTCGACACTTTTTTCTAATCCTGCCCTGCTTTATCAATCCTCCTATATTTTAAAGATATTCCTCTCCCTCTTTCCCCTATGTGTTATCATTCCCCATAATTTTATACTCCATCATCGATGTTCTTCTGGCTTCCCTTTTAAAAGCTTTTCCTGTCATTTAAAATCTCCTCCCTTAGATTCTCATGCTTAATTCTTTTTGATTCAATAGTGACTAAAAATAATAAAAAATATAATGCAGTTTCTGTCTTTTGTGGTTTCTTATTTTGTTTTGTATTCTTAACTATTTTCTTAATTATTCCTATTCCATTTATTATTTTACCGCATACATAATCTCGTCATTTTGTAAATAAAGGAACCCAGGCCCAGGGATGCTGTGACTTTCCTAAAGCTGCACAGGTCATAAATGGCAGAGCCAGAATTTGAATCGAGATCACCTGACTCCAAGTACAATGCTCTTCCCACTGTATACCATTGCTAATACTTTCTGCCCCCATCTTTTGAAATGTGATTTGGTTTTTTCTATTATAACAAAGAATGATTGATGGTTATAGCTATCATGGTGGAGATCTTTAAAAATTTAATTTTTAGCAGAAAAAAAGATAAGAGATATAGCACACAGGGATTCCCCATTCCTGGTATTTCCATTGCTTATTTCTCAGTTTTTATTTCTAAATACTGATTAGCTCTTCAAGAAATCTTATACATATAGCTACTCTTGGAAGGACTGGTATACCCTTGCTAGGATTTATAGCTGGTGTTTTACTGGCAAGCAGAATAAACCTCAAATATATTTGGAGAAAGCAATGCTCTACCAGTGTTATCTAAGGTTACTGGGAAGGACTGTTTCTCCAAATACCTATCTCTCACTGATGCCAAAAATTCTTACACTATTAGAAATCCATTCCATTGACTCAAGACTTAATATTTATTGATATGGGTATACATCCATAAGGAACATCCCAGGTGGCTATTTATAAGGATCTGTGACTTCCTATCTGTCAGTACTTCCTCCAAAGATGAATATCCCAAACCATCCATACTTGCCTATCTTGCATGCTTCTTGTCCATGACCTCCCATGAGTCCTTTACAGGGGCCTTCCCAATGTGGTAGCAGTGTTCTTTGAGGTCGTTTGATAGTGCCTGGACGCCAGTGGAGCACAACTATCCATCTATTATCCCTAGATCTAGCTATCATGAATGGTCTTTCCTTCCCCTCCCTATCACATACTTCTTTTGTCTAATTCTATGTTGCAGCTGATCATGTCCATCAGATGTCTTTTTTTTTCCTTTTAGGTAGACTTTTAACTTTAATTCTTTAGAGAATATGGTATCTGTTCTTCTCTTATAAGGTGTCACTGAAAAAATGTCATTTAAACAAAATGTGGATGGGTGGTAAGTTTCAGAGATCCTTCCCTGAGAAAAGTAGGGGAGGTCAGGGAAAGGAGCATCTAGTACTAAATGGGAGAAGAAGAGAAAGGAAGGAAGGAAATAAGTCTTTATTAAAGTGAGTACTGTGTGCCAGGCACACAAGTTCTTTACAATTATAATCTCATTTGATTTTCACTACAACTCTAGGAGGTAGGAGCTATTATTATACCCATTTAATAGTTGAGGAAACTGAGGCAAACAAGGTTAAGTGTCTTGCCCAGGGTCACACAAAGTAATAAGTGTCTCAGGACAGATTTGAACTTAGATCTTTCTGACTCCAGACCCAGGGCCCTACGCACTGTGTCACCTAGCTACTGCCACGCCAAAAACTGGGAAGGGATGCCACTGAGAGAGAAGACAGATGAAGAAAGGGAATGCAGGGGGTGTGGAGGACAGACAAATCCATATGATTCACAGCTTGTGTAGTGCCAGACCTCTAGTAAGGCAACCAGGAAACCAGAACTTTCATCATTCTTTATCGTTCTGGATTTTTATAGGGGAAGGAACTGAGTCACCTTCAGATCAAAGCTCCCATGATGGGTCAGAAGAGGAAATAGGAATTGAATTTAATGTTTCTCATTTTTAGTCATCATTTATCTTAGATTACCCTCCCCTTTCATTTGAATCTTTCTTTGACACCTCCTACCTGCGAGATTTTGGAGAAATTAGTTCCCTCTGCGCCTCCTTAGTCAAATGAAGGGACTTTATTACCTTTGAGGTTCCTCCCAATTACTTAACAATCCTGTGATCCCATCAACTGGTTCTCTGGGTGAAATTTATTCTATTTTGGTGAGCTTTCCTATTGTAACGTCATAGTTACCTTCTCAGTCTCAGTGAGGTTTGAGGTTCTGTCTTCCTGAAATCTTTTGCTCTTATCATGAAAGGGCTCACCCTGTATGTTAAGAAAGCAGGAAGGAAAACATTCTAATATGTCAATGTGGGTTTGTTCACTCAATTCAGTTAAAATTATTAGGGTGATTGTTAGAATTTTAATCTTTTAATTTGACCAGTAGAAATAGGTGGGTATATTAGGAAAACATCTTGCTGGTACCATACGTGTTCTATGAATGAAGCTCACTGTTTCAGAGAATTCCTTGGAATTTTAAAAGGGCATGAAAGTGTGTCAGCCTTTTCAGTCATTGATGGTTGGTGACAAGAATCATCTTCTAGGCAGAAATACACTTTTTTCTGACTTTTCCATGAAAGTGCCCACGGACATAGAATGAGCATCATATGGGAGAAGAAATTGGTTTAAATCTCTGATAAATCTTCCAGGATCAACATGAACTCCTCAGTGAGGACCTCCTTAGGGTAAGCTTTTCAAAGAAATGTGGTAAACCCCAAAGCTTATTAGTCCTACTCTTAGGCCCCCCAAACCTCTTTGAGACTGATATTCCAATACATCATCATGTCTTTGGAATACCGAAAAGGAACAGCAACAACTATAATAATAAGAACCACAAAACAATGGACTTGTTGGCTTTTTCCTTTTGTATTCAGCTGGCATTTGAAATTTAGATAATTTTTCTACCTTTATTTTTTCTTCTTTTTTTCCTCTACCTTCATTTTGACCCTCAGCCGATGCCATCCATAGAACATATTATTTGTTAAATTTAGATCCACAAAAATGTCTGAGGAAAATGAAGCAATTTAATTTCCTACCCTAGTTTTTGTTTTTGTTTCTTCAATTATTTTATTTGTCCTAACTCAGAGTGGAAGGTATTAGTACGGTATGACTCTTTTCTTGGAAGAGCACTTGCTGTGGTCCAGTATGTCAGGGTCAGATAATGTAGGGCAACACCATGATGCAATACAGATTGAAGTTGAATGAGGCACGGCCAATGGGAGCCTCTTATATGAAATCGAGTAAAAAAAGATTCTAAGGATTCCAATGGCTATGTTTTCTCCATACTTGCAAAACAAAACAAAACAAAACCAAGAGGGCAAAGGATTCAGTGAGGTACAGTAGAAAAAAGTGGTCTTCCAATCACATTATCTGGGCTCTTTCCTAGCTCTGATATTTCTGTGACCCAGGCAATTCACTTAACCTCTGCAATCTTCTCTTTCCTCATCTTACAATCGGGGCAGTAATATTTTACTGCCTTCCTTACAGGGGCATTGGGAGAATCTTAGAGCACTATGGAGCTGTGAATTATTTACCTGTGAACTGGTCTGATGCTGATGATCATTTTGGATCCTATAGTTTCAATTTTGTTGAAAGCTAGAATAAAGCCATTTTCTATCCCCGAAGCTTCTTTGAAGGGGTACATAGGGTTAAGTGACTTCCTATACACACTAGAATTGGCAAGAATCATAAACTTGCACCATGAAGAGGAGATTTTTGTTCATCATTTCAAAAGAGGCTCCTAAGCCCTGGACTTCCTTTGTCAGAGGTGATAAGCCACTCCTGAGACTGAACTGAAGATTCACTAATCCCTATGAAGGGCCAGCAAATGAGGAGAGGAGGTTAAGGTCACTGCCTATAAGCAATTACTGTTTTTAACTGATAGAGAAATTGTTGGCTAAAGAGAGCTCTTTTTCTGAACTATTCTACCCTGTGAAAAAGCATGAACTTGCCACTTCTAAAAATAACTCTATTCGAAACACAACATAAGCCAATTAAAGAGATGACTTCATTTTTGGATGAGCCCCAAAAGGATGAAGCATGCTTTGTATTAAGGAAATAGAGTTCTTATGTGTTCCCAGTTCTCCGGGGTTATTTCCTCTTCCCAACAAATAGTTTACGGAGCTGTTGTATGTATGCCTCCGTGTCTGTGTGTGTGCGTGCGTGCGCACATGAGCATATGTACCAACTTTTTTCCTTCCAATGACCAGTGATTCTCTTAATTTAAAAAGTTGTGTATTTGTTTTTACAATTTCCCTGATAGAATGAGGAAGAGGAAGCGAGTCCATTTGGTCAAAGGGATAGACCATTTGTTAAATGCTTTTCCTTTGTCTTGAAATGAATCTAAAACATTCCCTGATCTGCTTTTCCTTTCTGTTATTCCCTTCTATTTTTATTTTGTACCAGAGACTTTAGAACTTGTTTAGGAAGTTTTTGCTTCCCTTTGACATATATTTTTTTTTCTGAGAGTACCCTTAGAATGTTACTATTGGAGAAGCTTTGCTTCTGCAATATGGTCATTTTACTTTTGCAGGACTTAGTGTGGGAGAAGATTATTAGGTAAGTAACGGCAGAGAGGAAAATGTGTAAGAAAGCTTTCTGTTATAAGTTCAGATGCCCAAATTTGCGAAAGCATCTAAATACCTGGAAATTTCTCAAATTTCTCACTTTATATCTTTTTTGTAAAAGTAGCTTTAGTGATTGAAAATCATGAGAACTACTGCTGTATTACTGGCAACCTATTGTCTAAGCTGTTTCCAGATATTACAATAGAAACCAGGAAAATGGAATTTCTCTTTTGCAGATCCTCAAAGTTGATCTTTATAGTAACTCATAATGTCAGAACCTACCTGGTAAGTTCTCTCTGAAAATATTACTTACACTAACACTTTCAGTCCACTTAAGGGAAAAATGAAATATTTGCCAAATGGCAAATATTTACCATTACAACAAATGTTGTTGTACATTACAACCAGAGTTTTTTGTTTTTTGTTATAACAAAGTAATTCATAAATCCCAATGAATGGGGCATATTTCAAGCAGTATTTGCTACAAGAAAGTTCTGATAAGCATACAAGAAAATTTTGATAACAAAAAGAAATCTGTATGAAGACAGGGCTTTTAAAAATGAAGAAAGCAGATGTCAGAAGAAGAAAAAGGAACAGCCTGAAGTGTAGCTGAAAAATTACTGACAGATGACTGCTATTTTTCTGTGCCTATGAACGATGGACTTCATACTAAAAATAGTTATGGGATAATAGATTTGGAGCTTAAAGGGACTGTAGAGGCCACCTTGTCTAACTCACTCATTTTGCAGATGAGGGAATTGAGGAGCAGACAGCTTAAGTGACTTACCCAGGGTGACCTAGGTACAAAGTAATGGGATTTGAACTTAGGTCTTCTGATGCCACATTCAGCAGTCTTTCTCACTGCAACTAAGGTCTACATCAGCAAGAGGTCTTGTAAGATAAATTATCAGGGCTAGGGATTGGACCTACAAATTATTTTCACTAGTATAGGGAAGTCCCTGGATGAGGAAACTCTGTCTACCAAAGCAGGCCTGCAATTTAACATCTTAAACCATTGCTTAGAGAACTGAACCCTTAAGTGACCTTTCCAAGGCCATGCAGCCAGTATGTATTAGAGGCTGGAGTAGAACTCAAGCGTTCTTGACTTGGAAACTAGAGAGCTATCCACAATGCCACACTTCTATAGATGTGAATGTGTCTTTCACATCATGGTGCAATTCAGAGTGTTGGATTTGGAGCCAGAGAACTTAAATTTCAACCTCAATTCTGCTACTTACTACCTATAGGATCTTAACACTTCTGGGTTCCTGTTTCTTCATTGGTAAAAGGAAAGAGTTTGGACTAGATTTAAAATAATATAATGCCAAGGTCTCTTTTAGCTTTAAATCTCTGTTCCTTTGAACCTCAATTGATTCCTGGAACTATATAACCCATCTGTATCTTTCATGGTTGCTTCACATGCCAGTTGTGATAGGTTCCCAACTTTACACATAAAATATTAAGAGTGCATTGACTAATGGACTTTTCAGAAGGGTTTCCTTTGTTCCTTGTAGACTCTGCTTTGGTCTGTGTCTAAATGTCATGTCAGGCTTTTGTTTTCTTCATTCCTTTTATCCATTAAAGTGAAAGTCAGTCAACAAACATTTCTGTAAGCACCTACTACATTCCAGTAGATGCAGAGCATCCTGCAGATACAAAGAAATACAAAGATGATCAATTTGGATCCTGTAGTTTCAATTTAGTCAGAAGTCAGAGTAAAACCATGTTCCATGCTGGGAGCTTTCAGCATATTCTTTCCTTTCCTTTTCTGTTACCAGGCATTAATGATTTCTTTCTTCCCAAACCCTTTCTTTTCTATGAGCAGAATTCCCACGTGGAGCCTACATCTTCTGTTTTTCCTTCAGAGCAAGCTTTTGCCGACGAACTCTGCTTTACTCCTGAGATGTCAAATTGTGCTGATAGATTGCTAGTAGCTGGGCTTTTTGTTAGGGGTCAATATCTATACTTTGTGGATGCTGTGACTCTAAGGCTCCAAAATACTTGTATGTGAGTGTGTATACAGCTGATATCCACTGGGACTTAGAGACAAATGACCTTTATTGGAGCATTATTACCAAATACAAGAAACAGTGTGGGCTAGTAGATAGAAGACCAGCCGTGAAATCAGGAAGACTTTCAAGGCTTCAAGTCCTGCTTCTGATACATCCCAGCTGTGTGACCATTGACAAGTAACAATGCCTCAGGCAACTTTTTGAGATTAAAAATTATCATCTTAGAGGTGGATAAATGGCAGCTAATTGAAACAGTGGATAGAGTGAGGGGCCTGAAGTTAGGAAATCTCATCTTCCTGAGTTCAAATCCAGCCTCCAACACTTCCTAGCTGTGTGACCCTGGGCAAATCACTTAACCCTGATTGCTTCAGTTCCCTCATTCACTCCAGTGTCTCTGCCAAGAAAACCCCAAATGGGGTTGAAACACACCAAAACAATTGAACAACAACAAAAATACGTGGATGATCTTCAGTAGCGCCATCAGTTTTCACACCAAAGGTCCTATAGCCCTGTTAAAGTCACTAGATTGCAGATCTGGACCAAAAAAAATCATAAACTATAGGAAATCTTTGGCATAAGCATGAAAGGAAACAAATTAATTCTTAAAATTTTTAAATCATTACTTTTTATTTCTTACATCACGTTCATTTCCAGATATATCTCTCCCTCATCCTCTCCCACAAAGTAATCTCTTTTAACAAAGACTAAAGTGGAGGAAAAAAATAGATTGGCAAGACTAATCAGTACAGCTACCAAGATGCTCTATACCCATAGTCTCCACCTTAGCACTGAAGACAGGGAGCTGCCTTCTCTTATTTCTTCTTCGTGGAAAGAGACAGCTAGGGGGCACAGGAGATAGAAAACTGGCCCAGGAGTCCTTCACTCCATCAATTCTCAGATGCAAACCTGGAGAATTCTTCAATGCTCCCCTAAGATTTGTTTTCTCTGTTCCCTGGAAGGCTGTGTCCCCTGGTCCAGTTAAAATCTGGCCTCAGACACTTATTAGATACATGACCAAGGGCAGGTCGCACATCCTCTGTGTGTCTCAGTTTCCTGTCTGTAAAACTGGGATAATAATGGCACCTACCTCCAGGGTGATTGTGAGAATCAAATGCGATGATACTGTAAAGTACTTAGTGTAACGCCCGGCACCTAGTGAAAGCTACATAAACGTTAGCCTCCGTTATGGTGACAAGATTTTGTCACTGTAATTTCAGTGTTCGGTTGCAGTTTTTCTTGTTCTTTCTGTTTATGTTATTGTATATATATATATATATATATATATATATATATATATATATACACACACACACATATACATATACATACATACATATCTATGTATATATATATATATGTATATAGTTGGGTTTTTTCTCTTTGGAGGGGGGAAGGCAGGGCAGTTGGAGATTAGGTGACTTGCCCAAGGTCACACGGGTAGTAAGTGTTAAGTGTCTGAGGTCACATTTGAACTCAGGTCCTCCTGACTCCAGGTCCAGCGCTCTGTTCGCTGCACTACCTAGCCACCCCTGCACATATACAGTTTTGTTGGTTCTTCTCACTTCACTTTGCACCAGTTCATGTAAGTCTTCCCATGCTTCTTTGTATTTTTTATGTTCATCATTTCTTACAGCAAAGTAATATTCAATTAAATTTTTATGCCACATTCTTACTAGTCATTCAATTTACATGAATTTTGCTTCCAATTCTTTGTTACTACCAAAAAAACATGATTTTGGTATACCCAGGACTTAAAAAAATTATTAGCTCCCTTGGGGTACATGCACAGCAGTGAGATCTCTGGATCAAAGGTTATATTTCAGAAATGTTCTTTGCATATCAAATTGCTTTAAAAATGATTTTATCAATTCACAGAAGCACCAACGCAATATTAGTTCGTCTGTCTTTCCACAATCCCTCCGCTTCTTTACTATTTCCATCTTTTTTTTTTTCATCTTTGCCAATTTTCTGAGTATGAAAGGGAACTTTAACATTATTTTGATTTACATTTCTCTTAGTCATGATTTGGAGCAATCTTCCGTACGGTTGTTAATAGCTTTCAATTTGAGAACTGTTTGTTCATATCTGTTGACCATAAAAGTTTAAGTCTTATTCAGCATAACCTTCAAACAAGGCCTGGAAGACTTTATTTGGATCAGACCAGGTTACGGTCAATTTTATGTTGCCTCAGTGTCCTCATTAACTTAAGATAAACTTTTGATGACCAAGTAGTGTTAGGACTAAAATATATGTAGTAATTTGCCCTTTGAAACAAACCTTGAGTAAAGCAACTTACAGAAAGCCCAAGTCGAGGACTATTAATTTTTTCCTTGCCTTGGCAGCAGTCATGAACACCTTCTAGTGCCAAAGGCTGCCGGGCAGGGTTATAATTCAAAAGGAATAACATTTTCAAACCTTGAAAACTATTTTAGATTTATGGGCTGGAGTCAAGATTTTGTTCTTTTCCCCAAGTACTACATTCCCAGAAAAGGCCCAGATGGGATATTACCTTGCCGACCTTAGAACACAACACACTGTAAGAAACCACAAAGGCATCCCCCATTCTATACCTCCAAGGAATCCCTGTTAATGCAGTAGTTTTTAGTATGATTTTATCATGTTGGCTGTTGATAGAGTATAGGACGAGCCATCCTTCATATGTTGCTATCATGACTATCTGGCTCTCTCATGCCATACTCCCTTATCTTCATATTTCTGTTCTCATGTGTCTTGCCCTTTAATGACATTTTTTTCTCATGGCCCTCTAAGCTAAGTTAAGCAGTATCCCTGAGAAACCAAAAAAATATCCATTGGAAGGCAATAAGCAGACAGAAATATGTGCTTTTATTTATTATTCAGCTGAAGAAATGCTCCCCAAATCTCTTGATGGCTATGATGAGGTGTGTGTGTAAGAATGATCAAGGTGAACAGAACAATAGAATATAATCTCCTTGAGAACATAGACTTTCAACTTTGTCTTCATATCCTCAGGGCCTAACACAGTGCTTGGTATGTAGTTGGAGTTTAATAAATGCTTGTTGAATTGACATACCAGAAGAATCTAATGAAAGAAAAACATTTCCTCCAAACCTGAAACAAAAAGTAATTGAAGATGTTTCCTATTTTGGCCTGCCCTGTCTCTCCATGAGCTCATTGTTTCATTGTACATCAGAAGGTGCAAGATATTACTAGAATAATCCTGTGGCTATGGCAGATAACCAATAGCCGTTAAGAGGGGAATAAAGTCTTTAGGAAAACATTCTTATCATTCCCCAAAAATATTTTAGATTTTTTGCTACCAAGCGAGAGATTAGATTTTTGAATATAAAATGAAGTAGAACTTTGAGGGAATGTAAAAAGAAAAAAAAACATTTTGGCCTCCATTTTCTGGACATTTCAGGCAAAGGGGCATTTTGAATGGTTGAATTAATCTAGACGATTGCTTCATTCTTCTGTTCACATCATGGTTATAGACAAAGCCACAATTATCTTTGCAGAATTCCCCTTATAAATTTGTAGGTGAGCGCACACTACTTTGATTTAGGTTGAATTATGAGTATCATTCCAGTTAAAGTTGTGTAAGCTTTTCTATGTGAAAAATATATTCTCTGATGGAAGCAAGAATAGATGTGATATAGCAAACGAAGAAAGAAAAGCTTAAATATTTTATGTATTCGAAGGCCTTTCTCAGCAATTTTTTCTTCATGTAACCATATCATGAATATTCATGCTGAGATCTAGGATGTCAACCTGGGAGCAAATGATTTTTAAATCAACAAAATCAGTGAACCTATTAGGGGTCTATGTGAAAACTTTGGAGACGTTCTTAAGCAATTTATTTTAACAAATATTTTATCACTGACGTTGTTAAGATTACTATAACTTTAAAAAGTAGTAACCAACAAATATTTACTGAGCATTGAATATTCAAAATTTTTTTCTACTATAATATATATATTTTGATGGAAGAGAAGGTATTAAAGGAGTAATACACTTAAGCATGAAATGTATTTATACCAGCATATTAGAATTTTCAACTCACTCACCTTGCGGTTGACCATGCAGTTTGCCTGAATTTCTAGTTCTGAAACCATGATTAAGTCATCTCTGTCGCTGTTCATGGAAGGGGTATGTCCGTCTTTACCCCTCAGGCACCACTGACCTTACTGCAACTTTCCTGACCAATGTGCCCCTCTCTGGTCACCAGTCCCCTACATACATTCTCTTTCCCTATTAGAATGTAAGCTTTTTGAGGGCAGGGATCGTTGTTACATATAGTGCTTAAAATACAGTGATAGTTTAATAAGAACTTCAATTTTTTATTCATTAAAAAGGGGGGGATGGTGTTGACAATTATTATCTTGAGATTTGTAGTTAAGAGGGAAGAGCATTCCTTTCTCAGCCTTGAGGATGATTTGTTGATACCCCCTGGTCTCTCTCCTTTCCTGCCTCCTTTTGCATGTTGTCACTTCCTCTCCCCCCCCCCCCCCAAACTCTTATTAGACTGTAAGATCCTTGAGGGCAAGACTGTCTTTCTTTTTATTAAATGTATCCCCAGAGTTTAGCACAATGTCTGGCTCACAGTAGGTACTTAGTAAATGTTTATTGTATTGTATTGGGCTTGAAAACTTCCTAAGAGAATGAAGAGGGACCTCAAAAGTGAGCCAGAAAAACTTACTGGCCCAGGGACAAGAGGAGAAAGAAACAGGGCTCAGATTTGGCAAAGAAGGGAGAGATGGAGAAGGGCTACTAGCCCCTGGAGGTTATATTAGAACAGAAGGCTTGGTATGGAGTTTCTAGTTGTGTCCATCTCTTCAAGGGCAAAGAGAAGGGTCATGAAAAGTTTAGCTCAATGAACATACAAAATCAAACTGCGGCCGAGAGCCAAACTTTTGGGTCAATGCCAGGAGTTTCCTAAGTGGGGGGGCCCTGTGCTGTTGAGATTGCTCTCCTAATTTCTCATTTAATATAAACTCCATTAAGTAACAGAGGAGGGGACCATTTGGACCTAAGGGGCCATTACATAGTCCCTAGGATAAGAAAGGGAGCTAATTATTGTAGCAGGATGTGGCTAAATTTCCAGAGACAAAGGAGGGAGCCGTAACTACTGGCTGGGCAATTCCAAAGCGACGAGCATCATTCATTCATTCATTCATTCATTCATTCATGTCGACGGTATCATGTATTTGTCACAAAAATAGTCATGATGCCCTGTCCCCACCATTCAACTAACATTCATCGAACACCTTTTATGCGGTGGGCACTGTGGTGGACCCCGGGAATATGGAATTGCTCTAATATTTTACCATTTTCAGAATGCTTAATCCAAATCAGTGTGTTTAGTAAGCACATGCGATGCAAGAATAAATGGTGGTGATGCAAAGAATGTAGGAATGAAGGAATGAAATTTATTAAGTACTTAGTACAATGCCAAGCACTGTGCTATGCTCTGGGGATTCAAAAAGCAAAACAAGACAATCCTCATTCTCAAGGAGCTCACACTCTAATTCAGGGAGACAAGACACAAAGGAAAGTTCAGCTAGAAAGGCCCAGAGGTCCTTAGGTTAAATGGGGAGATCGATTTAACAGTGTGTCAGTGCTGAGGGACTACGAGGTTTTCAGTCAGGGCAGATAAGGCCAGGAGGACCTTGGAATAAAGTGGTAGGTGGTCCTTAATCTCATCCAAACCAATGGACCTGTTGATTTCTATCTCATCCAAGCCCTGCGAGCAGTGAAGCAGCCTGAGGAAGGGCAAAGGGCTCAGGTGCCCCTGGTGGTGGCAGTCCTTCCTATTGGCCTTCCTCTAAACTTCGTCCAACCTCCCCATCCCCCATAAACTGGTTCCAGCGTAGAATACAAGAACGGAAGGAAAAGCTCTCAGAGCTCTCAGAGACAGAGAAGGAGAGGAAGAGAGACAGAGAGACAGAGAGAGAGAAAGAGATCCAGCGACAGAGAAGCAGAGGGAGAGAGGCAAGATTGGTAGGATCAAAAGACAAAAATTTTAAACTGGCCCTGAAGAGACCTCAAAGATTTTTGAGAGGAGAGAGACTGGCTGGGTGGGATTTAACAAGACAACAAATAAGTGGAAGATATTTTGAGGAGGGAAGGATTACTAAAAGTATGGGAAGTGAGATAATTCCCGTAAGACTTGCCTCCTTAGCTAAGCCTTGAAGGAAGCTAAAGAATCTAAGAGGTAGAAGGGAAAAAAACGCCTCATCAATATGGGAATGAGACCATATAAAGGCATGGAGGCAGAGGGTAGAACGCTGTGTTTGGGGCCCAATGAGTAGGCCAGTTGTCTGGAAGAAAGAGTTTGTAAAGGGGCGTACTGATCAATAAACCTGGAAGGGTGAGATTGTGCAAAAAGGTAGATGTCAGGCTAAAGAATTTGTGTTTTATCCTAGGAAGTCGCTGAGGACTTGGTAGAGGAAATGACGTGTGCTTTAGGAAGATCATTTTGGCAGCTTTATGGAAGAGGGATTGGAGAGGAGGGAGAGACTGGAAGGGAGGAGACAAATTAGGAAACTATTGAGGTGTTCTAAGTGAGGGGCAACGAAGGCCTGAATCAGGGTGGTGCTAAGAGAAGGGACGGATGCTTTCATGTACACGGCCTCATTTGATCTGACAAGCTCACGGCAGTTTTCAAATGTTGTCAGTCAATTTTCAAAACACCCCTATGAAATGGATAATAGAGGAAGAATTTTCTGTAGTTATCTAAGCCCGAATTCACAGACGAAGAAAGTAAGAGGAATGACAGTTGTTATGCCCAATAAGCCCCTAGTTTTACTGGGGCTCTTTGCTATTTGGGGGAATTATGAAAATATGCAAAATGTTAAACCTTACCCTTTAGTGGTTTAGATACAGAATGATTTCAGTCATCCAAGGCAAGTTATTAATTATTCTTAATAAATGGGGACAGAGAGGTTATTTTACTGCTTATATATAAGAGGAGAGATATAGAATAACTGGATGTAAAATAATGACCCCAAATGATCCATAAAAGGTAAAATGTTGTTCAGTATACTCTGTATGAGAAGACAGAAAAGCATCCAATATATCTGAGAAAGATTTCCACCAGACATAGTAAAATGAATATGTAGTTATTAACTCTGACTTTTACATCTTCATCTATGTCTCGCCAATGATAACAATTTCATTGCGAAACGGTAAATTTTAGTTAACAGCAATGTTTCCTTCTTGTTGTGGTTCATTCTTTCGTGAGACCAGATAAATAAGATGATAATATACTTTTAGAACAAATAATCAAGTGTTTGGCCCCCGGGGTTCAAATACAAAGAAGTTTCAAAAGAGAATGTTTGGTTGACCCCAAATGAGGAAATATTGCTTTCTCCTGGAACCGCATCATCAGAAAGAGTAGGAGACAAAAAACCGGAAAGAGCGCCGTTCTCCTTTTGATCAGGTGCCCTTTCTGTAAACCTGTTTCTTTGTAGAAACTGTCCCAACTCTGTCTCCCTCCCCTTGTCCTCAGCTCTCTTCAGGAAGCCATCTAGCGTCTGTCACGTGCCATGTTATATTCCATAATAATACACATGATTAAAGACACATGTAGATGTATGTGGCAGTTTATCATAACTATGCCAATGAAGACAATCAGGATCTATTATGCATTTTTAAAATCCCATACATATTTACAATGAAGAACATTGGTTGTGCTCCTCTCCTTGGTGTAAACTTTTAATGTTCATAACTTTTTCTTTTCTGTTCTTATTAACCCCAGTGTGAAAAGAAAAAAAAAGCTAACCCAACAACGTAGTGATAAGTGCATTTAACTAATTTAACTAGAGGCAGTGTGGCATGCTGAACTGAGTTCCCTCAGATTCTGGGACACTTGGCTTCCAAGCCTGTCTCTGACACACGGGCTGTGTGACACTAGGAGAGTCATTTCATTTGTCAGTTTTCCAGTTAACTCTCTAAAACTATGAGTTGCAGAGTTATTATCAATTTGCATTGGGAGAGAGAGTTTTCTCACAAGAAGTTCCTTACATGAATAAAATGAGAGCTGTAGAACAAAAGTAAACCTTTAAATCAACCAGAACTCAGCAAAATGAAATAAAATAAAGGCCTATTCAAAGACAGCTTGAATCTTTTCTCATTAAAAATTTAAAAATACATTTTGTATGGTGAGGTGCTTAATTTTAGGCTTGTATAAAATAATTTTTTTAAATGTATATACATATATGCATTATATATACTATGTACATAAAATGTATATCTATCTATATATATATATATGTATAGACACACACACACACATAACTTTTAACATTGTCAACACCTAGTGTTTAGAACATTTATGGAAAACAGTTTAAAATTTTTTTCAGGATACCAAAAATCATTTCTGGAAAACATCGTATATCTCACTGTAGTGCTCTGTGCTGTATGAATTTAGGAGTCCACATGTACTGATGTGGGAAATGTAATTGGGCAGGATGCAATGTGTGTGTGGGAGTCTCCAAAACAAGGCAGGTGGGAAGGATAAACTAGCCAGGAAAAAATGTTTTCAGTTTTATTGACTAACAGGTAAGAAAATGAGATTTGTACAATTTAATTTGCATGCTTCTTCTGAGCTGTTCCATTGTGGTCCATGCTATGCAACATCTCATAGCCTTTAATTCCAAGACACACTGAGGAAAGACCCTGCTAAAGGGGAGACCTTCCCAGGAAGCCTCTTGGGCTTTACTAGGGTATATTGTCGCCTGTTCTTAGTGCTTCCTAAACTTCTGTGGGTAAATTCTTCAGAGAAGTTCTCACGATCAGCATTTCACCCAACTGCAGGTGGAAATCCCTGAGCGTCGTTCAAGTGGCCCAACCCTTTTCTTTTGACGACTTTCAGAAATTCGTCTGGTAAAAGCCGTTTTTTAAAGCTTACTATTATTGGAACAGAAAATGGTGGCAAGACAGCATTTAATATTCCAGGCATGACATCAATACAGATTAGAATGAGAATGGGGGAAAGACTTATTGAGCCTTCCAGATAGAGCCAAAATCTAAAAAAGCAAGAAGTAAACAAACAAAAAATACTGACTACTAACTCCTAAGTTCAAACCATGTTGCTTCCAGCCAAAAGATTGCCAAGCTAATTTGGATTTCTGAATAAAACTATACTAGGCATTTAAAAGAAAAAGAACAAAACAAAACAAAACTTTGCATCCCTTTCGTCAGGTATCTGCAAATACTCAATTCATGTCAATTGTCTCAGGGAAAAATATAGGCTAATTAAAATGCTAATCTTTAGTAAACACATAAGTACTTGCATGAAAATTAAACACTTGGGCTGCTAATTTATGAATACGTGCCCAGACATCATGAGTACCACAACCAGTAGGGACTTCACAGTCTTGGGCTTAATAGCATAGTCTACATGTCAAACCCACTTCAGGGTTGTGAGCATCTACCATTGAAATCACCCAGTGTGCCTTCTCTCAAGAGCATCTAAGGAGAAAAGAAAAGTGATGTGCACTTTGAGAAGATTATTTAAAGCCTGCAGATTCATTAGGGGAGAACTTAATTGTGATTGAATCTATAATCCTTTCAGTTCATCCCATAAATAATAACAGTCTGAACTCTATTGAATCACATGGCCTCTTTTGCACAAACCTATAGAAGAGAGTCCTTAAAAATGAATAGATGGATTGAATGGACTAGGGAAGTGGGAACTGGAATTTGATAGACAGCCTTTCACCTCTAGGTTATTGGCTTCTATCTGACCCAGGTGATGAAAAGTCGTTGCTATACAATGGCTGTTTAGTAGTTCAATGTGTAATGAGCTGTTGGCTTCAGTCCATTTTTCAGTGGACAGGTGTCTGTTCACATCTCCACATCACCATTCCACTTGTCAGTCACAGTTGAGGTCAAGGGCTAAGTAGGAACTGAGGCTAAACTACTTTCTCATTCCGATGAGTAGAGGCCTTCCTTTGTTGATAGATTCGATTGAAAAGCTAAAACCGCCATACTGTTCTTACTCTGTCTATTCTGTTGATAATCAGAGGATTTTGTCTGGCAGGACTTTCATTATTATTATTTTAAAATGGCTTAGGGCCTAAATATGCATGGTTATGTGCAATATATTACATAAACGTTTACCAGATATGGTTCCTCACCCTAAATCTAAATTTAGTAATAAAGTAGCAATAGGAACGTCTTACACTCAATAAAACTTCCACTGGACTTTGTCACGGTGTAAAAATCATGTAGCATTCTCCAGGTTTATTGTTTTAACCATAAGTTGTGGGGAAAAGAAGGGCATGTTTTGCTATGAGAGTACTTACTAGGAAAAAAATAACTTAAGATTTCCTACCTGTTGCAGGTAAAAGATAGAGGACAATAGAGATACATCTGTTTGGTGCTTCTTAAAGAATCTGAGATGGAGAAGTACTTATCAACTTCTATCTAATCTTTAAGATAGTATCAACATGTCTTTGTATCCACTACATACGTGGGCTTGATCACATTTTCCAAAAGGTATTAGATCTTAAGGGAACCCTCAGTATGATTAGCTGGCCAGGTCTCCTACAGATGTCACAACATGTGACTCTAAGTACAGATAGCTATACTAGCAAAACAGAGTGGAGAAATGAGGCAATTACCTGGGTGTGGTAGCTATGTGTATGTGTGTATGTGTGTATGGTGTTCCTAGAAATTAATGATGACAGGATTGAATGAAATATATTAACCCAACAATCTGCTGTGGGATTTCTACCTATTAACTCACTTTTTTTTAACCAATCAAGAATTTTGCAAGAGAAGCAGTATATATTATGACATCAGAGAGCTGTATGATCAGAAAATGAGATGAACTATTCATTTGGTGATAACCCATGGATAGCTTGTCTGCTCCGTTGGTATCCATAATATCAAGAGAAGTAGAAAAAAGCTGTCTGCATATTTGTAGAGGTAGGAGGAGGAAGCCTGTAGACAATTTAGTGGGGAACACAGAGTTGGATGAGATGATGAGAGGGCATGGATGGGATGTGATCTAGGAGGGGATGTCCCCATTGATGAGTTCACAGATCCATTGATGTATCAAAGTAATTCATCTTTGAAATTTACCCTCTTTTAAGGATCAGGCATTCCATGGAGTATTCTCAAATGTCCTGTCCTCATTCTGGCTGACCATATGTGAGCTTTGGGGAGTTTGTTTCCAGTCATGTGGCTAAATGACTTGTACTTTCAGATGATTATGAGTCCCCTGTTGGCTGCAGAGCTAGAACTGCTGATGACTCAGTGTGTGTGTGTGTGTGTGTGTGTGTGTGTGTGTGTGTTTTTCATACTTGGAATCTTTATAGTCTATTAAAAATTTTTATTTTTAAGGATTTGTTGATATTTGTAATTTTAGACTCCCCACTAGAATTTTTTTAGTCATGTATAGAAGACTCTTTGCTTCAAAAAATTCAAAGAGAGTGTTACCCTTATTTTTAGGTTGGTTATTTTGGAAAGAAGAACTTTTTCCTCATTTGATATGTCTTCCACCTTCATTATACCATGATGTTTTAAGGAATTCATGATTCTAAAGTATAAATACCTGAATCTAACATGGAATGAAGTTGATCTATTCTTTTAATTTTCTTGAGAAAGAATACCTTGTTAGCCTAATACCTGGTAATTTCCAGTGGGTCCATAGACAGATTTCAGAAGGTCCATGGACTTGGAGGGGAAAATATTGTATTTATATTTTTACAGGCCTCTAGCTGAAATTTAGCATTTCCTTCAATTATGAAGTTTTAAAAAAAAACCCAAAAAATTATTCTGAGAAGGGATCCATAGGGTCCACCAGACTGCCAAAGGAGTCCGTGACTCAAAGAAAGGTTAAGAATCCCTATGATAGATAGATAGTAACTCTGCTGGACAACTTGAAACATTAGGAAAGATGTCATCCATTCAGAAAGAAGCAACATCCGCATAGAAAATGAGGAAAAGATTGGGGTATATTAATAAATTGTTGAGATAATTTGCATAGCTTCTCCTTCCCAGGCACATATTCAGGAATAGAAAGGATACCTATTTATCTGGATAGGTAACTGGACACAGGAGGATAGGCTAATTGATTAGGGATCGTCTTAAGTATCATAGGTTCATGGGACTTTAGAGCTGGAAGGGATGTTAGTCGTTTTCTGTCTTTTTTAAAAAAAAATTATTTTTGCTTTTTTTGGAGGGGGGAAGGTAGGGCAATTGGGATTGTGGCTTGCCCAAGGTCACACAGCTAGTAAGTGTTAAGTGTCTGAGGCTGGATTTGAACTCAGGTCCTCCTCATTCCAGGGCTGGTGCTCTATTCACTGCCCCACCTAACTGCCCCAGATATTTTCTGTTCTAATCTGCTAATTTTCTAGATGAGGAAATTGAAGCCCAGAGAAATTGCAACTTGCTCAAGGTCACATAATCAGTTAATAGCAGAGCAAGGTTTCCTGGGATTTCCCCATTATATCTTGCTGCCTCCTAATCTGGTGAACTTGGTCAGTATTTTAACCTACTCTTTCCTGTTTATTCACATGATTCTCTTCACATCCTCAAATCCTTAATCTCACTCATTGTGTTTAATCTTTGCCAAATCTTGTTGATTTTGCCTTTGAACCATCTCTCCTACAAGTTCCCTTCTCTCCTCTGACCCAGCTACTGACCACCAGGTCAGGCCCTCATCACCTCACATCTGGACTATTACAATAGTCTGCTGATTGGTCCCCCTGCCTCAAGTTTCTTCCCTCTTGTCCATCTTCTATTCAGCTATCAAATTAATCTGAAAACGCAAATCTGACTAAGTCACTCCCCTATGTAATAAATTCTTATGGCTCCCTATCACCTCTAAGAACAGATATAAAATCCTCTATTTGGCACTCAAATCCCTTCACAACCTGCTCCGCTGGTACTATTCCAGTCTTCTTACACCTTCCTCATCTCCACATGCTCTTCAGTCCAATGACAATGGCATCCTTTCTCTATCTCTTAGATATAGGCGTTTTCACTCACTGCCCCCCAGTTCTTTCCCTCATCATCTCTCCTTCCTGGATTCCCTTGTTGCCTTCAAATCCAAGCTTAAATTCCACTTTACAGTAAAGCTTTCCTGATCTTTACTTCTAGTGAATACCCTCTTTTGACCATCTCCAATCTATCCCATATCTATTTTGTTTGTACATAGTTGTTTCTGTGTTGAACCCCTCTTTAGGCTGTGATCTCCTTGAAAGGAGGGACTTGTTTTGCCCTGTTTTGTATCCCTAGCACTTAGTTTAGTGCCTAGAACACAGCAGACACTAAATGCTTGTTGGCTGTGATTTACTGACATCAATCCATCCTCAACCCCATAACTATTCTCAATGTTTCTTTACATGCAGTATGTTAACATACACCTTGGTTTGTAGAGACTTTTTAATATCTCCTATTGATCTTTTGTTCAAAGAAAAAGGACAGGGATGCCTCCTAATAACAGGATGGCAGGTTGTAGATCATTTAGAGGTAAATTGAGGAAGAGAGGGCTCAACTGAAAGAATTAACTTCATCTTACTGCACTGCCCCCTATCTATAGACTTATGTTAACCATGTAATTCACTAGGTTTCTATCAATGCATGTTTCTGGCTCCCAGTGGTACTGATAATAATGTTTAGTCAAGTTTTTTGTAACCCAGTGGCAGGTGGTCCAAGGGTGTTTATGTGTAGCATATCCCTTCAGGGAGAGTAATTCTTAAAAAACAACAGATGGGTGCCACAATGGAGAAAGACCTGTGTCGGAGAAAGAATTAGAATTGAAAGTTTTTTTGTTTTTGCTTTTAAGTGGCAATGTGATAGTTTAATCAAATCGGTGGGAAAAAGTCCTATGGTGGCATTGGGAGGGAGGTTTACAGAATGCCATTGAGTCTGGAAATCGTAAATTGGAACTTCAGTCAGTGAGGGATATTAATACAGGAGTAGACGGAACAAATTTTCTGTGGCTCATTCAGGCGCCCCTTGAATTGAGGCAGTTTCTGAGGGGCAGCCATAGTGATAAATGTATCATGTGACCCTCGGAACCGAACTGCTGAATGAAGACATTAGAGGGGGACTTTTGCTATTCATTAAGATTTGTAGAATCCAAATTGTCGGAAAGTCATGGGAAGCCAGGAAGGAGGCCTGTTGTTTTTTTCCCCCTGAAATCCTGGCTGGTATTTGTCTGCCTGCATCATCCAATGCAGAGACTCATTCTGTTGCCACCCGGAGTCCCATTCACTGGTTTGTTTAACCTCAAAGTGGGAGAGTAACTAACACAAATACATTCATTGTCCGTGCTCTAATAGAATTAAGATTCCCAATACACCGCTTGCATCTGAATGAGGTTTGTTATACACTGGCCTGTGCACTCACACCCTTTTCCCTGGATGGTTCTTGAGAAAGCCAGAAGAGTAGGACCAGAATTTTTTTAAGCTCATAAATATGAAGCACAGTGTGTTTAAATAATGTTAGAATGGCAACACAAATGGACCAATGCCAAGAAACTCAACGTTAAAGCTGACAATTCATCCTCATCCCCACCACTGTGAATGCAGAGAGAGTGCAAAAGGGGCCCTGTGTCTGTATGAGCTGTGTTCCCAGCAGACTGGAGAAGCTCTGTCTAATGGGCCAATATGGTATATGGTTTTGAAATGCACAGTATTTCCCCAGTAGGTGGGAAACTCTGATCTATTCTGCCATACAGTGACAGGCTTTATAAATTGAAAAGTTACATAATCATGTTTGTTTTTCCAACATGCATTACCAATGTGACCCGTCCTTGCTGAGTGAGTCTGTACGTAGTCTCCTGCTGATCTGGGCAAAAGACACTAAAGGGCGTTTAAAAATGGCCTCTGCCAAAAAAAAAAAGTTACTATGCCACTGTATGAGCAAGACCATTGAAGATTTTCATTACCTATTCCCAGTAATAAAATCTTTGGTCTGCCTATTGCCATCACCTATTTCCTTTGGCCATAGCAGCGCAAGAACGGTTTTGTGGTTTAGTCGTGTCATAGGTCCTTATGGCAGTCTGATGCCACCTGTGGAGCTCTTCTGAGAAAAAAAAATTAAATAAAATACATAGGGTTACAAAGCAGACCAATGATGTTGAAATACAGTTACCAAAATATTATAAAATTAGCATTTATATGGCACTTTAAAGTTTACAAATTATTATCTAATTTTGTCTTCACAATAATCCTAGGAAATAGATGCTATCCTTATCCCAATTTTACAGATAAAGAAACTGAGATACCCAGCAGTGAAAGGAAGTTGCCTAGGGTAGAACAGCTAGCTAGTTAAGTGTGGGAGGCTGGGTTTGGACTTACTTCTTCCTGGCTCAAGCCCAAATGTTTTATCTACCTCACTATTCAGTTGCAAGATCACAAGCTAGTTCACAGACTCCAGGTTAAGAACTCCTGGTCCAGTAAGTCCAACAGATATGTCTAGGCAATTTAATATTCTAGCTTTCATGTAGAGAACTCCTCACTGAAACAAATGAGCCCATTTTGAGGGCATTTCCAACTTTCCTATCCTGAGCTTTGACATTTTACCCCAGGAGTGTTAACATTAGGGGCATAAGCCTACTTTTCACTGTTTCACATGTAAAACCGTTTTCAGTGTCCTCTTGGTGATTAGTATATATTACATTTGTGGTGATGGGGAAGCAACAGGTTTGTCTTCTAAGGTTAAGGCGCAAAGAACTTGGTCTTTAATAACAACAAGAAAATATGAAGACGGCAGAGAGCTCCTAGGAAATAATGTACTAAAATATGGAGGTATTGTTTGAAAATACTAAGGTGAATTGGATAACTTATCCCCCTATGTAAATGTGCCTGCAAATGAAATCTTGCTCTTAATCTATGAACTGCTAAATCATGACTATTACAGTTCAAAATCCCATCCCTTCTATATCCCTTCATTTGTGGTCTCGTTTTCTAACACCTAGTTCTTTGCCTTGGGCTTGAAAGTTCTGATCCAGATTCTTTTGATGCCTAAGGTAACACTTGGTTGTAAACTGGCCGTTTTTGGCAACCATATTAACTCATTCTGGTGACTAGGACCCCTGGAAGCATGAGAGATTAAATAATGATAGGATGGCAACACACATGGACCAATGCCAAGAAACTCTATGTTAAAGCTGACAATTCATCCTCCTCCGCACCACTGTGAATGCAGAGTTTGCTGGTCCACTATCGTTCTTCGGCCCAGACCCCGCCTCTAAAAAGGTCACACCCATGAGGATGCAGGGTCAGTAGGTCTGAACATCAGTTTTCTTCACTCTCTGGGCTTTTGTGTCCAAGGGATGGTGACTGGATCTGTTATTTCATTGATACATGAAACTGTGTGATGAGGAAATGCCCTCTACCAGGGCAGATGAAATTTTCTCTGAAATATATAGTCTTCGGCAGTTGCCTAGAGCATGGAGAGATTAAGTGAGTTGCCCAGAGTCACAAGACTAGTTATGTATCAGAGCTAGGACTTGAACCTAGGTCTTCCAGGCCCTGAGGGCATTTTTCCGTCCACTGTATCATAGTCAAATAGACTAAAAACAAAACAACAATTAGGTCTCACAGAGGCCCCTCTCCCTCATGAGGCCGTGTGGGTAATTATGGCAGCAATGTGTTCAGGAGCTCTGCCAGATGCACCATGTTCAAACGATCATGTTCTTGTTCCTCTCAGATTCAGTCGCAGAATTTCATAAAGTTCTTGGGGGAAAGTACTGATATTTTTAGGTCTTTTGTTTCTTTTTGATTTCCTTCTTTCCTGCAAATAGAACCTGCCTCAGCCTTCAGCGGAAGCTGCAATTAAGATCCAGTTTGTCTCATGGCCAAGTGATCTTTCCCTTTTTTGTCTTGAAACCCGGCTACAGTTTCTACCTCTAAATATGGCCTTCCAAGATGTCAGTTCCTTTTCTCCTAAAGATTCAACCCTTTCACTTGATGCTGAATTCATTGGATAACTTTGGTGTTTGACCAGGAAAGATGCCATCTGATAAGCAAGTGTGGGAGCCCCAGCCTTCTCCCTCTTGGCCATCTGTGTGTGGAGTGAATCATAAGGGAGGAGAAAGATTTATAGGGGCTCATTTGCAAAAAAACCCAAAACAACAGTAAAAGGCTTTTGACTACTCTCTCAGTAACCCTTTTTTTCTTTGCAGTACCTAGTGAATGGGGCCGGCACAATACCTAGATGGACTGAAGCAGTACAGACATTATACACAGTGGTTTTATTAGGTTCATAATGAGGGTGATGCATTCCAATTCCAAAATGGATGAGATGAACATGAAGTCTAAAGAAAAAAAAATCCAACAACTTTACACGGTTAAGGCCCCAGAATATGTAAACATAAAATATGTAATCTGTCTTTGATTTGAGCCATAATGCTTCTTTGCTTTGAAATCATGGCTGTATTACCAAACTGACAGTTTTAATGGAAAAAGTGGCTTTCAAAAGCTGCTGTTGCAAACACACTGCATAATTCTCCAAGTCGTGAATATTTTACTACCCGGATATGCAGGGAGGCAGTGAAAACACACACTGGTACTTTATTCCTTGCAAGGTGGGATGTAGAGAAATTCACTGGTTTTCAAACTGCAAATTTGTAATAGGTTGCATACTTATAAATATGTACGAAGGTGTATAGTTGCAATAGGCCAGAGATACCACTTCATAGAGTGATTTGGAAGCATTCTTTTCATGCCACAGGTCATCAATTGTTTATTGGATTGCAAATGATATACATTCCCTTTACTCAGTCCCTAAAGTCAGAGGCATTCAGTATAGATGGGAATTTAAAACACTAAAGGTGTGTCCATAGGATACCAAATCAATAGGTTATTTGTGTATGTTTTGGCTAAAGATGAATGCCCATACCTATGGCTTGTTAGTTGAAGGGAAAGCTTACTAGCTCAATCATGAGGGTCTGAAATAAAATGGGCTTCACCAAATATACAATACTTAGGATGGATATTGTCAGATAAGAGCAGTGACATGACAAAATATCAAAAAGTAGGAGACGTGATATAGTATCTATGGACAGATCTGTGGCTTCAGAATTGGGTTTTTCTCACATAGACTATCACCTCCATGGAAGTGGGGGAATCATGTAGAAGTGTCAGCTGACTGGGGATCCTAGGTGTGCCAAATTCAAACATTTTTGTGAAATCTCCATATCTTTTCATGTTAGTGTTAGTGTTCATCGATTCAAATTCAGAGTAGAATTATCAACAGCAACAACAACAATTGCTTAAACACCTACTGTATACTGGGTCCTGGGTCCTCACTTTGATGTTTTTGAAGTTTTGTTTCTGACTTTCGGTGGAGGCATGACAAATGAAGGACATGAATAAGGTAGAGATGATGAGAGAGCAGTCCAGAACTCCAGGGAAATCTGAGGAGGCAGAGGTCACTTGGAGTTGGAGGTGTGTCAGGGAAGTTTTCAGGGACCTTGGAGGAAAAGAAATATTTCAATAGGCAGAGAAAAGAAAGGAATCAAGGTATAAATACAGTCTTGACTGACAAATTCATTTGGAATCTGAGGAATAAATAAAAGGCTAATTATGAATTCACTCAGAGTTGTTCTGTGCTGGGAAAATTAGCCTTCTGAAATTCCATCTTTAATCTGGACATATGTAGAAACACACAGACACACAGGAAACATGTACTTGGCTTTGAAAAGTTTGCTTACCCCTTCCTCCCTCCCGTCTACTGGGATTCATTACACTCTTTCATTGTGCTTAGTGCCTCGCACACAGTAGGCGCCCAGTACAGATTTCTGGAAGTGAATCAAATATCATCATGACTTGGTTAACCAACTGTGCGCCATTTTTTTTTTACTTTTATTTCTTTGCTTTATTTCTTTACTGTTATTTTACTTTTTTTTTTTACTTTTTTATTTTTATTTTTTTACTGTTATTTCTCCAGCTCACTTCATTTATTTATTTTCTTGGAGGTGGGGAGGGGAAGACAAGGCAGGGCAACTGGAGTTGTGACTTGCCCAAGATTACACAACTAGGAAGTGTGTCAAGTGTCTGAGGCTGTATTTGAACTCAGGTCCTCCTGACTCCAGGGCTGGTGCTCTATTCACTGAGCCACCTAGCCATCCCTCCAGCTCACTTTTGTGAGCTTGGGCCCAAATAGACGTTAGTGTGCTTACAGGGCTCAGAGCATTTTGTTACACAGTCATTTTGGAGGGAAAGAGAAAATATGACTGACTCTTCATGAAGAGGTAGGGTAAGGGTTAGGCTACGTATAAGGATTTTCTTGAGGAGTTTATGTGAAATTTTATATTATTGCTTAAATATAGAAATTTAAAAAAGGTATGTTTGTCCAACAATGATGTGAGTTGTTTGTTTAGATGGTGATGATGATGATAGTAAAAGCTATCATTTATTTGGCACTTAACTACGTACGAGGCATTGTACTAAGCACTTTCCAATTATTATCTCCTTTGATTCCCACAACTCTGAGAGGTAAGTGCTATTATTATCCCTTCAGAGGGGAGGAAACTGAGCAAACAGAGGTTGTAACTTACCTGTAGTCACACACCTGGTGCCTGAGGTAGTAGAATGGTTAGTGCATGGGGCCTAGTGTCAGGAAGACCTGAGTTCAAATCCAAACTTAAATACTTACTATGTGATCTTTGGCAATTCACTTATCTCTTTGCTTCTGTTTCCTCAGCTGTAAAAAGGAGATAATAGTAGCCCCTACCTTCCAGAGCTGTGAGGATCAAATGACATAGCAGTCATAAGCAGAATGCCTGGCATACAGTAGGCACTTAATAAATGCTTATTTCCTTCCTTACCCTCTTAAAAAGCAGGGTCCTGCAGGCCCTTAATATTAGGATCATGTTTTATTTATTGTTGTATCTCTTTCAGAGTCCAGCACAATAGTTTGTGTTAACTGTCGAATGAATGAAAGTTCCTACAAGAACACAGACATAAACAAGAAAATTGCTGTGATATCCTGATTACGTGTCACGTGTTCACACCTGTTTTGGACTAGATAAATGGCCGCCACATGTTTTTGATTATGTAGCGCTATCAATGCCAAATAAATGAGAGCTTTTACTATCATCATCATCTAAACAAACAACTCATATCATTGTGGGACAAATATACATTTTTTTAGTTTTTATATTTAATGTTTTGAAGTACGTTTACTTATTTATAAATTATATATGTACAATTGTACAAATAAGTATGTGTTAAATAAATGTATAATTATATCTTAAATAATACATTTAATACCAGTTATTTGATTCAATTTAGTTAATAATAAATAAATTATACATAAATTATGTATAATTATATATTAAATAAAACATTAGAAAATACATAAAACAGAAAAAATGTATATTTGTCCCAC
>CM053580.1:232920368-232936869 GCA_028627135.1 Pseudochirops cupreus | reverse complement strand
CTGAAAAAGATATCTCCGGAAGAGACATGGCTCCAAACAGAAGAAGGACTATCTTTTCTAAATCAAGATCCTCCTTTTTCAATCCCATCTACCTATTACACAGAGGTTTTTGTTGAAATTTTGTCTATTAAATCTCCATATTTTCTCATGACAATCAGTGTTCTTGTGGACCAATATGGAGGTGTTGTCTTTTCATAATTTTTAAACAAATTGAAACTCTTCAATTGGAACATTTAAAAATATGTTAGGAAATTATTTTCCCAATTTTCAAAGGTACAGATATGAGAGGGATTATTTATTTGTTTGTTTTAGTGACGTTATTTTCTGCAGCTCACATAGGGTACAAGGAAGCTTGTAGAAATATGTGACTTGAGAACCAAATTAAGTTTTGATAACATAAGGACTCTGTGTTCAGTCCTTCTCTGTTCCATTGGCTCTCTTTTTCCAGAAGGTCTATCTTCTCCAACAGAGCTGAGGAAGTAGAATTGCATAGCACTTTTTGTATCTCAGACATTTTCCATTTTTCTTCTACCTTTAAATCAGATTATATTCCAAAGTTCCTTCTCGTACCCCAATCTGTGTTTCGCATGTCTCATTGTACTATAGTTTGTGTGCTTGTAGCTCACTGGACTCTGATATGTGTTTCTTATAATCTTTTCAAGTTGGCTCTGTATTGTTTCCCCTCTGCATGGCCTCACTCACTTCTAATATTAGCTTTTGTTAGATTCTAGTCAGTTTTGTGTAAATGTTCTCAGGCATTGAACACGTGAGGTTGGGATGTATCTGGGTTGACATGTTCCATCAATCTAAGATACTTGAAAAGGAATGGTTAAATCAATGCCCCAAAGTTTGATTTCAGCTTTAACATTTTTTTTGTTAGTTTAAGCAAAAAGCTGGGTACAGATGTCTCCAAGTCCCCAGACATCCCCTGGGCAATTCTGCACGTATTAAATAAAAATGTATTCTAGGGAGGAAAAAAAAAAAAGATACCCAGAGTCCAAACAGGTGCATCAAATGATGCATTTGGTGAAGCTGCTAAATTCTGATTGAGCAAAATATAAGGCTTTGGTAGAAAAAAAATAGAAGATGACAAACATGTGAATTGCAATAATTGCAATACTGTATGTATGTAATTCTGTCTTTAGGGAACAAAGAATTATCCTAATAAATCCTGCATCTTTCCTAGTGAGAGAAATCTTCTTTAACCGTCCTTAATAGTGTTAGTTTAGAGGCAAATGATGTTAAAATGGCTGAACATTTGGGAATAGCATGGCATTATTTAACATCAGAAATACTCTTACATTTAACATCTTTATAGTCATCTGCTAAAAAGGTAATCCTTTCATATGTAAAATACCTAGCAATGTGCGTACAGGGAGCAGAAGGATTGAACAGACATTCAGTGAGCAAGGTAATGAATGGAATTCTAACCCAAGAGGGGCTGGAATAGTGCTGTAAATGTCCCATGCACTCAATAAATTGAATTCACTCATTATTCTGAAGGTGCCCAGGATGCATTACCTAGTATTGGGCAAAAGGAGGCCCACACATGCTCCATAGACTTCTGTAAGTCCTTTTCTCCACAGAGCTAATAACAAACCACTCCAAGTACGGGTGAATCAAACTTAACAAATGCTTTATAAAAACAAACAACGGGCCAGAAGTAGCAGATACGTTTATCTGTTAATGTACCTAATAATCACAGAGTTGTCATACATACATTGATCTGGGAAAAACAACAGCAACTATGATGACAAATTCGAGTCTTCTCATCCTATGTCAGATTGAAAGCAATTCAAGGTAACCACCTTCAAATGAGTGTTCCTATAAGCCTCCTGGGAAGGTGATAGTTACAGTGAACTGGCCTCTCCAAGCATCTTTCCTATATTTTTGGTTATGGTTTCTTTGTCTCTTCCCCATTACCCTAAGGAATGGGTTCTCAAAATGTGTTTATGATGAAATCTGCTTTTTGATAACCAAAACTTCCATAGGCTGGAACAGCTATGGCCTCTGAGCAATTCCTAAGTCATTCTGATCAAATAGTTGAATCTATTCTATCAACTCCAGTCACATGCAAGAGCCTTTGAAAATACTACAGAAATACTGGTCAGTCTAATCAATTCACCACAGAGAAAGAAAATTTCTAATAAACTTGACCAAAAGTTGTGTAATTAATTGCTATTAAAATTCTAGAAAGATCACATAGTGTAATGGATAGAGAGCTGACTTCAGAGTCAGAAAGGAAGACCTGAATTCAGATTCTATCTTTGACTCATATCAGTATGACAGTGGGCAAGTCACATAACCTCTCTTTGTCTCAGTTCCCTCATCTATGAAATAAGGGGGCATCAGGATAGCCTGTAAGGTTTCTTCCTGCTCTAAGTCTGTGATCTTATGTCTCTCAATGCCCCGGGCAACTCTTACAGGTTACGGAACAAGTACAATTCTACATTGGTTGAGGAAGTTTCCACACTGGGACTTCCCTACATGGGAGAAATCATAAATTCAGTCCACAAACAAGACCAAAACCCAAAAATATTCTGAGGTCTCCCAGCTCTGGTCTCCTTAATATTGCACACAATTGACATTTCCTGCTTATCACTGAGAGATGGTGTGGGATGAATGACTGCTAAGACATTCATTGAGTGCTTTCTCTATACTAAACACTGTGCTAAGTACTTAGGGTATAAATGCTAAAAGAAAAAAAACCAATTATACAGTTGTTACTCTCCCATTCTAATTGGGTGTGTTTGTGGGGGGGGGCGCAGCGACTTTTCTCTTTGTCGTCTTTGTTCTCTTTGTCCTCTCTCCGCCTACAAGAGCAGCCACCACGAACTCTCTTTGCTCCCTTCTTTAGGCTGGGGATGGGAAATGATCTTTCGAGATGGTTCCTGCCTGTCTTTCACTTCTCCTCTGGCTGGTGACAAACAAGAGTTGTCATGTCCTTCTGTTTTTCTGGGCCTTTTTCTTTCCCACACCAGAGGAGACTAGCAGTTTCACTGCTTTCTTCTCATCTTGTCCTTTTCCCAGAGGTTGAGCAGAGGTCTGGCTTTGCTCATGTTCTTGGTCTCTTATTCTCTCTTATTCTACCAGACAAGACTTTGGAGAACCTGTCCTTGATCTTGTCTCTTTTGGAGAATGGAGAATTCTTCTCCACTTCAGGAGGGAAGAATAATGGCTAGAAGTCTTTTCTCTCTCTCTTCCCCCCTAGCCCCTTTCTCTGTTAGAAATTGGAAAGTCCAATGATCTCACATTTGGCAGGCCCCATAGGGTATAACATAGGTTTTGATGGTAATGTCTTCTTTCCAGGAATAACTGCGTATTTCATGGTTTGGGGATTATTGTTAAGGTTTCTGTCGTCGTAATACAGTTGTCATAGTCATAAATTATTACTGAATCATTTTAGTCATATCTGACTCTTCGTGACCCCATTTGGGATTTTCTTGGCAAAGTTTGCTATTTCCTTCTCCAGCTCATTTTACAGATGAGGAAATTGAGGCAAACAAGGTCAAGTGACTTGCCCAGGGTCACAGAGCTAATAAGTGTTTGAGGCCAGATTTGAGCTCAGGAAAATGAGTCTTCCTGACTCCGGACTTGGCACTCTACCCATTGTGCCACCTAGCTAGTTTTCCATGTTTGTTTCTGAGTTAACAATTTCAGGTATCCCACATACTTGGTACCATGCTCACTTTTGACTCAGGAATTTTCCTAATGGTCTAGGGATTCATAGTCCCAATTCAACATCTCTCTCTTTAGACAAAAAAAATGTATTTGTTTTGTGGAATTCAGCTTTGTAGGCATTCTATCACCAAGGCCAGATTTAGGGGTGCAGAAGATTCAACAGCTGGTAGAAGTTTGGGATTCTTCTTTTAGCAGGAATATTAGCATTAATTAACTATAGTCTACTAAATTGAATGCATTCAACCAATTTATCTAAATCCTCCTACATTCAAATTCTTCCTTTCAGTGAATTGGCAATCATATTAAAGGCTATAACAAAATCACTATATAATTTGCTTTATTTATTAAAGAACATGGAGAGACTATCTTTAAGTACAGGGTGTCACCCAGATAGATGATCAGCCTTGTGTGTCAGCAGATTAGGTAGGCACCTGTATGGTATGGCTAGAGAGGCTTCCAAATATCTTCTCCAATATTCAGCCTTAGAACTGCCCTTCTAGACCAAAATTCTAACCATTAAAAATTTGAGCAGTAAACACAGGATCATAATCACCAGAACACTGATATTAGAATGGGTCCTTCTATTTATTTTTATTGGCATATTAATATGAATGATACTTAATAAACTATGTGACAGATGGATAAGTAAGATGTGCTATAAGAAAGGTATATTTTAATCAAAGTTAATTAAGTTATTTTTTAAGTAAATTAAAGAATACAGGTCTTTCTGACTCCTGATACATTACCCTGTCCACTGCTCCATTTATCTACCTTCAAAGATTAAAGGCTGGGGAGAATTTCAAGAGGCAGAAATGATTGGGGCCAGGGATAGGGGAAGGGTCAGTGATGATAAACTGGTTGAAAAGAAGGCATTTTATGTGTAGGTAGGGTTTATGCTTGGGCATTGTGCCTCTTCAAAGCTGTAGATTCAAGACAGTCTGGTCATATACAAAGGGTGGTACGTAATTCAATACTGCAAGAATTTGGTGCAGACATGGCTGTCTAATTTCCCAGCTCACTGGTACTCCTTTTGTTTGTTATGGTGACAGCAGGCAAAGCCTCAACCAGATACTGTGAAACAACTGGGTAGCACAGTGTTTGGAGAGCTAGTGCTGTGAGTTCAAATCTCACCTCAAACACTTAGGAGTTGTGCACCCTCGAGTAACTTAATCTCTGTCTGACTCAGCTATAAAAGGGGGTAATAATAGTACCTACTCCCCAGGGTTGTTGGAAGGACCAAATGACACAATATTTGCAAAATGCTTAGCACAGTGGGGCAGCTAGGTGACACAGTGGATAGTGTGCCAGACCTGGAGTTAGGAAGCCTCATCTTCATGAGTTCAAATACAGCCTCAATTGCTTACCAATTATATTACTCTGGGCATGTCACTTAACCCTGTTTGCCTCAGTTTCCTCATCTGTAAAATGAGCTGGAGAAGGAAATGGAGAACCGCTCCAGTGTCTTCGTCAAGAAAACCCTAAATAGGGTCACAAAGGGTCAGACTTGGCTGAACAACACAAGTTCAGCATAAAGCCTGGCATGTAGTGGGCATGATGATATAAATGCTATTTGTTAGTGTTACTATCATGTTACTTTGTTCTGGGTGGGTAACACAATCCTTGGACAGAGGAATCAGACCCTGCCCCTATCAATGGGATCTTGATTCCCTTCCCCACAGGACAACTCCTCAATAGGATAGAAGTTCCTTGAAAGTAGTGACTGTTTTGTGTTGTCTTTGTATCCCTAGCACAGTGCCTTGAACTTAGTAGCAACTTAATAAATGTTTAATAAATGGTCAGTAGTAAATGGAATGAATGGACTCCAAACTCCATAGAAAGAACTCCAGGGAATTACAGTCCCTCCCTCTCAGGGGCAGAGAAGGGTGAAGCCTCATGGCCCTCTGCAGGAGCTCCCCTATCTGTGGGACCTTGTCCTAAACTCCCCTGGCTGAATCCTCTGCTGGGGCACAACGCAATCATTCTGGTTTCCTCAGAACTAAGAAGGTCAGTCTAATACCAGCATCAGGCCTAGATCAGATGCTACTAATTTAAGATCATAGATTTAGGGCTAGAAGAGA
The DNA here is from genome assembly GCA_028627135.1 of Pseudochirops cupreus. Classification (NCBI taxonomy): domain Eukaryota; kingdom Metazoa; phylum Chordata; class Mammalia; order Diprotodontia; family Pseudocheiridae; genus Pseudochirops; species Pseudochirops cupreus. Next base: position 232,931,110 of record CM053580.1, on the reverse strand, counting down.
CCTTACCATTTAGCCCAGCCCCCTATTTTACAAATGAGGAAACTGAGACCCAAAGATTGGCACAATTTACCCAAGATCACACAGATACAACAGAGCTAGGCTGTGAGTACTGGTCCTCTGACTTCAAATCTAGTATTTTTCCTGCTGTTCTTTGTTTTCAGAGCCTTGCCCCCACTGAGTAACTCGAAACACTTGGTCTCTTGGTGGCTGACAAGGCCACTGTGCCTGTGCCCAAGTGGCTGTCTCTTTCTGTATCTCTACAAATAGGAGGCATGTCAACCTAGCTTATCTATTACCTGATCTCAGGGGGCATCGCCCTTTTCATCACCTTCTTGTGGGAGGAAACAGCTGTCTCCTGGGCATGGGCTTCCCCTCGGCCCCTATCCTCTTTGATCTTGCTAAGGTTTCTATTCCAGTACCTTCTGCAGATCCTCAGGGACTTCCTCCCTTTTGTTGCCGATGTAAATAACATTATCTCCTTCTCCCATTGACAAGTGCCCTCTGTTATGTACAAGGGGCCTGAAAGCCAGCCCTGGAGTCAGGAAGACCCTGGTTCAAGCTCCTCCTCTGACATAAAGTGGCTATGTGACCCTTGCTTAAGTCACGCAATTTCTCAACACTCTAGACAACTTTTTAAGACTCTATTTCTGATCTGCATTATGGTATCTACCCAGATTTCTCAGTGATTTGGGAGGCATTCATCTGTAATGCATCTGGAAGACTTCCCCTGGCAATTCCCAATATCTATGAAATCTCTGGTCCTAGGAGGACTGTTAATTGTCACCTGCTTCAGGCAGTTTGGGAAGGTGGGTCATGAGCAGCTGAAGAGCCAGGAAGGGCTTCAAGGAGCAGGTGAAGCTTGTGTTGAGTCTTGAAGCAAACCAGCAATTCCAAGATACAGAGATAAGGAGGGAGAATATTCTAGGACTGGGGAGCTTACACTATTTAAAAAAAACAACCACCCCAAAGAGTCTACAATGTGCCAGGTGCTGTCCTTTCTAGATATTAAATCATTTTATCTTTGCGACAACCCTCTCTGGCAGGTGCTATTATAATCCCCTTTTTACAGTCAAGGAAACTGAGGCAGAGATTTAGTGAATTGCCCAGGTTCACAGAGGCTAGATGAACTCATGTATTCACAACTCTAGGCCCAGCACTCCGTGGACTGTGCTATCTAGCTCCCTTTAACTTTTTAACTCTAATTAATATTTAATTTAATTATGATACTTAACTCTAATTTTAGGGTTGTAGCAGGAGCAATGCTGTGTAAGGGCTATATGAAAATGACTTGTGTTCTCTATTGCATAACTCTTTCTCAGCCCCAGCATAATGTAATCCTAAATTAGGGCAGCAATTGCCTTTTGCCTTTCATTGCATCTCTAGCCTTAACAAAGTACCAGGCAGGGCACATACTAGGCATTTAAGACATGCATACTGATCAACTGTCTTTGTTTTATCTTTGTATAGCCTATGCCTATCATAGTTCTCTACACATAGTAAGGGCCTGCCTACTTAATAAATGAACAGCTAGGTGGCTCAGCAGATGGAGTGCTGGTGCTGTAGTTAGGAAGACTCATCTTTGTGAGTTCAAATCTGACCTCGGACACTTACTACCTGTATGACCCTAGGCAAGTCACTTAACCCTGTTTAACTCACTTTTCTCATCTGTAAAATGAGGAAATGGCAAACCACTTCAGTATCTTTGCCAAGAAAACCCTAAATGGGGTCACAAAGAGTTGGCCATGAACGAAATGACTGAACAACTTAATAAATGCTTCTTGAATTATTGGTAGTTTAGATTTCTCAAATTAATGGTGTTAGAAAAGAAAGTTGTCTTTGGAAAGGACATTGTCTTTAAAATTTTTTAAATGTGAATCTATGAGGAAACAAGTTTTTACGTAATAGTCAGAGGACTTGTGTTCAAATCCTGTCTCTGACACTTTACCTTTGTGGCTTCCAAATCCCTTTCTTGTACAAATGTCTTTCTTTCTGTCAGTGGCTCCATAGTCTTCCATTCTTCTAAGCTCATGACCTTAATGTTGTCTTCCGCTCCTCACTCTCCCTCATTTCACATATCCAATCAGTTGCCAAATCTGCCCTTTCTGACTCTCAATATTTCTTGTTTGTAATCTCTTCTCTCTGCTTACCTGACTCCCATCTCCTTCGGGCCCTGGGGGCCTCTTGTCTAGAGGATTATAATGGTCTGCTAACTGGCCTCCCTACTTCAACTCTTTCATGATACCTTGGGCAAATCTCTTAACCTCCCTGGGTATTAGTTTCTTAGTCTGTAAAATGAATAAGTTGGACAAGATGGCTTCTGAGGTCTCTTCCAGGTCTAGAGTTATAATCTAGTTTCCTTTCTGTTTACAAATCACCTCTTTTCTGCCTGCTAGAACAAATAGTGTTGTCTCAGAGAGAGAATTATATGTACAGGTATGAGAAAACCACTTCAACCCAAAGGAAATTAATAATTGCCTTTGGAAAATAGCATGTGGACATGGGGAGAACTTGGGCTGTGTTTCCCTTGGAACTGTCAGAATGATGACTTCCCAAGTAAACTAAGTCATGGAGAGAGTACTTGAGTCTTTAAATAGCCTAGTGAGCACACTGAAAAATTTCTATAAGCAAGATTAGAATGGGGACTAGTACAAACTTTAAAATGCACCTGTGCTGATGTGAGATTTTAAGAGTTTTGTGGATGTAATAATATTATCTCTGCATTCCCGTTTCTGAAACATTTTCATATCCATTCTCTAATTTATCTTTAGAGCAAGTTTCATAGATAAGATTGGTAGCATTATACCCTTTTTATAGTTGAAGAAACTGAGGCCCATAAAGATGAAATCGAACCAAGGTCACTTTGCTAGTAAAGCCAGGATTAAACCTAGGTTTTTCTGGGCTCATCCCTGTATACCACACTGCCCCTCAAGTAAGAAAGAAGAGAGAAGGAAAAAACTCCTTAATCTTTTAATAACACATCATTCTGGGATCCTTGTGTTTCTAGGAAGCTATCTAAATGCTTCCTTGACTGAGGATGGAGAGATGGAATAGTCATTCTTAGCTGCCATTTACAATTTTAGCTCACAGATGTTTGAGTGATTTGAATGACAAGGTAAATATCTAGGAGAGAGAACAGGGATGAGGGAAAAGAATTACTTTTTAGTGAGTGATGAGAATGGAATTGAATGAATACAACTTTTACTCCCATTGTATGGCAATGGTGATTTTTACCTAAAACACTGTAAAAGTGTTTTGAATACAAGGTAGATTTTGACTACACCAAAAACAAGGCAGAATTTTAAACAGAATGGCATTTTTGTTCTACATTATGCACATTTAGCTGTTTAGTTTTTTAAAAATAATTTAATTTTAATAGAATTTGCATCGAAGTTCAGTTATAGCTACATTAAAACACATTGTTTTTTTTAATGTGCACTCAAGTGCTCTTGAAAAAGGAAGGTTAATTCAAAGCATATTAAGCTAAATAATGAACTTTGAAAAAAGAATTTGTGATTTGGATTTGTAGAAACTGAGGTAAAATGTGCGATTATGTAAGTGAATGTATGTGGATCAGGCTATTGGGCTGTATTCAAAAGTAGTCCCTGGAGAGAATAAAAATGGGTCAATCAAGCTATTCTCACATACCAATATGCTAATTTCCAAGAGGAATAACATTGAAGGCAGAGGCCAGTTGGTTTTGTGTCTTTGTACCTCCGGCCCTAATTTCCACTGGGAATAACATATACAACTGCTGGAAGTAAATGAAGAAATTCATAGAAAATTTCCTCCTAGCAAGAGGCAGCTGGGTGGTACAGCAGATAGACCCCTAAACTTCGAGTCAGTAAAACCCAAGTTCAAATCTAGCCTTAGACACTTACTAGCTATGGGACAGTAAGCAAGTTGCTTAACCTCTGCCTCAGTTACCTCATCTATAAAATGGACATCATAACACTTACCTCTCAGGCTTATGGAAATGAAATGAGATAATATTTGTAAAGGTTTTAGCACAGTGTTTGACACGTAACAGGTACTTAATAAATGGTTGTTTTCTTCCTTCTTAGGACTTTAGTGACTGTCTTGTAGCATCCAGAAAAAAGTCAACCAATAAAGATAAGTTTGGAGAGTAACTGGCATGACTTAACATCAGATCATTTGAGATATGACTATATAAGACACAATGGCATAAATCTAATAATTTTATAAGTAAATATGGCACAGTGTCTGATACATAGCAAATGGTATATAAATGTTAATTATTAGCTATGCCTGATATAAGTTAAATTCAGGATCCGATATTCTGTTAGCTTGACTGAGTAGCTTATCCATACTTTTTGCTTCTTCTAGCTTTTCACCAATTTCTCTGACGGTAATAAAAAGAGTTTACATTCATAGGGTGCTTCACAATTCCAAAGTATATTATCCACATAATCTCAGGTGATCCTCTATGATTCTGTGAAGTAGGTAGTTCAGAAATTAATCCTCACACTTTGAAGATGAGGAAACTAAGTCTCAGAGAGTTGAAGTGCCATGTTCCAGATATCATCCATTGCGAGGTCACCATCTCCCCTTGTCTCTTCAAAACTACTCCTTTCAATCATCCTCTCTTTTGTTCCAGTCTCAAGGGGGATAAAACAGCTGTTATTCTTGTCAAGGTGAACATCTCCTCTTAAGTCATTGGATCCCATGGTCCCCTGCCTTCTTCAGGAGCATGGTGTAATGAGCACTGAAAGCTTGTCCTCTCTTTCGTATTTATTCTCTTCCTTTCAATGACTCATGCTCAACTTTCCCCCTCCTTCAAAAGAAGCAAGCAAAATGCTTTCCTTAACCTAACATCTGCTCAGTAGATGGCTCTATGTCTTTCTTTCCCTTCACTGATAAACTTCAAGACAGAATAAGTCAATACTTCCTTACTATTGAGTGAAAGAAGTGAAAACTTCTCAGACTATTATCTAAAATCTAGTCTTTTTGTGGGAAACAGGCCTGAGTTCCCTTTCACCAGAAATCTCATGATTTACAAGGACTCAGAGCTCAGAGTGGTAGTGAGTCACCCCTTTCCTCAGTGACACCTCAGCATAAGATATGCCAAATAAGGACAGAAGTGCTTTCTCAAATGTACATTGGGTGGCCTACTGTTTCCTTGGTCTGGTACTTGAGGTAGATTGTCATGCTTAGATTGTGCACCTGACTTCTAGCCAATGGAAGAAAAAGGTCAGAAGGGGAGTAGGGGAGAATTCCGCATTAGGGCTTTATAACTTTGCTGTTTCCTTTTGTAAACTGCTTCTCCTCCCTGCCCATTTGTCAGGAGGGCAGCCCTTTCTTGAGAACATAATAAACCATTCTTTTCTGCTTCCTACCTTGAGAAGCCTGTGAGTATTATTTGGGTAAGGATCTCTGTTGCACACAGTTTTGGGGTGCACACACTGTCCATCCATAAATTAATCAACAGTTATTTATTAATTGCCTGCTCTGGGGTAGGCACTGTGCTGGGAGCTGGAGGTACAAAGACACAAAACCAATTGGCTTCTGCCTTCAAGCAGTTTACATTCTAACAGAGGAGACAAGTGCATACATAAGTATATTCAGAATAAACAGGAATTTTAGTAGTTAAATAACAGGTAGTTTGAGAGGGAGGGTACAAGTAATTGGTGGAAAAATGAAAGGTTCCTTGTAGAAGGTGGTGCTAGAGCTGAGTCTTGAAAGGCACAAGACATTCTAATCAGTCAGTTAGGCATTTTCTAGAGAACTCCTCTGTTCCAGGCGCTTCAGTCAGGCAAATAATAAACATTTGTTAAGAACCTATTATATGCTGAATGTTGTGCTAAGCACTGAGGATACAAAAAGGAGCAAAAGACAGACCCTGCCCTCAAGGAGCTGACAATATAATGGGGGAGACAACATGCCAACAAATATACACAAAGGAAGCTACATACAGGATAAATATGAAATAATTGACAAAGGAGATGCACTAGAATCAAGAGGGGTTGGAGAACACTTCCTGTAGAAGGTGGGATTTTAGTGTGACTTTAAGGAAGTGAGGGAAGCCAGCAGGCAGAGATGAGGAGGGGGCATATTCCGGGCATGGAGGGAAGCAAGCGAGAATACCCAGAGATGAGAGATGGAGTTTCTTATTCATAGAACAGCTAGGAGGCCAATGTCACTGTTTCCAGGAGTATGTGTCAGAGAGCTGGGTGTAAGATAATTGGAAAGGTAGGAGGGCCTAGGTTATGAAGGGCTTTGAAGGCCAGACAGAGCATTTTATCTTTAAACCACTAGATTAAGCTGATGGAATTTATTGAATAGTGGAGTGACGTGATTGAATCTGTACTTTAGGAAAATCACTTTAGTGGCTGAATGGAAGATTAATTAGATTGAGGAGAGACTTGAGGTAGACAGGCTGTTGCAATAGTTCAGGCATGAGGTGATGAGCAGAATGGTGGCAGTGTCAGATGAGAGAAGGGAATATATTCAAGAGATATGGCAAAGGAGAAATCAACAGATTGGATATGGGGAAGTTGAGAGATAGTAAGGAATCTAGGTTGTGAGAGCAAGTGTCTGGCAGGACGGTGTTGCCCTTGAGAGTAATAGGGAAGTTGGTGTAATGAGAATGGGAATTTAAAGATCTCCCCTGCCCCTTAATAGACCTGGGGGGGAGTTTGAAGACCTCCCCTGCTTTGAAAGTAAACCCTACCCCCTAATAGGCTGAATGTAGTCACATGGGGCCTGTGGTGGGAGGAGTTTGCTGAAGGGTGCAGCAGAGCCCACAGGAAGCTGGTCAAAGCTAGTGAGATGGTGGGGGAGAGAGGATGCTCAGGCAAGGAGTGAGATAGGCTCATGAGTAGATATGGATCTTGTATTGGTTTGTGGGAAGGCTGAAGGATACTGTGGCTCTCAGTGTTATTATGGCTTCTTAATATCTTTGGTACTATGATAGAATCGGTTTATTGGTTTTGAGATTGGGTTTTCTGGTGTCTAAATAAATGTTTCAGTTCTGTCCCCTATATGGAGAGTTTGGTATATTTTGTGATTGAATGTCATGTGATATTTATAGTCATGGTCTTTACCGTGATCATGGACACTATAAATATTGCATTGGTGCTACATTTGATTACGAGGATGGGACTGTGAAATATCAGGAATCTAGTTGGAGGCAGAAAGGATTTTGAAGAAGAAATGGCTATCCCAGGATGGAAGGATTTGCCTTACGCCTCCCTAGCAAGGGACTGGTCTAAAAGTACAGGGCTTTGTGAAAACTGGGAACAGAGATTACATCAGGGAAAACCTACATATTTAAAAACATGTTTGCAAAGAATACCAATAAAACCTGGGAGAGAGTTGGAGGTAGTGAGTAGAAGAGGTTGGATTTTGCTAACAGGCTAACGTATTATGTGTAAAAGCAGAGATACACTGCTATAACAGTTGTCTAAATGCCAGCATTTGAGCCCTCCTTTAGAAGAGCAAGCTGAGTCTCAGGTGGAAAAAGAAACAGCTGTTGTAAATTTGGCTTAGAAAAAGAAGAAAAAAAGTAACAGGAGAAAAGTTCATACAGTTTTGGTAGAGTCTGAGTGTAGTTGCTATGACAACAACTGCCAGGAGAGTGCACTGTGTTGTGGAGAATGATACAATATTACAGAGTGATATATTGTTTCATGGTGAAGTTTTTACAGGGGCAGAAGCTTGACCCATACTGAGAAGAAGAGAGTCAGGAAGGGCAAGAAGTATTCAAGGAGATACTTGAGGATTTTGCTCAACAGATTACTGATATTTTGAGCAGATTCATGCAAAGGATGGGAGAGTCCTTAGTGTCTTAGATGGTAAGAATTATTGATGAAGGAGCTGGAGGGGTAGTGATAGATACAGTGAATTGCTTGAAATTTATAAGTCTTTGCCAGAATCCTTTTGTTTATCGAGCTTTTAGCCCTAACAGGCTGAATGTAGTCACATGGAGCCTGTGGTGGGAGGAGTTTGCTGAAGGGAAGCAGAGCCCACAGGAAGCTGTGAGTCAGAGCCAGAGAGACAGTGGGAGAGAGAGAAGTTTGAGGCAAGGAGATAAAGAGGTTAGTGAGCAAATATTGATCTTGTATCAGTTTGTGGGATGCTATGGCTCTCAGTGTTATTATGGCTTCTTAATATCTTTGGTACTATGATAGAATCAGTTTATTGGTTTTGGGATTGGGTTTTCTGGTGTCTAAATAAATGTTTCAGTTCTGTCCTCTATATGGAGAGTTTGGTATACTTTGTGATCAAATGTCATGCGATATTTATATGTGATCATGGGCACTGTAAATATTGCATTAGTGCTACAGTTGGGAGGGGGAAGTGGCAAGGGGAAGACAATTCATTCTGTTTTGGATATAAATTTAAGATATCTACTGGACATACAGTTCAAGATGTCTGAAGGGCAGTTGGAGATATGGTTTTGGAAGTCAGCAGAGATGTTAAGGCAGAAGAAGCAGATTTGAGAATCATCAGCTTAGAAATGATAATTAAATCCATGGACATTGATGAGGTCAATAAGTGAAGTAGTATGGAGGGAGAGGAGTATAGGATCCGGAACAGAACCCTGTCTTTTGGAGAGAATGATTTGAATGAGGATCCAGCAAAAGGACTGAGGAGAAGTGGTCTGATAGGTAGGAGGAGAACCAGGAGAAAATGGTATCCTGAAAACCTAGAAAGAAGACAGTATCAAGGAGGAGAAGGTGATCATCAGTGTCAAAGGCTACAGAGAAGTCAGAAAGAATTAGGACTGGGAAAAAGCTGTTGGATTTAGCAAAGAAGAGATAATTGGACATTTTGAAGAGAGCACTTTTAGTGGCATGATGAGGGTGGGAATCAGATTGTAAGGGATTAAGAAGAGAACAAGAGAGGAGAAAGTTGGAGGCACCTACTGTAGATGGCTTTTCAAAGAATTTAGCCACAAATGGCCTAAGAGATATAGGATGATAGGAGGGATACAAGGATCAAGCAAGGGTTTTGTGAGGATGGAGGAAAGATGGACATGTTTGTAGGCAGTAGGGGTAGAGCTAGTAGAGAGGAAGACAAAAAATAAATGAAAGAGTGAGGATGACAGAGGGGGCAGTCTGTCGGAAGAGATGGGATAGAACGGGATCACTTAAACAAGTAGAGTAGCTAGCCTTGGTAAGGAATAAGACCACCTCTTCCTGTGAGATAGATATGAAGGAGGAGAGGGTGTCAGAAAATACCTGAATGATAAAGGAAGAGGGAAGAAGAGGGAGCTCACAGTGAATAACTTCAATTTTTTATGTATAATATGAGGCAAGGTTCTCAGATGGGAGAGAGGAAAGGGAAAGTGGAGTGGGAAGCCATGAGGGGCTTGAGGAGGGATAACATTTAGAAGGCCTGCTAAGGAGAGTAGGATAGAGAGTTGATAAGGGAGCTATAGAAGAATTGCCTAGCAGCAGTGAGGGACTGGTTGAGGTTGCATAACATAAATTTGTAGTGGGCCTATCAGAACTATTGTGTGATCTTCTCTTACCTTTGTTCAGCAACATCTGTGTAGGAGCTAAAGCAGTAGGTAGTGGGAGTCATCCAAGGCTGAGGTTTGACAGGGCACAATAATCAGTCATATGATAAGGGCGTCAAGGACTCAAGAGAGAGGATAGTGTAGAGTTGAATTGGTTCACTAAGGGGTCAAGAGGGAGAAAAGATGTGGCTCGTGGATTACTTGAAATGACAGAAGATTATATAGTCTGACTTCTTTTTCTCTCTTTTTAAATTCATTAAAAGATGACAATAAGTAGGATACAAAAAAGATACATAATTAGGTAATATGATTTTTAATTTGAGGAAAAAATTAAGGGCTTTCTGAGTTGGGAGGGGAAGAGTGAACAGATACAATTTCCTGAAATCAGAAAAAAAGGTAATCCAAATCACCTCAAATGTTTGTATTTAATTAAAGAACATGAAAACAATAACTGATTGACCAGTATGGGTCCAATTTTCAGACAAAACATATGGGTTGCTTAAGATGTATTAATTATGGGAAAACTCCTTGTTTTCTTAGGATCTTAGAATTTCAGATCTGTCTGGGTTTCTGGGCAGCATAATCTAGACCCCTAGTTAAGGATCTCCAAGCAACAGGTAGAGGTGGTCCAGCTTCCCAGTCATATGGGGCTAGGTTCGAACAATGCAATAAAGTTTTCTCACAATTCCCATAATTGAATAAAATTTTCTTAAAAGACAGAAATTGATTGAACAGAAAGAAGACTGAGCTAGATCCAAAACTGAGCCACAAGATGAAGTTGGTATAGTTCATTTAGTTCCCACAATTCCCTCAAACTGGAGATAATGATTAGGGTGATGGCCTTGGAGATAAATGAGGAGTACGGGGATAGAAGATCACAGTATGAATGAAGAGCAGGGTTTGGTAAAGGAAGGCAAAAGGAGAGATGGAAAGCCAATAGATAATGGGATTTTGGAATTCTTGAACATGTAGGTAGTGAATTTATGGCTGGTGGAAAGATCAAGGTATGCTCATCTTTGTGTGTAGCTGAGGTGGGATATAGGAGTAGGTTGAAATACTGAGTGGTTAGGGGGCGGAGCCAAGATGGCGGCATAGCAGCAGCAACATATCGCAGCTCTCACATAGCCACCCCAAAATACCCATAAAATAGGACTCTAAACCAATCCTGGAACTCCAAAAAGCACACAAAGATACTTCCCACTAAAGTCAGCTCGGCTACGAGGAACCATATCAGCAGTGGGAGAGAGAGGGAGGAGGAGAG
>CM053580.1:232891696-232919868 GCA_028627135.1 Pseudochirops cupreus | reverse complement strand
GGACCTGGAATCCAGAAGAACTGAATTCAAAACCAGCCTCAGATACTTACTAGCAATAGGACCCTGGGGAAGTCACTTAATCCCCTTAAAATGAAGAGAATAATAGTTCCTATTTACCAGGGTTGTTGTAAGGATAAAACAAAATATATTTGTAAAGTACTTTACAAACATTAAAGTGTTATAAAATGTGAGGTACTATAATTATTCATTCAAGTATTGAAACAGTTTTGAAATCACATAGACACAGGTTGTATTCAAAGTAAACACTAAATCAATCAAGTGAAGTATTTTATTAGTATTAATCAATTCATCATCACATGAAATGATGAGAAAAGTGAGATATTGTCATCATCTACCTGTCATTATTTGATGAATGCTAATTGATTATTATTAAGCTTTCAAATACATTATAAAAAGATCAATCTGTCATGTCTTTTCCTATTTATTTTAGTACACATTTCTGATTTTGTCTGAATCACTTTGCCAAATATTGAAAAGAAAGAAAAAAGAACTGACATTTGTCTGATCAACACTCCATACTGTTAGGAAATAGCAAAAAAGGAATTCTGCCCTCCCAAAATATGATGGAAAAAGACAAATCCAAGGGAATCAATCATAAAAGGAGGGAGCAAAGTAATGTTAATATTTCTAGGAATAAGTTGATTCAAAAGATAAATTTATTTTTAAAAAAATATTTTTATTTGTTTCATTAAATATTTTCCAATTACACATAAAAATTTTTAAACAACCATTTTTTAAAAATTTAAGTTCCAAATTCTCTCCTTCCCCTTTGCCCATTCTCCATTTTGAGAAGGCGAGAAGTTTGAAATCATTTATACAGGTGAAGTCATGCACAACATATTTCCATATTAGCTGTGTTGCAAAACAAAACAGGTGAAAAGTAAAACAAGAAAAATAAAATTTTAAAAAACGTATACTTCAATCTGCATTGAGTTCATCAGTTATGTCTCTGAAGGTAGATAGCATTTTTCATCATAGGTTTTTTAGAATTGTCTTGGATCATTGTCTTGATCAGAGTATCTAAGTCTTTCACAGTTGATTATCCTTATGGTATTCTGTTACTATGCATAATGTTCTCCTGGTTCTACTCACTTCACTTTGCATGAGTTCACATAAGTCTTCCCAGGTTTTTTTTGAAACCATCCTCTTTGTCATTTCTTATAGTACAATAGCATTCCATTACAATCATATACCACAACTTGTTCAGCTATTCACCTATTAATGGTTTGGGCTCTCAGTTTCCAATTCTTTGCCATCACAAAAAAGCTGCTATAAATATTTTTGTATAAATAGGTCCTTTCCCCTTTTCTTTGATTTCTTTGGGATACAGATGTAGTAGTGGTATTTCTGGGTCAAAGGGTATGTACAGTTTTGTAGCTCTCAAAAGAAAGAAGAGATTTAAAAAGAGATGAGTTTTCTATTTTTCATACCCATCAGTGACAGTATTGTCAGAGTTGTGTTCAATTGTTTTTAAAGTCAGACAATTAAATGTGCTTGTAGGTACTTAAAAATGTAAACATAAATATGAAATATGTGTGAGTACAAAGGGGCCGAGTCAGCTGAGTATTAAGTGTGCAGTGTACTCCAGATCAAGTTGGGTTGAGGAGAGTATAGTCAGACTTCCAAAGAGTTTGCCATAAACCTCAGAGTTATAGATGGCAGTTTGAAGACCCATCACCACCCAATAATTTAGTATAGCAGAGAAGAAGTCAACATATGGAAAAGGGGAATGTTGAGGTGACATGTGACAGGGGAAGGTCGGACCAGAGAGAGGGTTGCCATAATGATAGAAGTTTCAGGGCCTAGGGGCAGTGGTGGGAAGGAAGCATATCACTCTCAGACATTAAAGCCCTGCATGGCCCATATCAGTGCTAGTTACAACTCCGAAAATCCTAGAACACTAGGGCAGGAAAAGACCTTAAAGACAATCCAGTCCAACACCCTCATTTTGTAAATGAAGAAAGTGAGACCCAGAGAGACTTGCAACTGGTTAGTGGTGAAGACAAAACCAAGGTCTCTCTGGGATTCAGAGACTTGGGCCACTTCTTTGTTGACTTTTTAATGTAAATATTGACTCTCCCATCAGAATACAGGGTGTTCCTAAAGTCTGGACACATAGAAAATCTCAACTATGCATATTTTCAAGAAATGAAATGAATGAAATTTTCATTAACATTTTATTTAATTAGCATAAATTTTAGCCATGAAAATTTCATGTGCAATAAAAGCTGCCATTAGTTATTGGGACTGTTTTCCATATTGTAACAGTAATCAGTTTAGCAGATACTTAGCCCTTAGTAACTTAGGGCTAAGTATGGAAGGTATGAGCTCTGTCTCCTGTTGCTGATGTGGCAGGAGGGGGTTGGCTGAGAAAGGATGCCAGTGTGGGTGTGTATATAAGAAGAGTTCTAGAGACAGAGAGACAGAATCAGGAATCTTCTTCCTGTTGGCTCCTGGTGGAGGAAGCAGAATTGTCCCAGCCTCTGGGAGCTGGGCTGCTGGACTGAAGAAGTAAGTTGGAGTTTTCTTGAGAGAGAGAAAGAGTTTCTCTCCCAGCATCTGGAAGCTGACTGAGAACTGAGTTGGAGTTTTTCTTGAGACCAGAATCTGGTGAAGGCCTCCTGGAAGGCTGAGAGGGCTGCCTGGAAGGCCTCCTGGAAGGCCGAGGCTTCTCTTGAGTCCTAGGGCCAGCCAAACTGCTGGAAGACTGAAGAAGCATGACCAGGATAAGCCTTTGTTGGTTTGTGGCTTGGTGGATCCTTGAGTTTCTGACAACAGAAGTGGTGAAAGGTCTGAGATGTGCTGGACCCTGTGAACTTCAGTGTGTACCAAGGACTGCCTGGAGGACTGGACAAGGACCTGGGAGCTGTCTTCCCCTGAATCCAGATGACTGTTTGGTGGATTCAGGAAGGAGCTGGGACCATGGAAAGGGATCGAGGGAATCAGAGAGACCACCCCAAGTCAAGATGAAGAAAAGGCCTCCCCTTGGATGAAATTCAGGTTTGCTGGACACCGAGGGGTGGAGGGTTTGTGTGGTTTTCTAATGATTGTATTTAGTGACTGATTGCTAGATAAGTGACTGATTGAGTTAATCTATGATTGCCCCATGAGTGGAAGATTGATTATTGTATTGTGAATTGACTGAATGATTAAGTAACGAGGGTTCCCCCCTTGTGGAAACCAGATGATTATTCTTTTGTTCTTTGTTCTAAATATTGTGGCCTAGTACAAACTGTATGGCCATTCTCATGCTAAGCTGCTGTAAACACTATATTGTGATTTGTTGTGAATGTTTGCCTTGATTTGTAATGGAATGAATGGAGTGTTCACTATACTGTATAATCCAAACCTTAAAAGCTGTTCACAGTAGCATTCTTTTGGGAATCTGCTTGTGCATGGCATTACATGTATTAATGAGATTAATTTAATTGAATTAATTAATGAGATTTCCTATGTGTCTCCTATGTCTTCCTATGAAATCTCATTTATGCTAATTAAATAAAATGTTGTTGTATAAGATCCTTGAGAGCAGTTTTGGCCATGTTACTCCCCTATTCAATAAACTTCAATGTCTCCCTATTGCCACTAAGATCAAATATACTGACTTTTCAAGCCCTTTATAATCTAACTCTGCCCCTGCTTTCCCAGTCTTCTTATTTTCTTATATTTTGTTTCCTATCACATCTTCTATGATTCAGTCACTAGCCTCCTTGCCGTTCCTCACATAATGCATTCCATCTGCCCATTGCAGGCATTTTCACTGGCTATCCCGTATGCCCAGAATGCTCTCTTTCCTCCTATGTGACTACTAGCTTCCCTGCCTTTCTTCAATTCTCAGCTAACATCCCACCTTAGGCAAGGAGTATTGCTTGGTCTCCCTCAATGCTAGAGCCTTCGTTCTGAGATGACCTCCAAATTATCCTGTATACATCTGATTTGTCCTTAGTCACTGACATAATTTCTTTCCCATTAGATTATTATTTTTGCAGGTACTATTTTTGTCCTGTTGATATCTCCAGTGCTTAGCACAGGACCTGGCACTTACAATGTGTTTATGTGTTGATTTGACCTTTGTCTTTATATCCTCTGCACCTAGTACAGTGTCTCATACACAGTAGATGCTTACATATAGTTAAAAGCAAAACCAAAGCTACCCCAAATCCACTGGGAATCAGAAAAAATAAGGTAATTTAATTTTTAAAAAATTTAACAAATGCATTTCTAGTCTTTTTCAGTGTAAATTTACAAAATAATTAATGAAACTGTAGCTTTTGTGCACTGTCTCAAGGAATATTAAGCCCAGTGAGCCCATGTAAATGCTTTTGCCTTAGAGTTAATTGGTGATCTTTTTAAAAATTGGCTAAACCAGAGACTTTTTGCACTTGAGATCCAGACCAGATTGCTTTCTTGGCCTTCATCTTGCCAACTAGGCCTAACTTGTTCTATAACTCAGGTCTCCTGACTCCAGCCTGGGACTCCTGCCATACCACGCTACCTTTCCTACATATTACACATCCCTTTCTGAGAAGGAACCTGGAATACAGGAAGACACACTAGATTTAGAGTCAACTGAACTAAGTTGAAATTCTGCCTCTGTCATTTCTTACTGAGTGACTTTTGCTAAGTAAGCTAATCCCTCTTGTCCTCAGTTTCCCCATCAGCAAAATGAAAGAGTGAAGTAGATGACCTCAACAGTCCCTTCCAGATCAAAATCTAAGTTCTTATGATCCCATGGCTTCTTATGTCTTGTGCTGAGGAACGTTGCTTTAAAAAGAAACTATAATTAGGTCTTGCCTAATGTTTTTCAGTATCAATATGGGCTTTCTCTTGTTAACACTTCTATATCCCCAATCCATTTGAAAAGAAATTGGCATGTAGCCAGAGACTGACCATAGGACACCTCAAGCTAACTCTAGAGAATAACTCAGGAGTTATGTTACTTGGAAGTTTTGGAATGAAATTCATTTGGTAATAAGTCCCCAAATGATTCTGAACTATCAATCTTTCTTTCCTCACTTTGTCTTCTACAGAAGAGTGGAGACACATCTCAGCTTACTACCAAGATATACTGACGGAGAAGCAGAAAGTCCATCATTGCAAAAGTGAGAAAGAGACAGAGACAGAGACAGAGACAGAGACAGAGAGACAGACAGAGACAGAGAGAGAGACAGACAGAGACAGAGAGACAGAGCAAGAGACAGACAGGGACAGAGAGAGACACAGACAGAGAGATGGACAGGGACAGAGAGAGAGGGCAAAGTCACAAAGGATGTGGAGTAAAGTAGTTATTGACCACTCTCATTGCATTCCCAACTTTACCAGGTAGCTCATTGCAGCTCCTTTAAAGCCTTTGAGCAGTTAGTAATCCCTGGTATGATTTGAAATCTTCCCCAAAATGCTGGTGATGTTTCATGCAAAATTTCGTAGCAGATCTCTGTAAGACAAGCCCCTATTCTTCCCCTCCCTGCAGATTTTTTTCCTATTAGGTATGGCTCAGAACATTAATCAGAAAGACATTCATTAATGAAGATTTCCACTCCTGCTCCTTGTTTTCCAGCAGGCAGGGATGACCCTGGATTTTGAAACTTCATTCTGCTCCCCAAAGTAAGTCAGAATAATATGACATAGCACGGTTTGTCATATCAAAGAGGATAAGGGGGATGGGTGAGGGAAGGTCCTCACAAGTTATTTTAGAAATGCAAGAAATTATCATTATTGGACAAGAAGCACTAGACATCATAGAAGCGTAGTTCTGTTCCTGGGAACTTTTATTTGCTTCCTGTCCCTAGCATCCCATTTATTGTACAGCTCTGATTTGATGGAGTTCTTAGGAGTTTGTGTCTGCATGTGTACCCGGGGACAGAGACAGAGAAGAGATGGGGTAAGTTCTCATAGCTCTCTAATAGTATTTCTACTTCCCGCTAACTTCCTGTTCAGAGTGTCCTTAGGTCTAGGGTCCTTAGAAAGTCTGCTAGACACTCACGGGGCACCAATAATTCTTTATGAGGTCATTCCTGACAATTATTGTGTGCTTGGAGGCTTTGGGTTAGGGTGATGTCCACTTAATAGATTTCTATGACTGTGTATATCAAATTCAGGACAGAATCTGGAAGCTTCAGGGCTTCAGAGTCTGCCAGGAGGACATGAATTTGGGAGCTTGCTAGACTTGATTACAGGAGATGTGGAGCTAGGCTGGCCCTGGAGGTACCCAGTTGTCCTTGAAACATGGAGAAGACCTGCTTTCGGGTCCACTGAAGGAAGGCTGAAGGAGATTCACTCTTGGGCCTACTGGGGACCTCAAAGGGATGTAGAGATTACAAAGTTATCTCAAGGAGGTCCCAGATAAACAAGGACAGCGATGACATTTGTAGAGTGATCACTGTTCCAGGCATGGAGCTGAGTGTTTCACAGTTATTGTCTTATTTGATTTTCAGAATGGTTCTGAGAGGTGGGTGTTATTGGTTACCCCCTTTTTTTTTAACTGATGGGGTTAAATATCCTGTTGGACACCCATAATGGTAATTAGAATTTGAAGATCTTTCCTGCCCCTTAATAGGCTGAATGTAGTCTCATGGAGCCTGTGGTGGAAGGAGTTTGCTGAACGGGTGGAGCAGAAAGTGAGTCAGAGCAGTTAGAGCAGAGGGAGAGGGAGGACACAGCTAGGATAGTGAGTGTTTGTTTGTGGGAAAGTCTGAGTAGGGGGAAGACTTTGGGAGGGTGTTGCTCCCTGCACTGATTAATGTATATTAACTTCTCTTTTGCTATTATGGATTTGGTTTTCTGGTGTTAGGATTTGCAAAATCCCAAAATGTTTTGCTTCTGCCTTCTATGTGAAAAGTCTGTTATATTTTTTGATTCAGAGCTACACCAGCATGTTCATAGTGGCTGTTGGTGCTATGAATACTGCCTTGGTGATACAATATCCCACAGCAGGCTGGATCAATTCATTTCCTCAGGGCATTCCATGCATATATGTATATGGTGGGAGAGGGATACCATTGGGCTGAACTGACAGAATTTATTGGACCCATTCTCAGATGTACAGAGAAGCCAAAGGCAGACTGCTCAGCTAACCTGGGGGAAGGAAGGTTGAATACAGAAGCCCAACCTCAGTGGTTCTATGGCATTCAAGTTCCATCAGGATTTTTCCTGAATGGAGTCTCCAGGAAGATGCTAAGGTCCTCACTTCCTAGCAACTCCTGAAATGAAGTCACTGATTGTGGAACAGAAACCTCAGTTAAATTCCAACCCAGATATTTCTGGGGCCAACCTAAGCCCTGTGTACACTCTGTGACATCTGCTCTAATAGGTTCTAGGAGCTCCAATACATGATTCAAGTCATTTCTCCAACTCAATTTTTACATCTGTCAAGTGGGAAGAATGATAATCTCCTATTTCCCAAGATATTAGGCTATTTGATTTATTTTGTGTACCATATAAGGAAGGAGGTTATGTGAGAAAACATCTTTTAAAATGTATTTTATTTACCCATTTTTCCAAGTTGGATATTTTTTCAACATTGCCTAAAAAGTGTTTCTTCCATTATGCTATGTAAGTATCCCAGTACTAAATTGGTAAAATGAACCTTCCCCTGCTAAACGTGGCTAATCCAAGGAAAATTCCTTATTTTAGAATGCTTCACCATCTTTAAATAACATTTGAATGAAAGAGGAGTCTCTATTATTTGTAGAGCCATTTCAAGAAATAATTGGTTTCTAGAGAAAAGCCTGGACAGATTGAAGTCTTGTGTGGAGGGGGTAGATTTAATAAGGCAAATACCCGTGCCAACTTCAATCATTTATTTATTGTCAATCAATCGGTTGATCAAGAAGTGTTTAAGTCTTTACTAAGGAACAAATACTGTGCTAAGATTACTGAAGATATGAGGGACAAAGGGGATGCCCTCAAGGGGTGAATATCCTATTGGGGGAAATGACATATGAATAACTGTATAGGAATAGATGAAGTACCTACTTCAGCAGGAATCTCACCCAAAAGACAAGTACTGTTCTAGGTGCTGGAGATAGAAATACACAAATGAGACAGTCCATACTCTCTAGAAGAGCAGTTCTCAACCCGTGGGTTATGTTCAGTTTGTAGCAATGAAAATACATCCTGCGTATCAGATAGATTCAAACAGTAGCCAAATTACAGTTATGAAGTAGCAACGAAAA
Organism: Pseudochirops cupreus; assembly: GCA_028627135.1. Classification (NCBI taxonomy): domain Eukaryota; kingdom Metazoa; phylum Chordata; class Mammalia; order Diprotodontia; family Pseudocheiridae; genus Pseudochirops; species Pseudochirops cupreus. The sequence goes on along the minus strand of CM053580.1, from coordinate 232,911,673 downwards.
TAATTTTATGGTTGGTGGTCACCACAGCATGAGGAACTGTATTAAAGGGTCACGGCATTAGGAAGATTGAGAACCTCTGCTCTAGAAGCTTATGTTCTGTTGTGGAGTGATGGCAACCAAGGTTCACATTCTGTCTCAGATTCTTACCCCCTTTATGATCTTAGATAATTTCCCTGTGCCTCAGTTTCCTCAACTGTAAAATGAAGGGATTATACTACATCACCTATGAAGTTCCTTCCAGCTTTCTATATATGATCTTACTCACAAATAAGAAATTTCAAGAAATCGACAGAATAAATGAAGTCAATGGGAGAAGAGGACTAACAACTGGGTGAATCAGGAAGGAAAATTTCTCAAAGGTGGTAACGCTTCCACTGAGCCCTAAAAGGGTTAGAGGTTCCAAGGAAACTAGAAATTGATCATTTTCAATCTGTAAAATGGGTTTATTTCATCATTTGTAAGTTATATGACTGAATCAATATTTGTGAGCACTTTATTTAATTTCAAAAACAGCAGAAGATACATACACAGCATCCTTGCTATTTTTAAGGTTCAAGGTTAAAAACATTACTCTATCTTGTGTACTGCATGAAGGAAGAAGAAATGGGAAAGAGGGAAACTTGAAATGAGCTGACCTTCGTTCCTGAACTTGGATATAATTGGGAAAGAAGTACCTAAGAAGTAACTGAGAAAACTGCTACAGAGAAGGCTTACAAAGCTCCCCCTCCCCAATCTAGTTACCCCTCCCCCAAACAAAGCTCCAGACAAGTTTCAAATTTCCTGGTGCAGACAATTCTCACTTTCCAACCTCAGGCCGCCAAGAGCACAAAGAGCAAAGTTTTGTCAAAGTTCATCTTCAGGTCACCCCTCCACCCCCACCCCTTAGTAGAACCATCAATCTGGACAACCTCTGGGTAACCCCTACATACTTCTAGACTGGAGCGGGGGATCCTTTGCAGCCTCATTAGAGCATGCAGCAATTAATTTGTCTTAGATAGGAAATTAAACAGTCGTGTACAGTGTTAGAGGAGAGGTCAGAAAGTGTTCCTTGAGGTGCATTCACAAGCTGGGCTTGGGAGATTTTTGGGGGCCTGCCGGGAGGCGGACAAGACTCTGAAGAGAAATAATTGTTTAGAGAAAACATGACAAAACCTCATTCTCCAGATGCATAAATTAATGGAGGAGAAATCCAACCTGGGAACAAATGGCCTGGTTTTTGCTTTTTTTGTTTTTTTAATGATGCATTGGCATGCCTGTCTGTCTGAAGACCTAGGGTGAGAACATGAGGGGAGGCTACTTCACACGTGTGGCATATTTACCCTAAAACCTCCACACAGTTGGCCTTGAACTCACTTTTGTTTACACACTAACTCCTTCTGTGCTAGAGATTCAATGAGGAGAAAATGGAAAGAGTCACTGGGTGCGGGGAAACTGTGTGACTGCCGTTCCCTCAATCAATTTTCCGTAGTTAGAGGTAGCCAGGAATTCCCAGCAAATCCCAGTATTGTCTTCTGAGATTATGTGTGCAAGTCAATATAGGAGCCCCATCATCCTCCTAAGTAATGCTCAAAGGAAAGTTTAAAAAGGTTAAAATGTTTTTTATTCCTTAACAAGAGAAAGAAACAAAAGCTAGTTACAGATATTTACTTGTAGGAGTGGAGAATTTCAGATCTGAAAACTTTCGCAATATAAATGCTGTGTTGCTGTGTTGATCACGACACTACAATTCATAATTCATTTAATACTAATTCATAAAATCATAGCATTAATGTACATATTAATAGGATGGGATCATATTTAGTATGCCTGTCTTTTGTTGTTTTTTTTAAAATATTCTTTAAAAACCTCTAAAAGACATTAAAAAAAAGGAATTTTGTCCAAGACAGTAAAATAAAATCTAGACTTATAGAGACAAGTGGAATGGGGGGAAGGACAGAGAAGAAAAAAGTAATTTGTACAACTGAATTGGTAATGAAAAGGACGGGAGAATTGAGCTAGCTTCTTCACCTTTTCTGTGTTCTGACTCCGTTTGGCAATTTGATGAAGGCTATGAATCCTGGCAGTCTATGAACCCTTTCTAAGAATAAAATTTTTTTTAAAACCTCGACCAAAAGAAATGTGAAATGTTAATTATAAGTTAGTGAAAAGAAAGTTAGTTTATTTATATGAAAAAATAAAGGTAGTTTAGTTTATGTGAAAATAAAGTCAAATTCACAGGTCTCCTGAAATCTCTCTGTGACTCTAGTTTTAATGAGAGGTGAAGAAAAGAAGACTCGATAATAATAAATGGCTAACATTTTTATAGTGGTCACTAAGGGTCAGACATTGTGCTAAGTGCTTTACAATGGTTATGTCATTTGGTCCTACCTTGAGAGGTAGATGCTATTACTGTCCCCAATTTACAGATGAGGAAACTGAAGCAAACGGAGGTTAGGTACTAGGATCACCCAGAGAGAAAGTATCTGAGGCTTGGATTTGAACTCATGCCTTTCTGATTCCAGGCTGCCACCTAAGACCATATTAGACAAAGAAATGCCAATGGGAATAAGCACGGGAAGGAGAAAAGTAGAACTAACTTGAGGTTTGGGAATACTTGAGGGAAATGCACAAAGAAATAATTTTGAATCATCAGTTCCCTATTAAAGTAATCATCTTTGTGGATCTGCAGCCCGTTTTCTACCCCCTTGAAAGCCATCTAGCGAAGAGAGAGGGATCATGGTGTGGCAGAAGCAGCCTGGCTTTGGCTCGGAAGATCCACCGCCATTTAGCCGCCCTATGGTTGTGAAGGAGTCATTATCCCTGCCGTCCCTGCCTTTGTCCCTCTACAAAATGGAGTTAGTAATATTTAGGATCATAGAGTTAGAAAGGATCTTAAAAGTCATGTAGTCCAATGCTTTTGCTTTAAAGATGAAGAAACAGAAGCCCATGGAAGTGATGTGACTTGGCCAAATTCATGTAGATAATAAGTAGCCAGACTGGAATTTGGAAGTGGGTCTTGACTCCAGTTCTGTGCTTTTTTACTGCACCATGTTGCACCCCTCCCCACTCGCTCCCCATACTATTTACCTCAGGGTTATTGTGAAGAAATAACTTTGGCAATTATAAAATGTTATATGAATATGAATTATTATTAAGGGTACTCCATAGGACTTTCCCACTGGAAAAGCACATCAGACATTGAATGTTTTCTCTGATGTTAAGACATTTGATTTTTACATAAACACCAAGGCTGTGTTGCAATTCAAAACCCCTTGAGTTCATTGGATGGCTGGTTAAGAAAATGATTGGCGGAAAACATAAAGTAGAATTTAAAAATAAGTGATTAGCAGCAGTGTAGGGGATTTGGAGTTTAAAAATGGGTACTTTGAAGTCTAAACTTAAAAAAAAACACATTTGCATATGACAGGGCAACACCAAGCTTTTATTGGACTAGATATGAAACTTTGGAAAGCCGAGGTACAATATACTCCCACAAAAGCATGGTTTGCAAGTGACATTGAAAGCGTTAATGGCCAATGGATATAGCAGCTCTTAAGATACTTCCTGCTCTAAAACGTTATGATTCTGTGTTATCAAGGTTATTAAAGTGTGAACAACACAGAGCCCATGAACAGTGAGTTTGTTCTCTTGATCTGTCTTCATATTGTTAATAACGGCTAGGTGGCCACACCAGATCTGTATTGACATTCTAAGTTTGTCTGCAATATGTCAGATACTAGATTACCTAATTTGGCCCCAAATTTGCCAGTTTGGTTCATCTAGTGTCAAAAAATACTGAAATCACTGAAAGTTCCCTAAAACTTCTGGAATCAAATAGAAATTCCTTTGTTTGGTAGTTAGAGCCTTCCTAGTCTAGTTTCATTCTATCTTTCCAGGTTTCTTAAGCAATGTTCCCCTCCATACTCTCTGCATCCAATCATGTCATTCCAGTTGATGCTTCTCACCTACAACACCATCTTTGTGCCTTTTCACTGGCTGTCATGTCAGCCTGGAATGCTCTCCTTCCTCATCTCCCTCTCTTAGAATCCCTGACTTCTTTCTAAACTCAGCTCAAATCCCCACTTCTACAGTAGGCCTTTCCTAGTCTTTCTAAGTGCTAGCCTTCTTCAAGGTTACCTTCCATCACTCAGTATGTAGCTTACATATAACTATTTACATGCATGAGTTAGAATGTAAGCTTCTTGAGGGCAGAGACTATTTTGCTTTTTCTGTTCCTGGCACAGAATAAGGGATTGTTGATTGAGTTAGTGGAAGACCAAAGGATGTCTTAGCACTAATTAGAGAAGAGGCCAGAACAGTGATTAAGAACACCTGGGCCTCACTCTGATTATAGACATTTACCAAATAGCTTTCTAACCATAATTGAAACTTACCTATTAGAAATACTTATTTCTTAGTGTAAATTAATTAATTGGCTTTCTTGTACATATTCCATTTCACATACATTTGAGAGGTATGAAATGGCATTTCCCAGGGCCTGATCACCCCTAGGACAGCTGACCTGTGAAGTTCAAGACCTGCAGAACTGAAAGCCCAAGAGAACAATTCCTGGAGTATGTAGAGAGGAGAAAAACAAAGCTTTTCCTAATGGGACAAGGTTCAGCTTACTAAATTAATCAGGGTAAGGGAGAAGTAGCATCATTCAATGGCTATCTTTATAAAAATCGGAATCAAATTTGGTGACTAAGATTATCTGTGGGACCATGGGCGATTCACCTGGTCTCTCAGTGTCCCAGGCAACTCTTTAAAACTGGGGTTTTTCACCTTTTTGTGTGGCAAGGACCTTTTGGGCATTCTGGTGAAGTTTAAGGACCCCATCACAGAATAGTCGTTTGTTTGGGTTTTTTTACTGCACAGAATAAAACACATAGAATTATAGAGAAAATCAATTATATTGAAAAATTTTTTTAAAAAATTCACGGACCCTGGGTTAAGAACTCCTCCTCTAAAACTATGAATTACAGAGAGATTGTCTGCACTGATAGAAGGAGTTTAAACACTGGGAGTTCTCTACATCTATGAAATCACAATTCTGTATCTAACCTCTCCCTCCCCCCACCAAAAAAAAGAAAGCAGAAGAAGAGGGGAAAGAAGATAGGTATGTTGGCAAATATGCTATTATAGCAGTTTGTGGGCTTAAAGGACTTGTTTGGATGAAATAAAGCTGTGGGTTATGTAATAATACCTAGACTGTACACGCAGACAGGAGGTGATTGGACAGATGCCATGACATTTTATAACCCTTTCTATTTTTATGAATGAATGTATGAACCTATTTTATGTGATTGATTGTATTTTATATTTTATTGATTTTAACTTGTTAAATATGGACTGGCTTACATTTAAGTTTTATAGAAATATAATTGGATATAAATTAGATTTTATTCTAATTTAAAGTAGTAATACCTGGTGCAAGTGAACTAAAGACTCTGTAGTTCAGTTGCCTCATCTACAGAAAGAATGGATTGGATTAGATGCTCTTGAAAGTCTCCGTTATTCAGTTTAACAGTTGAAGAATTCAACATACTCTTGTAAGGTATGGGCTGTATGCAGCTGCCAAATTTGCTTTTCTAAGACATGTCACTCCTCCGCTCAAAATCCTCAGTGGCTCCCTATTGCTTCTAGAATAAAATATAGATTCCATATATCTATGCATTTAAAGCCCTCCATAATCTGATTCTCACATACCTTTTCACAGTTGTCCTACTGCTTCCCTTCACTCAATCTGCATTTCTGACAGCTTGAACTATAAGCTCTCTCCTTTTGGGATCATAATGAATCACAGATCTAACATCTGGAAGAGATCACAAAAACCATCTAATATAATTCCCTCATTTTTCAAATGAAGACACTAGGAAGGCCCTAGGAAGTTGAATATCTTGTCCAACCTCCCATGAGTAGTAAATGTCAGAGGTAGGATTTGAATGAATATTCTTATGACTAATTCAATCAATCAATAAAAAAAATCTTATTAAGCCCTTACTATGTGTTATGCTCTGGGGATATGAAGGAAGTTAAAAACATTCCCTTTCCTCAAGGAGCTCACATTCTAATGGATCATATAATATATAAATAAATAATTTTCTATAAGAGAAATACAGAGTATATGGGAGATAATCTTAGAAGAGAAGTCACTTAGTAGTGGGTGAAGAACAAGGAAAGCCTTTTGGAGAAGACACAAGATAATCTGAGTCTTGAATGAAGTCACAGAAACTAAGAGGTAGAGGTGAGAAGGGAGAGTACTCCCCAGGCATAGGGGATAGCCAGTAGAAAAGCGGGGAGATGGAAGAATTATGTATGTTGTTCACTTGTGTCCAACTCTTCATGACCCCTTTGGGATTTTCTAGGCAAAGACACTGGAGTGATTTGCTATTTCCTTCTTCAGCTCATTTTACAGATAAGGAAACTGAGGCAAAGAGGGTTAAGTGACTTGACCAGGATTACACAACTAGTTTCTGGAGCCAAATTTGAACTCAGGAAGATGAACCTTCTTGACTCCAGCCCAGCACTCTATCCCCTATGCCATCTGGTTGCCTCAAAGTTATACATGGAAAAAAGCAAGTAGACCAATATAGTTGGAATTTAGACAACACAGAGGGGATTAAAGGGTAAGAAGGCTGGCAAGGTTAAAAAGGGCCAGGATAGGAAGAACCTTAAATAACAAATATGCAATTTTATATTTGATCCTGGAGGTAATGGGGAATCACTGTGGTTTATTGAGTAGGGGAGTGAAATAGTTAAAACTACACTCTGAGCAAATTGTTTCAAAGTGACAGAATGGAGGATGGATTGGAATGGAGAAAGATATGAGGCAAGTAGGTGTTTAGAAAGCTATTCCAGTAGCCCAGGAGAGAGGTGATGGAAGCCTGAGGCTGGGCAAATGGAACCAGGGAACATACAGAAGAAACATTGTGAAGGCAGAAATAATGATATTTAACAAGGTTTAGATTTTGGGGATGAATGAGAATGAGGAATCAAGTGAGGAGTGTGGGTGACTGGGAACATGGCAGGACCCTTGACAATAATAATGAAGTTAGAAAGAGGAGATAGTTTGAGGGGAAAGCTAACGATGCCAAAACCAGTGTTCTGTTGACCACACCCTGCGGAATCCCTAAATGCTTCCACTGAGGTATTTTCGAACCCTACTCTCCTTCACTGCCTTTTTAGTAGTCTGGTGAAGCCTCTGGACCTGTTCTCAGAATGTTTTTAAATCTACAAAATAAAATATATGGGACCACAAAGGAAATCCACTATAAAGAGAAACAGTTATCAAACTACTTAAAAATAAATTTCATGGACTTCTCTGCCCTAGAATAACCTTACTTACTTTATGAGTATGTGTTGTGTCCCTCCAGAACAACCGAAGCTTTTTCAGGACGGAGATTATTTTGTTTTGATGTAGACTGGGCTTTGTATACAGTAGACAGTTATTAAATGTTTGTTGAGTCTAGTAAATAAACTCCGAGCTACAAAGATGAGTAAGACATGGTCTCTGCTCCCCAAAACCTTATTCTAGAGGTCATAAAGTTATAGATTTATAGAAGGATCCTTAGAGACCAATGAGTTCAACTCCTTCATTCTACAAATAAGAAAACTGAGGACTGGAGTTTAAGTGTCTTGTCCGCGGTCACCCAGATAGACACAGGATCACTCACCCAGTGTTGGGGGCAGAATTCAAATCCAGGTCTTTCTGACTATGGGTCTAGCACTGAATCCACTATGTCACCTTACCCTTCGTAATCAATAAGCATTTATTAAGTATCAGCTCTATGTCAGGCACTGTGCTATGTGGTAAAGATATAAAGACAGAAACGAAATAGTCTCTACCCTCAAGAAGCTTATATTCCTTTGGGGTAAACGAAAATGACCAAAGATTTAATTGGTCAATTAAATTTTTTTTTAATGTATAAGGCATGTGAAAGACAGCCACAGCTTCCCATAGCCTGATGTCCAGATGTGCCATGTCGAGGCCCATTTTGTTCATACTTAAGAGACATGGCCCCTAGTGTGACTGGGACAACATAAGCGATCATCATTCATTTCTTTCGAGCATCAAATTCTTCTGACTTTGGGAACAACATTGTCAGCAGCCTCATTTTCAGACACAAATGATTGTAGGCACTCAATCAGTGGAGCTGCCTGGCTGCTTGACTTAGCTATTTTGAAGCATTGAAGAAGCATGTGGCATGTGTTCATCACTGTGAGTTTTTTTTTTAAGAAATGCTTTAAATTCTCAAGTTAAAAAACAATGGAATTATAGAGGTAGAGAGAGAATGAGTTAAAATACAGATGCTAAAAGCAAGTGAATTTTAGATTTTGAATAAATCTTCAGGTTGCCCAAATCAGATCACTCATTGCACGTATTTATATGAATGAGTTGGAGGAATATATACAGTGAGAAGAACAAATCAAACAAAAATTGAAAACAAGAATAAAAAGCTTAACTAGAAATGACATACTGTGTGTAATTTTAGGAGGGAAAAGGGAAAAAAAGAATCCTCCAAATTACAAGAGGAATGCTGATTCATTGATCAGACAGTAGTAGTGGTAGCAAAAACTCCTTAGTCTGAGATATCAAAAGGAAGGAGTGAGACTTCCCTATATATAGAATGGTCAATATTTGTTATTTAAAAATGTGATTGGAGAGAAAGTTGTAGACGCTTTTCGTCCAAAGAAGAGCATTGTAATTAGCAGGGTTTTAAAAATTGCTTTTGAGTTAAAAAACAAAATAAAAAATGAGTTATGTTCAGGACTTGTATTTTTGAACATTGGTGTTCTAGATTGTAAAATTACAGTAATAAACTATGGTTGACTATAATGAACCTTGTTCTTCTCTGGTGCCGGATTTGACACAGGATCTCAGAATCTTGATGTTGGAAGGAACCTCAAAGGCCATGTAGTCCAAGCCATACCTTTAAATGTTCCATCTTGCATATCACCAAGGGTTTCTTAGGATCCCTTTATATTCAGAGGATTTTGTTGTGAGGATTTTAATACACTTCCTTCATATCCTCCTGATGTTCTTTATTTTAATTGTATGATATATTAGGAATATTCCATGCTTATTGGAGAAAAGTGCATAAATGTAAGCAGTTAGGTGACACAATCGATAGAGAATTAGACCGTGAGTCAGGAAAACCTAAGTTAAAATGCAACCTCAGACACTTACTAGCTGTGTGACCCTGGACAAGTCACTTAAACTCTTTCAGCCTCAGTTTCTTCATCTGTAAAATAGAGATAAAAATAGCACCTACGTCCCAGAGTTTTTATGAAGATCAAATGAGATATTATTTGTAACCTGCCTTGCAAGCTAGCTGTTAGTTATGATTTGTGATTAGGTCAGCTGACTAAGAATCAGGCTTCCCTGATTCTGTTTCTTTTTTTAAAAATAGGTTTTTATTAATAATTTCTTTTTCTTAGATTTCCATAGTATCCCATATATCCTTCCACCTCTCTGAGCACCATCCCGTATGACAAATATTAATTTTTTAGAGAGAAAAAAAGGCAGCACAACTGATCAACATGTTGAAAAAGTCTGAAAGCATGTGCCCTGTGTAAAACCTGCGGTTCTCCCACCTTCACAAAGGGCTGGTTGGAGGCGGCTTTTCCTATCTCTCCATCTGAGTTTTTCTTGGTCTTTATAATCTTGTTACATTTAATTGTTGTTCAGTTGTTTTCAGTTGTGTCCAACTCTTTGTGACCCCATTTGAGTTTTCTTGGTGAAGATGCTGGAGTGGTTTGCTATTTCTTTCCCTACTTCATTTTACAGATGAGGAAACTGAGGCAAACAAGGCACAATGACTTGCCTGGGATCACATAGCCAGTAAGTGTTAGAGGCCAGATTTGAACTGAGGAAGCCGTCTTCGTGATCTCAAGCCCACGGCTCTATCCACTGCTCCACTTAGCTGCCCCTTTTATCATATTTGCTTTTGACTTTTTTGATGTTTCATGATTCTTTCCATATATAATCTTGTAGTTATTGTGTGTGCAGTTTCTTTAGCTCTGCTTACTTCACTTTTCATCAGTTCATAGAGCTCTTTCCATGTTTCTTTGTATTCATCATCATATCATTTCTCCCGGCACAGTATTATCACACACTAGTTCTGTTTCTAAGGAGGCTCTTAAATGACACTGAAAGACTGGGTTTCTACTCTACTGTAAGATATCTAGATTTCCCCAAAATTAAGTTTATAGGAATATGCTCATTTGTAGTGTAACACAGGAACTTTTACAAAGGAATATTTACTTTAAAATATTAATCACAAATATATAAACTTATTCTCCCAACATGAGGGAGGCATAATTCCCTTCCCCCTTTGGATGACCTCATTCTCTGGGAAGGGGAAAGGCATTAGGTTTATAGCTTAGTTCTTATAGAGCACAGTCCCACTTCTTTGGGTTCAAACCCTGGGTGCCCTGACTTCTTAGGGCTCCCATGACTGACTGGTTTGCTACACCACTCCACCTTCCATCCTGGCTCCAAGGTTGCCGTGACTTGGACTCTCGGGTCCCATGTGGAGAACAAACAACATATGACAGAAATAAATACCTTCAGGGTCATTTCTTCAGAGACAAGGTAGAAGAGACAGAGGTGTACGGGGAAGGAAAATCTCTCCCCTCTCACCGGTTCAGTTGATGGCATCCATGCTCAGTAGTTACTGTTCGTCCTTCATTCTCCAAGGGGACCATGGCATCGTGGAGGTGATGCCATGATATGCAAGGGAACTGGATTTAAGTGAGGCAGGGCTGTGCAGAGTCACCAGCCTCACTTTATCCGCCAGAGCCATCTAGGCATCTCAGAGAAGAATTGCCTAAAAATGGGAAACAGAAAGAGGTTGACAGAAAAGAGCACAGCCAAAGAGGGAGAGATTAGCTCATTCTCATTGTGAGTAGCAGCATCATTATTTCTTTATTCCTTTCACTAGCAGGGCTTTAAAAATGGATTGGGGGCAGCTAGGTGGCACAGTGATAGAGCACCAGCCTTGGAGTCAGAAGAACCTGAGTTCAAATTCAAACTCAGACACTTGACACTTAACTGTGTGACCTTGGGCAAGTCACTTAACCTCAATTGCCTGGCCTTCCCCCTCCCAAAAAATGTGTTGAAGTATGTTGAGGTGACCAATTCTTTCAATTATATCTAATTTTGCCTTAGAATATAGAGTATCAGTATCTGACTGAGCAGTGATCCTTAAGGTTAAAAATATATGTACAAATTAAAAAAAAATTTTTAACCACAATGTTTCCCAAACATTATATAGTGATGCCCTCTTTTAGTGAAACAGTCTGAGCAAATAAATAAATTTTTTGCTTATTTTGTCCCTTTGGGTTCTGAAGTTACGAATCTGCGATCCTACAATTTTTATAACTACAAGCACATCTTAAACATATAATAAAAATGATTCATAAAATGTAAATAGTTGCTACATTCACTGTCATGGGATTATAAATTTAGAAATGGAAGGGATCCTCAATGTTATCTGATCTACTGCCTTAACTTGGTAGGTAAAATAGCTTGCCCAGGGTTGCATAGGTAAGAGTCGTCAAAAGTATACTGGGTTAGTGATCTGGGAGTGTGGGGAAAGATGTGGAGCAATCTATCAGCTCTCAACCTGTGGGCTCTGCCTTAAGGAGCTTCCCTGGTCCCATATCTGTTGAAGACGGTTTGGCTTCTGGGTCTACCTCTGAGTGGGGAGGGGTGGACTTATCTGATCAGTGTGGAGTGTGCTATGAGCCCTATTTCCTCACACTGGCAGAAGGTCCTGACCTTGTCCCATTGCTGTCCAAGGGATTCATAGACCATGCTCTGAGTCAAGTCGGTAGAAGATTAGGCAAAAAAGAGTCACCTGTCTCCTATCACTTGTTCCTAAACCACGATATCCAGAGGCCTGGAAACAGTGCACCCTTCTTTAGCCTCTATTTGTCAGAGTGAATCCCTAGCGTTAGCTTTTTTTTTTTTTACTTTGTTGACTTCGATTTAAAATTTGTTTTCCTTTTTAAAAAGGGGGTATATTTATGTGAGATCTATACTTGGAAATATCCAATAGTTTTGGCCACTGCTTCAGGCACAGGGGAATTGCAGTGGGGGTGGGGGTGGGGTAAGAAGGAGTAAAAAAGAGAAACAGTGTGGGAAAATCTGCCCTAAAGACTACCGGGGAATTGCTTAAACCAAGAAAGAATCAGACCCAAAGAAACCTAGAGTAGACCAAAATTTCTAAATAGAATCGAATTAAAGTTTGGTGAGGATTTCTCTGATGTCAGAAACTCAAAGTAGTAACTTGGGTTGTTTGCTTAAAGAAATCCAGAGATGTTCATAAAAGTATCATTGGAAAAATGGTTTATAAACTGTTTGGACTGAATACCTGCCTGGGAAATTCACTTTGGGCAAAAATGGTTTTCATACATAAAAAATTGGGAATTTTTGATGTATCTTTATCTTTCCTGTACAAAGAAAAAGAACGTGTTTTTCCCTGTGACCCAAAATGTAAGTCACCCAGTTTAAAATGGTTACGAAAGGAGAAAAAAATTTTGAACAGCATTTTGTTTGCTTTGGATCACATTTCAAAGGACATGACACCAGTAACATGATGGCTTTCCCTCAGTGTTATTAGGCCACACCGGGAAATAAGCATTGAATTCTGACTGAGATAAACTACTAAAAGATTGTCTTTCCATATCCAGCTGTCAAAGTCAAGCATCTTTATTTACCTTTTGAATCTTCCTTGGGGAAGCCAGACTAGGGGATATGAGTACAACCTTTGAGAAAGAGTAAATCTGACATACCCTTTCTGCCATGGCTCAAGTTTCATGTATTTGGATTATTATAAAATACATCTTTGGGATATCTCCTTTATTTATGAAACTATGTTCTTCCTAAAAACTGTAGGGAATACTTTCAGAATATTAATTAACTTTTATTTTTAGTTTAGGCAGGCAAGCTGTTACTAACTTGATTTCGGATATTAGGAAATGCAGTACAAAGGCCATGTTAAAATATAGTCTTGGTCCTCAAAGGATTTACAATAAGGTCACAATGTGCAGGATAGTCACACAAAACCCTAAGCAAAATAATATTGCACATAAGTAATCCTATCTGCACTGCACTATCTACACTGACTTGCCCAACGTCACACAGCTAAGTGTCAAGTGTCTGAGTTCAAATTTGAACTCAGGTCCAAGACTGGTACTCTATCACTGTGCCACCTAGCTGCCCCTCAATCCATTTTTAAAGCCCTGCTAGTGAAAGGAATAAAGAAATAATGATGCTGCTACTCACAGTGAGAATGGGCTAATCACTCCCTCTTCAACTGTGCTCTTTTCTGTCAACCTCTTTCTGTTTCCCTCTTTTCAACCAGTGTCAAAAACATTTTAGTCAATACCTCCTGTAAATAGAGCATGATAGTAGCTTCCTAGAGGATGATGGGAAGAAGAAGAAAGAAGAAGAGGAGGAGAAAAAGGAGGAGAAGGAGAAAGAGGAGGAAAAGGAGGAGAAGAAGGAAGAGGAGGAGAAGAAGAAGAAAAAGAAGGAGGAGGAGGAGAAATAACGAAAAACAAAAAAGAAAAAACTGAAGACACGGCCTCTGATCCCGAGGAACTTAAAGTAGTTACCAAACAAATTTAGTCTGATACAATTATAAAAAACAAAATATCATGAGGTAACATCTCATTCATTTCAGAAAGAATGTGGTTGCCTCTCTTCACCTCCCCGTCGGTATCTAGCTGTTCACCGCCTATTTCCTATGATCTTATTTATCACCTACTTTTCCTTCTCTCTTTCCTTCTTCACAGAATTCCTTTTTTCCCTCATTTCCTTTCTCCTTTTCATCTTGTTGTTGAATTCAAAGCCTTGTTTTCTATTCCCCCACTCACTTGGGCCTTCTCCTCTCAAGTTGACTCTCTGTGATCCATCCCATGGACCACAGCATGCTAATACTGTCCATGGGGTTTTCTTGGTAAAGATACTGGAGAAGTATGCCATTTCCTTCTCCAGTTCATCTTACTGAAGAGGAAACTGAGACAAACACAGCTAGTAAATGCCTGACGCTGGATTTGAACCCAGGAAAATAAGTCTTCTGACTTCAGGCCCATCTTTCCATCCACTGTGCCACTTAGTTGCCCCACTGTGCCATGGCAGTCTCTTTGGAAAGTATAAGGCCCCTTCCAATTCTAAATCCTTCTCTGCTTCTTGAGTCTGTGATTTGTTTGAAATCACAATAGAAAGGAGAAAGTCAAAAAGTAGAAAAAAGACTGAAAATTTTGCAGTATAATATCAGAGGTACGTGATATCTTCAATGATTCTATAGTTTTAGGACTGGATGATTCTCACATCCAGAAAATTGGTGCGTGAAGAAAAAAGCATTTATTAAGTGCTTATGAGGTACAAAACATTGTGCTAAGTGCTGAAGATACGAATAGAAAGGCATGATAGTCTTTTCTCAGGCAGCTCACATTCTAATAGGGGAGTACAGCACATTAAGGCATTCCAACTATCAATCAGATGGAAAGGGCCCCTGGCCCTCAAGGTGTAGCAGCAAAGCAGATGGCAATGGATCTTTTTTAGTGCCAATTCCATTGATAAAATCACATTTATTGAACTGTTTGACAATGCCAAGGGATTTGGTGGTGAGGATTTTTCTTTTCTAACTGAAGAGGCAGCTGCCAAGTGTCATCTCACAAACAGGCAATGAGAGCTATCAAATGACTGTTTCCTTCCTTCATTATCACAAAATTTATGAAATTGTCACTGTTTTCATTATAACATGTGTGAAATTTTCAAAGCACGGTAAGAGCTAACTTGAATCCAGGAAGAACTGAGTTCAGGGCCTGCTTCTGACACATACTAGTTGTATGTGACTGGAAGAGTCATTTAACTTCTCAGTATTCCAAGTCACTCTCTGAAATTATAACTTGAAAAAAAACATTCTGGCCTACATTGGAGATGGAGTTTCCTCACCTCTGAGTTCTTTATAACAGTGAAATCTCTGGTCTCTATTGTTTCCCTATCCTAAGTATTAGATCCACAACTCAAACTCAAGTGTTCTGACTCTAAGACCAGGACTCTATTAGGCCATCATGCTTCTCATTAGAGTTTCCCATAGCTTCTCATATGACCCAGCTCATGATCTCATGGCATCAAGAGTTTTTGATTTCCCTTACCCTTCCTCCTTGATGATCTTATCCACTAGAATGCTCTCTCTTGTCCAGGCCCCTTGGGGGAGTTACCAGTCCCTATCCTGGTATTTCACTGGTTCTAGTGTTCCTCCTATACAAGCCTATTAGGTAACTATTACATTGCACGACCATTAAATTAC
This sequence comes from Pseudochirops cupreus, assembly GCA_028627135.1. Lineage (NCBI taxonomy): Eukaryota > Metazoa > Chordata > Mammalia > Diprotodontia > Pseudocheiridae > Pseudochirops > Pseudochirops cupreus. The sequence continues at coordinate 232,896,365 of CM053580.1, read as the reverse complement.
AACTAAAGTCCTACTCTAATTCCTCATTGTGGTGTGGATTTGATCCTGGGTTCTTGAAATCTCTGTGATCAGGTCACAAGTTTTGGCAGGTTTTACCATATTGGAAAGATCCTGCTTATAGGTTCTAGCAACAGACCGTCTCCTTCTGTAGTGAAGTACTAAGAAGCTCATGCTCAGTCAGCAGGCTACTTGGTGATGAAATATTTAGCCACGGCAACCTATGAAACAAAGGAAGATATAAAATGGCCAATAGTCTCAGGTGACCACTTATGTTTCTACAGACACAGGTAATAGGGAGTGAGAAAAGGGGCAGAGGGAACTAAGAATTAAAGAAATTTTAGAGGTATTTCTAAACATTAGCTGAACAGCTAATAGTATATACGTTCTTTAAAAGTAAGGACTATTTCCACTCTTTGCATCCATAACACCTTGTAGAGTGCCCAGCCTATAGTAGAGGCTCAATAAATACTTTTTGAGTGATCGGTATTCTAAACGTAAGATCCTTTTTCAGAATTAATTGTTGGACATGCCACTGGGGAAGCTGAATTTTTTTATTGTTGACACGCTATCTGTAAATTAAAATGGAAGACAAAAGGAAGCTAACAGGAAAGCTGGTTCATAGGTTTTTCCTGGAAAGGGAAGTAAAGGAGTTGGTTGAGTTGATCTCATCACGCAGCCAAATTTAACAAGAAATTTTATTTCATGAGACATTTGCTAATTTTGTATTTTAGTTCTGATGATAAAGCTTTGAGAAAGGAGCACCATAAAGATAATTACTGTATATGTGCTAAAATTGCTTATAGAGGATGAGGAAGAAAAGATATTATCTTAAGAACTTGCAGAAACCCTAGAAATCAAGGTGAAACATTGATACTAAGTGACTTTAATGCAAAGTTGGGCACAGGGGAGAGTAGTGAGAAAAAAAAATATTTGGATTATTGTTCAGGAGTAAGAAATGAAAGATTTGGTCTTAACATGGTAAAATAAAGAGTTATTTCCTTCTTTCTTAATGTGACCCAAGACTATTTTGATCTTCTTGGCTGCCATATCACACTGTTGACTTGCATTGATCTGACAGTCCACTAAAAGCCCCAGATGGTTTGCAGAGGAACTGCAATCTAGCTATGCTTTTCTCAATGTGTACTTGGAAAGTTGATATTTTGAACCCCGTATGTTAGAATTTCTTTTTTATACCTATAGAGTTTTATCTTTGTTGGATCATCCTATTGTTCTAACCTTTCAAGATCTTCTTCAATCCTGATTGTCATTCGGGGTTTTTGACATCTCTTCAAGCTTTCTATCATCTACAAATTTGATAAGCATTACATCTTTGTAATTGAACTATTGATGAAAAAGCAGTTAAAGAGGAAAGAGCCAAGTACAGATCCTGTGATGCTTTACTTTCAAGTTGACATTGGGATACTCCTATTGAACTTTATCCAAATGCCTTTCTCCATGCAGCACTGCACCCCCCCCCCCAACCCCCAGTCTTCTGGATTTTCTCTCATAAATATATCTTCTTTATATATATAAAACGCTTCTCACATTTTATAGATCTTTTATAAGCTTTATTACACCAAGTCTCAGTGATGGGGTCAAATTTCACTTTTAATCTTTTGATTTCTTGTCCAATGCTTAATCCGTGTATTGATAACAGGTTTATATGTAGATATCTGAATCCATGTAGATATCTGAATCTTATTATTACTTGTTCCTTTCTTGGATTTTATATCTTGTTAACTTCTGGTTATCTCAACTGCTGTTTTTCTCCATACATTGTGACTATTTCTCTGATATCTAGCTTGATGGATATGTAGGCAGTTTTCTCTTTCCTTTTTCCCTTTCAATTTAAAGAACATTTATATATTATTTTATATATTAAATTTGCAATACACCAGGAAATACATTCTTAAAATCTCTTATTAAATTATATTTTGTGCTGTGTTCCAGAGGTCCAAAATCCATTTTCAGGTGCCATTTCCTTAATTGTTTATCAGATCTGCTTTTTTTTTTCTTCTGTATCTCACATTTCAATGGACAGTGGTAATGAAAACATTATCTATGCCCTGGAGTCTCCAGTTTCTTATGCAAGATTTCACAAACTTTAGCATTGTCTTCCAGGTTCCTTCTCTCAGGAGCATATGAATCAGCAGAAGGTGGGACTAATCATTTGGTTTTTTTGACAAGTCTTATGATGTTCTCTGTCATGTGTTGGAGATATACTCATAGAAGGCAATGGAATTCTCTTAATAGCTAGCATTTATATAGTGCAAAGTGCTTTATAAATGTTATCTTATTTAATTCTTACAACAACTCTGGGAAATAAGCTCTATCTTCATCTCCATTTTCCAGGTAAGGAAACTGAGGAAGGTAGTTTCTGAGTATATTGCCTACTGATTGACTTGCCCTGGGTCACACTAAGCTACTAAGCACCCAATCCCGGATTTGAACTCAGGTCTTCCTGATTCCATGGTTAACATCTATCCATTGTCCTATCTGGCTACTCCAGTCCTCTCCAGTAGAAAGTCACAAGCAAGCACTACTCATCTCTTCTTCCCTTGAGCCTCACTAATATTCACTTGATAGCCCCTATTGTTCTACATCATCATTGCTTAAAGGAAAAGTGGCTGCTTTATCTTTAGAGCATCCACCTTGTTCTTGCTTAGGTGGAGCCCCATCAGCCTCTTAGTTTCAGCTTGTTTCTTAACTGCCCCTCCACTGATTTCTGAGTACCTCATTTAATAGTATAATGCTGTTCCCTTTTGCCTATATTATCTACGTCATGTCAATCTGTTGACTCAAATTTAGCTTAGTTTCCAAAACCAAAAAAATGAATATTGTTGTTGCTGTTGTTTTTGCACATTTATATTTTGCACATATTATCTAGCCACTCCTACCACACCTTCTATTGGTAAGACTGATTTTTTGAGTTCAAGCATTGAACTTTATGTTTGCCTTTTAAATTTTCTTTTATTCAATTTCACTAAGCATTTTAGCCTGTTGAGGTCTTTTTGGATCTTGATTTGTTGTAGACTATTAGTAATCCGTCCTTGCTTTTTATCTTCTATAATTTTGATAATCAAATACCTTCATCTAAGTCACTGATAAAGTTGCTCAATTGCATCAAGTCAAGTAAAACTCTCTGTAGTGCCCCATGCTTCACCAGACCCACCTTTCTGACGTGCTGCATTGCCTCTGTTGATTGTGTATCTTCTGAATCTGACCTCCAGACATCCTAGAGATCATAACTTGGAAGAATTAAGCTACCTAGCTTTGGAACTTCTGCCTTGGAGTTGTGCTGTCCTCATTGGTCAGTGAATGAGCACACAATTCTCATAGCCCTCTGTATCTACTAAACATCAGATCCCCCACCAAACATGATTTGACATCTTCTTACTATCTTATGTATTCTCCATCTCTTTACTTCTTGCTTTGGAAACAGTAATCAAAGAGACACTACCATGGTTTTTGAAAATGATATGTCCGTTGACTGCTTACATCACCACCTCTGTTGTTTCCAAGACCAAAACACCTTTCCTTTGCTGCCATACTACCTTTATATGTAATCTTCCCTTATTGTAATGTAATCTCATTGAGGACATAGAGTGATCTTTCCTTTGTAGTTATATCAAATGAAATTTTATATCTATATCTATCTGTCTATCTGTTGATCTCTCTATATCTCCTTGCAAACTCTGAGTGTCATATAAATATTAGTGATTATTTATATTCCAAGTATTTAACACAGTGCTTGGTACACAGTTAACACATAATGTGATATAGCATGAAACAACCTGTCAAATACTTTGTTGAAATATAACTATACGTTTTACATCATATTCCAAGATAAGGTCAAAATGAATACATGATTTACACATAAAGGGTGACACCAAAAGCAGATGAGGAGAGCATGAAATCATTTATTTGTCAGATCTGTGGCTAAGGGGAGAATTTAGGACCAAAGAAAATATAGGGAGCATTACAAAATGAAAATGGATAATTTTGATTATAGAAAATTAAAAAGTTTTTGCACAAACAAAGCCAATGCAACCAAAATAAAAAAGAAAGCAGAAAATTGGGAAAGCATTTTTTTTGGTAACAAGTATTTCTGATAAAGGCCTCATTTCTAACATATATAGAGAACTGAGTCAAACTTATAAAAATACAAGTTATTCCCCAATTTATAAATGGCCTAAGGATATGAACAGACAGTTTTCAGATAAATAAATCAAAGCTATCTATAGTCATATGAAAAAATGCTCTAAATTGGTATTGATCAGAGAAATGCAAATTAAAACATCTCTGAGATACCATCTCACACCTATCAGATAGAAAAATATGACAAAAAAAAGCAAAATGGTAAATGTTGCAAGGGATTTGGGAAAACTGGGACATTAATGCACTATTAGTGGAGTTGTGAACAAATCTAACCATTCAGGAGAACAATTTGGAACTGTACCCAAAGTGCTATAAAACTGTGCCTACTCTTTGATCCAGCAATACCAATTCTAGGGCTATATCCCAGAGACTTTTTTTTAAAATTTTATTATAGTTTGCATCATTCATTTCCACAAGATTTTGAGTTACATATTTTCTCCCCATCTTTCCCCCACCCACCGCCCCAAAACAGCCATCCCAGTGTGTCCCCCCTCCCCCAGTCTATTCTCTC
>CM053580.1:232866987-232891196 GCA_028627135.1 Pseudochirops cupreus | reverse complement strand
GGGGGAAAGACGGGGAGAAAAGATGTAACTCAAAAAATTTAATAAAGAATCTCATATAAAAAAAAAAAAAAAGAATTGTCTGGTTCCTTAGACCCTGTGGAGCTATCTACTTTAAGACAAAAAAGGTAAATAACATATCGCTGATTTTCCTCCTCCCCATCACAAAGAAGCCATCTCACTTAAATCCAATTCACTTGCAAGTCAAGATGGTACCTTCCTGATGTCATTGGGCAAACAACAATCTGTGAGTAGATCTGTGAGTAGTTACTCCCTCCTTACCTCCCTTCTTCTCTTCCTCCCTTCCTCCCTCTTTCCCTTCTTTCCTTCCTTCCTTCCTTCCTTCCTTCCTTCCTTCCTTCCTCTCTTCCTTCCTTCCTTCCTTCTCTTCCTCCTTCCTTCCTTCCCTTCCTTTCCCTCTGTTTACATAGGAAATCATACCCTTACCTGTGGTTGCTCTGCTCAAAGGAATATAAATTTTGATTGCTGAAACCCCGCAAGACATTTTTTTCTCTTTCCTACTTATTCTATCATTAAAGGAAAAAAAAAACCTGGGGCAATTAACTCTTTTACCCCAGGTAATTCTTTTAGAATTTCTTGAAACCCAGCATTGGAAAGCCAGGCTTTGATAAATCCATTCAGGATTCAAATGGAGCTACTTGACTATGCCTTAAACCCAAATCCACTATGGCTCTCACTGATTGACCAACAACAGGTCCCAGCCCAAACCTCACCTAGTTGTTGTTTTGGGTTTTGATGGCTCAGAGTGAATGTAAATAATATTTGTTTCTGTTCTTGCCAGAAATCTTCAGGTCTACAGCTCCCAGATTGATTTTCTTTTCTTTTCTTTTTTTTTTTTTGAGTAGGTAAAGGAGGTCATTTTCTTTTTGGCCTCATTTCTTGCCTGGTCTTAATCACTGAATGAGTGTAGCCTCAGTCAAACTGAGACCTGAGAATGACTTCAGCTTAAAAAGGCCAAGGTCTCCAATTGCATACTGGCCATCAGGGTCTATATCTTGTCACTGAACCCAGCAGGAGAAAGTGAGGCTGGTGACTTTGCACAGCCCTCCCTCACTTAAATCCAGTTCACTTGCAAGTCAAGATATCATCTTCCTGACGTCATTAGTCCTCTTTAAGAAGGAAGGACAAATGACAACCACCACCACCACAACAAAGAGGCCGTTAGCAGACACTCCTTGTCTTACAGATGCTTATGACAATCTCGCTTTAATGCATTGGACTCAGTTTCATATGTCCCCCTTTTCCAACTTCTTCCCATCTTAGCTCTTCCCTTATTATTCCAACAAACTTGATCTGTATTTCTTGGCATTTTCTTTGGTTTCCAACATACTTATGTTTGGGTTGCCATTTCTTCTTGTTCTGTCGTCTTTATCAATTCTTAGGTCCTTCCCTCGTCACTGAATTTAAGGATGTGGATGAAACATAAACCTCCTGTTATTCTGTGCCTATTGAACACATCCTTGGCCTATGCAGAAGGAGTTTAACAGGCTTAAGGTATAGTTTTTCTTAGTTAATAAAGATGCTTTAGGGGATTACTGAACAAATATTTCCTATTTATTTTAGACCTGTATCTTTTTAGCAACCCATGACAATATCAGGATTGGCAAGATCCAGACAGTATTCTGCTAGTCCTTCAACAGCACGCAGAATATCTATTAAGAATTTTCTTCCACTTCCAAAAAAATAATGCTATTAAGGACATTTTCTTTTTTAGAAACCTTAAACCTTCAAACTCAAAAACTGTCTACCTTGAGATTACCTAGGAAGAAATTTCCAAAGCTGGTGATGCCCAGGAAATTTCCCTTTACTGGATATAAGGATAGATTCTAGGAATAACAACACTTAGGGAATTCAAAGATTCAAATTCCCTCTCTACTTCAAAGATGCTTGGAGTTCAGGAATTCTCCTCTCAGGTCATATTCAAACAGATGTGTAGCAACGCCATGTGCTTCAGCTGTTAAGTCACCATCACTGCTCCTGGTTCTAAAGAGGTTCCTAATCTTTTTGTGAGTGTGTCATGGGCCCCTCTGATGAAGTTTATGTACCCCTTCTAAGAATATGGTTTTTAAGTAATTGAAGAAAATGCTAATTTTTTGTTAGAGGTTAGTGAAAATATAGATATAATTTTTTTTTTTTGCCCAATCCAGTTCATGGGTTGTAAGGGGTATGCTAGAGCCGACTAAAATTCTCTTAAGAGCTGATAGTTAAATATTCAGTCTAAGCATTTATATCCTAGAAATCCACAAGCACTAAAAATGAGATTTTGATTATTGTTTTGTTGATTGTCTAGATTTAACAATGTATTTAATGTAATTTTTTAATTTAAATTGAATTTTTAAATTTAATTTAATAATTATTTAATAATGTAGATAAAACTTAAAAATATTCTGTGAGAGCTTTTTTTTCCTTCTCAGGAACAGTTCATTAAATGTTTATCTCAGCATTCCTCTGAAGGACTGACTAAAATCTATCCATGGATTCCCCCGCTTCCCCTTCCCGCCCCAGGTACTTGGATCCCAGGTTAAGAATCCCAATCCTAGAAGAAAAATTGGCCATCTCTCCCTGAGGATTCTAAACTCTCTGAGGGAAGGAACTTGCCCCAAAGACGTATCTCTGTATTATAGGCCCTGTACAATTAGGCACTTAAGTAATACTTTCTGTGCTGAAAGGGGTTGGGAAAGTTCTGAAGATATAGTTCAGATTAAGAAACACCGTTTGAAGAGTAAGAGGGAGAGGCCAACATGCTTAAAAATTGAGACAAGCTTTTCAAAATCTAATTACCAAGGGTTATGGGGTCTCTGAAACGTAGTTAGCTGTCAGGGAGAATCCTTGGGGAGAATATGGGAACTAATTTACAAAAATCACACTGATTCATAATATGGGATTCAAGTTGATCAGGCCCAAACATGATCCCAAGATGTGCCCAGGTACACCTCCTCCACATTCTCAATCTGTTTGAACAAACCAAAGACATGGATTGTCCTAAGGAATGCCTTCTAAAGAGGTTCTTTCACAGGGAAGAGGTGTTAGGAGGGCATCCCCTTAAATTCTCCCTTTGACTCCTGGAAGAGACTTTTGGGGTCACAGTTTCAAAAGCAGTGAAATAAAATCAGGAATTAAGCTTATGTCTTCTTTAAATAAGCTAATGTAATGACATCAAGATCCCCACTGGATCCTCTAAAAGTGAACCTAACAAGATGTGTAGAGAGAAGAAATGAGATAGTTTCAAGAATGATGACCCACTGCTGTGGACCGTCTGTCAATCAGCAGGAGCCATGAGTAAATCAGATAATACAAACAGGAGTCTAGAGTGAGAGAAAAATGTACTTGAATAGGATCGTCTGTCTTATGGGGTGAGAATCCACTGGTCCAAGTGAAAAATCCCCTTATTTCCACTTAATGACCCTGACTGATCAAAAGGAAGAAACTTACTGGATAATTGGGTTGGAATGAAGTGATTAAAAAAAAATCTACCTGCATATTGGATATTGTATAAACACAGATTATATCCATCAGCCTCTGAGACCAGGACTAAGGTTCTAACCTATGATGATTTGGGAGACTTCCTACAACTTCAGCCACCCTAAACATTTCATGTTCTTATGTCTCACTTCATTTCACCACTTTTATTCTTCTGTCTTGACAAGTGTCAGGAAGTCCTGCTTGAAGTCCTTTTGTGTTTCTTGCTTTCCTACCTAAAGACAGGAATAATCACCTGAGAGTGATACTTCCCCCCTACACTTTCCTTGCCATGGTTTCCCCAGTTGGGCTCAATTTTGTGTGAGGGCAGAGAGTGGAGAGGGGGAGAGGAAGAGGGGAAGTTCAATTAGCTTTAGGGACTCTGAGAAAACTATTTCAGGTCCTGAAATGATCTCCTGGGACTCTTCAGTTTCAGTTTGAATCAAGTCAAGGGTTTCCATTTCAATTTTATATCTGAATGAATAACCTCCATATTAATAGCCTCTCCTGGTCATGTTCTTCAGAGATTTTCCTTCATTCACAGTCATTTGACATTTCTTCATCAGAGTGGCATGACACATGTACTCATTTGAGCTTTCTCAGGCTTCCCTGAATAAACATTCACTGGAGTTATGTCTGGGAGACAAAGGTGGGCTGCCAACAGAAATGACTTGACTACATTTTTTGTGAGTTTCAAATCAGCTTAGAAACTCTATGACCTATCAGATAAGTGGAAGTTGAAGATTTTATTCCTGCTCAATTTAGTCACTGGGGAAATCTGCATTGTACTGCCTCAGTGTCTTTGTATGCAAAATGGGGGTAATATTATTCTTACCTGGCTTACCAGAAGGTTAAGAATATGTTTATAAAACATTTGAATTTGGACTGAAAGTGCTGTGAGTAGAGCTCATCCTCATCCTCATCCTCATCCTCTATTATTATTGACACACTGAAATAGATTCTTCATAAAATAGAACCCTAAAAGTCAGAATTCAATATCATAGATTAAAATTGGCTTGAGGGGAGATAAACTTAAGTGTCTGTCAATGACAATTGGATGCAGTGAGTAATCCAATTTACTTCAGGGAATGTGGAGTTATGGCAGGGGTGAGGAGTAGCTATGAGGATAGAAGTTAACAAAGGTAGCTTGCAGTTGGATATTCATTACTATGTTAAGGAAACTGTGGGAGGACGCGGACGGGGGAGGAAAAAGAAGATACATTTAGGAGGGGATGAGAGAAAAGAATTCTAAAAGGAGAGAGTAGATAAAGACCTCAAAGTAGGAAGTAATCTCAGAGGAAGGGGAATTCAAATAATACGGGCAAGAATGCTCAATATATGTTGTTGACTGAGAGAAAAGAAATAGATTCAAGGAGAAATCAAGGGCATGGAGAGAAGTTAGAGAGATCCAACTGAATTATTCTTAAGCTAAAGTTTCCTTTGAGAAAAAGAAAATTCACAGAGGAAGGAGAAAGTTGGGGGAAAAATAGAAAACCTCCAAAGCCCTTGATACTGAATATCTGAAGGAAAGAAAAAACTCAATTTGCCTACCTAAAAACAATTCAAAATGAGAAAGGAATAGGGATTGCTGTTATATGAGGGTAGAACAAGAAAGCCAGGACTCTTTAGTCTGGAAAGAGGAAGGCTATAAAATCCTGAATGATACTGAGGAGGAGAACGTAGACTTTCAACAGTCACATAAGGCAGAGAGGACACCTTTGGAACTTGAGAAAGGTGGGTTTAGAACAAAAGCAAAGAACTAATACCTTATGCTGTGGGTAGTAAACTCATAGAAATTTCAACCCCATCCCACCTTTAAAAAAAGTTGTAGATCTTGAGAATATTGATATTAATTTAAATAAATTCCCAGATGGAAGAACTATACTGGGTTGCTAAGGGAAAGCAGAGATGCTTGGGATAGACCCTTAGCCTTTGAGGTGTTGTTAAGAAGCATAGTAATTGCCCTCAGAAGCCCCTTGAATTCTATGTATGGTCTCTACAGACCTAGTAGATAGGAATATACAGGGAAGAAGTCCATGAGCAGACTGAGACTTTGGGAAATCACAGGATCACAGCATCAGAATGGGAAGGACCTCAGACCATCTCCTCCAATCTCCGTTTTTTGTAGATGAGAAAACTGAGTCCCAGAGAGATTAAGTGATTTGTCCTAGGTAATAAATACAGTGACCTCTGAAGTCCCTTCAAGCCCCAGCTCTATGATCTTCTGAACTTCCTGATTTTTACAAAAGAGGAAACCAAGGTTCTTTCTTTGATTTGCCCAGTGTTGCACAGGTAGCAGCAGAGCAGAATTTAAACCCAAGTTCTCTGATGCCATATCCAATGCTCTACCAGGGGTGGTTAACTGTTTAAATAATCTCTAAATGAGAAGTCTATCGTCAGTCACTAATTTGCTATCAGATTGGCAATTTTAAATAGGGATTCATTTCTAATCAATTATTATGAATGAGACTTAGGATTTCACATTCTCACAAGAAGTCTTAAAGGATTCAGTGTTAGAGTCCTTCAGAAAAGCATGGTGATGAATGCCTTTCACTTTGTTGAATACATTGGGTTTCGGCGCCGCATATCCTACCTGAACATTGCCAGATTTCATCCCATTTTCACGACCCTCCCTCCTTTTGTGGTTTCTCAACAAGGTATAAACTGTGTCCACTTACTCATCTCATAAGTTTCGTGCTTTATACGTTTCTTATTCTGTTCATAGAAAATCACATTTCACTTTCTTTGTCCTTGTGGTGGCTTCCTGGAAAGGCAGATAGAATCTCACAAACAGGGAGGATGGGGAAGGCAAAGACAGATGAGGGTAGGGACCATGAGGATAGAGGACTGTGGGGGGCAAATAGGGCAGTGTGTTCAGTGAGCATCTCTTAGAGAGGCCCTGGGACAGTCAGCAGGGGTGCTCAGCTCTCCAGGTTTCCAGGCCTGGCTTTAGTCTGAAACACACTAGCCCTCTGTTTCATGGGCTGTGTAGCACCTTTGTGAAGAAGGAACCCTCAACCTAGAGGCTGACATTTTATTTATATCACTTCTCTTGTTGAATTCATTCTGAAGAACCCGAGGTGGCCGTGGCATTCCTTCTCTTTATTCACTTGGTTACAGTTTAAAATTTGAATAGCTGTTTATGCTGGAAGGCTGAACATCCAATCAGCAGCCTTTGAATCGAAGCCGTATTGTTCACTCATGGAAATTCCTGTTTCATCTGTCAGCCTTCTTTTATAGTGAGCCTAATAATTTATGCTTCCTAAAGATGTTTTCTGACCTGTGATTCCATTGCTAGTGAGGAAAGGGCTTTGACAGTATTCACACTTCCTCTTGCAAGAGGGGCCGCTAAGGTACCATTTAGTAAAATTACCGCTCCAATGCATTAATGGTACCCAGACTCAGACTGGGGAGGGCACTAGGGTAGGGGTGACGGACTCCCATCCTTCAGACAGGGCCTCTAGATTCTAAAGAAACAGTCTATGGGGAGGGGACTCATCAGCAAATGCCCCCTTCTCTATGTTTCTGTCTGACACTGATGGTGTATTAATGGCCAAAAGAATTAATGCACCTCAGAAAATGCCTACATACATAAAAAGGATTTTATATAGGTTCAGCCCAGGAAGGCCACTCTTTTAAAAATGTGCCCTCTAGCATGAATAAAAATGAATTGTTTGCATGGAGGAATTCTGTGTTTTCCATTCACACATCTCATCTAGCCTGGTGATGTAATTTTGTTATACAGGGTGGCCCGTTTCAAAAACTCTCCATTTCTGCAAAAAAGGATTTGGAGCACTTCATATGAAAGACACTTTAGATATACAAGATACGTATTCTTCTTATGGTTGAAGAAATCATATTTTGTGAAATGAGGCCTCTTTAAAGGAGTCATACTACAGCTACAATCCTGTATAAGTATTTAATTTGCAAGTGCTGTGTTTGGTAGGAGCCTGAAGCAACCTTTCCTAATTAGGAATAGGATTGCAAGTCTGTATAACCACGCATCACTTTATATACTAGGGCAATAAATGACAAAACTTGCACTCAGGAAATGGGAAGTGGGGCCTGAAAACAATTACTCCTCCTCCTACCCCCTTTAGCCACCCTAATTTTAAACTAACCTAGCAAAATGGAGGGAAAATGTATTGCTTTGTGGGATTTTGGTGGGGAGAAGAGATTTTTTGCCCCCATTTCCTATTTCTTTTTGTAGGTGTTAATGCTGAACACTTGGGTTAAGACCTAAATGAATTCCCAGCTATCTTTCCAAAGTTTTCATGCCTCCACTAGGAATTAGTTAATTCCCTTAATGGAACCGAAGATAGAATATCCTAGAGCAAATTGTAGTTTCATTTATTTAAATACATTTACTATTTATAGCATTCATTTTTTAAAATGTAGTTCTTACTTTTTAAGGCAAAGAGAACATCCACAGAATTTTAAGAAAAGATCTCAGCATATTTTGATACTGCTAACCTATTGTCAGAATTCAACCTTCATCTCATTCATAAAGGTGAACAAAGTGAATGTGATGCTTCACAAATAAACTCTTTAAAGATGAACAAGGAATTTAAAGTTATTGGGGAGACCGAGGCATTTTTGTCTTCAATTGCTGGTTACAACAAATCCAACAGGAAAAAATGTCAATGTTCTGCCATAAAGACGGAGTGTTGATTGGCAGGGCAAGAAAGTAGGCTTGCCATTTATTAGGAAGAGAGAGAGAAAACCCCCCACAACTTCCTTGTGTTTTTAAAGTTGGTTTTATTTATAAACAATAGGTGGAATTTACAGAGCTTTGTTTTGGGGGCGTATGAGGGGACTAGATCTGGAATTTGCTCAATTTAAGAAGTTCCCAGGGAAGAACTATTGCTAATAAAGATTAGGGACTTCTCTTTAAATAGAGGCTAGAGAACTCTGCCTGGAGCCAGGCAGAACTGAGTTCACAGCTGGCCTCCACACTGTGACCCTGGGCAAATCATTTAACCACCACTGGTTGCCCTAGTTTTCTCATGGGTAAAGTTGCGATAATTAATAATAGTGCCCACCTCCCAGGGTTGCTGTGAAAATTTAATGAACTCATATCTGTGCTTTCCTCACACATAGTAGGTGCTTGTTTCTTTTCTCTTTCCTAATCTTAGAGTCTTAGAGAGTTATCTGGGGGTGCAGAGAAGTTAAGCAATTTTCCCAGAGTCACACAGAAAGTATATGACGGGGCTTTAAAGTAGGGCTTCCTCACTGCAACGCCAGCTCTTCATTCACCAGGTCGCTCTACCTCTTGTTTCTTACTTTTTAAAAAAAATAAACTTATTTATTTATTTTTTAGTTTTCAACATTCATTTCCACAAGGTTTTGAGTTATAAATTTTCTCCCCATCTCTCCTTTACCCCCACCCCAAGATAGCAAGCATACTGAATACCTCTTCTCCCAATCTGTTTTCTCTTCTATGCTCCTCTACCCCCCTTACTTTCTTGTAGGGCAAGATGGATTTCTATACCCCTACCTCTTATTTCTTGATGGCATATATTTCTCTCTCTATCTCTATATCTATAGAGGGACATATCAAGGCAGTGTTCTATAGCTGAAAGAATACTACACAAAGGACTTGGAATTAACTTTCAGGTCTCTGGTGATTACCTGTAGGACTTTAGACAATTCAAATGATCAAAGAAGCATTTATTAGGCACCGTCATGTATGAAACATGGATTCAAATAGCAGTTCTCTTGTTATTATCTGTGTGACTTTAGTCAAGTCCAGCAAGTCAAGGTGTGTTTAAGTACCTACTTTGTGTAAACATTGGGGGTACAAAGTAAGGCAAAGAATAGTATCTGATCTCAGAGAACTTACAGTCTCTAATGGCAAGTCCCCTAACTTCTCTGGGTCTAAGCATCTTTATCTGTTAAATAAAGAAATTGAACTCGATGATCTATCAGGTAATTTCCAAATATAAATTCTATAATCCTGTGATTTAAAACAAATGGACTATTATATAACAGAATCAAAATTTCAGAGCTGAAAGTGATTAGCTCATCTAGCTTCCTCCACTCTTGTATATCTCCTTTTCTCTGAACTCACACTTTCACTCCCCTGCTTCAGACCCTTATAACTCTCACCTAGTTTATGCTAACAGCCTCCTTTGACTCAAGTCTCTTCTTACTCCAATCTACCCTTCTTACAGACACCAAAGTGATTTTTGGTTTGGCCAAATCAATAAACTCCAGTGGTCCCCTATAACCTCTAGGATCAAATATAAACTCATTTAAGCTCTTCACAACCGGTGTCTTCCTAACTGTCCAACCCTCTTACACATTCCTTCCCTCCAAGAACTCTGTGGTCCAGCCATGTGATCCCACCTGTTTCTCATTCATGACTCTTTTAACTAGTCTCCAAGACTTTGTACTGGTTGTCCACCAGGCATAGAATATTTTCCATCCTCAACTACATCCCTTAAGAGTCCTCAGTTTTCTTTAAGACTCAGCTCAAGGTTCAGCTTCTACTGGAAACCTGACCTAGTCCCCTGAACTTTCCCCTCTAGGGGTTACTTAGACTTTGTAAGTATCCTGTATATGCCTGCTTATGAACATGTCTACCTATTATGATGAAGCTGCTTCAGGATAGGGACTCTTTCAATTCTGTCTTTGTATCCCTAACTTTCATCACGAAGTATGAACTCAAATATATTGATTCTTTTTTTTCCTCCAGTTTTTATTTTATTTTTAATTTATGGAATAATACAAGCGTTTCCATAGCATAATATAATGAAAAAAAAAGATGACTACACATGAAACTGCTAATCTAATATGTATGATTTGCTATTCCTTTTAAATACATGCTATCACGTAAATTTCTTTTTTCTCCTTTTTTCCCTTCCCTCCTCTCACACCCCCTCCCCCCCTTCCTGGATGGCTACCCTTACACACAAATAGGTATATCTATATGTAAAATTATCCTACATATACTTCTATTTATCATTTCCTCCCTCTGGATGCAGATGGTGTCTTCCTTCATAGGTCCTTTGTAGCTAATTTAGGTATTTACGATAATCAGAATGACTTATTTGTTCAAAGTTGTTCTTAAAACAATACTGTTGTTACTGTATACACTGTTCTCTTGCTTCTGCTCAGTTTGCTCTTCATTATTTCATGCAAGTCTATTCGTGTTTTTCTAAGATCATCAAACTCATCATTTTTTATAGCACAGTAGTATTCCATCACAATCATATACCACAACTTGTTCCACTATTCCCCAATTTACAGGCATCCCCGCATTTTTCAGTTCTTTGCCACCACAGAGAGAGCTGCTATAAACATTTTAGAACATGTAAGTTCTTTTCCTTTTCCCCTAATCATCTTTGGAAATAGACCTAGTTGTGGTATTTCTGGGTCAAAGTGTATAGGCAGCTGAA
The DNA here is from genome assembly GCA_028627135.1 of Pseudochirops cupreus. Lineage (NCBI taxonomy): Eukaryota > Metazoa > Chordata > Mammalia > Diprotodontia > Pseudocheiridae > Pseudochirops > Pseudochirops cupreus. Next base: position 232,880,319 of record CM053580.1, on the reverse strand, counting down.
TAACTCTTTGGGCACAATTCCAAATTGCTCTCCAAAATCATTGAATCATACAGATGAAGAAATTGATCAAATGACTTGAGAGATATCTCAGTACAGTGGAAAGAATACTAACATTGGATTAGGAGAATGTTGGTTCATATTCTGCCTTCGTCATATATGTGATCCTGTCAGGAATGCAATATAAAGTGCTCTTGACTGAATTTTCTTATCTATAAAATGACCTTATGAGACCAGATGGCCTTTAGGGTCCATTCTATTTCTAAATCTATGATCTGATGACACAGCTAACAAATTTAATTGATATCAGGACCAGAACTCATATCTTCTGATTCTAATTCCAGTTACATACAGGTCACAATTCCAAAATTCTTTTCAATTTCAGCTCCAAAAATAACTTTAAAAAAATAATGGAAAAGTTCATTCCTAATGGTCAAAGCTGCATGAAGTTCTTTGTCTGGCGTTCTCAGTAAACACATCTTTAAACCCCTTCTGCCATCACATTGTGTCCTTCTATAACTTCCTGGTAAATGGTACTAAGAACATTGTCCTATTTGACTTAAGCCCCAGTTTGAACAAGAATCTGACTGAGTTTTTGCTCTTGTTTTTAGGTCAATAGATTCAGAGAACACATTGCAACTTCCAGAAGCTGATGAAACTCAAGAAAGACATAGTACGACTTGAAAAGTTTCAGAGAAGGACAAGTAAATTGACCAAACAAACAAAGTCTTTCATTTGGAAGAAACTGAAAAAGGAGATGATCAAAGTTCATATAATCATGCAGGATATGAATAGACCTGTTAGACCTCTGAGCAGAGACTTGTTAACAAATTTTAGAAATACTAGATATGATGGGTGGGGCAGGGCACCTTAAAGATTGGCAGTGTCCATCTTTGGCCAGACCCCAAGAAGAGGCATGTTACATTGTGGGTGGTAAAGAGGAAACTTTTATTTTATTCCAGAAGTGGTAAAATCTATCTTTAAATGGACTCCAGAAGGATTTAGATAAATTTATGGATGGTAGAGCTATCACTGAATTTTAAGAGAATGAGGGAATATGAGAGGACATCTTTTGTGATGTTATCATGGCTCACACCCATCCATGAAATGTCTCTTGACATTTTTCTAGGAGAATAGACTATAGAGATCACTGGTCTGACTTTCTATGGTTCTTAACTTTACTATTCCAGTGGATCTGTGATAGAAGCAATGTGGATAAACCCTCCAGTGATGTAAATCATGACTTCATTATACCTGCCCAGACTACGTGACTTTGGAAACTCAACCTATATTACCTGTCAAATTTCCTCCTGGGTCACTCAACTAATGAGTGTCTAGGGCAGGATTTGAACTCAGGTCTAGCTCTCTAGCCATTGCACCATAAGAACACTATTATTACCTCATACGGTAGGTGACGATGGGCACAAAGGACTCTGTACTTCCTCATATTCTTGCAACATATTGGATGAACTGATATCTCATCTTGTACTTGGGAATGACTGATGCGCTGATCCCTTCGAAAGGAGGTCCATATAGTTTGCTGACTCAAGAAATGGGGCTCCTAAGAAGAGCCCACAGGCACTATCAGATTACTTGTTATGAGAGTTGAATGTTCTTGTTATCTGCTCTTCATTTTCTCTTTTACTTACCCCCCCCCCATCTCTATACACACACTGACACATGCATATGGACACACACACTTGTGCGTTCTCAGAACCTTAGTACCTACCAACATGCCAACATCACTGTAGCCTCAGGCTGGAGCCAAAGCACCACTGGCATTGAAACTATTTGGCCATCTGAAATACATGGGGAACTCTACCAATTCTAAACTAGCAGAAATTTTGCTTGTTTTGCATATATCCCTCCAGGGATTTATGTGGAAGGCAAAGAATTATTCCTCTTTATGTCTAGTATGAGTAATAGAGTAAATATTTCCACGCCATATGTGCACTGACTGGTTGGGACACTCAACCCCTAAAATTGGGTTTAATGTAATGGAGCCAGTGGCTATATGTCAACAGCAATTCTGCCACTCAAATGCAACTGGTGGTGAGCTTTTAGAGCAGAGGTTTGTTGTAATGATTTAAAGAAACCTAAAATTCTTCCAGTAGAAGTGCCAAGAATTCACTACATTGAATAAATGGTCTGTGCATGTACTCAGGTATATTAATGAATGAGCAATGAGAGCACAATGATGATCTTCATCTCACACCCATGAAGGGAGCTGCATAGGGTGGTCCCAGCAGAATTGAGGATCCAGCTCACTTATTTAAATCTCTCTGTTTCTTTTCTATCCAAAAAAGCTTGTTAACTAGGGCAGGTGATGTTACCTTTGGGATAGCTTCTAGCACCAGACTAGCCTCAGAGATGGGAGTTCTTAATATTTTGGGATCCCTTGATAAAAGGAATTTTATAAATACCAGTCATTAATTTTATTAGCATTTTGTGCTATGATTATACTTTCTCCACAGGAATGAGTAGTGCCACCTATTTCTCTGTGGGACAGATATCTCTTCTCCATAAATGGAACCCCCTGGCTATCTTACTTTGGTAGTTATTTGATGAAAAGATTAAAGGATCAAACCTATCTGGGACCCATTCTTCTTTAGCTTACATATATTTACATAAATTCCTTGAAAAGCAAATAAAAAGAACTATGTGAAGAAAAGTGGCAAGAGACATTTGGTAACCAGAGCAGCTAGTTTTTTGCAGGAAAGAAGAGAGACTATCTGAAATCATTATAATTAAACCAAGGCCACTGGTTCATTTACTATTATTGGTGAATTTTAATGGAGTTGTGTCTCCATTTTTATAAATGTTGTCAATCTTCATTTTCTCTATCTCTCACTCCCCAACTAAAACACACGCACACACATGGACACACACACACTCATCCATTCTCAGAGTCCTGCTGCCTCTAGACGTGCCCTAACGCAGGCTTCTACCCAGTGACACATATTGCCATGAACACAAAAACATCCAACTTTGAGAGAACACCCCTAAGACTGAAAAATACCCCAAAAGCCCTCCTTTTAACCCATTTATTTTATAGACACAAAAGCTCAGCTAGTAATCAGTTTTGATAACTTCAGCTGTCTGTTTCCTTGATGTAATGACTAGACTGAGGCAATAACAATACTTCATTATGCTATTCAAAGTGTAGAGCTGGATTCAGTCAGAGCTCGACTCAAAACCTGGCCCCACTGCTGAAAACAGAGATGATGCATTAATCCACAGCCACTCTCCCCCACTGTTTCCTTAGCATTCACACACTCATAATGGATATCATTTTTCTTCATAAAACTGGTGGTACTTGAATCAAGTGCATGACAGTCAAGGTTTGTTTAGTCTTTCATGCAGGTGATTATAGGATTGAACTCCTCAAGTGCTAGCCCAGTGGTATACAAATAGTTAAATGCACATTTGAAAGAGGGGGGCGGGAGGGGGGGGGATTGTCCAGCCCCATCTGTCAAACTGTGTGTATGACATCATCAGATATTCTCCACTTGTTTGCAACTAACTATTCAGGCCAACCCTCCCTGCAGTCTATGCTTTGTGTTCCAGTTCCCTTTACAGGGCCATCGGGCTGGAAAATTACCACATGCTGTCACAGTTAGCTCAGCCAGGTCTTGTTATCATTGTTTCCAAGGAATCTATTCATTCTGTTATTTTACATATTGGGCAGACGTCCTTCCACTAAGGCTTGGGCTGCACTAACTTGAAGGGCCAAACGTTAATGGGCCTCTATTGTTGGCAGAATAGCAATGCAATACGTGGGAAAAAATACCCAGACAGCTCCCTGACACTGGTTTAGGACCTCTAGACTTAGGGGGTAGCCTGTGAATATCTTTTATGTAAACAAGCCTTGAATAAACAGTGACTATCTCCTGTGTCAATAATCATAACCCATCAAGGAAAAATATATATAAATCTCCAACTAGAAAGGGGCTCAAATGTATTATGGATGGCAGTGCTTTTCCTGAAAATAATCTATAGAATGGGACTGAGTCTCCTGAACATTGCTAATTTATGGGGGATATTGTCGAGGCCCTGGATGGAAGAAAGCCATTCGATTTGGGGTTGGTGGTGTTCTCGTTGCAGGAGATAATACAGTGTGTGAGTTTCCCTGCCTTCCCTGCCATCACCAGCCTGAAATAAAGACGAGGACCTGACTGACACATTACATCTTTACCATGCCGGCAATTTAGAGCGAGTTAATGAAATCATTAGAAAGTCAACTTGAGATTTTAAAATGAAGAAAATGCTCACATTTTCAAAGCACCAGGTTAACTTGGCAAAAACAACAATTGAAATCTGTACTTATCTGTACTTAAATGACCAACCGAGTCAGGAAAGTCTTTTCTTCATAGTCATCTTAGAAGACTCAGAGAAAGGGGCTGATTTGTTTTTTTTCCTTTTTTCTCTTCTTCTTCTTTTTTTGGGGGAGGAGAATTAAAGTGCATAATTCCTTGTTTCCATGTGGCTCTGTACCCTGCATACTGTACCCTAAGGGCTCTTCCCTAAGGCACCCTTCCCTTCCAGGAGCAGATTGGGAATGGGTCATAAAGAGGCCTGAATCCTCCAAGTCTTCATTATTGGCCCTGGAAACTTTCTCCACCTTATTTTCATTGCCTTTGGACAACAAAAGTCTCAATCACAAGACCCTGGTTGCTCTGACTGTGACAGCATGTGGTAATTAGTTGAGTCTATTGGCATCTGGAAAAACCTTAATTCAAGTCTTATCATTTCAAACTTGTTCATGATTAGCCCAGCTGTTATTTCAGCTAATTTGTTTTACTGATTCTGCAGAGTGCACCAAAAGGCTCCATGGAAGTTTACATTAGAACAGTTGTACTCTCCAAAAAGGTTTTCCAAGTATTGCAAGATACTGTCCCAGCTGATGAGGTTGGCAGAGTTCTGAGAAAGAAAGGAGGATTCCAGTTTCCAGAAACCAAATCTGCAATATATTTGTGGTAATAAAGTTCTGTGTTGTAAGGCTTGTACTACCCAAAAGTCAGTTTCATCGGTTCATCCTTTTATGAAATACATTCTAATTTCACCTAAGATCATTTCTGTGTCTGGCAGCTAATTTTAAATAGTTCCCTTCTTCAGCTGACATTAAGAGCCAATTGAGATAAATTTATTTTTCCATAAAAGTAATGTATGTCAGGGCTAGATTTCCTAAGCCAAGCCCTTCAAGCAATCATAATCATTTTGTAAACCACTGATAATGTCATCTTTGAGGGAAAAAAAGGTTTCTTCAGTGTATGAAATGTTACATTAAGTTAAATATTAGAATGTGGCAGTCTTTATTCCAATATAAGCTTTTAAAGGAATCTTTGAGTATTTTTAAATCACTATTTTTTAAAAAGAATAAATTAATCTCTTATAAGAAATTATTTTGTGTATTCCAAGATTCTTTCTTATTTCTTTCAACTCTGAAGTTAGACTTTGTGCCAGCTTTCTACAAGATTCAAATATAGGAGATGGGTACAGGGGTCCACATAGACTTCTTGTTAATGGAACTAGGATTCAGCGGTACAGTGAAATTGAGCACTAATATTGAGGACCTGTGTTCAAATCTCACTCTGGTCAACACTACCTGTGTGGCCTAATACTTTACTTAACCTCACTTTGCTCATCTGTGAAATGGAGGAATTGCTCTAGATGACTTCTGAAGTCCCTTCTGGCTCCAAATCTATGCTCTGCAGCCAATGATTCCATTAAAAAAAAGTCCTGTATTATGGAAGGTGATAGAACTAATAACTAGAAGGATATCAAGAACAGCTTTATCACCATGCCGAAAGCATTATACAGCTAATATTCAACTCGTTATCCTTAAATGAAACTGACAAACTGTTGCATCATATACTGTTACATTAAATAAAGGAGGGAATTTTAAAAGAGATTTATTAAGTTTGAAGAAGTGCCCTAGTCTTCAGCAATGCCCTTTGATTATTATTGTCACACAATTCCTGTATATTAAGCCATATTGTTTGGCTTTATAAATTCAAGGTAAAACTAAGTTGCACCTTCAAGTTTCGGAAAGCTCCTATATTGTAACTTTCACATGTGAACCATTTCTTAGGGGAAAGAGGTTACTAGCAGCTAATTTTTCCTTATTAAAAAAAAGCTAAATGATTGGAGATCACCATCTGCTTTTATTTATTAGTGCCATAATTCTTATTGCTGCTATCTGGAATTAGTATCAGTTAGTACGCATAGAGAGCACTGTCTACCTGGGAGAAATACCTAAGTCTTGATGGGCTCCAATCTGTGTCCTTATTCTTTGTCACCATGTAGCCCCTAAAAACCAATTTCTGTATTACAGAAGATCTACAGAACGGTCCCCTTAAACTTCTTCCAGATGGACCTTCAGTTCCTATTAGAAACTTTTTATAATATTAGTAATTTTCCTTCACCTCCTATTAATATCATATAATCTTAGCATTTGAATCCGCTAACAAGATATGACCATGCAATCATCTCAGCAATTTTCATGTCATATTAGTGAAAACAAACACTAATATAGAAGGATGCTAACATGCAAAACCCTAATAGAACATGACGAAACTTTTCCTATTTTATTTGTGCTTTATGGTCCTTCTTGCCTGTTTCAACATTTTTCACTTCAGTGTGTGTGAAAGTAGCATGGGCTTGCATGTTTTTGAATCTCAATTAAGCAGCATTATAATACAGTAGCAGGGCAGTTAATAGCTATCATTTGGTTAGGGGACTAAGGTACCATTCTGAGTCAGCAGAGTACCTGACACATGGTAAGTATTTAATAAATGTTGACTGATTGGTCATGGTACTTTTAAAAAAATCATCTTTTGGCATTTATTCATTTCAGTTGCCTTTGTGAAAATGTGATAAACCACTCTTTAAAGAGTGTGTGATCTAGTTCCTAGAGTTAGAGAATTGAGGCAATTATCTATCATTCAGCTCTCCTCTGCCCCTACCCCACCCCAATACTTTACCTGATGTATCTCCAGAAGAGAGAGGGAGGGTTTTTGTCTTGAATTATCCAGTCAATTGCCTCAATTTTTCCACTTCACTTTTACTCTCCTTCCTCACAGCACATTCACCCAGAAACTGTTTTCTTCCAGCCAGTAAATCTGAGCCATGGGGCTGAGAGATGCCATTGAGGAAATAACGAGATAGACTCATCTATAAATTCCCACCAGTAGTAATGGAGAGGAAAGAGAAGGATTAGGCATAACTTTTGGTTGTTACTAATATATAACAATAGAAATTGTTCTGAGATTAAATACAACTTTCCTTATGGCAAGAAGGGATCATATGCTGATCATAAAGTACTTTGATCTTCACAGAATTGCAGCACCCACTCCAGATATCATTGCTACTCAAAAAGCATATCAAAAAGAAGCAAAGATTTTTGACTGAAGTATTCTTTGTCAGAAAACAAATTTTCACTCTTCTTCCTTTTCATGTGTCTACAGGAGGTATTGTTCTTCCCTATGAAAAAAACAAAACACAAACCATAAAAACCAATTTAATAACACTGAATATGAGATATCCAATCAAAAAAGAAAAAAAAAACCAGAAGTTAAGATTGGGAACTCTAGTGTGGGCTGTTGTAAGGCCACTGAACATGGTGTGGTGGTACCAATTGTGTGACTTTGAATAATGTGGGCTGGAGAACTTCACCTTGGTGTCCCTAGGGTAAGGATTTTTATGTGTATCTATGGTCCCTATAGAAATACCCAGTAAGACTTGAGCTGTGACTATGATCTTGTTTTATCGTGCCTATACTCTAACCACCAATTGTCGAACCTACTTCTTTAATACCTGTTTGGATATTTGGGACACTAGGGCAAAGCCAATCCTATGATGGTGAACCCTCCGAGGGACCTTTTCCTCATGCGACAACAAAGAGCTGTTTTATCAGTAAACCTTTATGAATCGCTCAGAGTGAACAAGACAATGGAGATGTATAGATGAAAATGAAAAACAGTGGTTGGCTTCATAGAACTTACCTTAGCAAAATGTAAATATGTAAGGAAAATATGATTTAAGGAAGGAGACAGCATTAATTAAAGGGGTAAAAATAACAGCAAACATTTAAATAAACCCTTTGTGGGCAGCTAGGTAGCACAGTGGATAGAGTGTTGGATCTGGAGTCAGGAAGACTGTCATCTTTGTGAGTTCAAATCCAATCTCAGACACTTATTAAATATGTGACTCTGGGTAAGTCACTTACCCCTGTTTGCCTCAGTTTCCTCATTTGTAAAGTGAGTCAGAGATGAAAATGGCAAACCACTCCAGTACCTTTGCTAAGAAAACCCAAATGGGGTCACCCAAAGTCAGACAAAATTGAAATGACTGAACAACAAAAACATGCAAACACTTTAAGGCTTGCAAAGTACTTAACATATGTTATCTCATTTGAGGTAAGTGCTATCTCCATTTTACAGATGAGGAAACTAAGGCTGAGAAAGGTTAAGTGACTTGTCTAGGGTCACACAGTCTGAGACAGGTTTTGAACTCAGACTTTCCTGACTTCAAGTCTAGCATTTTATCTACTGTGCCACCTTAGCTATAGTAAGTTTAGGAAAAAAAGGTCATAGAGGAGGTAGCACCTGAGTTGATCCTTAAAGGGTGGTAAGAAATTTAACTTAAGCTAGAAATTTCTCAAGTATTATTTCAAAAGGAATATTTGAATAAAATATTCCATAAGTTTAGGGAATACCTGATTTACACCTAAAATATGTGTTTGTGTCATACAGACATGGCTATTCAGAGGAACAGTATTACAGTTTTTAGGCTGCGGTTAATGTCCCCAAAAGAGGGGGTTTGTATGGTGACCAGAGAAGAAATGTGGATGTTAGGTCCATTACCATGAAAATAATTTACCGGTACACGCCACATAGATTCCCTAGGGAGAAAAATCATCATTTCTTTTTCCACCAGGGAGGGTAATGCCTTTTCTAGAATGTAGACTTTTGAAGAGTGGTGTTTGCAATCATGATATCATTCGTGGAAATAACTTCACTTATCAATGCAGCTATTCTACAGATTCTAGTCCTAAAGAGTTGCCTGAGACATTAAGTTGTTAAATGGGTCACATAGAATATGTTAAAGATAAGATTGAACCAATGTCTTCTTGACTTGGGGGAAGCCCTCTAAACACTAAAGCAAGGGGGGAAAACCAACAGCCTTGAGGCTGCACATGACCCTCTAGGCTTTCATTTGCCACCCTTTGATTGAATTCAAACTTCACAGAACAAATCCCTGTAAAAACGATTTGTTCTGTAAAACTTGGAGGATTTGTTCTGTGAAGTTTGGATTCAGTCAAAAGGCTGCACCCCAGGATCTAGAAGGCCACACGTGGCCAGGAGGCTGCTAGTTCCCCACCCTTGAACTAGAGCTTGCTATTTCTCTATTCCTGTAGTAGTGGCTTTAATACAATCCCCCTTGACAATTCAGTAGGACCATAATGACATGCCTCCTTGTGGGACATAGGAGCCATCTTTGTACCTGCCTCCTAGCTTCATGGCAGTTGTGAAAGGCAAAAACAAAACAAAACTAACCTATTAGGTACAAGTGTTCCATATGTGTCAAGACAACTGAGGGGTAGAAGTAGGACCAGCAGAAGCCACAGACATTTAAGGCGAAATCCCTCTACTTTTTTTTTCCCCCCAGGATTCAGTGACTCTCATTTTATAAGGCTTTTCACAAAAGTCTTACAGTGATGGCCAGAAACACAAGGATCTTCCACTTTACTTAAAAAGATTCTGATCCACTCTTCCTAGACACAAGCTAAAAGTCCTCCCAATATGAAGAAGAGACAGGTACCATGTAGTATGGGCTACAGAAAAGGTACATGTGTATGTTTGCCACTAGAACCATGAAAATTGATTTTGATGACTTACATATTCTGTGAAATGTCTTGGCAGAGCATTTTAAAAAATGTAAATTTTTGTCTTTTATTTTTCCCAATTACATGTAAAAACAATTTTTAACATTCATTTTTTAAAATTTTGAGTTCCAAATTCCCTCTCTTCCTTCTTCACCTCCCCCCTCCTTAATAAGGTAAGTGATTTGATATAGATTATACATGTGCAGTTATGTAGAACATATTTCCATGTTAGCCATGTTGTGAAAAAAAACACAGACAAAAAAACAAATCACCTACCAAGAAAAATAAAGTTTAAAAAAATTATGCTTCGATCATACTTTCTGAGAATATTTCTAAAGTCTTAGATTTCTTTATTTAAAGGCAATGAACAAAATGTACCTCTTTTTTTAAAAAAAATCACAACTAACAAAATACTTACATAATTAGTTTGATTTTCCAAGTCAGGTTCCATTTTGTGGTTGGGAAAATTCTAAATAATTGCTAGGATTACAATGTGTTTTAAGGTTTGCAAAACTCCTTACAAATATTTTCTCATTTTATCCTCACAACAATTCTGGGAGGCAGGTACTTTTATTATTATCTCCATTTTATAGATGAGGAAACTGAGATTGACAGAGGTTACGTAACTTGCCCAGGGTCACAGAGCTAGTAAGCGCCTGAGGCTGGATTTATACTCAGGTCTTCCTGACTGGGGTCCAGCATTCAATTCAGTGTACCACCTGTTCTTGTTGCTGCTGTTCCGTTGAGTCCAACTCTTCATGACCCCATTTGAGGTTTTCTTGGAAAAGATGCTGGAGTGGTTTGTCATCTCCTTCTCCAGTTCATTTTATTGATGAGGAAACTGAGGCAAACAAGGTTAAGTGACTTGCCCAGGGTCACACAGCTAGTAAGTGTTTGAGACTGGATTTGAACTCAGGAAGATGAGTCTTCCTGACTTCAGGTCTGGTGCTCTATCCACTGTACCATCTAGCTACTTCTAAGCCATATGTATGAAGAAATACCTGATAATTTCCATTTCTGAGCTCCTGTCATACATTTGACATTTTGAACCTTATTAAACTCCTGTGTTTGTAATTATTTCTGTAAACCATTTATTTCCCTACCTATTATTGTTGTTGTTCAGTTGTTTTCAGTTGTGTCTGACTCTTCAAGACCCAATTTGGGATTTTCTTGCCAAAGATACTGGAGTGGTTTGCCATTTCCTTCTCTAGTTCCTTTTACAGATGAAGAAACTGAGGCAAGCAGGGCTAAGTGACTTGTCTAGGGTCAAGTTAGTCTCTAAGGCTGGATTTGAACTCAGGAAGATGAGTCTTCCTGACTCCGTGCCCAACATTCTATCTACAATGTTACTTAATTGCCCCCATTTTCCTATTATACTGCCTTCCATTTTTTAAAATTTATCTTTGTTTAAAGGTAGCATCCAAATGGTAAAGAGGAAAGACAACCAGCAGTTATCTAGTTAATTAATTAGAGTAACCAGATAATCCAGAGTTAAGCAAATCGTTTCTTCACACTTTTCCAAAATACTGTCATATGAAAGACTTTGAATTCCAAACAAAAGACTTTATTTTTTGATCCTATATGTGATAGGACATCACTGGGTATTGCAGAGTAGGGGGGGTGAGTTTTTGGAAGATCACTTTCAACCCACAAGTATTCAACTCTTTTCCTTCCTTCCTTCCTTCCTTCCTTCCTTCCTTCCTTCCTTCCTTCCTTCCTTTCTTCATTTCTTCCTTCCTTCATTTCTTCCTTCCTCCTTCCTTCCTTCCTTCCTTCCTTCCTTCCTTCCCTCCTTCCTTCCTTCTTTTTCTATTTATTTATTTAAATATTTCTATTTCTGCTGTCTATATGTTTATATACCTATTATCTCCCTCATTAGAATGTCAGCTCGCTACTAGGTAGAATTGTTTCTTTGTGCTTGTATCCCCAGTTTATAGCACAGTGCCTAGTGCATAGTAGATTCTTATTAAATATTTGTTGATCGATTTCAGTATACATACTCTTTAGTCTTTGGGAATCTTAAAGAATAAATGTTCCTATGGATAGACAAAGAATATCTCAATTCTGACCATACTTCAAGTGTCAGAGGAATTTATGGGGACCTCTGGTTGTTTGGTTTTTTTTTTTTAACTGCACAACATTTATTGTTCCAGACAGGGAAGCATCCCTTTTTAAATTTCATACAGCAAAGCAAGCTTAACAACTTCACTCATCAAATAAATAATTTAAAGAACTTGCAAAAGAAACCTTGTCACAACAACTTTTTAGGATCTGATCACTTTAAGTCAATGGGCCATTAAGAAATATCAACTATGTGTCTTTTATAATTGGGGAGCTATTTTCTACAAGAAAGAGTAACATGTTTCCTCCACTCAAGTGATACATTTAGAAAAGAAAATATGATTTTTTTTTCTCTTTGGAAATTGAATATAGGGACCCCTCCAGGGTACCTCTACCTCTCATATAATCCCCAAACCCATTTTCCAGAAATCCTGGGTTTGGAGTCAAGGGATCTGGGTTCACATTCTGATTCTAGTACTTTTATCTGTGTGATCTTAATGTAAGTTGTTTCATCTATCCCAGCGTCAGTTTTCTTATCAATAAAATGAGGAAGTTGGACTAGATGATATCTGGGCTATTTTCCCTCTTGAAATCTTGAAATCCTGTGATTCTATCAAAATTTCTAGTTAAAGGTAATTTGGGGCTGAGTCTGTCCTTGGGAATGCTTTTGTCTACAACACATTACTTCAGACCTACATCCTCTGGATTGGGGCCAGAAATTCGATGGAATTATAATTCGAGGAGACAGGATAGTTGATCAGGTGAACTTGTTGCTCCCAAACTAAAAATTTTAATCACCGCTATTTTATGGAGCTACTTGGAGTCTCTTCAAAATTCTCCAAAATGAAAAACAAAAACAAAAAAAACTTCCGAAGTCTTTTTTTTTGTCTCTATTCCACTTTGGAAACGTGTTGTTCCCCCTGTTTTACCTACCAAGAGTAGCAAATGATCCTGTGACAAACCTAGTGGACGTCTGTAATTGAGTCAGAAACCTCATTCAGCGTGAAAGGGTATGCTTTGGATAGTCTAGGCTTGAGGATGCCTCAGTGGGTTAAAAAGGAACATCACAGATATGGCGTTATCTCACCCGACCCCCACTTAGTAATTCTGTATCTCAGACTGATGTCTACTGGGGCTATTTTCACAAGTACCAGCAACATTTTCTGCCATCATTTCAAACAGTATCTGACTTTTTCTCCCTTCCTCATAATGATGGTGTTTCCACCAGGAAATGTCAACAGCCCTGACTTTTTTGTTTTATTTTGAAGTTTTAAAATTTATTTTAAACTTAAATACCAAAAAACCCCACAAAAAAACACATTGCCCTGTACACAACAGAACATAAGGGAGGATTCAATTCAAAGCAATAAATTTCCATTTCAAGAAAA
>CM053580.1:232839556-232866487 GCA_028627135.1 Pseudochirops cupreus | reverse complement strand
GAACAAGAAAAGACTGGCTTAGTTTGACAAAGTACAAAGTTAAAAATCATAAATTCATCAATTGGTGACATACCAGGAACCATGGAAAGATCATTGGATTTGGAGACAATGGATAAGGGTTCGATCCTAGCTCTTCTACTTCTCTGGCCTTGGGCAAGTTCATTTAACCTTGTTGGAACTTTACCTTCTTCATCTTCAAAATGAAGAGGTTGGATCAGATGATCAGTAAGGTCTAAATCTATCATCTTGATATAGTATACAGATAGTAGGCAGGAAAAAAAAGTGAACTAAGAAACAGGCCAAAGTCAAAGTGATGTACACATGGAGCAGAGTCAGGGTACCAACACATATGGCAAAGAGATGCTGATGGTAATGATGGTTTGCTTGCCATGAAGGATGAGTCTGAGACAATGTCATTTCATAGTAGAAATTCCCTAATTATGCCCTTTCCCAACACGAAAAAACTCCAACAAGATAGATCAAAATTCAGTGGGTTTTACTCATGTTTAAAGTATTTATTTCCAGTTCAATGACATAGAAATAAATATGGCTGCCTCTCTAAGTATGACCAAATCGGGATCAAGATTTCTATTAAATGACTCATTCATTCATTCAACAAATGTTAGTTGTTGTTGTTTATCCCGTGCAAAGATCTGGAGATAAAAAGATGAAGTGAGAAAGTTCCTGTTCTCGTGGAGCTACAATCTAAAAAAAAATGAGGTACAAAAAGTGACAATAATATGAAGGGAGATGCCAAATGGAATCAAAGTGGTTCAAAAATAATTCTGATTACTTCTGACTTGGGGGATCAAGGAACGCTTTCTGGAGCAAGTGACATTTGAGCTTGATGTTAAAAGATGGTTAATAATTAGAAAGGCTAAATCAGGGATTTAGGGGATGTGGGGAATGATTGAAAAGTATAGAAGAAAACTAACGCTTTTAGAGAATAAACAAAGGTAAAGATTTGGTTCAAGTATGATTGACTATATGCATGACTATAAGGAGAGAGCCCAATTTTTTTTAAAGTCCACAATTATTTTTAAAGAATGGCAAAAATTCCATAACATATCTATACTAAAAATGTGTCCAGTACTTGACAGACTACCTACCACATTGAGGCTATGTTCCCCAAATTAAGTCAAATCAATTAAAAAATGAAAATATACTTTAACTCATTCAACAAGTGTTACTTTCTTGACAACTGGTTAGTAACTAAAATGAAGTTGAAGCATGGCCAGAGGCTACACCCCGGTAAACCTTCTCAGTGGATGAGCTAAACCAGATTGGAGGTAACAGACAGACCTCAAACCCATCGATGAGTTAAAGGAATGTCTATTGGAAGCATGTGAAAACTTTTCCTGACAGAAAGGGTAGATAAGAACACTTTATTATAAGAACACAAGCAAGTCAAAAATTTACCCATGACATCATCGGTCCTCCAAAATAAAGGATGAACAACAATAACTAAATTTTACTGACTAGTCCTTTGACTGAATTCAACTCCTCCAACCCTAACCCTACACTGACACACCTGGATCTGAATCCAACAAGATCTTGGCAGACTAGAGCCCTGGACTGAATCTAATAAGGCAAAATTCAGCAAAGACAAATGGAAAGTTGTACTTGTGTTCACAAGCATAGGATGGTTGAGACATAGACAATGGCTTGGCCAAAAAGAAAGTAGATATGAAAGTTTTAGTGGTCTACAAGCTCAATATGAGTTAGCTCTGTGATGGGAGGATGAAAAGGCTGATAATGATGTGTCTCATTAATGGAGGAGGTGAGGGTAGAAGTAAGCATTTATTAAATGCCTATAGTGTGCCAGGAACCGGGCTAAGCATGTAATAGATATCTCATTGGATCCTCACATGCATGGCTTTTGGTAATCAGAGAGAAATAATGCCTCGGCACTTTGTTTTGGTCAGACTGAATCTAGAACATTGTGTTCATGTCTAGGAACCACAGTTTAAGAAGAGCATTAATAAGCTAAAGAGGATTTGTCATCCAGTTGTTTTCAGTCACATCCAACTCTTTGTGACCCCATTGGGTTTTCTTGGCAAAGATACTGGAGTGGCTTGCTATTTACTTCTTCAGCTCATTTTACAGATGAGGAAAATGAGGCAAATGGGGTTAAGTGACTTGCCCAGGGTCACACAGCTAGTAAGTATCTGAGGCCAGATTTGAACTCAGGTCCTCCTGACTACAAGCCTGATGCTCTATCCACTGCACCACCAACTTGCCCTAGATAAGATCTAGAGGAGAGCAAATAAAATGGTGAACATCCTTACATCAATTTCATATGAGGATCTGTTGAAAGAACCGTGGAGCTTTCATCAGAAGAAAAGAATGCTGGGGAGGGGAGCCTGTGCTGATGATAACTTGCTTTGAGTAGGTGAAGTTCCACCACATGGAAAAGGGATGAGACTTGTTCTCTTTGACTTTGGAGGGCAGAACTGGGAGCAGCAAAGGGTGGTAGCTGTTGTGGTTTGTTCTTCCTTTTCGAAGACAACCAATGACATTAGGAGGGTGATGTCTTGACTTGCAAGTGAATTGGATTTAAGTGAGGCAAAGCTGTGAAAAGTCATCAGCTCCCCTCTCTCCTCTTCCAGAGCCATCAGACGACAGCGGTAAGACAAAGGTCAGGATGACTGGTGATGATCCCACTGGATGTGGTATGACCTTGGCCTTTATAAGTGAAGGTCTTTCCCAGGTCTCAGTTTGTCTGAGGCTGGTGGTAGCTTCAAAGAGGCAAATGATTTGATGTTAGGAAAAAAAAATTCCTAACAATTAAAACAATCCAAAAGCAGAATGGATTGCCTTAGGAGGTGATGAGTTCCTCCTTACTGAGTATCTTTAAGTAGAAAATTGGTGACCACTTGTCAGGTGTATTACAAAGAAGAATTCCTTCCAGGTATATGTCGGCCACTGAGGACCCTTCCAAACTGAGAATTCCATGAATCTGTGGCAAGAAATCAATAGATACATCCAAATATGGAATGACTTTAGAATTTTCAGAGAGAAATATAATTGTATTGATTTTTAAACAAATCATTAGTAACATAAACATTTTACCAGAAAGATAGATTAAGTGGATTTCAATTCCACATTACAGCAAATTAAGAGAAGTCTGGGGATATGAAGAGGAAGGAGACTAAAGAATTAGAGTTAGGAGAAACTTTTAGAGGTCATCTAGTCCAACAAACACAGAGGAAGAACAAAACCCAGAATCAAAGTCACTTGATTTTAAAGTTGGGAGGGGACCTCAGAATGATCTAGTCTAACCCAGGCTCCTTAAAGAATCTTATTGCAGCCTACCCTACAAGTGAGCTGAAAAATCTCCAGTGAGGGAAAACTCATCACCTGCTGAGGCAGCCCATTTTACCTTTGGGTGTAAAAAGGACACCCAAAAGGAAAAAGATAAGGACACATACAGATAGGGAAGGTGATAAGAGGAAAGAGATAGAGATGAGAAGGAAAAAGAAAGAAAGAGAGGGAGTGAGGGAAGGAGAGAGGGAGGGAGAGAGGGAGAGAGAGAGAGAGAGAGAGAAAAGAAGAAAGAAAGAAAGAGAAAGAGAGAGGGAGGGAGGAGGAGAGAGAGAAAGAAAAAAGAAAATAAGAAAGAAAGAGAAAAAGGAAGAAAGAAAGAAAGAGAGAGAGAGGGAGAGAAAGAAAGAAAGAAAGAAAGAAAGAAAGAAAGAAAGAAAGAAAGGAAGGAAGAAAGAAAGGAAGGAAGAAAGGAAGGAAGGAAGGAAGGAAGGAAGGAAGGAAGGAAGGAAGGAAGGAAGGAGGGAGGGAGGGAGGGAGGGAAGGAGGGAAAGAAGGAGGGAGGGAAGGAAGAAAGGAAACACAAAAGCTTCTGAAGTATTAGTCTTAAGTAAATGACTATTATCATACCCTGCTATTCACTGGGTTGTGAATTTGAGAAATGTTGTTATTCCCTATGATCACTGACTTCAAGATGCTAATTAATAGATGAACCACACTTTGTAACTCTTCAACCACTCTTTGTCCTTTAACTAAAATTTCAAAGTCTCTGTTTTGTACAGGGCATCTCTAGTGGAGTGTTTATTTGTTTGAATGGGAGGTAGGTGTTCTTTTTTTTTTCTTTTTCAGTGCAGTGTCCATAGGCAAAGCCACATTAACCTGAGAATTACATCAAATTGAGGGTGAGTTTCAGGTGGGTTGGAAGGGGAGAATGACAAGGAAGAAGGAGGGTGTCTTGTAACCTAGGCACCTATGTACGAAGGAAAGGGTATTAGCTTTTGTTTGTTTTAAGTATATAAGCAGTCCTGCCTGCCAAAGCTAGAGTGCAAGACACTTTCTTAAATCATTCAGGCAAAAGGTCTTTCTATATGTGCTTTGTTTTATTCCCTCCCCCAACCCCATCCTCTTCCCCTTGAATCTTCCTTTGGTTTAGCTATGAAGAATTGACACAGGCAATAATGCTGTGACTTGCTGTAAATTGAAGAATATGATCAACTCACCTTTGACCATTATCTGCTCACAACAGATACTCGACAAATGTTGATGGATTCCTGCTCCTTATTTTTTCAGACAGTGACTCTAGGCTTTAGAGACAGAGTTTGCATGACAGAACACAATGTTGGTCAGTTTACTCTTGACTCACTCTGGGTTTCTCTACCCTCTGCCCACAGGAAAACTTTAAGCACTCCCTTCCTCCCCCATTTCCCTTGTTTGATAACAAAGCTTGCCATTCTTGGTGGGAGACTGTAGGTGTTGCTGGAGCTGCATAGCTGGGACATGCAGGCAGGTGCCTCTGATGCGTAGCTTATTCCATTTCTATTTTTCACCCCTTTCCTCTTCTTCCTACTCAAATTCTGTACCCTGGCATGTGCTTGGAGATGATGCATCCCCCAGTTTTTCACACCAAATACATTCTGCAGAAATGCGAGAGCTTAACTTGTGGGTGAATCATGCTGTCAGAAAGGCTCAGCTAAGTGGTGGACAGCCTGGGAGTTGGATTAGATTCAGTTTGGGGAGGTGTGGGGGGGGAGGGGTGAAATGACAGTAGTCACTTTATTGTGTGACATCAGGGGAGTTGTGGAGAGGAGGGAGGGGTTCAGAGTAAACTGGAGCAAATGCTCTTATTTCACTTGAAATAAAAGAGACAATACTCTAAAGACAATGACCTCAGCCCACAGTTTGAACCCACCCCTTGTTTTTCTGATTGTTTTGTTTTGTGTTTTTTATTCTTCATCCTTTTGAGCAATTCTTAAAGCATAATTTGTTTCCAGTCTTTTTGTTAAAGGAGTGAAAAGGTCAGTGGCCTTTGACATAGAGAGAGCTGCTGTGGGCCTGGGGAAGCAAAGCTGGAAGGATTGGGTTTAAAACAACCCCCAGGCTCAGAGAGCCAGACACTGAAGGGTTGTTTCCAAACCCCGGGGAATGTGGCCATTGTTTATGAGCCACCCTGCATCTTGTTGAATTGCTAAACACCCCTAACTGGAGTGATCCGATTGGTCAGAAACTCCAAACCCAGATGAGGAATTTGAAAGCGTCATATAACAACATCACTCTCGTAAAGTGTCCCCTACAGGAATCTAAATAGGAGCGGCTATTTGCTTAATGGGAGAAGTTCCATCTCAAGTCCCCAAAGTCCAATACCTGCTAAATGGCTCCACAAATGAACAAACACTGCATTGATGAAGCAGCGCGTCAGTGGGAGAAATAATCAACAGAAATAGAGAAGGAAAAAACCACGGATTTTCATAAACCAGTCTAATGAGGCAACGGATTACGCCCAACCTTGTACTCCTGACACCCTTCCTATAATTCAGTCTGGGACAACACTCACTCGTTTAATATTGTATTGGTAAAGAAACGTTGTTATTATTTTAATGGGTTTGTTGGTCTAGAACTGTGATTTCATTATTATAAGGAACTCCCAGTGAGAAATTCCCCCTACTAATGCAGATGGGTAACTGCTCAGGACTTACATAGTTTTAGAGAGTTGGGGGTGGGGTGCCTGACAGGTTAAGTCAAGTCAACACGCAGCTATTCATTATTTTCTATGTGCTTGGCCTCAGTGGATAGGGATGAAAAGAAAGGCCAAAACATGACCTTTGCTCTCAAAGAGATCACATTCTAACAGAGAAGACGATATATGAAGAACTAGGTACATGATAAGATACTTATATACGGAGCGGGTAAGAGATAATAGGGAAAGGCCTAGTAGCAATAGAGACCAGGAAAGTCCTCTTAAAGAATATAGAATCTGAAGTGAATCTCCACCGAGGTCAGAGGTGAGAGGGTAAATATTCCAGGCATGGAGGAGAACAAGAGCAAATGCACAGATTTCGGAGGCGAAACAGTCAGCGGGAGGATTAGCAAGCAGGCCACTGTAGTGAGATCCAAGAAGAGAGTGAGGGATCAGAAGACTGCAAAGGTAGAAAGAAGACACGCTGTTAGGGGCTTTCAATACCAAACTACCGGACTGATACTTGATCCTGAGGGTGATAGGGAGGAGTCCAAGTTCACTGAGTAGGCAGTTGCCGTGGTCAAATCTGTGCTTGAGGAAAATCATTTTGGCAGCTGAGGGGAGGGTGGATTGGAGACAAAGCTGGGAAAGGGATGCCAATTAGAAAGCTATTGCAATAGTGGGGGAGGATGGTGCAGTACCAGGGTGGTGATGGCTGCATGAGAGGTGGGAAGGGCATGCACACGCATGAAGTTGTGAAAGTAAAAATGACGAGGTGTGACAGCAGACTGGGTATGTAGGCTGAGTTTGGAAGTAAGGAGGCAAGGAGGACACTGAGGCTGAGAAGCAGGGTGGCTGAGATAGGGGTGGGGTCCTTGACAGTAATGGGAAATGGGGAAAGAGGAGAGAGTTTTGAGGGAAAGATAACGAGGTCTTTTTTTAACACACTGAGTTTGTGAAACTTATGGCACTTGCCCATGTTCACCCAGAGAGTATGTTTTAAAGACAAAGCTTGAATACAGGTCTTCTGGACTCCATATCTGCCTTTCTATCCATCACACCATGCTGCCTGTAGGTATTATTATCATAATTATTGTTATTACTACATTTATAAGTCATAGGTATTTGTAAATGTGGTATTAAGTAACTGTTGCTCTTCAAGTAGTAGAAAAGGTCAATCCTGTTAACCCCATTTTTTTTCAAATTAACCTCATTTTAAAGATGAAGAAATTGAGAAGAAAAGGTCAAATGCTTTGTCTAAGGTCACAGAGCAGATTCATGTCAGATCTATATTTGATCCTCAGAATTATTGACTTTTTGTCTGGTATTTTAGACAAGTGAATCATTATGCTTCTAAATGCAGCGAAGCCAGTCCCTCGGGGAGGTTGAGGGCCTCTGGGGCAAATCACACTGTATACTGACCTTCCCACCACTATCCCCTCAGGAGCAGATGAAATCTAGTTAGAGTGGACATGAATGGCAGGCTTGACAACAGAACCACGCATATGTACATAAGGATAACCATAGTTGAGTGAGCAGTATTATACAGGAAAAATGCCAGAGGAGAGAGGCTATTTCAGAAAGAAATATCCTGAGGGAGTTACTAGGAGAATAATTTGAGGAGGTAGAAAAAGGAGTTGGAGAGCAGGTAAAGAGAGAGGGAAAGAGGAAGGGAGAGAGATCAGGAAAGAGAGATGCTTTAGTGATGTCAGAAAAAGGTGAAGCAGAAGTATAGAAACCATGGTGGGAACGACCCAGCAGCATGGGGTAAGATTCGCCCGAAGATCACATCTGGAGACAGATAGGGCTATACAGGGGACAGAGCCACCGAGTGGAGAAGACAGAGGTTAAGGGGCAAGGCAGGGGAGAAAGAGCAGCCTCACCAGAACCAGGAAGAAGAGGATTTTCTTCCCATCTGGGTGTGGGAAGAAGTCTGGTATAGTCTTAGTAACTGCCATCTATGTCTAATCTTCCTCTCCCCCACCCCAAGCCATACTTTGGGAGAGGTCCTGGCTCTGGGAGAGAGAGGGGTACATGAGTCTTTCTTTTTATTTGTTTCATTTCATTTCATTCATCAATAAGGTCAGCACAGAATCGACACTGTTGAAAGCTATTCTGACCTTCACCTCCCAGGTCCCCAGCGGTAGGGTTCCTGCCACCTGCCACCAAATTTCTTTACTCTAACTGCCTTCACATGTGGCACTCCACCAACTACCTGTCATTTTTCTGCCAGTCAATCAACACACATTGATTAAGTGCTGGACACAGGGCTTAGTGGTAGGGACACAAACAAAACAAAAACAAAACGAAGAAAAACACAGTCCTTGCCCTCCAAGAGTATGAATTCTATTGGAATTTATCCCTGTGCTGGACCAACACATCTTAGCTCTTCGATTTTAATTTGACTTCCATTAACCAAACCTGTGTCCTGCTAGTACTTTCCCCTTAGACTAATC
Source organism: Pseudochirops cupreus (assembly GCA_028627135.1). Taxonomy (NCBI): domain Eukaryota; kingdom Metazoa; phylum Chordata; class Mammalia; order Diprotodontia; family Pseudocheiridae; genus Pseudochirops; species Pseudochirops cupreus. The sequence goes on along the minus strand of CM053580.1, from coordinate 232,858,093 downwards.
TTCACATAGTCATGTACCCATTCCTAGAATAATAGACGCCTGGCGTGGGCTCTGCCTATCCTTCAGATCTATCTGGACTCCTTGTCCTGGCCTTTCTCTGACTAGTCCATCCTGCCATCATCTGAGCCCTGATTATGGCAGTGACGACAAAGCAGAACAACAGTTGAATCCGCTTGAATATAGGATCCCAAATCCTTTTTAGCACCAGTTCAACTCATATAGAATTTTTCTCCTCTTCTACTCTGAGTCATTCAATCCCTAAAGCAATGCAGGTCTTCAAAAGCTACCGACCCTGAGTGGGTGATCTCTTCTATTGGTGAAACCCTAAGAATGGTTTAGAATGTACCTAAGTCTCCTGAAAATAAAGTTATCCATAAGACATAGGGGAAAAATAGAAAATACAGTGGGTAGAAAAAACCCCCAACACATTACCTAAATTATGACAAGCAGCTGGATGGGCAACCTGTCAAATTAGGCCCTCAATATGTGGATTTGGGACAATTGCTGCAGATGGATAATGAACTGGGCCCACAATCAAGTAGGAAGAGGAAATCAGGCTGGATTGCATTTGGGAAATTGTGCAGTGCTTCAAATGATCCCAAATTGCACACCGATGCAAAATCCTGCCGCTTTGAAACGAGTACACTCCCCCTAATACTATTATGCTGCTAATCGTAGCTGCAAAAGGCTCAAAATTGCCAACGATTCAAAGAGCAGTAGAAAGATGCATGATGAGGGTAAGTGGGTTATAGCATGTCACCAGGGATGATTTCTTTACCAAAAATGGGATGAAAAAAATGTCTTTGAGGATATGTGAGACCCCAGTAGGAAATGGATCAAACTTATGGTAAAAAGGAGAAACAAAAGGTGGGCAACCTGAGAAGTGAACAGATATTTTTTGGAAACTCGCTCTCTAATTAGATCTTCTGTGGAAGATTTGGTAAATATGGCCAAGAGTTGCTAAGGTTGAAAAAGTTATGGGGGGACTATGATTTGCATTAAGAGGCAGCACCCACACTGAGGAAATCATAACTCCTTCAAATGATCAGAAATAGGTAAATAAGGTCCTCTACCACGGAAGTTACCGTTATGCTAGTTTATTTGGTATTGTAAAAATTGACTTTCATACTTAGAGATATACCATTTTTTACTATTATTTCCTGGTGTTAAGTTCCAGACCCCTCAAAGTATTGTCCTTTATTAGTCCTGATGAAGTCTGTATGGTGTTTCCCTATTATGTAATGTGAGATTATGCTGCATTTTTTGGTATTCTCATGAAGTTCTGAACTAAAAAAAATCGCTGAGCAGCAAGAAGGAGCCAGGGAAATGGAATTAATGAGAAATCCAGACACATCACTGAGACTGCTCAACTTCATTGAACCTCAAAAATGGTGAATTATTTTAGAACCCCCCAAAATAAATTTGTGGCGCATCATTCATAGTAGGGATATTTATTTTCGTATCTATAATTTCTATTTGAAATAGATTTATAATATTCATAATAGATTCTATTTGTAACAGGTCACAGAAACCTCAGCAATACCTACACGCAATTTCCATACACATTTTATATAGCAGCTGGAACTGTATATGCTAGCAAGAAATTTGGCAAGTGATCCAGAGATACAACGAAGCACTTGATATATACTATAAAACACTTTATGGAATATACAACCTCGTGATCTCTGGAAGGATGATAATCTATACAGGATCATTTCATTTGGTGCATAGTTTGTGCACTGGGAGAATCTAGCTCATTATTTTTTACTATATTGCACAGACTTCCGGGATAAAACTTCTAGCTAGAGTGGATATAAATCCCTTCATTTATCACAATGTCAAGCATTTGCATGCCTTTAGGTAAGTTTCTTTATGAATGGGACAAGTCCTTTCAAAATTATTTTATTCCATTTATTTTAGCCAGCATCTCTTAAGGGAGTACTGTGTGCAGAGAACTGTGCTAGATGATGGGGGAGACATGACATGGTCAGTACCCTGATGAGTTTATAGTTTAAAAGACAGATATGACACATAATAGATAGACATAATACAAAATAATACATGATACAAGGATTAGAAAAATGCAAAGTTCTTTATAGGTTCTGAGGGAAGTTGTGCTTGTCCCCAACTCCATGATGGTTTCATGGAAAAGACAGCATTTGATAAGGATAAGAATTTTTAATTTTTTCTAGCTTTAAAGGATAAGAATTCAATCAGTAGAGAGGGGGAGGCAGAATAAGACATAGGAAATAGCATAAGCAAAGAATAGAGGCCAGGAAAGAAGGGGACATTTGCAAAGGACAGAGAGTTCAACTTGTCTAGAGTTAAGGCTTCAAACTCAGGGCAGGTGGATTGGCAGGTGGCTGGCAACCATCTGAGTGAGGCTAGAACCAGATTAAAATGTAATTGGGAAATATTTAACAAATTAAAAATTCAGCAAAACACAGATGACATTATATTTTTATACCAAGTCAATACAAAACCCACAGGGATCCTTATGTACAGATTAGTGGCCCCCATTTCCATTTGAGTTTGACGCCACTGGTCTGGAGCACAGAGTACATGAAGGAGAACAGTCTGAAACGAGGCTAGAAAGGTAGACTGCTTCCAGATTATGGTGGGTGTTTAATGACAGTCAAAGAAGTCCGGATCTGACTCAGGATGCAATAGGGAACCACTGACAAATTTTTGAACTGAAGAATGACAAGAAACAAACAAAACATAACGGAAGCTTAGTCTAGCAGTGATATAAAGGACAGTTTGGAGCAGAGGAAGTGTGGAGTCATGAATGCTTTTTTAGGAGGCCATTGCAATAGCTTTAAAGGATATGACTTAGAGAGCTTGGGTTCTAATCTTGCCTCTGATGCTAATTGTCACCATCTTGAGGAAGTTGCTTAACGTCCATAGATCTCAGTTCCCTCATCTATAAAATAAGGGGTTTGGACTAAATGGTCTTTGGAGCCCTTTTTGGTTTTAGACCTTTGAGCCTCAACACACAGGCCCTTGACCTACTTGAACACCACCATCACCTCTGCAGCATTTAAGGATACCTTTCCCTGAACTATGGATCTTTTGCTTCATACACATATGTCCTAATTCCCCAAATGAGAATGTTCCTTGTTGGGAAGTAATAATATCCAAGATTTCTATGAATTCCTCATTCTTTGAATCACCCAAAACATAGTGAGTACACAATAAGTATCTGTTAATTGACTTGAACTATGGCAAATCTTATGCCTCACCAGAGTAGGAAGCTGTATTTCTCAGAAACTGCTAGCTAATTGTGAGATGAGGTGGCAGCTGCACCATCAAAGACTCAGCTGCCCAGTTCCATTCCTCATCCCTGGTCATCCTCAGCACCACTTTCTGAGCCACATGGGATACAGGGCATCTGGCAGGCCACTAGAGTCCACATATACAGTCTGTTAAAAAGATAAATGATCCTCAGGGACTTATTACATCACAAAGTGTTTTAATGAGTCAGTGGTCATTGTTTAATGTAATTTAAAGGTTTGGGGTTTTTTTTAAGGTTACCTATAAATAAAATTCACGGGATATTTTGCTTCTAAATATGTTTTAAAAATGAAATGAACATTTATCTTGATTTTCACGTTGCAATTCATGTATTTATCTAAAATTAGACTTAAGTACTTTATTAGTGTATTATTTTCTTCTCTGAATCATTACCACAAAATAATTTTCTCAAAATAGATAAGTGGCTGTGTGATTTATCCAACAGGGTGCGTAAGTTTGAGGTACAATCATTTTTTTTTTACTGTGGGCATTTTATAATTATTCAAGGCATTATAACTTAAAATAGCTAAGCCTTGGGGCTTTAGACAATTAATGTAGATTCTCTGGCATATTAATTTATAGGACATAGTCACAGGAGTCTAAATTTCTGAGTACAATTCCTTTTTGACTTCCCATTGAACTGCTCCAATTTGATACAGCCTATCTTGTACATAAAACTTCAGAATTCTGAGACATGAGAATGATCTATTCTAATTATCTGCTATTACACAAACAGGTTAATAACAGTAATTAAAAGAATAATTATGCAACTACATGCCACTCAGAGGCTTCATTTAAATTATGCAAATCAGACATAAGGTCATGTAGTGCTAAAGAAAAACAGCTGAAATATGCAAAATAATGTACTGTATGTTGGTGATCTTAGTATCAAAGACAGTCATATCACATTCATTTACTGTGTATCTCTTGGGGTACTTTTGGACTGTATTAGCCAATTAATTTTTCTTATCTTGTTATCTGTTCAAGTAACTTAAGCCCTTCACTGTTTTTCTCTAGAAATGTTAATCTCGTCCAAAGAGATGAATATTTATTTTTGACTTAATCATCTCATTAATTTTTGAGCACTTGACAAAACACCTTGTACATGCATGTTTTTCTGTAGGAGCAGTAAATATATTGGTGCCACTAGAAAGTAAGCTTCTTGAGGTGAGTGACTCACTTATTTAACAGATGTGATGAGGTTTCCTTGGTAGATTAACTTATTAGTATATGTTGCTGCCTTTCTGTTGGAGTTTTTTGGCATGCAAGAAGCTGATTGAGATATTTTGAGAGGAAAGCAATGAAAAAGTAGAAGCAGCCCTTGAAGAGCATAGGGAAAGGGTAGGGTTCACTCCTTGTCAGCAGGATATTGTCAGAAGTCACAGCTCCCATTTCCTTGTCTGTAATTCATGCCTGCACCTTGCCGTCTCCCAGGGATGTCAAAATTTACAAAAACTCACAAATTTCCCACTGTTTGGAATTTCAGGTGTGTGTGTGTCTGTGTGTCTGTGTGTGTCTCTCTGTGTGTGTATGCTGATCAGACAGAAAAGGAATAAAGCTGTCAGAAACCAGGGATTGAATTGTATGTTAAAGTCTGCTTTCAATTAGGAAGAGAATGTTGTCTGGGGATGGTTGTTGAGGGGACACAATGAGAGGATAAATGAGAACAAGATAAGGGAAAACAATACTACGAGGACCCCCACCCAAACAGCTATAGACAGCCCATAAAAAGATGTATGCCCCATTTCTAAGAAACATTGAAATATTCTCCTCACTTTAAAGTAATGTCTCTTCCTCAGTGGAATTAATTCCTTAGACAAGCACTTCTTGTCAACACAGAATAAGTGTTTAAGAGAAAACAACCATTCTACATACTATCCTAAGTCATATTTCTCCATATACATCTACATATATGCATGCATGTATGTATGTATGTATGTATGTATGTATAGCCTCAAACCAAAAACATCCAGGAACCATACGTCTTCTTTTTCCTAAAGTGAACCCTGTCTCAACTCCCCTATAGACCCTCCAACACCCAGCCAGAAACACTCACTTCTGGAATCCTTCCTTCAGATCTCATAATCTATGAAATCCTTGTCACCAAAAAACCTCTAACCCACTCCTATCTTTGATCACTTCCTTTTTATTATTGCCATTTCAGAGCTGCGAAGAAAACAGCAGTATATATTGGGAAATTCACTGGACCACCATTCTGGGATTCTAGTCCTTCACCCAGGACTTAACTAGCCATGTGAATTTCAACACATCTTTCGAAGAATCTGAGCATCTGCAGAAAAATTAACCATGGAAGCTGCCCTACTCACCTCACGAAATTGCTGAGAAAATCAAATGGGGATATTTGTGACAGAGGATAATAAAAAGCCTCCACAGTAACTTAACTCCACAAATATTAGTAGTAATAGTGAATTGGGATTTTGGGGCAAAGAATCCCGACACCCAGTTGGAGGGACTCAAAAGTTGTTATAACATTTTGTGCACTAAAATAAAATTATGTGAATATAAGTAATGACAAGACACATTTGTAATTTGGTTGGATTGAACTTTAGGGTTTAGATAATAATAATTCATTCATAAAAAGGAGAGGGAAAAGTACAGAACTGGGGGCAAAGCTTTGAAAAGTACAAAGTCCTATGCAAATTTAAGGCAAGAGGAGTATGTTTGGAGTCAGAGGACCTGGGTTTAAAGTCTAGTTCTGTTCCTTTCTATCTTTGTGATGTTGGGAAAGTCATTTTACTATTATGGACTCAGTTTTCTTATCTGCAAAAAATCATTTTTATTGCATGATTGCAACATCGGTGGAAAACCATCAGCAGTAGCTCAAGTAGGGGACTTTGATTTGAGGGGTGAAGGGAAGGCTCCCCTCACAAAAAGAACTCTTACATTGCTACCACTTCAATGCCTAAAATTTTTCCCTTAGAAATTTACTTCCACTAAGCCTTTGGTGCCCAAGAATCGTATCTTAGGATGAAATGAGGTCTGAAGAGATAGTCTATTGACAATTCATCAGGATTAGTTTACTTGTACTTCCTCAGAGGAAAGGGTATGGAAAACAAGAAGAGGTTGAAAGGGGAAGAGAAAAATATGCATGAGTATAGTGTTGACTCAGGAAGGCAGGCCTAGGAGAAGGGAAAGGCATCACAGTGGTGAGTTCAGCACTAGGAAATCGCATACAAAAGAAAGGTGGATGCTGGATAAATTTTGCCATCTCCAGAGTTTTGTCTTAGTCCCTGCTCAGAATCAGGGTTCAGCAAAGAGTAAATAAGAGTTACAGCTTATATATAGTTATATAGTTATCATCCTTTTTACATTATTAAAAACAAAAAGAAATGTGGCAAAAAAGAATATTTTTATTTTAAAGAATAAACACCATAAATTTATCCAAAGCCTAATTTCCATGTTCTAATTGTTACTTGCAATTAGTTAAAAAGGGTGCTTCCTCCAATTACATACCCCAAAGAAACTGGTACAAAACTCATAGTAATGCATCTTCCTTTGATTCTGATCAGACTCTAAGTGTCCCTTATCCCAAAAAGCACACTGGTCAAACGAAACTTATTGCTGTGAAAAGCAATATCCAACTTTACACCTTACCATCATACAAATTATTCTATTCCATGAAATTCCTTATTAATGGGTAATAAACCTATACACCTTGTGTGCAAAAGAACTATACAATGACGGAAGAAATAGTTTCAACCCAATTAAAAGGTACCAGAAGAACCAATTGATAATGATATAAAAGCCAGCTAAATGATACAGAACCTTAATAGCAACTCTATAATTTTCAGACAGCCTATGAGTGACCTCACGTATAGTCCCTAACTGACACCACAGAGACAAAGAGGAATGAGGGCTGAGGCAGAGCGGTGCCTGTAGGGCCCACAATGCACTTCAAGCATTTCAATAGAGCCCCATGATTCCCAGCATCAAAAGCTGTAGCAAGGATCAAGAAGAATTAAAATTGATGGTGTGTCAGAAAGAATCCACCTGCAACATAAGGTCATTACACCCCCTGCTCCCTTATTAAAGTGATCTCTGAGGCCTGATCTAAAGCTCTGGGTTGTGGTCTGAAATGCTTTTAATTAGTGTATTCTCATGGAGATGAATGAGACTGCAGTTACTCCAATGTAGACAGATCTATGACTGGATGAAGCTGGTAGGACAGAAAAGATTGTGGGTTCTGGAAACTTTGTCCCAGTTGCTTTTTCTCAGATTTTGGAGAACCTCAGATGGATACAGCCCCAAATCGAAAATTAAATTTAAGCAGCTTTTCCACACTTGCTCTTTGGGACCCTACCTCTATGTCAACCTAATTGAAACTTTCAGAGGCTTCCCTTGAGTTGGTATGGGGTTTTGAGTAAAACCCGGGATGGAATTTTTGTGAACTCAATTCTTTAGGAATTGAGAAATTCTAGATCAAAATTCTAAATTATTGCCATAATTAAAACAGCACAATAGGAAGTTTTTTAAATCAGCTTTCGGCTATAAAAGATAATTTTGTTCCATCTATAGTTTAACAGATGTTAGTAAAGCACCAAAAGCTAATGCAGCTAAAGGTTTTTAAGTACCTACAGGTTAGTTGTCGTGAATCTTCAATTATGCTTGAATTTTTCTTTAAGTTCATAAACAGTTTTTGAAACCGTCATTTGCTATCAACCTTAGTTATAATCAACCACTCTACGCTATTGCTCAGGCCTCCCCTACCTTCTACAAAATCATTACAATACTATTTACAATAAGTTCTTAGACCATTTGGGGGGATTTACAATCAGTGGTTTAAAGATGGACAAAATATCTTCAGACTGAAAGTTTAAAAACTATTCTTTCTGTCTGTCTGTTTTTCTCTCTGTACCTGTGTGTCTCTGTCTCTATTTCTCCATCTCTGTCTTTTTTAGGTCTCTCTCTCTGTCTCTTGTCTATGTCTGTCTGCCTCTCTCTGTCTCTCTTTCTCTGTCTGTGTATCTGTCGGTTTTTCTGTCTCTATCTCCCTCTGTCTCTTGTCTGTCTCTAACTTTTTCTCTTTCTGTCTCCGTCTTTCTATCTCTCTCTGTCTCTCCTCTCTGTCTGATTATTGTTAAGGAATATTGCTTACCCACCATTATGCAGAAATATGTTTGTAACATTAACCTAACTTAAACCTAATTCATAAGAGTTAATGTATTTTTATTTGCAAAATTCTGGGTAAATACATTATAAAAGATGTATTCTATAAGACCATCACAACTGTAAGATATTATGCTTTACTTGTCATATATCTCCTAAATTCTTCCAGTTGTCTGTGTGTGTGTGTGTATGTGTGTGTCTCTCTCTGTCTCTCTTTCTCTCCTTATTTTAATGGACATGAAAAGAATAAGAGCAAAGGAAAAAACTGTCTAGAAAAAATGTATCCGATGCATCCAAGTCTGACACTTGGCTGAGGGCTTTATCCAGCTTTAGAAATAAAGACCTTTAAAATGCTCTACCACGTGTATTTGTGCCAAGAAAACAAATTTGTCCAAAACTTGAATCATAGCCTACTCATATTGAATTAGGGCAAAAATCTGACAGGTCACTTGAAAGCAATACTGGCTTTTAATCAATGGCAAAAATCACAGAAATTTTCAGGTAGGGAGGTGCTCAGGTAGACACCACTGAAAATGTTTACTATCTTCAGGATAAAAAGAGCTCTGTCTCTCAGGAAGAACAACAAAAGGCACTGTGAAGGCTTAAATGGTGAAAAACACTCCAGAATGCACAAACAAGAATCAATGCACACTGCTGAGTCAGGACCAAAGAAAACTCAGAAACAGTGGGGACCATTCAAGCAGTGATTTCTCCTATTTTCTTAAATAAAAAAATATACAGAACTATTGATATTTCTCTGCAGAAATTCTGAGAGAGAAGAAGAGAGAAGAGAAACATGTTTAGGAAATATATAAATGCAAACTGTCAATACATCCTAAATTCATTTGCCCATTTAATTATCTACAGCCATATCAGATGAAAGTTTATCCAAATGAGCAAAAGCAAACAATTACTGAGAAGCTATACAAGGAAAATGTAGTGAAGACGGGTCTAGATTGACATTTAGGAGACCTGAGTTATTGTCCTGCCATTAGCTACTACCTCTGTGACCTTGTCCCAGTCACTAAAGCCCTCTGTGCCTCAGTTACCTCAGAAACCAAGGAAATGGTCACATGGAACATAGAAATGAGTGAACAAATTTATTAGGAGTTCTATGAGAAAGGAGCTTAATGAATTAATGGGGTGAATATTTTGAATAGAGTAACTGCTCCTTTAGACTTGATTTTAAGGATCCTAGGTATATTAGAATTAGAAAGTTGTAAAAATTTAGAAGATAAATGACCAAGAAAAGTGAAACATCTTATAGATGAGACAGTCTTGTAGGATATATCTTTTATAATGCATTTACTCAGAATTTCACAAATAAAAATACATTAACTCTTATTCTGAATTAGGTTTAAATTAAGTTAATGTTACAAACATATTTCTACACAATGGTGGGTGAACAGTGTTTCTTAAGAATAATCACATTAATACATTATAACTAAGTCTCCCCAGGATGTTATAAGACTCCACATCAGGTCAGTTAGTAGATCTTCCAGTACTAATTGATACGACAGTACTTACGTCTCTTAGCCCCTTTATTTTTTAGCACATAGGTGTTTAATAAATGTTGATTAATTAATTGATACCAATGTTGCTTCATGTAATACCATGTTTTTGCAGATCATTCGACAGTAATAGGCAATGTATACCTATACTTCCATTTCAAAGATACAAACAGAAAAGTGAAATCGTTTTCATGCAATCCTGTAGAATATGACTGATAAATTTGGGGACTTTTACTTCCTGAAAACAAAAACCACAAACATGGCTTATGACCCTGCATAGGTAGTTGTTTCAGTCATGGCTGTTAGGGCTGTTGCTGCTGCTTTCTGTTGCTGTTGCTGTTGTTGTTGTTAGGCGAAGATCTGGGAAAAGGAATGGGGACTGCGCCTGTGATTTGACTTATAAATGGAACTCCCCAAACAGGAAAGTCTCATACTGTTTTTGGGAAGTTTAGTTGTGATGTGAGGAGAATCTTCCTAACAACCCAAATGTAGAATGGAAAGTATTATATTCTCCCTATTGGAGTTCATCAAGCACCACTGGATGACTTCTTGTTGAGTGTAGGAGGTCTTTGGCAGACGTGGGTTGACATATCTGACTATGGAGGTTTCTTACAACTCCGAACTTCTGTGAATGATTCTGGGCTGGTATTCGTTCTTCCTCCTCCAGTCTAGCTGACCTCTTGCTTTTAACTGATCTTGCATTCAGAGTCAGTTGTCCAAATGTCTGGACTAAATTTTATTTCAACTCTTATTTTCTCCCTAATGGTTTGGTAAGACTTGTTAGATATTTCCATGTCCATATACCTTTACTTCCTTAGACTTTGCCTATGGTTTCTTAGCAATCTTGATATTGACAAGCTTTTTTCCACCCACGGACCCTGGCCTGGGGAGTAGTTAATCAACCAACCAATCAACAAACATTGATTATAGATTTACAATGTCCAATGATTATAGATTTACAATGGAGGGAGGGAGTGGAGTGAGTCAGTCCTTGTCATTCAATCAATAATAATTTATTAAATGCCTATTATAATAAGTGCCAGGAATTAAGCTAACCATTGGGTATGGTAAGCTAACCATATGTAATGGTAGTGAGAATTTGAAGATCTTCCCTGCACTTTAATAAGCCCAAGGGAATTAGAAGACATTCCCTGCTTTGAGAATATATGTAATAGGCTGAATGGAATCACATGGAGCCTGTGGTGGGAGGAGTTTGCTGAAGTCTGGAGCAGAGCCCACAAGAAGCTGGGAGTCAGAGCAGCTAGACATAATTGGGAGGAGAGTACATATTCAAGGTAGACAGTTAGGGTTGTGAGTGAAAGTTGGTGTTTGCTACCTGTTGTGAAAGCTAGGCTTGTGTTGGGTTGTGGGAAGGCTAAAGGATGCTGTGGTGCTCTGTGCTGTTATGGCTTATTAACTTCTTTGTTACTATGATGGAATCAGCTTATTGGTTTTGGGATTCAGTTTTCTGATATCTGCATAAATGTTTTGCTTCTGTCTTCTATATGGAGAGTCTGTTATATTTTGCTATTGAGCACTATGCAGGTATATTTATAGTGACCATTGGTACTAAGAATATTGCATTGGCACTACATTTGGCAACAAGGATGGGATCACAAAATACCAGATCCCTATTTGGAGACAGAGGGATTTAGTAGAAGAAATGTCTATCACAGGATGGGAGGATTTATCTTATTCCTCCTTAGCAAGAGACTGGTCTAAAAGTACAGGGTTCTGTGAAAACTGGAAACAAAGGTTACAGCAGGAAGAACTTCGAGATTTAGAAACATGTTTGCAAAGAATACCAATAAAACCCAGAGAGCTCGGGACAGTGTGTAGAAGAGCCTGGGTTTTACTAAGAAGTTAACATATTATGTGTAAAAGTAGAGTAGCTATTACAAGAGAAAACTCACATGGCTGTGTTGCAGTGTTTGGGCTCTCCTTTATAAGAGCAAGGTGGAGAATCTCAGGTGGTAGAAGAGAGGGCTTTTGTGAATTTGACTCAGAAAAAGAAGCAGAAAAGTAACAGGAAGAAAGTTCATACACTTTTGGTAGAGACTGAGGCTAGTTGCCATGGCAACAACTGCTGGGAGAGTGCATTTGTAGAAAGTGATACAATGTTTCGTGATCAGGCTTTTACAAGGGCAAAAGCTCAACCCATACTGAGAAAGAAGCAGGAGAATCAGAGAGGTCAAACAGTTCAGGGAGAAAACTGAGGATTTCACTCAGCAGGAGATTACTGATTATTAAGCAGATTCACCCAAAGGATGAGAGAATCGTTGGTGTCTTGGATGGTGATAATCAGTGATGAAGGGGCTGGAGGAGAATGGGTAGATAGCGTGGACTGCTTGAAATTCATAGATATTTGTCAGAATCCTTTTGTCCAGCAAATTTTAGATATTTTTATATGGCAGAAAGTAACAGTATGACCAATTTGGTAGTTTCAGCTGCTGGTGGATGCAATTGAATGTATTCCACTGATTCTGTGTGACCTAGTAGACACAGACCCTGGTACTCACTTAGAGACTGCATGAGAAAGTTGAAAGAAGTCATGAAAACTGCTATTACAATTGGAGATGCAGATGCACATCATAATATCCCCTTAGTATTTCCTCATAGAAATATCATAGTGAAGATGGCTCCTTCATCTTATAAGTACCTACTTCTGACTCTACTAATTAGTGAAATAGGGCACCCTCTTTAAGAGCGGCTGGATAAGATTTCATAGCAAAGTGACTTGGGACAATGGGAAAAAGATAAATTTCCTTGAAAGAAAAAAGTAAATGGCCAGTGGATGCAAAGTCAGAATAGGTTGACAAAAAAAAAAAAGAATTGTTCACTGCTCTATTGAGACCAGGGGTTAATTTCGGAAGAATTGATAGTATTCCAACTAATGAATTATATAAAATGTACCAAGATAAGGGGCTTAATGTTAGGTAGAATAGGCAAGTGAAAGCTGACCCTACAGGTGCTCTTGAATCATTGTATCTAAGTTCATCATACCTTCAGGGAGAATAGGAAATTGGCCAAACCCCAGCTCAGATTAAAGAAATACACAGACAAGATTACAGACCCCATATCAATCAGTCTATATACTGAAAAAATGGATCAAATACTATAACCAGGGCATTAATTGATACTGGGGCAGGGACCTCCCTTATTTTTGGGAACCCCAATAAGTTCAAGCATGGAACTCCTATTACCATCACAGGACTGGGAGGGGCTGAAATATCAACCAGACAAATCAAACTAATGATGAAAATTGGACAATTACCTAAGAAAGAATATACCACGGTCATTGTACCCATTCCTGAGTACATCATTGGAATAGATATATTTCCTTCTGAATTTACCAGAAGGAAAAAAATCAACTTGCAGTAAGGAAGATAGGAATTAATACAGTTTTAGTGGGAAAAATAAAAATGAACCAAATCACTTTACCTGAAGCTTCTGAAATAATTACTTTAAAGCAGTGTCATGTGCCAGGTGGGCAAGATGAAATTACCAGTACTATAAAGGAATACGTTGAAGCAGGAGTGTTAGTCCCTGCAACCACTTGATGAAATAATCCTGTCTGGCCAGCACAAAAATCAGATGGAAGGTGAAGAATGACAGTGGATTATAGACAACTGAATAAGGTGACTCCTCTCTTGAATGCTACTGTTCCAGATACCATCACTTTAATAGAAAGGATCCAGAAATATAATGAGACTTGGTACACAGTTATTGATTTAGTCAATGCTTTCTTCACCATCTCAATAGACTTTAATTTAATTTAATTTAATTTAATAGAATTAAACAATTGTTTAACAATGGGACCAGTTTACTTTCACTTGGCAGGGCAGACAATATACTTTCACCCACTTGCCACAAGAATATCTGCATATCCCTACTATTTGTCATAGTATTGTGGCTGAACATTTGGATGAATTAAAGCTACCTGGTGCATAGCTTACCCACTACAAAGATGATATTCTGATACAAAGGAAAAGTGTAAAAAAAGTGGGGAAGAGTTTGATGCTTTTAATTGAGCATATGAAAAGCAAAAGGTGGGAAACTAACCCTGCAAAGATTCAAGCACCAGGTCAAAATGTAAAATTTTGGGATCTGCAATGGAATAAGGGGCTGAGAGAGATTCTCCCACAAGTCCAACAAAAGATTCAGGATTTTCCTATTCCTACCAATAAGAAAGAGGTCCAAAAGTTTACAGGATTATTTGGATATTGGAGACATCACATACTGCATCTGGGACAGATTTTGAAACCTTTGTATAAAGTTACTCAGAAGAAATATGAATTTGATTGAGGACTTGAGCAGAGTAAAGCTTTTAAAGACGTCAGGGTTGCTATATAATTGGCCCTAGATTAATGGCCTATGTAAAATGGTCTGGTGGAATTACAAGTGACTATATAGGATGATTATGCAAACTGGAGTTTATGGCAGAAAAAAGAAAACCGAAATAGAAAAAGAAGGACAGTGTCATATTTTTAACGATTCATGAGTGGTACCCGATGGGTTAGCTACATGGATGCCCATGTGGAAAAATCAAAATTGGGAAACTCATGGTAATCAAGTCTGGGGCAAAGAATTATGGGAAGATATATGGGACATGCCTTTGGCTACTACTTTGTCCATTTTTCATATAGATGCTCACATGGACCTCACCATGGCAGAACATGAGTATAAGGCACATGCTGATTGACTATCAAAGATTGCTACTCAACATATTGTCCCTATTCTGTCATCAAATGATGATCCAATACTAGCAAAATGGGTCCAACAAATGACCAGACATTTAGGAGTCCAGGCCATACACCAGTGGGTACAGGATCAAGGTATTAGCATTTCTCATTCACCATTAAAGGATATAGCAGAAGAATGTCAATTGGAAAAGGAATGAACTGCTCCTTGGGTAGTAACTAGAGAGATAACAAGGGAAAAAGTCCCAGTCCAAATTTGGTAAATTGATTATATTGGTCCCCCACCCCAAGATAAAGAATATAAATTTATATGTACTTGTGTTGACACCTAGGTGTACTAGTGGTTTATCCTTATAAGAGTGTGACCCAGAAAAAACACCTGTAAAACTCTAGATCTTGTAAGCCTACATTACGGAATCCCAATGCATATTCAAAGTGACAATGTGTCACTTTTCAAAGGTAATGAAACGAAGAGATATTGTATATTAAACAATATAAAATGGATATATCAAACTCCATATTATCCACAAACATCTGGGTTAATTGAAAGAATGAATGGATTATTGAAAGAACAGTTAAGGAAGTTAAGTTCTAATAATTCAGATCAACATTGGAAAGATAAGTTGTTCACTGCTTTACAGAATTTGAATAATAGACCATTGGGAGAAATATGCCTCTAGCCAGAATGATGACCCCAAATCTGCAAATTAGAAAACAGCAGATGCATAAGATCTCAAATATTGAGTATTGGACTGTGAAACAAGATGTCCCAGCATCGTATCCAGAAACACTTGGTTCGGCAGGATATGATTTACATTGTTTAGAGGACTTTTGGTGGGATAGAAAAGAAATAAGACACATCTCTACTGGAATACATATGAGAAGCCCTAAAAATCATTTTGAACAGATATTACTTAAATCAGGTTTAGCAGCTTGAAGAATACATGTATTAGCTGGAGTAATAGATTCTAATTATCAAGGAGAAATTACTGTGGCATTCCAAAATTTGGGTGAAGAACCCATACAGTTTTGTAAAAATGATAGAATAGTTCAAGTGATTATTATTCCTTATGAAACAATACCCCTTGTGATAATTGTCCCTCCTTCTGGCTATCAGAAGAACTGAAGAGTTTGGTTCTACTGACAGAATAAAATGAGGAGCTGAAGTATGGGTAAAGTGGAAGCCAGATGATATTCCAAAAACAGTGGAGATTATAGCACATGGGAAAGACAATACCATGGCTGTTGTTTATTCAAGAGAAGATGATTGCCAAATTCAACCCTTAACTCATATATTCTACCATGAATGAGTCCATGATAGTGAGTTCTTGGACTCCAGAAGCATGGCTGATCCTACATTTGTCTCTTTTTTACTTTTTGTCTCTTAAACTTGTTTGTGAGATTTGTTTCCTGCAGGCTTAGTATCCTAAGCCTGCAGACGCCTGATCACTCCCCTCCCTTAGAAGTCTTTCTTCATCTTTGGCTCAAAAATATTGGGGGTCTGAACTTGGAATGATTTCTTTTCTGACAAACTTTGGTCCATTGTCTCCTTTCTATTTGGCTTGAGGTTGCTTAAAATCTTACAATTTCTAACGTCATCCTAGATGTGTACCTGCCCTATTTATATTCTCTAAAAGTTATCTGGTAGTAGAATTACATGGTCTGCTCCAATTTTCAATGTTCTCCTTGTTTGACCTTAGTTTAACCAAGTTTGTACCCAGAATAGAATGATCGTCTTTCCAGATGGATTTTTCTTCCTGCTCAAAACCTATGTTTTCCAATTCCTCACTCACCAACTCTGTTTCTCAGTTGTCCTGGCTCTTTGATGGTATAGCAGTAGTAACAAACTTTGGCCCATCCAACAACAGACCCCTTCTCCTGGCTGTTCTTGCATTATGCTAATCCCTGCCACTTCCCCTTTCCCACCTTCTCCCCTCTGCTACATTCTAATTGAAGCTTCTTTCCAGACTCCAGATTTTATAAGAAAAAAGCAACTTGCAAATCTTCCTTACTATCAAACCTAAAATATTTGTTCCACCCCAATAAGAGCAAAGTCTGGGACCTCAATCTTCTTGTCTCAGTGACATTTGCATTCTCACAAAGATCTAGGCCTTAAGCTAAAAGAACAAAACCAAGGGGGATACACTGAGGCCAGAAAGAAAAGGTGAGAAGATGTCAATCAATATTCATCACCTAATTACTATTAATTATTATTAATCATTAATAATAATTAGTAAGCATCTACTACGTGTCAGGCACTGTGCCAGTTGCTAGAGTTACAAAAAGAGGGAAAAGATAGTCCCTCCTCTCACGAAGCTTACAATTGAATTGGGGAGATGACATGCAAA
The DNA here is from genome assembly GCA_028627135.1 of Pseudochirops cupreus. NCBI lineage: Eukaryota > Metazoa > Chordata > Mammalia > Diprotodontia > Pseudocheiridae > Pseudochirops > Pseudochirops cupreus. The sequence continues at coordinate 232,841,113 of CM053580.1, read as the reverse complement.
GAAATTTATAAAAAGCGAGCTATATACAGGATAAATAGGAAATAATGAAAAGAGGGGAAGCACTGGAATTAAGAAAGTTTCTGGCGGAAGGTGAGATTTTCGTTGTGACATAAAGGGAGCCATGAAGGTCCATAGCCAGAGCAGAGGAGGAAGTGTTCCCAGCATGGGAGACAGACAAAGAAAGGAAAAATCATCTTCCCAATACCCTGAAATTACCCCATGTGGCCAGTTGTCTGTTCTCCCTACAAGTGATATCAATCCTGCCTCTACAACTTGGGAGTTTATGGCCGAAAACAAGCTCCCTGATGGTAATGACCGATCTTCATTTTCTCTTTATATCTCCAGCATCTAGATATCCATTAATTAATCAACAAGCCTTTATTAAGTGAGGCAGCAAGGTGGGACAGTGCATAGAGACCACAACGGATAGAGATGTGCAGTAAGGGAGATCGGAGGTCAAATCCAGCCTCAGACACTTATTAGTTGTGTGACCACATTGCTTAACCTCCTCTGGCCTCAGTTTCCTCATCTGCAAAATGGAGATAACAATAGTATCTACCTTCTCAGGTTGTTGTGAGGATTAAATGAGATTATAATTGTAGAGCACTTTGCAAGCCTTAATGTACTATATAAATACTGGTTATTACTGTGGTTGTTGTTGTTATTTTCAAGCACTTTACATTTGCTAAGCGTGGGAGAGACACAAAGAAAGGCAAAAAATCCTCCATAACATGCCCCCTCCAGCATTCCAGTCTTTTACACCTTTCTTTTTTTTAAATTTTATTTATTTTATTTTTCATTTATATTTCATTTATTTAAGCATTTCCACAGCATAGTAGAATGAAAAAAGTAATATTGCCCATGAAACTGCAGATCTATTATGTACAACTTGCTATTCCTTTTAAATATATAATAAAGTTATCATGTAAATTTCTTGGTATTTTTCCCTTTTGTTCCTCTTTCCTCCCCCCTCCCCCAGAGATGGCTACCATTAGACACAAATATGTATATATTATGTAAAATCATTCTATACAGACTTCTATTTATCAGTTCCTTCTCTGGATGCAGATACCATCTTCCTTCACAGGTCCTTTGTAGTTAATTTGGGTATTTATGAGTAAAAATGATTTAATCACTCAAAGTTGCTCTTAAAACAATATTGCTGTTCCTATATAAAACATTCTTTTTGGTCTGCTCATTTCACTCTTCATTATTTCATGCAAGTCTATCCATGTTTTTCTAAAATCGATGAGCTCATCATTTCTAATAGCACATCACACTCATATACCACAACTTGTTCGGTCACTCCCCAATTTACAGGCATCGTCGCAATTTCCAGTTCTTCGGCACCACAAAGAAAGTTGCCATAGGTATTTTAGAACATATAGGTTCTTTTCCTTTTACCCTAATTATGTTTGGAAATAGACCTAGTAGTGGAATTGCTGTATCAAAGGGTTCAGAGAGTTTAATAATTCTTTGGGTATATTATACTCATTATTTTCCAGATTGCTCTCCAAAATGATTGTATTGGTTCAGAGTTCCACCAACAGTGAATTC
>CM053580.1:232814480-232831879 GCA_028627135.1 Pseudochirops cupreus | reverse complement strand
TGTCTTCCTGGCTTTGAGGCTGACTCTCCTTCCACGGTGCAATGTGACATATCTGTATATTTATATATTTAAAATAGTCAGTTACAGGGGAAAAGCTTTTTAAAAATTATTTGGCATCACTTTAGATGACAGTGTCATGTAAACCAGAGCCTCGGTTTTGTTAGTATCTATTTATTGTTCATATCTTTCTAAGTAATTACAACTTGACAAAGAATAAAGAGTAATCAGGCATCTGCAATTCAGAAGTGCACAATTAGAGAGGGAGCTGGAGTGTTCTAGCTTATCTATAGGTTCTGCAAAAATCTGCCATTCTGGCATTCTAAATCAACTAATAAGCCCTAGAAAAAAAAAGTGAGGAAGCAGAAGGTTGGGAGAGAACTGGAAAGAAGAGAACAAGACGCTCAAGCCCATCTCCATGTCAACAGTGGTAGATGATTTTAGTGCAAGGATAAGTTTTGGAGGAATTCTAGGGAGAAAATTGATCTATTCAGGGAGATACTTTCAAATATGAATATCCTAAATTACATATGTAAATAGGGTATCCTACTTTCTTCAAATAAGTTTGGTTCATGTTTTAAAACTCTGTTAAAGTAAAAAAAAGAGTTTGTTCTAATAGTTCATTAAAATGAGATATTTTCCTTTTAAAATCATTTGATCTATAATTGAAAACAGAATGCATTAAGGGCAAAATAAAAGCAAGATATTTTCCTCTTTAGAATAAAATATAACACAGAAACAGCAGTGAATCCTGTTCTCAGCTTCAATTCAATCCCATTCAATGCAATAAACATTAGGTGTCTACCCTATGCCAAGTGCCAGTCACAGAAGAATATATAATAATATATATAATATATAACGTATAATAATATTACATCTATTATATATAATCCCTCCTTTAATGGAGCTTACAATCTAAGGGACAGGAAGGAAAGAAGGAAGGAAGGAAGGAAGGGAGGAAGGAAGGAAAGAAAGAAAGAAGGAAGGAAGGAAAGAAAGAAGGAAGGAAGAAAGAAAGGAAGGAAGGAAGAGAAACACTTTATTAAGTGTCTATTAAATACCAGGCACTGTGATAAACTCTTTATAATTATCAACTTATTTGATCTTTATAACAGTCCATGGTCATAATTTCTACTGTTATCCCAATTTTACAGATGAGTAAACTGAAGCCAACAGCTGCTAACTGACTTGCCCGAGATCATGCCACTAGTAAATATTTGAGGCTAGATTTGAACTCTAGGTCCAGAGCTCTATCTACTGCACCACCTAGCTGCCCTTAGTTCAAATCCAACCTTAGAACCTCTGCCTCAGTTTCCTTATCTGTAAAATTGGGATAATTATAACACCTACCTGAATACTAATTGAAACATATTTTTTTTTACTTTATTTCTTTTTCTTGAGTTTTTTTCATCTATATTTCTTTCATAACATGACTACTATGGATGTTTTGCATGACTACACACGTATAACCTATATTAAATTGCTTGCCTTCTCAATGGATGGGGGGGGTGAGGAGGGAGAAAGGGAGAGAATTTGGAACTCATAGTTTTAAAAATGAATGTTAAAAATCATTTTTACATTTAACTGGGGGAAAACAAAATATTATATAAAAGCTAAAAACAAAAACCAAGCAACCCTAGTTATTGCTGCTCATTCACCTTAGCAAGCATTTATTAAGCTCTCTATGTGTCAGTCCCTGTGTTATGTACTGGAAAAACAAAGCCAAAACATTACACTAGCCAGTGACCTCAGGGAGCTTACAATTTAGCAGGGGAAACAAGCCATGCCAAGTTACCATACTGATGGAGCCAACAAAATGGCAAGCTTTTTGTTGCTTTTCTAACCACATACCTAGAGCCATTCTGAATCACTATTTTTGCTAATATCTTTTTTTGGTTAAGACTTGTAAATTCACTGGTGGAGGGGACTTCAACTCTGACCACGTCCTTCTGTAGATTGGCAGTTGCACTTAGGATCTGTTCTGAACCTTATAACCTAAGTTCTTTGGGAGACATTGAGAAGTTACCTCATCACAAGGTCACACAGCCAGCCTTTGTCAGAGAGAGTATTAGAACCCATATAGTCTTGACTGAGACCAGCTCTCTGTCCATTGTACCTTCCCTAAATTACTTTAATAAACATTAATATGGTTAATCAACAGAAAATAAACTTGGCAGATTCCATTATTCTTCCTATAAGAATTCCCTACTGTGGTTGTTCTCAATGCCTTGTCCATTGTCTTCCCACTTGATGTGACTCTTCTACTCTGAAGGAATACTTTAGTTCCAATGGGGAATTATTAGAATAGAAGGCTGATTCAATATTCTCCCAAAATATAAAGCTTGTTAGGACAGCTGGGGACAATTGTATGGACAAATAAATCTATTTTCAGAGCAGCTCCATGTCTCAAGGACAACGGTCATCTGATAAATAGACCCAGGCAACTGTGTGCTGATAAACATTTAACAACTAGTTCTTCCAAAGAAATAAAAAGGCCCTAATGATATATTTTAAAATTTAATCTCCATTATTAACTTTTTTGCATCACTTTCTTAAGTTTAGATTGTCAAGAAAACAATCAAAGTCCTGATTAGCAGCATTTGCTAATTTTATAAATGTTCACCTTGAAAACTTAACAATCGGTTCTCCCAGCACATCCCATTGACCAGAATTAAATACAATCATAAAGGGATGACGAGCCCAGATAAATAAGTCCATTTGCCAACCAGGTATTTTGATTTTGTCAACTGTGCCTTTGCAGCATTTGCGAAACTAGGACAGGAAGAATTTGATATTTAATATAAAATGAATGCTAAGAATATGCTACCTTCAGATGCTTGTGGGCTTTGTAAGGAAATAATATCAGTTAAATACTTACAGAGAAAATTGTGCTTAAATATAGTTGACATTTATTCATGCCCATTGTTCATATCAGTGAATAAATACTGACTCCCTAATGTCACTAAACAACAGAATATAGATTTTTCCCTGAAAATCTTTGAAAATGAAAAGAATCCAATTGTGTTATCTAGTTGATGGATATAAAGGAAGGAAGAGAAGGGGAAAAAAAAAGTTTTCCACAGTTTGATACCACCCTTGGGAGAGGGGTGAGAAAAGAACAGTGAAATGCAAACGCAGCCTTCTTTTCTCCATGACAAAACTTAATTACATTCATTTTCTTTCCAAATATTCCACCTTAATTTCCTCTTTGGGCAACATTTAATATCTGAGGACTGTATACACACAGACAAAAAATATATCTGAACAATTGTGATTATGAGTGTTGTGTTAACAGCTACTGCTGTTCTATCAAAACTGTGAACAGAGAATGGGTATTAATTAATGGGAGACATTACTAGGCGGGAAAAGTTGAGAGAGTATTCAATATGCTGTCAAAACAGTAAGTGAATTCTATAGAAAGGGTGTTCACATATCTGACAAAAATCGATCCTGAAACTTTGCTTTTTCATTTTTTGCTTAGAAACAACCCTACCCAGACTCTCACTTACTAATCTTTCAACAGCTCAGAATAACAGTGTTTATGGCATGAAAATCAAATTTATTTTAGTACTAGTGAAATCAACAAAGGCATTGTGAATTGGGGCAGAAAAGAGAGATACAGGTACATAATTTGGCTGCATACTAAAACTATCTCATTTTGACTATGTGGGATCAAAGACCCCCAAAAATGAGTAAATAAGATTTGAAATAAATTAAGTCAATATTGGATTTAAATACAAAGTATTTTAAAGAAGTACTTCACCATGTTGAGAATTTCTTAAAGTGATACCTTTAGGTACTACCTTCTATGAAATATGTATTTGAAATCTCTGGAGGGAAAACATGAGGCCTACTGTCACAATCCAACTATATGCACATTTTAGATCTCAGAATATTATTTTCAAAGATCATTCAGTATTTGCTGAATAGTGCAAAGATTATTCTCTCCTAGGGCAGAAAGAAAACCAAGGAAGTATGGAAAGAGCATAAGATTTAGAGTTAGAGAACTCAGATTCAAATCCTAGGTCTTCCATTTACTAGCACTATGACTTTGGGCAATTCACACAACCTTTCAGCCAGTCCTTTAACCATTTATTAAACCCTATTGTGGGCCAGGCTCTGTACTAAGCACTTTGGATTAAAAAAACAAAGGCAAAAGACAGTTCCTACTCTCAAGGAGCTCACAATCAGATGGGAGAGAGAACGTGAAAGCAACTATGTACTAACAAGATCTCTACAGAATAAATTGGAAATAATTACTAGAGGAAGTCATTAGCATTAAAGGAGGTCAGGAAAGGTTTCTTGTAGAATGTGAGATTTTAGCTGCAACTTAGTAAGAAGGACAAGCCTTCCAGACATGGGGTACAGTCATGCCTGGAATCAAAAGAAAGAGTGTCTTATTCAAGGAACAGCAATGCCACTGAATGGTAGATTAGAGGGAAGTAAGGTGTAGAAAAACTGGAAAGGTAGGAGGAGGTCAAGTCATGAAGGGCTTTGAATGCCAAAGGGAGGATTTTTATTTGATAACAAAGATGACAGGGAGCTACTGGAATTTATTGAGTGTGGATGGGTGGTGAGATGGTTAGATATGCACTTTAGGAAGATTAGTTGAGTGGAGGATGGATTGGGGATGGACTTGGTGACCTCGAGGTCCCTTTGGGCTCTCAATCTGTGATCCCCTGATCCCCCGTTTCAATGTATGAGAAAGATTTTGACTCAATATCAGAAAGTTCAATTATTATTCCCTGAAAATAGAATGAAATGCTGCTTTGTGAGACAGCAAGCTTTCCCATTCACTAGCAATGTTTAAGCAGAAGTTGAATGATCATTTGTAAGGAACACTATTAAGGGATTTCTGCTTTGAGAGTTTGGATTAGATGAATTTCAAGTTCTTTCAAACTCTAATTCCTTGTTTTTTACTAATTTATGGAGATGTTTGGAAATAATAGCCCCCAAAAATGAAGAAATGAGGAAGAGGAGAAGGAGAAGAAAGAGCAAGAGGAGGAAGAGGAGGAAGAGGAAAAAAAGAGGAAGAGAAGGAGAAGGAGGAGAAAGGAGAAAAGGAGGAGGAAGAGGAAGAAGAGGAAACAATGGCATCTAGTGTTTCCAAACTTCTTTCAAAAATATAGTGACATCACTAATAGAGTTGGTTAATTCTATGTTATTCTAATCTAATGGATACCATTAGAGTACAAAATAATTACCACCTGTCACTTTTTCCTCCTCTATATCACCAACTTAACCTCATTTTTTGGCTATAAATCAAGAATATTTTTTATATTATATATATTTTATTGTATATAAAATAAATCAACAATTTTTTTATGTCATCTATCTGGCAAGTTATATAGAATAATATATAGAATTTGAATATGTAGAATAATATAGAATCCAGGCCTGGCGCTCTATCTTCTGAGCCACCTATCCACCTATAATGATATATAAAAAAAATGAAATTAAAGGATGCCAGAATTCGTTGAGATTTTGTATTGATGATAAAGTATAAAAAAGGAGTTAGAAGTTGATGTTTTTCACATGACTTTTTCAATAGTAATAAGGTCTTTGGTGTTGTTTTTTTTCTTGAGCACTTGATACTCTCTTCTCTTCCAAATATCGTGGGACTTGAAGGTCCCTCAGTGCCCTAACTGGGAATACAAATTAAAAAATGAAATTCTCGCTGACCCAAAGGATCTTATGATTTACTTCAGAGAAATTTAGAAGAACAACTGGTCTGTTCCCTGTAAGAGTCTTGAGATAACAGGGCACAGGAAAGGTATGTCTTGATGGGAAGGTAGGGAGAAGTAGGGAAAACAAGAAAGGATCAAAAGGCCCAGAGCAAAATGGGATATGATGTGGGATAATAGGCAGAGCCCCAGGACTAGATTCACCCCTGATTATAGCTTCACCTCTTTGGACCATTTTCCTCATCTGTCATGTAAGGATGAATATTTACCTTTGTGGTCCATCCTTTCTCAAATCTGTGCTCCCTCAGTCTCCTGGCCTATACTTGCATGAACCCTAACATCTGAGGTCACCAGATAAATGCCAGCTCTCTGTTTGCACTCTCTTTGTAGCATTTGATTGATAAACTTAAGCATATAAAATAAACAGCAAATGAGATCGGCTATGTCATTGTTATACATCCTCAGCTGAGCATGCCTGATGGCTTCTCATGCTAGTAATTTGCCATTTAGTTGCAGGAGTTTACAACCAACTCAGCCAAATATGATGACAGCCTGAAGGCTGTCAATTTCTACATCAGTGATCCCTAAGACATGTATTTCAGGTCATACCGTAATTCTTCATTATTAAGAAGCAGATCTTCAAATGGCTTCTCATGTAATGTGAGGCAATATAAAACCCATCAAAAAATAGGGAGCCGCTCAGAACTTCCTTTAAGTGGGATGGTGAATTTCCGTTAGTGGAGGAAGCAGTGGAAAGCTAAAAATCTTAAGGAAATTAGGATCATCTACAATTAACTTTAGAAACTATGTCAGTTGTAAGACTGTGTTTTGGGTCAAGGATACAGATTCCGATATCCTCAAAGGCAATTTTAGATTTGGGACCATCTGAGGACTCATTTCTCAGAAAACAGACTCAATATGTCTATTTCCTCTCTCTGAATCTGTCAATGTAGCAGAATCCATGATGAATGCACAGTGTCTCTTGATGGAGTTTGCTAATTGTACTGAATGATAGGGAGGATCTGAGATATAGACAATTGTCCACTACGTTTAAGCTGACACTAGGAACTCATTTTCATCTACGTCCTATTTAAGGGATTGTTATGAAAATGCTGACCTATAGTATAATGTTGCTGGGAGAAATAGCTAATAAAAATGATTGTGAAGCATTTTGAGATATAAAGTGCTGTGTAAATGCTAAATGATAATAATGCTTAGGTCTCTAGAGGTGGGAGGCTAGTCATAAGTATATGAAATTAGAACCACAGACACAATTAGCACAGTAATTCTAAGCATTTGAGGCAAACTAGGTATTTTAATATCTTATTCAAATAATTGCTTTTTAAAATATCCATATAGGTAGATTTTAAATACATTGATGTTCATTTTTCATATATAACCCAAAAAAATGGACAATAGATAAAACAAAGGATAAAATAGCTCTGGACATTTTCACTGACTATCCCTCCTGCCTAGAATTCTCTGTCTCCTGGCTTTCCTGGATTTCTTAAGCTCACAGTTAAAACCCCACCTCTTACAAAGTAGCCTTCCTGATCCCCCTCTGTTTTAGTGCCTTCATTCTCTTGGTTATTTCCAGTTTTCCCCCTCTACAGCTTGTGGGTATATACCTCTTTGCATGTTATCTATCTCGCCAGTTTATGAACTCCTTGAGAGACTCTCTTTTGCCTTTCTTTGTATCTCCAACGTTTAGCATCATTCCTGGCACTTAATAAATAATAGGCACTCAAATATTTGTGCAGCTGGGTGGTGCAGCGGATAGAGTGCTAGGTCTGGAATGAAGGGAATCTAAGTTCAAATCCATCGTACTAGCCATGGGACCCTGGACGAGTCCATTAACCCTGCTTGCTTCGGTTTCCTCATCTGTAAAATAAGCTGGAGAAGGAAATGGCCCAAGATTACAGCATCTTTGCCAAGAAAATCCGACAGGGTCACAGAAACTGGGACTGAAAGGAGTCAACAACTTAAATGTTCATTGACTGAGTCTGGTTTAATCCGTTCAAAGGCCTTAAAGATTTACACAGACCACAGATTCACTGAATTTGTTGTTTCCCACCCACTATGATCGTAAAAAGTTGTTGTTTATTCTTTATTTTCAAAGAGGATCAATGACATCAGGGGGTGATGTTTTGACTTGCACATGAATGGGATTTAAATGAGGCTGAGATGCACAAAGCCCGTCAACCTCACTCTCTCCCCCAGAGTCACTGAAGTCCAGTGGCAGAACAAAAGTTGGGGTGACTGGTGATGATGGTCCAAGATGCAGTGAATGACCTTGGCATCTCTGATGTCTGATCAAACTTTAAATGCTCCAGACAACCTGCTTTAGCCTCTTGCATCACTGTTTGAACCAATTGTTTTCATCCACTAATTCTGCTGGGGGAAGTTTTCATATGCTGGGGCTGGACATTCTGTTAACTCACTGAAAGGCCTCTCAATTACCCTCAACCTGGTTTAGCCTGCCTGCCTAGACAATTATACTGGGGTGTGGCTTCCAGGCATGCTATGGCTTCCTGGAGCCACAACTGAGAGTTGGGTGAAAGTGAACACCAATGGTGGATGAGCAGCCCTGAAAAAAGGCTTCACAAGTCCTCATACTAGAGGTTCTAGTCTTCCCTGAGCACCCCATACACCCTATTTTAAAAAGTGGCAATATGGGGAAGAGGATCTTTAAAAACAAACATACTTTATGTAATCACACTGTCATACTTTCTGGTTAACCCAAATAGGGAACTCTTGTACTTGGGTTTCAAAATACAACTGGAAAGCCAGATGGAGAATGATACAGTGAGCTGCTTTTAGGGTGATAATGGAGGGAGAAAAAGTAGTCTTCACTATATAGCAAGTTATTATTTAATAATTAATACAAAATCAAAGTTCATTCTTCTGGGATTCAGATCTCTAGATGAGACTAAATTACAGGGTGTCCTGGGTAGATATCTGAAAGGGATAAACCTTTTCCATTTTAGGAAATATCTGGGAATAGGATTTAAGGTAGTTTTCATCAGAGAAGAGATAAGGAATCTTTATGTGGCTTATAAAAAGTTCCTCCAATAATAAACTAAGGCATGAGCATCGCCATTATCCTCATCACTAATGAATATTTTTTACTCTTTACTTCTTCTCAGCAACAGACCAGGGATCCAAGATATCATAACTGCTCATGGCTGGCGGAGTATTCAATGAATCCATCTACTTACCATATCCCTCCCATTTCAGGGACCTACATTCTTCCAGGTTTGTGAAGGAGATGGCAGGGACAAGTGGCCCAGCAACATTCTGGTCACTAGAGGCACTGGTGGTGATATTGATACTCCTTTGAGATACAATTTGTGTTCTAGAGGTGATACCTGTACTGTACTCACCATGCCTCTGTTGGCTACTATTCAAAATAGACATTAGGTAACATACTAAACATGTGAACTGAGATCAGAGATCATGTCTTATCTAAGCTTTGAATGAATGAATGAATGAATAAAAGACCAGAGTTTTTATTCTAGGCCACAGAGTAAATAGAGAATTCTCAAAATTTTACATGGAACTTGAGCCTAGACCTACACAATTAAACAATAAAATATTATTAGCTCTTCTTTGAGATTGTACACTTAAAAATGCCTTACTAATCCAAAGGAAACACTTAATACATTTACCAAATCAACTTTGAAATCTTAGTATTATAAATATAACAAAAATCCAGTCAAAACGGTTTGATTTGAACATAAAAGTCATTTCACCTTCTAATCTTATTTCCTATTAGTTTGTTCTCCGTATCTATAATTCAGCCAAACTGGTGCCCTGAATGTGCTGGTTGCTGTCCAGCTTTAATGCTCATGCTGTTCTCTCTTACTAGAAAATCCTCTTTCACTGTCTTAGACTGCCAATCTCCTACCCATCCTTCTCCACTGGTGATGAGTGTAGTCCTCTGATTGTAAATAGCACCCTAATGTACTTATCATATAATTTTATGTGTTAAAGTGTTCATATCTTATCCCTGACTAGGCTATGAGATCCACTGGGTAGGAACTAGCTCTTAGCTACACTTTTACCTTTTCTTGAGTGCTTATCACAATCCATTCTACAGAGTAAATGCTTAATGTTTGTTGAATGAATGGATGGAGTGAAGGTTGAGGGGTGGAGAAAGCCTTCTGAAAACATGGACTTGATTTCATTGAGGAACATTTAAAGGGTGTTTAAAGTGGAAAAAGAGTCATGTAATGATGTGAATTTGTTCTTAGACTTGAGATGCCCTAGCGACATTGTACAGTGGGCTATATCACTGACTTTTCACATCTTTTTCTCAAATGATGTTTCCTGGGTGATGGTAAAGCTTATTCCCTTTCCTGCATCCCCTCCCTAGTATCTTCTTTAAGTAGGTTGTATTTCTAACAGGCACTCATGAATATGTTTTCAGTGACCTGTTTCCTAACCACTGCTCTGTGACTGACTTGGACTTTCATCTTTAAGGCCTACCTTAGAGGTTAAATTTTAAATGTTGGCATAGCTGGATGAAAATTCCTGGGAAAACAAACAAACAAACAAAAAACTTTTCATGCCACAACTTTGACAGATGAAGACCAGTATGGTTCCCAACTAAGAGTCCTTCAATATTTCAAAGGGAAGGAAGCAGAAAAATGGCACCTGGGGAGTTGTACTTTATGATTAAATTCCCACATCAGCTTATTTCATATCAAAGTTGGGAGGGCTGAGGGGAAGACAGATGCGATCTTCCCAACATGTAGATGCAAGCACGCATGCTTCTGCACATGGTCACAAAGCTGTAAAATCAAGAAAAGCTATGTGAGCTGAATGTAGCATCCTTAGGGAACCAGCAGCAATAGGAGACAGAACACAATGGCCTGGATTGACTAGCATGGTGAAACACAAGCAATAATGAGGTCGTGTCACATTCGAGGATAACTCACCAGTGTACACTTAAATGGTTAAGTTGATATGTTTCTTTGCAATGGTATTTTCTGGTTTGTCTGTAAAGGAGTCAGAGGGATCCTTAACAGTTACAAAAAAGAAGAAAGAAGAAACAAACAGACAAACAAACAAAACACCCACCCAGCTTTTCTCAGCAGAATGGCGCTGTATTAGTTAACATGGTGTCGGTCTTTAACGACTAGCAGTGTAACAGCCGGTTTTGGTGTCATTTCTTTTGAGGCTACTAGACTACAAGCAGTTTATTGCATTCTTCTTCCCAGACTGCTCCCTGGATACAGCCTAAAGTCAAGAGGTTAAAGGTCTAAAGCCGTAAGCTAAAGGATTTGTCATCATTTAACAGGTCACTTGTTGCTATGTACTATGCAAACTGGAAATGTTAAAGCAAACCTTTTAGAATGATTTAATATGCACCATATTTTTGGATCTCAGTGGGAAAGGATTGAGTTTATCCAGTGGTTGGATGAACAATCAAAGAGTAAATGTTTATGTATATGTGTACATATATTTATATATGTACATTATATATAATATGCAAGTATGCATTTATATATGTACATTTTATATAAATATACATGCACATGTGCTTGAACATAGAGTGATGGTATTACGTCCTTTCAGGTTTCTGAAAAACATAAGTAGGGATCTACACTTAGCAGTCTCTGTAAATTGTCCTCTGTAGAAGACACATTAAAGCGATAGTGTGGCTTTGAAGGATCTCTAGGTAATACATCCAAATCTAAAGGCAAGAGGGCACAAAGAGCAGGGGTTACAAAACCCAGAGAGGGCACTAAAGGTCACCCAGCCCTATTGTTTGCTCAGGGCTGATTTGTAGCTTTTCAGTCAATCAGAATCTGACAGTCCAGTTATGTTGTACCAGCCAAGGGCTGTCTTTGTTCAGGGAAGGAATCATGCTTTGAAGACAGGGCTTGGCAAAACAGGAAGGCAGAAAATCCAGAAGACAATAGATGTCACAGAGGTGCTATTCCCACCCCCCCACTTCCAAGACTCACTGGTGTGTGTGTGTGTGTGTGTGTGTGTGTGTGCGTGTGTGTGCTCTCCAATCTTCACCCTCTATGCCTGCCCTCCAGTTCTGAAAGACACAGAATTACCTTTCTGCTATTTCAGACTCACTTGGTGTCTCTGTACTGACTTGAGGCAGTTCTTCTATTTTCTACCTTCAAAATACAAGCCAACTACAATTTTCAGTTCCCAAAGAAAGACTGTAAATAGAAATTTGGAGAAGTTCCCAGATCATTTGGAGTCTTTCGAGCCCACTGCTCTTCTCTAGCATTACCACTCTGGACTTTACATCAAGATGGCGACATTATGGAGTTAGTTCAGTCACACCCCATTTCCTGTGTAGCTGTTGCCCTCTAGAGACTCTAACAAGAAAAAGAAAGCACATAAAATGAGTCAGATGGCCAGCTGCCAGAATGCATTATATTGTTGGTTTTTCCTTCACAAACTTTCCAATAGTATTTATTCTTTCAGCTTTCAACTCATTTTTTTTATTCTTTTATCTTGTCCTTATCATTTCTGCAAATGTTTGGGTGAGAGGGAAAAAAACCAAAAACAGATAACTCCAAATAGTTTTCCAAACTGCAAACACATAAGTGCCGCTATCTGGAACCTTCTGAATAAACCGTATGTGGTTCTCTGAGTTCGGAAGAAAAGGGAACATCTTGGGATTCTGGCAATTTTGCTTTAAAGTTTCTGAGTCTTTGTTGACATGGTGTTTGATTTGCAAGGCAGTTGGGTGAACTTTCTGCTTCCAAGTGTCATTATGTAGCTTATTAGCTTACATAGTTTTGGGGTTTATGTTCTGAAATAATTAGGAAGGTACAAAAGAATTGGTTTATGAATGAGTAATATTGGAATATTTTTTTTCCGTTTCCGCCAAGACATCTGGTACACAGGATATCACGATGAAAAGGATGTCAGCAGAGTGACTTTTGACTAGTAGAGGTGGTCCAGGTAAGTAACAAAATTGAGAAATAACTGACAGATGACCAAGTACTCCACTGGTTTTCTTGAAATGTCAAGAAATCTAGAGGAAGAACCCATAGTATCCTGTGGAGGATTTACAGTGGTCATGGATGAGTGTCACAGAGATTGAAAAACCATGGCTGAGTTGGGATTCATACCATTGGAATGTCCACGTCAGTGATATCAGAGAACCATCAAAATATCTAAGTATTTGGGACACAGTTAAAATCTCATTTAATTGAAATAATATAACAAAATTATTTTCTCCGTACTAAGGCATGGTAAGTGCCATGATCATCTGTTAAAAAATATTTCTTATACAATACTGTCCAGTACAGATTCCTATCCAGGACAACAAAGGTTTTCTCTTAGCTGGCTGCTAGGTGCTACAGTGGATAGAATGTTGGGTCTGGAGTTTAAATCCAGCTTCAGAAGCTTCCTAACTATGTGATACTGAACAAGTCACTTAACCTGTTTGCCTCAGTTCCCCCAATTGTCAAGCAGGGATGATAAAAATAATACTTCCAGGGGTTGTTGTGAGGATCTGATAAGATGAAATGCTTAGCACAATGTCTGAAATATGAGGTACTTTATAAATACTTTTCCCCTTCCCTTCCATTGTGACAGTTACTATCTATAATGAAAAAAAAAAAAGATTATTTTGTTATCTACCATTTGTACTATGTGTGTGTATGTGTGGGAGGGGATGTGAAAGGCAGAAAGGTTTGAAAGGACTAAAGGCTAAAGAAAGCATTTTCACAGCAAAGCAGCAAATACTCTTCAAATCTGCTCACCCCTTCTCAATTTTAAATGTCCCATCTCAAAAATCCTCATTTAGTTAATCAGAAACTGTACTCACAAATGAGCCCAAGAGCCTAGCCCTGCAACATGTCAAAAGTACCAAGGAGTAGAATGAAGTCATGGTGTTCACACAACATTTGTTTGTTTTTTTTCTTCCAGACTCACTTCATCTCTAAAGGCCTTGACTTCAGTTAAGAATTCACTACAGAGGGACCAGGAGTGACTTCTACTTTCCACAGGCTGAGAATATGATTTCTAGCAGTGTATTCCTAATGATGTACATGGAGTCCCCAGATTGCAGTTTTAAATAGCTTTTAAGGCTAGATCAAAGTTTTGAGGATACCCTCTATGTGTGTTTGTATGAATGTACTTGTTTATTACTAACCTTGTCCATTTCCCACACTTAAACTTTTCTCCCTGGCAAAAGCCCACATCATTTCTTTCTTGCAATTATCACGCCAATCCACCTGGGGTGCTAACCTTTAATCCTTACCTCAAGGCTTTCTTTAAGAGGGTGACTGACTCTAAGAGTAAGTCAAGAGTGGAAAAAACAATGGCCATGGAACCAAGAAACTTGGATCCTCATCCTACACCTTCCATGTTGTGTGACTAGACCTCGATTCCCTCCTTGGTAAAGTTGGGGCATTTGGCTAGATGATCTCAAAAGTCACCCATAGCTTCGCAATCTTGTGTGTTTTTTCTTAAAAAAAGGAAAAGAAAAACCATTTTATAGTACTTTAGTTTGAGGCACTGGTAGGCACAAGCATTCCTATTGCTTCTGGGATAATTTATATTTAAAGAAAAAAATTAGATTTGGTTGTTTTCATCTAATTCCCTAATCTCACAAGGTTGGCTAAAGGAGAAATATGAGATATCTAGTTAACTAGATTTCCTTTCTTCAGAAGTTGGTTCTTCCTTATTATTCCGAGCTCTGGAGGAAGTAAAGGTGGGGAGGGGTGAATGAAGCTAGGGCCAGACTATTAGTGAGATAATAGGTACAAATGAAATAATATTTGTAAAGCACTTAGCACAGAGTCTGAAGACTAATAAATGCTTGTAGCCTTCCCTCATCCCTCCCAAGCTCATACCTTTCATCCCTTTCTGGGGCAGGAGTAAGGCTTTGTAGATGTGATTGAACCATTGTGGTCATTTCCATTGCTAAGGGTGCTGGACTAAGCATTGATTAGGAGCAGAATAAGCCTCTTGACTTTCTCATCTTTTCCTGCAATCATAGCCAATTTGACTGCCTTTCCAGTTCAACCATTGGCCCACCATGGACCTTCTAATTTCTTGTACCTTGCTCAAAAAAATGGGGGATCGTTGCAAGTGATACTTTGCATTGCCTGACAAAGCTGCCCCCTCGACCAAAAGAGGCTAGGGTAAAAGTTACTGTATAAAATAGGTGCCTTTTCCTCTGGCTACAATTGTGTTCATTGTCTCCAATTCAGATGAGAGCAGTCCGAATTTCTAGTTCACAAATGAGAAGCTATAGTTCCCAAGTAACTATATAAATTCCCAAATCACCCATCCTTATAAAAAAAACAAACAACCAAATGGCTGACTCTTTTGTTCTAGCAGGGCTTTGTATGCCTCTTTCAGTGGGAACGTGTCAGGGTTTCTATTCAAAGTCCTATTTTGGAGGGATTTGTGGAATTCTTCTGGAAGAATTTGTTTGGGGCTCTAAGAGACTGAGATCTCCTCCATATTTAATATGATATGAATATAGAGGGCATTTACTAGCTATCATTTAAAATATTGCTTTTACATCATTTATCTTAAAAGTGTTTCATTAAAAAAAATTAAGGATTGCTCCACACAACATTTATTTACTTCTGATGTAGAAAAATTATATTTATACCAATTTCCACCCACCTTGAATTACCTAAGTTACATATGGTTAAATGTATTTCATATACTTATTTTTTTTTGGCAATGATTCTTAAATTCTCATATATCCTCCCTCTTCCCCCAGACTCAGACCTTCTCCTATTTAGATATCTGTATTTCATGATCATAGGTAATAAAATTGTTTGACGTATTCTGTGTCTTTTTCTTTCTTTAAAAAAAACCCCACAAACTAATAAGACTGTTTTTTTTAAAGATAATATTAGGGTTTGACCAATCATAAACCAAAGACAAGGAATTCAAAAATATGATTTCTTATTCAAAGAGATATGCTATGTTCCTCGCTATCGATGGACCGCTAGGCCTTGGAACATATATTTAATCTCTCAGGTTCTTTTATTTTTAAATTGTTTTTTGTTTTACAAGTGAGCATAATTTTCAATGTGCCTTCAATGTTTGTTTGCTCAATTGAAGAAGAATGCTATATATATTTTTAGTGTTAATCAGCCTTTTGTGGTTTTCTCTATTTCGTCTCAATCAAAATGCATGATTCAGACCACCATCCGCAATGAATCAGCAGCAGCTTCCTGTTTCCCTGACCAGTTCTGAATAGCTGTGTACCAAGAAAAAAGGAGTGGTCCAAACTGTCTCATACAGACCCATATCCTGAATTTCAATGGGTGTAATAAAACTCTCTTTCCTTTTCCTTTCGTTTAAAATTTATTCCTTGAACACCATCATCTATCATCATTATCAGTACCCATTGGAACCCCGGTAGGGTAGTCGTTGCCAAGGCAAACATATCATAGGAAGAGTATAACTCATAGATCACAAGGATCATGGATCCCAGAATGTTAGAGCAGGAGGGGATCTTAGAAATCACCTAATCTGTTCAATGTACAGGTGGGGAAACTGAGACCCAGAGTGGTCAAGTGATTTTCCTGAGGTCATACAGCTCTGGAATGATTCTTTCCTACCTCAGGAAGGGTAGGATCAGGGGAAGAGGGACAATCTTCAAGTGATGTTTACCCACTTACATGAACTTGACAAAATTTTACTTGAATGGTGTATGTAATTTATTATTTCTTTTCCATTTACTGAACATCTACTCTGCATTGACCATTATGTTAGGCCCCTGTAGAGCCTATAGTTTATTGGAGGGACAAGGCAGAAACACAGAGAGCTAGTAAAATGGTATGTGGTAAGTGCCTTGATAAGTATATAAGAGCATTAGAGAGGTTCTTGCTACCCAAGTACCGAGTACCTGGGGTCTCACCACTTTGGATGTTCCCTTTAGCAATGAAAAAGATAACCCATCCATCCCTCCCAACATGCTGGGACCCTTCCTTGGTTTCTCCTAATATCATGATGATACCGGTGATTCTCTAGCCATCATCCCTCGTTCTCACCAGCCCATCTTCTCTTCATAGCATACATTTTCATTATGACTCCTATTTTTATTAATGTTTACCACAGGTTATATGTTACAGGTTCTAGGTCCAAGCCTTTTCACACCTATTATGCATCTCTCCATTGCCCTACAGAGGCTACTTATTTTCAATTCTTTTGAGACTGTCATGTTGCATATCTCATAGCCATGTAACAGCAATAGTAAAGTGTTGGTATTTTAAAAAGATGGTTATGTGTTTCTGGGTGGAGTCTGTGATCATTTAAGGACTTTTGAGATTTCCTGTGGTTAAAAAAGAAGTGCTCTGTGAGGTCTAAGAAGATGGTTAATGGTGACCAAGCGGATCAGGGAAAGAATAATGGAAGATGACATTTGAGTTGGGCTTTAAAGGAGGGGCAGAAGTGAAATAGGTAAAAAGGGGAAAGGGTGACATTCAGAGCCCAGATTGATTCATGAAAAGGCATTAAGGGGTGAGAGCACATTGCAGGATAAAGGGTATGAGAAACTGGTGCTGAGTTGTTCTTATGGGAATCTGAAGATCTTCCCTGCCCCTAGGCCCTTTGCTAAAGTGGCTACATGACTCTGAGGACCTTTGGATATTTGAAAGTATACTCTGTACCCTAATAGGCTGAATGCGGTCACGTGGAACCTGTGGCGCCAGGCTTGTTTTCCAGGAATGCCCGTGCCTTGTAGCTTTGTGATTGGGCAGTGGGTCT
>CM053580.1:232787109-232813980 GCA_028627135.1 Pseudochirops cupreus | reverse complement strand
TGTGAGGTTTTGGTTTGGGGCTCACTTTGAGAAGAGTTGTGTGATTTGGCCAGAGGAGACTCTGGGCAGCTGTTGAGCCCCCCGGCTGTGAAAAACCCAGATGTTGGTGCTTCCCTCTCTGGTAACTGAATAGGTAACTGATGTAATGGTCAGGCGCTGGAAGCCATCTGCTGATCTGTTTTTCTGTTTGTTTGTAACTTCTGTTTGTATTCTCTGAAGTTCAGGGTGCCGACTTTTCCCCCTGAACTAGATAAATGATATTTGATCGATTAAAGTAAGATTGTTAACCCATTTTGAGTTGCTTTCCTTTAGAAAAGCAGATCTAAGAACCTGTGCTAGCAGCCACCCTGAGTGTGCTGGGGTGCTTGCTGATACAGTTATCCAATTTGGCTGAAGCATAGAGTCCATGGAAAGGAACAATAAGAAGTAAGGGAGAAGGGAGAGAGAGCAGATTGTGGAGGGTATTGAATACTGGACACTGAAGATTTTCCTGTAGAGAAATGTGACATGACTATTTAGAAGGAAGATTAGTCTAACGATGATGTAACAATGAACTGGAGAGGGGCAGAAAGTAGAGGCAAGAAGCGTGCTTTAGTAGTATTTCTAATGATTTTCCATATGTCAATATTTTCAGCTTATTTTTACATGTTCACTGTAGATAGTTAGAAGGAATGTAACCCTGCAGAGAGAATATATTGTTTAATTAATTTTGGATATTGTGTCTCATATGGTATCAATAACCCACATTTCATCTGATCATAGATTTAGACCGAAAAGGGACCTTATGGGGGTCATTGAATCACCCCTGAACTCTCTCCCTTCACTTTGATGAAGGAACTAAGGCAGAGAGAAATTGAGTCACTCAGCTAGGAAATATCTGAAAAAAGGATTTGAATCCAAGCTCTCTTGACTGCATGTCATCTCTCACTTCATACAGTGTTGCCCATTAGTGGTTAAAGGTTTACCACGTGTTTTTCTTTCGATAACCCTGGGAGGTAGCGAAAGGATTATTGTCTGTATTTTATAGATGAAATTAAGGCTTAGACAAGGTAAATGATTTGGTCGTGGCAACAACGGAGTCAGAGCCAGGACCTGAATTTAGTTCTATCTACAAGGATGGGGAACCTGAGACCTCAAGGCCATATGTGGACCCTCTAGGTCCTTAAGTGCAGCCTTTTGACTGAATTGAAACGTCAAAGAACAGTTTGGTTTCGGTCAAAGGCCACACTTGAGGACCGAGAGAGCCACACGTGTCCTCAAGGCTATAGATTCCCCACGCCTGATCACCTTAAGTCTAGTGACATACCTACTGCTTTATACTATGGTCAGGGGAGCCCTTCATAGTTATCAGGCTTAAAGTTTGTCAGTTAGAACCTAAAGCCTGCCATTAGATGGTACGATGTACTTCCAATAGCCCAGGTGAATAATATTCAAATAGCTCAATATTTTGAGAATAGAGACTAAATGTATAATTAAAGTACCTAGATTATCAAAAAGCTGACTTTAGTCATCAACCTTTAGCTTCAATTTTAGCTTTCAATTTAAAATTCTTTAAAATTTTACAGACCCTCAAAACTTTAAAGCCAAAACATAAGGTATGAAAAACTGGTCTTATTTCAATTTCATTGGCTTTTCTAATCGCAAAAATCCCTGAAAAGTTGGGTATGAGGGTGAGGGACCACAAGGCAGTTAGATGTCACAGGAGACAGAACATAGGACCTGGTGTTAGAAAGACTGTCTTCATGAGTTCAAATTCAGTCTCAGATACTTACTAGCTCCATGATTCTGAGCAAGTCACTTCACCCTGTTTGCCTCAGTTCCTCGTCTGTAAAACGAGCTGGAAAAGGAATTGACAAACCACTCCAGTGTCTTTGCCAAGAAAACTTCCAGTGGAGTCACAGAGTCGGACATGACCGAAAAACAATAAACCACAAATTGAATAGTTAACCCAGAAAAAAATGCTAGAAAAAGATTTCATAATTCCCCTCTCCCAAAATAACCTATCAGACCTCAGTGGAAAGCAATATATAATTCTTCAGGTTTCGAATAATATACTTTTTTTTCCTACTAGGTTGGCAACCACTGAGGGTTCTAAAATGTCAGTTCTTTACCTGTTCAGTTCCAGGACCTGGGTGACAGCTGGGTAATCATTGCTAATTGACAGAGGTAGCCAAAAATAGTCTTAATACAGAAATTTAGCTTAATTCCTGACCCCACTGTAGCACCTTATCTATTATCTTTACAGGACAGTTGGAACTCCAGAGTCCTTCACGAGCACTCTATAGCAGCTCCTAAAAGCAGTGTATGCCTGTGACTCTTAATCATTTCTTCAAGAAAACAGATGCAATGTGCTTTTTTCAAACATGTACACTGGAAGGAAACATTTCATAATGAGATGAAGTAGCTTTATAAAGAAGTTTTATTTGACCTATTCATGGAGAACAGAAAGAAGAGATCAGATAATAAAGAAGAAAAAAAAAAGGTGAATTTTTTACCTCCCTTTGAAGCCATCATTTTTCTAAATTCAAACCAAGTTTTTAAAATGCTGAACATTCACATAATGCTTTTAAATTTCCTTATAGATTTTGAGATGAAGGAGTCTTCTAAGAAGTTGAACTACTAAACAATACCAACCAGATACGTTTTCTGTTTTTCCAAATGTTTGCATTGTAAGGAAGTCTAGGATCATGCTTCTTGGATGATGAGAGGAATCCTATAAGTTTACCTAAGATAAAGGAAAAACAATGCTTAAATTTCAAGACAGTATAATAATGGAAACTCAATTTATATAGTCCCAAATAATTTTTTGTGAATAGCAAAAAGCTTCAAATATGATTTTTAATCTTTTTAAGGTTCCTGAGTTTATTAATATTTCCTTAAATACCATCATATGAAGAAATCATTATTAGAATAAGTGGTTCATTTCAATGAGTGTCTGTATATTTTATCTCTTAGTTTAAATTGCAACTCTTTGACACTCCAACAAGCTAAGCTCAGAATAATAAAAATAGGTGGGATTTATACAACACCTTAAGTTTTGCAAAGCATTTTACAAATACTAGCTCTTATTTTATACTCACAACAATCCAGCAGGTTCTATTATCCTCATTTTGATGATGAGGACATCAAGGCAGAGAGAAGTTAAGTGACCTTCCCAGGTTCACACAGCTGGTAAATGTCTAAGACTGATTTGAACTCAGGTCTTTCTGACTCCAGGTCCAGCACTGTCCCCATTTTGTTGCCCCAGAAGTGCTAGAGAAGGAGGTGGAGGTGAAAGGGCATTTGGAAGGGAATACAACTTAGAACAGAGTAGTCTAATGATTCACATTCACTAGTCTAGAAGAATGTAAATTTTTTTTTCTTTTTGGGGGCAATTGGGGTTAAGTGACTTGCCCAAAGTCACAAGGCTAGTAAGTGTGTCAAGTGTCTGAGGCCACATTTGAACTCAGGTCCTCCTGACTCCAGGGCTGGTACTCTACTCACTGTGTCACCTAGCCTCCCCTAGATCAATGTAAATTAACTGCAAGTAACTAGGTGCCACTTAGTACATGAGCAAAATTTGGCATCTATGTGACTAGAAAAAGGTTGTTGTTGTTGTTGTTTTAAGGATAAATTTCTATCTTGCCCAAGTAGTGGCACTCGGTCTCATTCACACTATTGACTGACGTGGAAGCTTTGATCTCCCGCTTCTAACCCCGATAATTCACCTATACTTAGGCAATCTGGTGGCACTCTGATTTGGAAGAATCACCATTTTTTAGAAATGATTTTTTAAATTTGTATCCAGTTATATACTTAAAGACAATTTTAAACATTCATTTGAAAAAATTTTTTTGAGTTCCAAATTCCAAACTCCCCGAAAGAGTAAACAACTTGATAGAGGTAATACATGTTCAAATTATACAAAACGTATTACCGTATAAGTTATGTTGGCTTCACCATGTTTAATACCAAAAGGTGCATATATCTGCTTGGCTAGATAGCCCATTGTAGTTCATAATTCCTGATTTCAATTGATCCATTTGCCTTAGCCTTCCTGGATGCAGAGATTATAGGAGTGTGCCACCATGCCCAGTGCGAATAGAAAGAGTCAAGACAGTCTCTAGAGTTGACTCACACCCAGTTTACAGTGGGAGAAT
Organism: Pseudochirops cupreus; assembly: GCA_028627135.1. NCBI lineage: Eukaryota > Metazoa > Chordata > Mammalia > Diprotodontia > Pseudocheiridae > Pseudochirops > Pseudochirops cupreus. Next base: position 232,809,841 of record CM053580.1, on the reverse strand, counting down.
CTGCACCAGTAAAATTAATATTTGAGAGACAAAAATGTTTATTTTAATGTGATAAACACTCACAAGATGGTTCCTTTTTGCAAAAAATGCCAGCTTTGGTGATAGAATATTTATAAAGTTTTCTTTTAAAACTTAAATATTTTACTTTACCTTTTCTGTTTTCTTTATTTTTACAAATCAGAAATATGAAGTTCTAACTCTTTTACCCCATTTTCTTCCAGAGCATTATTAATATTTTCTCTTATTCTTAGAATAACATCTTCTAAAATAAAATAGACAAAAGCATTTTGGTTTTGCAATTCCCAAACCTGCAGAGTCCTGGGAATTGTGAATGCGGTAATAGACCAGAAATTAAAATCTGCACTGGAAAAAAATGCTGAAAACATCAGAACCTAGGAAGATAAATTGATAATATGTGTGAATTAGTTAGTTTGGGGCTGTAAAAATTATCTTTAAAGTATCTGCCTTTCTTGTTTGGTTAGGCAGTCCTACCAGGTAAGGAGTAGCTTTAAAGAGCCAGGCTTTTTCAAAATATGCACATGCTGCTGAACTTAACACAAGTTGTAATTTCCACTAGGGTTATCCCTTTCTTAGAGGTTTATATGTCAGTAAAAATGAAAGAAATCACCATCAACTTAATTGGTGGAAACTCTTGGCTTGGTAGTGCAAAATTCATTACTGTTCAGATGTTTAATAAGTAAATGTCCTCTCAGCACTCCAATCGGCTTCTGTTCCCATTGAATACAATTTTCTTTTCAAACCATTGATGTGAAATGATTCTATTGACACTAGCTATTGAAATAAAACCTTTGGTTTAAGGAAACCATGTCCAACATTTATCTCAATTGGCTGAATTTAAAAAAAATTTATTTATTCTTCATCTATTTTGTATGTGAGTAGAAAAACACAAAGTCAGATCAAACACATCCATAGACTAAGGCTATGGGGTTTAGACCAGTTCACAGGGTGTGGGGTGGGACAGGAGACTCTGCTTTAGTTTGCAATGAAAGGCTCTGATCTAGTTTCCCATACATAGGCATAGCTGTGAATATGCTTAGTCACTTTTTCAGGGTGCCTAACAATTGTGTTTCTGCTTTAATTTTTTAAGTCTTTGCTTTAGTCCACATAATTTCTGAATTTGTTTTCTCTCCTCTCCTCTCCTCTGCTCTATTCTCTCTTCTCTTTTTTTTTAAAAATTATCTTTAGTGGTTGGGTTAACTTTGAGACAAATGACAATGACCTGTCTTCTTTGATTTGTGGATGTAGCAGCACCACTTGGTCATTTGGGGCAAGTATAGGAGGAAAGGAGTTCAGCTGTTAATCTGCTTGAACTGACCCAGTTTTTTATCTCAAGTCAAGTTATGATTCCAATAGAGCCAAGATACCTCAAATAGCATTTCTGATAGTTAGGGATATCCTCCATCATTTGAAGTCAATACAGATCACATACCTACCTATTGGTTGTGTTGATCAGGGTCCATCATGTCCAGTGAAAATAGCTTCTGGGATGGAGCAAGGAACTAGGCCACTAGCAGCACCTCTTTGTCCCTCCCATATGGATGGGACATGATTCCAAAGGATTAGCTAACAATTATAGGCTCTGCACTGATCAATTCAGTCAATTTACTGTGCAAAGTAAATTGATCCTTCAGAACAAAGGGCTTTGTCAGCAGGGAGCTACCTGAGAAAGCAGCATGCCTGTGTAAACAGTTCTGTCCTTGCCCCAGTGTGGAGTGGCCCTGCGCCATATGGTGCCACTATGAACTTATTAGCTGACGGATTAACTGATCTCAGCATTTGGGATCCCCAGTTTCCAGCTGTGAGAATGATTGATGGGCTAACTACTGCTCCAGTCTTGGAAGTTATTTCCTCCATTTAACAGAGTCAAGAAGACAGAAAATTGCCCCCTTTGTAAATGCTAATCTCACCACTCCTTCGAACACCCAACATAGCAATTTATTCAAGGCAAAGTCTTAAAATTGGTATAGTGCACATCAAATGCATACTAATTAGCAATTTCTTTTGAAGGCTCCATCACTTATTAAGGGTCTCCTTTTCCATATGTTCATCATGCCCCACTTCACCCTTTAATTACAAAACAGCACTTTCTACTAATTGTGAGAAGGTATATTGTGCCCAGAATCTCTATTAAATGCTATACCTTCTAAGGCCTAATTTAGGGTCATGTAGAAGGCAGACAGATAAGTAGGCAAAAAAGCTTATAACTGTCATCAGCAATTTTAGGCATATATGGGCGTAGTTTGGGAGAGGCATCTCATTGAAGATGGCAACTATGGAGCTCTTATCAATGGGTATTACTATAACATTTGGCAGAAAAATAGGGTTTGCCCCCATGTTAACAAATGGGATCTCTCCAATGTGGAAGAAACCTACATTAATAAAAAAGGATGACTTAATGATATGATTTGCGATACATCATTTTGTAACCTGTGCATAAAGGGACACTACAGTTTCAATGAAGCTAATCCTTTGTCACTGATTTATATTCCTGGTATCTTAAACTGATATACTCTAGCTGTATTAAAACAAAAGGAAATTTGCAAAAGACACCTGAGTAATAAATATTCCTTATCTTGTCAGCGTTGATGTTTCCTCTCAATCAAAGTTCAGTGCTTTTATGCCTTTATGGCACCTGGGTAACCCTAACCTTGATTCCAGTTATATACTTGTCATTTATGGGCTATCATTATCAGCAGGAGGGTGAAGACATGGTCAGTCCCTTCCCATGGTCCTTTATTGCTTCAGAATCTTATAGATAATTTAGTGAGGGTTTTCACTAGTTGTTCTTGACAACAGAAGGGAAGACAGCTGGAGGTCCACTGGCCATGTCTACTGCTGAATGTTGCTGGAACCAAAGGATTCTGGGAGAAGGAAGACTCCCAAAACGTGAAATTCAGGACTAATTCATTTGGGGGATTATTCTATTCTTCCACCATGTGTTTCTCATGTGGAAGGAACTTCCATTGATCAAGGGCAAACTTGGCTTCACCAGAGAAACAGGGAAATGAGAGCCTGTGAATATCAGGAACAAGACAGGTAGTACTTTACCTACAATAATTCAGTTCAGTTAAAGGAGTTCTTAAGATACAATTCACCTGGGATTTTTAGGCAACGGGACCCTCATGTTGTTAGAGGAGATACACAGAAGATGACTTTCAAAATGCACATATTTCATACAAACTCTACCTTTGTTCTTTGACAAATCACTGCAGATGCTTCCTATTTCTAAGTCTATTATTCTTTGGGGTCTGTCCTTCATCTTTCTGGCCTGCCCAGTATTCCTGCTCAGAGACTGCCCCTGTTGAAGTGTTTCTCAGCAACTGGATCTGCTTTCCTATTGTCATTTTCAAGTTTCAGAAATTGCATTATTATATTTAGTGCTTCTATATATTCCCAAATGCCCATTTTCTGTATTATTCTCCCATTATGTATAGCAACATTTTTATTTCATCAGTTTTTGGTATCAATGTCACAGATATATATATATAGGGGAAAAAAAATTCACATGCTTATCTCTTTCCTAAAAAAGAATACTGACAAATGGTCATTAATGGAAAGACAAGCACATTTGATACACTGTTGTATATCAGTAGCTGTGAATTATTCCAACTGCTATGGAAAATAACTTGGAATTAAACAAGTAAAGTGAATAAGTCAATTGATACCTGTTTATCCAATAATATCACTATAGGACATATACTCCAAAAGGGGGAAAAGCAGAAAAAAATGGTCCAATAGATGCTAAAATATTTGTGCCAGTATTATTATAGTAGACAAAACTGTAAACAAAATGGGTGAGTGCTCATGATTTTGGGAATGCCAAACTGGTACATATGGAAGTTATCATGAGTAAAGAAATGATGAACATAAAAGAATGCAGAGAAACAAAGGAAGATCTTTATGAATCAATGCGCCATGAAATAAGCAAAGCGAGAAAAAAAAAACCCCAAACTGTGCAATATCTACAATGATAGAAATTATAAGAACACTAAAAGGAAGAAGAACTGTGAGTGACTGGAATGACCAATCTTGGTCTAAGAGAACAGATAAAAGATACTTTTATCCTTTCAGCAGAGGAGCTCAGGAGGGCAGAATGTTTCATACATTCTCAGAGTTGGTCTTTACATCAATTGTTCTGCTAAATTGTTTTTCTCTGTTGTAAGGGAGGGTTCAATTGCTAGGGGGTGCATAGGCTTTTAAGAAATGACTGTGATACAAAAGCCAAAGGCATCCATAAAACTTTTCTTAGTCGTTATAACTAAAAGGTCCATAGGAATTAGAGATGGAGAAGGCTTAGAGATCTAGTCCAACCTCATGCCTTTATGGATGAAGAAACTGAGGTTCATAGAGGTTAGGTGAGTTTCTTTAGATCACACAGGTGATTGAGAGTGGAGATGAGATTCCAATCTTGATTCTCTGACTACAAATCTAGGGACCTAGCCACTAAGCTGGGCAGCTAGGTGGTGCCATAGTGCACAGAGCTCTGGACTTGCAGTCAAGAAGACTCATCTTCCTGAGTTCAAATCTGACCTCAGACACCTACTAGCTGAGTGAGTCTGGGCAAATCATTTGACCATGTTTGCCTTAGTTTCTCATAAAATGAGCGGTAGAAGGAAATGGCAAACCACTCTAGTATCTTTGCCAAGAAAACCCCAAAAGGGGTCACAAAGAGTAGGACACAACTGAAACTAGTAAAAAATATCTATGAAACCAAGTGGTTGTCCACCTAAGAGAAGACTGACGGGGAACATGGTGATTTTCTTCCAGTATTTTAAGGGTTGTCATTTGGAAGAGGGATTAGAATTGTCTTTGGCTTTAGAGGGTAGAGCCAAGAACAATGGCTGAAATCGCGAAGAAGTGAATATGAGCATGATATCTTTTTTTAAAAATTTTATTTTATTTTAATTTTTTAAATAAATTAATTATTTTCTTGTTTACATCACTCATTTCCATGAGATTTTGAGTTACATATTTTCTCCCCATCTTTCCCCTACCCACCACCTCACAACAGCCCTCCCACTGTATAGCCCCTCCCCCAATCTGCTCCCTCTTATTTCCCTCGCCCATTACCCCTCTGACTTTCCAGTGGGGCAGGATGGGTCTCTCTACCCCAGTGCCTGTATATCCTAATTCCCAGTTGCATGCAGTTAATAATTATATTATTAATAATTATATTATTATATTAATAATTATATATACATATATATTTTTAACATTTGATTATAGAACTTTAAACTCTAGATTCTTTCCCTTCCTCCCTCATCACCCACCCCCACTGGAAGGATAAGCAATTCAATACAGGCTGTACATGTGTAATTAGGCAGAACATCTCTACAATGGACATATTGTGAGAGACTGATTATATGTCCCTCCTTCCTATCCCCCCACCCTGTTCTATTCTCTACCCTGTCCCTGTTCTTTTACAGAAGTGTGTACTTCCAGCAACCCTCCCCCAGACCTTGCCCTCCTCTCCATCATCACACCTCTCATCCTCATCACCCCTACTCTCCTGTGTGGCAAGATACCCAGTTTAGAGTTTATGTTAATCCTTCCCTAAGCCAAATTCAGTGAGAGTAAGGTTGACCCATTCCCTTTTACCTTCCTGTTCTTCCCCTCCATTATAACAATTGTCCCTTGCCTCTTCTATATGAGATAATTAACCCCATTCTGTCTTTCTCTGTCTCCTCCCATTCTAATCCTCTCCCACCTCAGAATTTCACCTTTTAAAGTATCATCTATGAGCATGATATCTAGGGGGAAATATATACTATCTCCAAACCAGAGCTGTCCAAAGGTGGAAAGGAGTACCCTGAGGAATGGTATGGTGGCCTTTCCTTTGATGAAAGTATTCAATGAGAGGCTAGACAATCTAAGTGCTCCATAGCCACTCACATAATGTTGGGAAATTCAGAGAAGGGGGAATTTATTGGAGGATGTGAACAAATGTTGGGCAGGTTGAGAAGGTGTGGATGAACTAGATCTGTTCCTCTGGATGGAATGTCTACATTCATGAACTAATAATAATCCTGATAGTTAGCATTTCCATAGCAGTTTGCAAACTGCTTATTTATTATATTATCTCATTGGATCCTCATAACAATCCTGTGATGTAAGTGTTATTGTTGTCCTATTTTACAGATAAGGAAACTGAGGCAGAAAAGGTTAAATCCTTTGCCCAATGTCACATAACTAATAAGTGTCTAAGATAGGATTTGAACTCAGCTCTTCCTGACTCCAGATCCAGCACTCTTACCCACTGTGACACCTAGCCTCCATTTATAGATGCTTTGATGTATTGGACCCATTTGGACAGGGGAAGGATTGGAAGCAAGGTGACCCATTAGGAAGTTATTATAATATTCCTGGGGATAGTGGTTGAGAGTCTAGATTAAAGGATATGGAGTGACAAAGAACAGAGCTGTGATTCATACTAGCTTTAAAAAAAAGACATGTAGAACCTTACAAACACTCCCTTCAACCATTATTAGAAAATTGTGGGCGGCCGCCCTCTTCCTCCCCTTCCCTTCAGCTTCCACTTCACAGAAGCATTGGATATACAAGGAAATGCTATCTCTATATGGTAGAAACAGGGTCTGACTCAGGAAATAAAAGCAACTCTGGCCTTTGTATGTGTTTATTTGCTTTCTGTGGATCAATTTAGGAGGAAATTCAGAGAGAAGCCTTTCTCTAAGATCAGGATTGTGGAGCAAGCTTCAACATTTGACACATCTTGTAGGCAGGTCCCTTAGAGGTATTATGTTAGCTGCAGGAATGGCCTTGACCTAAAACATCCATAGTCTGGAATAGCATAGGTAAAAGAGGCAGAAGTACACAAATCTGGACTCTAGAGAGTAGCACCTGGAGATGCTGTTCCCTTGTGGAGACAGTCATTAGCTGTAGGATTCCATGTACAGGAAACTGATCAATGCCAATGCCATTTTGCAGCAGTAGGATAAGTATTGTATGAGACAGAATGAAAGCTGGGAGAGGCCTCCAATGCAGTACACATTGGGAGGGACCAAAGAGAGGGTCCTGGGATTACTTCCTTTTATTTAACTTTATCCCCTAGGTTCTGTGAGCTTCTGAGTGAACTGAGTTTAAGGTTTTGTGAAAGAAGAAAGAAAAGAAAAGAAAGAAAGAGAAAGAGAGAGAAAGAAAGAAGGGAAGGAGGGAGGGAGAGAAGTAAGGAAAGAAGGAAGGAAGGAAAGAAGGAAAGAGTGAAGGAAGGAAGGAAGGAAGAAAGGAAGGAGGGAAGGAAGGAATCTAGCTAGTATACCCCAAGTTAAGTGGGAGGCTTCTGATCATCAAAATTTACCTTCATTTGGAGAGGAGAAGGAGAGGGAGAGGAGGAGCTGAGTTACCCAACTAGCTGAGAGGCAGCTTGGCCTACGTACAGGTAGTGCTTGTCCTTTGTTTTCAAAGAGGACCGTGGCAACAGGAAAATGATGACATGACTTAGAGTTGACTTTGATTTGAGTGAGGGAAGGCTGTGCAAGGTCACCAGCCTCACTTTCTCCTCCAGAGTCATCTGGGTTCAGTGATTAGATATTCATCAGGATGACTGGAGGTGACCCAGGATGCACTGGGAGACCCGGTTCACTCTGAAGCTCATAGACTGGAACCACAATAGGTCCTTGCCCAAGCTCCACTTAATGGTTGTGTTTTGGGCCCTCCTGGCTTAGAGTGAATTTCAATGGTAACTGTTTCTCTTTGGAAGAGGAAGCCTGAGGGTCTTCCCCTCCTAGCTTGATTTTTTCTTCTTTCTTTGTTGCTAATTAAAGGGGCCATCCCTTGACTCTCTTCTTAAAGAAGTCTATTCACTGAATGGGCATTCATTACCTCACTCCAAATTAGTACCTGAAAAGGCCTTAGCCTAAAAGGGCCAGGGTCTCCCATTGACATCTCTAGTCATCTGGTCACTGGACCCAGATGACTCTGGAGGAGAAAGTGAGGTTGGTGACTTTGCACAACCCTGCCTCGCTAAAATCAAAATCATGTTATCATTTTCCTGATGCCATGGTTCTCTTCGAAAATGAATGACTAACACAACAATCCCCTAGTTTGGAGCTATTACCCAAGAGGCAATAGCTATGTTCCTCAAGTTAAAAAAAATACCATTATTCTTCTCTGTACAGGGTTGTAGAGAGTACTAATGCATAGGCCAGGGATAGGCAGAAACCAATGGAATCCACCAGAGATCGTATATGTACCTTTCAACTCAGCAGGGTGACTGAGGTCCTCTTTTTATCTCTTAAGACATGTCCACTCTAGAATTCTGTCCAAAATTGCTCTTGGTTCTTTCCTCTGAGGCTCAAAAGAACAATTTTAATCCTTTTTCCACACAATAGCCCTCAGGTATTGGAATACAACTATCATATTCTTTTCCAGGTTTCTAGTCCCTTCAACTGACCCTCATGCAATAGACTTAAGGCCCTCTGGACAATCCCTGGCTTAGCAGTATCCTTAAACAAAGGTGCTGAGGCCTGAGCATAATATGTCAACTGAAGTCTGAGAAGCTCAAGATGACAGTGGGATTATCGACTCCTAATTCCCAGAGACTATGTCTAAATGTCACAGTGGATAGAGTACCAGGCCTGGAGTCAGGAAGATGCCACACTGAGTTCAAATCTGGTCTCAGACACTTACTAATTGTGTGATCCTGGGTAAGTCACTTAGCCCTGTTTGCCTCAGTTTCTTCATTTGTGTAATGAACTGGAGAAAGAGGTAGCAAACCACTCCAAGACCTTTGCCAAGAAAACCCAAAATAGGGTCATGAAGAGTCAGACATCACTGAAAAACAACAACAAAATCTCTCTCTTAAGCAGACCAAGATTGCATGAGTTTTTGAAGCTTCGCCAGGACGTTGGTGACAGTTCTTTGAGAAAATGGAACTGCCCCATTCAACGTTGTCAAGGCATCTGTAGAGCATATTTTCTAAACCAGAATATAGGAAACATAGTCTGAAAAGGGATATTTCTTTTGCAAAGGAGCAAGGCAGCCTCAAAACTCATGCAGCTTGGTCTCCTCATTAAATGTATATTTGATTGTCTTGAAATGGGGACACCCTAAAATAATGCATTATTGATATGCCATCCTTTGTCCAGACCTGTCATTTAATTCTTATGGAACTCTTTAGTGAGGGATCTCAATGATCTGTAATCTATAGTCTTAAATAGTGGCCCTGGGCACAAAAAGGTTAAGTGCCTTGTTCAGGGTCACATAGCTAATTAAGTGTCAAGTGCAGGATTCAAACCCAGGTCTTCCTGAGTCTATGGTTGACCAGCTATCCACTACACTATACTGGCTCATGTAGTGAAATCATAGGTCTAAACCAAACCAAACCTAACCTAACCTAACCTAACCTAACCTAACCTAACCTCACCTCACCTCACCTAACCTTACCTAACCTAAAACATAACATATCATAACAGAACATATCATAACATAACATAACATAATGCAACATAACACAATACATCACAACACATAACAACACATAATATAACAACATATAACATGACATGATATAATATAACATAGCATAATATAACATAACAAACATATGTATATGTCTATACATATCCACATATATACATAGACATAATACATACACACATATATGTATATTCATATATTGTGTGTATATCTATGTGTGTGTGTGTGTGTGTGTGTGTGTGTGTGTGTGTGTATAAAACAACCTCACTATTCCAGACCAGCACTCACACAGTGCCTGGCAGACAGTAGGTGCCTGAGAAGTGTTTATGGACTCTGCCTGTAAGACTTGCTTGCTTCCTATTTTGGTTTTCTTTGTGCACAGGGCTTACGCTTTCCATTCTCCTGGGCGCTTAAATGGGGTTTATGTTGAGAATATCCTAGGAGGTTGAGAGCATGCCTATGTATCCACATGGTAACATGAAAGGGATTTATGCTAGTTTGTGGAGATTTATACAGCATTTGCCCTTTGTTCCTCACTGAGTTTTTTCCTTTGAATAGGGGAAATCAGGTTCAATATCAATCTTTATTTCTTTATCCCATGCCAACTAACAGTAGGAGAAATGTCTCACAAGTATACCTAGGACAATATTTGCTACAGATAAACCAATAATATATGTGTGAAAGATAACAAGAATCATAAACAATTTGGAACCTAGAAATATTTACAAAGCATGTTAATAAAACTGTGATTTTGGTATTATTCCCATGATAGAAACAAGTGAATAGTGGCGATGAGAAGTTAAGGTGATCAAGGTTGGAGTATTGATGTGTTTTATTGACAAGAGTAAGTCTCCTCTAATAAGCAGATAGAAGACTGCACAGACATTGTATAGCGGAGAGAACACTGCACTGGAAATCAGAAGATATCACTGGATTCTTGGTTTCCACAGATTGCTGGTTGTTGCTGTCCTAGCCTCCACAGCTCCAAACAGACAAAGATGAATCCATTTTTAAAAACCTAAGTTTTATGACCTTGGACAAGACACTTTGACATCTGACTGAGAACTTAGGCTCCTTCCTTGGATCCCTGAGCTTCTGATTGGCTGGCCATTGACCTGGTTTTCCAGACTGAGACCAACCATGACATTCTCAAGACATCTTTATGTCATTCTCCCCTTGTACTGTTTCTCCAAATTTTCTAATTTTAGTTCTGAGAATAGTAGTAAAATCAACACTATTTTTATAAAGGATGTGTCTATCAGTCTCTCCATGACTCTGATAACCATCCCTTTAACTTGTCTATCCAAAACACTCCTCCTGTCTACTTCATCTATTTGTTATCTTCCTCTATTTAGAATGCAGGCTCCTTGAAGGGAAGGACTGTACTGTTTTCTAGCATTGGTATCTTCAGCACTTAGCACAATGCCCAGTACATCGAGCTTAATAAATGCTATTCCTTCATTTATTCTAGGTCTCAGTTTCTTCATACATAAAATAAAGACGTTTAAAACTAGAAGGGCTCTAAAGTCCCTTTCATGTCCAACATTTCATGATTCTTTTATGGAATTATACCATATTCCCACACTCCTTTATAGTCTCAAAATCATAATAATTTATAAAATAACTTTATTTAAATTCATTTTGAGTCATTTTATAATTCCTTGGATGTGCATAACATGTTGCAGTTTACAAAGTGCTTTTTAGAAACACCTTTGGAACAGAATGAATAGCAGCTCTAGAGAGTTGTTGGAATAAATTCTCCACTTGATGCATTGGGGGATAGTCGATCTCCTAAAAAAAATTTTGATGTCCAGACCTGTGCTTTCACTGGTATTGAGAACTACTAGTGAGGAAACGCCTGACAAAGTAGAAAACATCTGCTCTGTAGCCTTGGGCATCGAACAGTTTAGGATTTGCCTAGAATTTTATAGCTAGTATGTCAGCAGAAAGATTTAAAATCAGGTCTTGATTACTCCATGGTCACTTGCCTATGCTGTAGATGCTTCTCCATCATAAAAGGGTAGAAATAGTGCCTTAATACTTAAAGATTACTAGTTTCATTGCATCTCCACAAGTAGATCTCCAAAGGGAAGTCTAGGTGTCAATGGAGTTGTTTTGAACTGCTGGAAATGCATCAGGGACCATTTTAGAATTCAGATTCTGAACCACCACTACAAAGGTTTTATGCCCCCTTCCTTGTACATACATGTTAGTTACATGAATAGACAGTGAGGTGACCTATGCTTTGAAAGGAGAGAAGACTGTTAGATCCATTTTCATTTACATATTTAAAAGTGTTTTCTGACTAAAATTGGTGACATAGGGCATAGTAAAATCAGATACCATTAATTCCATTTCTTGGTCCCTGACAACATCTTTAACTAGTTACTTTTGCCGATGATTTTCTTCGTTTTTTAAACTTCCTTTTCTTTTTTCAAATGTTTGTTATGACAGTAACTCCTATCCAAATGAATGGTCCTACTTTTCACTCATTTGAATCAAAACTAGTGTTGAAACATTTAAGAAAAAAACTTTCTTTTTTGTTTTTCACTGAACTGGAGGTTTGAGGGAAAAAATCACAAAAACTGTATTTTTTTTTGACATTTCAGAACTGTCTGAAGGCATTCAAATGATTCTTTAAAAAGTAGTAATAATAGCAATTGGACTAACAACTCATATGCCAAATTAAAGCCTGATCTAATTTGAAATGGTCTGAGATTTGAAACTTAAAAAACAAAACCAAACCACTATTTATAATGGAAACTCAGACACAGTAGTCCATGACGGAAGCTCTATCATGGCAGCCAGGTGAGTGGTGATCCTGGAATAAAGAAATGTAATTAAATTGTCTATATCAGGAAGAGAGTTAACTAATCATTCATTGGGAACCTTCCAAGTTATCATTTCTCCCCCTATTAGTTCTCACCTTAATCATCTTTAGGTGTTTTATTTTCAGCATTAGCATCGTGTTGATCAAACTCAGTTATTTCTTTTAATTACTAATGCTGTAAAGATGTTGCATCTTTTCCAAGCTCCCTTACAGCCCACTACCAAATCAATTTAGGCATCTCAAAAGCATTTCTAAAATACCAGATGCTCTGTCAGCTGTGCAGAACAATGTGCTAATAATTCTATTTCTTTCTCTAACAGCAGATCAAAGCCTGAGAAGAGGTGACATACACCTAGGATGTTCAAAGTCTGGCTTGAAGGTCAATTGGATCTGTAGACATATGTTGCTGATTTTGTAACATGAAAGCCAACTAAAAAGAACAGATCAGTGAAATGCATATACTAAGAATCTTAATTTCAGCACTAACCAAATGTTTACAGAATAGTTTGTAGAGGCTTGCAATTTCTTGTTATCATACTTATTAAAGCTTGGCAAACCTTTAATAACTGTTCTATCAACAACCCACCAGGGATTTGAGTTTAGTCTTAAAATGCTTGAATTTTTGTACTTATTGAACAATTTTTAATTGGAGGTACCTGAACCTCTTCCTGATAGGCTGCCTTCATTGCCTTACAGAAGTGAAGAATGCATTCTCAGCTTGAAATGGCAAATAGCAGTTGGAGGGTAGGGGATAAAAATCCTTTGTTTAAACAGGAAAGGGGTCAGGAAGATCATAGCAGAGTAACCCCAAAGAAAATAAGCATACTTTAAGGTGGGGGCTCTAAACCATACAGGAAAACATTAACTGTACTCAGTACCATCTTGAGTTCCATGCTGTTTGCTTGATTTAACACAAAACATTGGAACATGAATTCAAGTGACATTCAATAGTGAGACAAACTCAGATAAACTGGAAAAGAGACTCAAATTCACCCAACATCAGTGAATTCAAAAGAAACTCGCAGCTTTGCTGTTATGGAAAGGCAAAGTAGGAAATCATGGAAAGAATTATACCAAGAATTTATTCCTCTTCTAATCTGATCCTTAGACAATAGATAGACCCTTGCCAGGTCTAGACTCAAAGATTTCTAGGTTGTTAGGTATTGCCAGCAATGATGTTTCCTGGCATAACCTTTGAGGGCATGAGGTTGCCACCATACTGTGATGAAGAATTAGAAGAGGACCATCACTAGAGTAATTTTCAAGAACCCAAGATCACCTCTATACCATGATGTGGTCTTGAAGTAGGACTTTGAAGAGGGCAAAATGATATATTGTATTTAATTCTTGTTTTTCCTAGACGAATGTAGTAGCCTTTTTTATCTGTAAGATAGCAGAGAGGAATTTCTGGTTAAAACAGAAACAATTACTATTTACATTCACTCTGACCAATCAGAGAGTAAACAATGACCAAATGGAGCTTGGCCTGGGAGCTATTGTTGGCCAATCAATGAGAGGGAGCTATTATTGGCCAATCAATGAAAGAAAGACAGACAGACAGACGGAAAGAAAGAAAGAAAGAAAGAAAGAAAGAAAGAAAGAAGAGAAAGAAAGAAAGAAAGAAAGAAAGAAAGAAGAGAAAGAAAGAAAGAAAGTTGTGTTGCCCACCTGGCCAGTTCCAGTGGGGCAACTCCTATTTCTACTTATAGAGGTTGTTATTTATCCTTTGTTTTCAAAGAGGACCATGATATCAGGGAGGTGATATCATTACTTGCAAGTGAATTGGATTTAAGTGAAGGAGACCAGTTGGACAACACAGTTCCTTCCTTCCTTCCTTCCTTCCTTCCTTCCTTCCTTCCTTCCTTCCTTCCTTCCCCCCCCCACCTCCCCTTTTTTTTTACCCTCTGTCTACATAGGGTATCATGCCCTTATGTGCTGGTGTTCTGCCCAAAGGAATGTAAATTTTGATTGATAGCTGAAACCTTAAGGACAATGCCTTAAATTCAAATCACATTGACTCTCATTGATTGGCTAACAATTGGTCCCAGTCCAAGCCCTGCTTCATCATCGTTTGGACCCTGATTGGCTGAGAGTGAATGTAAGTAGCATTTGTTTCTGTATTGGTCTGAGAGTCTTCCACAACCAGATTGATTTTTTTTTTGACTAGGTAAAGAGACCATTCTCTGCCTTATTTCTTTCCTCGCCTTATACACTGAGTGGGCAATTCCTCAGTCAAACCGAGACCTGTTAAAGACTTTCGCTTAAAAAGGTCAAGATCTCCTTAGGACTTCATCCAGAGCCATCTCCAGGTCTTCTGATCTATATCTTGCCACTAGACCCAGATAACTTCAGAGGAGAAAGTGAGGCTGATAACTTCACACAACCTTCCTTCACTTAAATCCAATTCATCTGAATGTCCTGGCATCTCCTCCAAGCTGTCATGGTCCTCTTAGAGAAGGAAGGACTGACAATACCCCCGACAACAAAGAGAAGTAAAATAAAAATGTAGCTTTGCATTTCTTTAGTACTGTATATCCAGAATTATTGACCTGGAGCCAAGGGATGCCCCAGGGTCCACCTGTTCCAATGCCATTGTTTTACAGATGAGGAGGAAACTGAGGTCCAAAGATGGTAAGTGACTTGTCCAAGGTCATGTAGTTAGCAATAGAAGCAAGATTTGAACCCAAGTTTTCTGACTATAAAGCCGATTTCTTTTCCACTACACCACACTTTTTTAAAGCGTCCTTATCCTCATAACAACTCCAAAAATCACATGGAAGACTCATTATTCTTGATCATTTTATGACTGTAGAAATGAAGACAAATAAGGATTAAGTGATTTTTTTTCTACAATCACACAGGTCATTCGTTAGTGATTGAGCTACCCCTGTAATCTGAACTGATTCAATTCAATCCAATTCCCCAAACTCTAAAGTACTTACGATGTGCTAGGTTTTTAGTATACAATGACAAAAGATGAAATGCCCTGGCCTCCTCCCTGTCCTGAAGCAGGGAGGGGGAAAGGATAGGGCAAAAATGCGGCTAAATAAGGACAAAATAGATGTAAAAATAATGAAAAGTAATTTCAAGACTGACAGAGGAAAGAAACAACTGTGCTTAGATGGGATCAGAAAAGTTTTTCAAGTTTTGTGTCTTTGGGTATTTTGACCATAGGATGCATTAAATTCACTACAGGGACAGGCATACCCAGCTGATTTACACAGACTGTAGTTATTTGATGGACAACTAGGTTATTGACTCTTTGAAAGCAGGACTCATGTCTTACTCCTTTGCATGTAAATAATGATTAAAATGATCGTTATTCATATTTGTGTCATGCTATAAGATTTATAAACAGCTTACATATGATATCTATGTCTGCCACTGTGGGGGGCATACCTTTATTGCTTGATAGATCCTTTTTTGGTGGGGGGAGAGGGGAAGGTAGGGTAAATGGTGCCAAGTGACTTGCGCAAGGTCACACATGTAGTAAATATTAAGTGCCTGAGGCCAGATTTGAACTCAGGTCCTCCTGACTCCAGGACCAGCGCTCTATTCACTGTACCACCTAGCTGCTCCTGATAGATACTTTTTAACCTTTAATTTGAGTAGTCCTGCATATGGTGATACCCATATATATGGACATATATACATGCACATGTATATCAATGAGTGTGCATACACAGATGCAGTATTGTATACATATAGGCATATGTATGCAATGTGTATATATGTACACATATAGTACACACCAGATATACAAGTGATTGCACATAGTGTCCATATGCATGTATGTAACACATGTTACAGGCATGGGCACAGTACATACATATACACATGTATACTCTTAACTAACTTTTATTACAATGATCCTATGTTGACATTGCAATAACTCTCAGCTTCTGCTTTATAGACAAACAAAGACATGGAGATGTGAAGTCTTACCTCATGATAACAGCAAGTGTCAAAACTGCCACATGAAGCACTGATGCCCAACTCAGGTTACATTATCCCATGCTATATATGTTAATAAATCCCTATGTATATAGATTCATGTGAATAATTTGTGTACACATTGAGGGTATCCTTGATAAAGATTAACTGGCAGGCTTTCACTGAAAATACTGTGCAGACAACTGCATTTTCATAGTGACACACATGAATGAAAGATATAGGGAATAAAGATTCCACCTTGTTTATTATTCATTTATTTCAAGAAAGCATTTGATTCAGTTCAACAAAATGTAGCTTTATAGGTTCTCCTTCAGGAATTTATTGCCTTTTCTGACGTTAGGAACATACATCCTTGATAGACATAACCTTGGGAAGATGAGGAGCACCTTTAAGGAAGGATCAGTTGAGCAAGATGAGGAAAAAGAATGACATGAGAGTTGAAGAAGGACAATGTGTGTTTGTGTGTGTGTGTGTGTGTGTGTATGGGTGTGTGTTGTAAATTTCAGCAGTCAGTGTTAAACGCTACATAAGGATCAAGGAGAAGAAGGATGAAGAAAAGGCATTGGATTCAGTACTAAATTTTGAAAGAGTAAAGTTAGAGTTTACAAGCAAGTTTTGGAGCCAAGCTAAAAAAGGTCTTTATGTAAAGGTAGGAAAATTGGTTGCCAGTCAACAGTCAGTCTTTTTGGCCAAACTGTGACAGTTGGTGGTACAGTGGATATGATCTGGACGTGGAATCAGGAAGACTTAAGTTGAAATCCATCTTTAGACTTAGTAGGGGCTCACTTGTGTGACCTCTGGAAAGTCAAGAAGGATACTGAAGGACTTAGCTTAAGTAGACATAGGCTCCATGTGTCTGATCAGCAGTGCAGTTTGTGGTGACTTAGTTGGTCTTGGGATATCTGCCAACTCTGAAGGGCCCACATTCAACATTTATGGGCCATTTTATGCATTTAAGATGACTACGATGTCATGTCAATATATCCACAGGCTACCAGGAAGCTTCATCAAGGGGGATACAGCTTGAGCCTTAGCCTCCTTTGTCACACAAATTGTTAAAAATATTGTTGTAGATCACAGTCACTACCATGCACTTTTACACAAAGTACTACCATACATGAACATACTTGGAATGGTACTGTTAAGAGTGAACGCTGCTGCTTTCATGAAGGATCAATGCTGAATGAGACTGATTAGGTGGTATATCAACCCAAGGTTCCTTTGTTTGACATATGAAAGCAAAACCAACCAAACAAACAAAAAACAAAACAAAAACCATTGCCCTAGTTAAGTGTCATCCGTTTGTGAGCTGTTCAAGTCCAAACATGATGTTTGTACTGCGAGTTTTTGTTCGTCTTGCAAGACAAATTTTGCAAAATATTTTTCCTCGTCTAGTAAAGCATATGTAAACCAGGTTACTCATAAACCAAGGTTCTACTCTTATTCTGAGTCCATTCTTCTTATGGATGCTGTGCACTTATGGGATAATATCTCTCAGGTTTATGGAGGAGAGGAGCTATTTTGTAACTACTGTTCATATTGTGCCAGCTGAATAAATACCTTAGTTTAGAGTTAATTGAACCTCCTTGCATAGTTTTTAGTTCAAAGAAAAACAGTGGGGACTCATGAGATATAGTGTTAAGAATGTAAACCCTCAGGGTTAGCCAGAACTCAGGGTAGCAGTCACCTTTTAGGGATCCAATCCACCAGGGTAAGAGCAGTGAGTCAACATACATTTATGAAATACTTACTACCACAGCTGGAAGGTGCAGTAGAGAGAACCCTGGACTTGGGAGTCAGAAAGATGGAAGTTTAAATCTAGCCTTTGACACTTACTTGCTGTGTGATTCTGGGCAAGTCATTTAACCTCCATCTCAGTTTTTTTTTTAAACTGTAAAATGGAAATAATAATATCACCTACTTCCCAGGGCTTTTGTGAGGATTAAATAAGATGATATTTGTGAAGTACTTAGCATAGTGTCTAGCACATTGTAGGTGCTTAATAAATGTATTTTTCTTTCTACCCACTATATATCAGGCATTGTGCTAAGCTCTGAGAATACAAAGGAGGGTAAAAGATAGTCTGTGCTCTCAGGAGCTTACTTGATATTATAAAAGGGCAATAATAAAAATAATAGTAATAATAATAACTAACTGCTATGTGCCAGGTACTGTGCTAAGAGACTTACAATTATTTTCTCTTTTGATTCTCACAACATCGTTGAGAGGTAGGTACTATTATTATCCCCAGAGGGTTAATGAATAAGGCCATCTGTTGTTATATGACTCAAATAATTTTGAATAAGTCTGATGTGTGATTAAAAGGCACCTTGTTGGAATGGAGACTTTTAGGTGGCATTTTAGTGCACTAAATAAAATCCTTTAAAAGTAATCAACAAATAATAAGCACAGTAGGATATCGTATCCTCTCCATCTTTCAGTTAATCATGTGATTGTAAGAAGTGATCCACCATGGAAAATCATTTCTGAAAGCCCGCTTCTTACTAAGTCTCTATTGAAGATACCTTTGATGTATACACATTATAAGTAGTTGAAATTTTTTTGGTTGCTGTTTTTAGAATTAAAAAAGTCTGAGATTTTTTTTTCTTGTCTTTTTTCCCCCCAGATATTTTCCACATATCTTCCTGTCCCTTTGATACTTTGGGAATTGGTTCCTCAATTCCTTAATAAATGTATATCATCCAGTATGAATTTCTTTTATTTAACCACTATCCAATCCAAATAATTTTCCTATATATGTTTTTTCCTCTACCATTCAACAGCCTTTAGCAGCACACCTGGAATTCTGATGTAAGATTCTGTTTTTACCATCTATGACAGCAAAAAAGTTTATTATAAATCTTTTCCTGTTTCTCCATTTTTCTTCTGTTTATTGTATAATTTCCATTTTTTATCCTCTGTAGTAATGCTTTAAATACCTTTATTTGATTAAATGTCCACCTGTTTTCATTGATAATCAAGTTCAAATTTGCATGAGACATCATCTTGGATTGCATCTTGAGCACCTTTGCTCTTTGAAAAAAATTATTCCATTCTTTTTTTTAGCTTCTGGTGGATACTGAGTGGTCTTGTATTCTTTGAACTTATTTTCACTCCTATTTGAAGGTCTTTCCCCTGTTTATTTGCAGATTTTTTTTTTCCTTTTCAATGGAATCACTAAATTGAAACAGTATTTGCCTTGGGCTTTTCAGAATAATTTCTTTTCCCTGTAACTGTGGAATCTTTTAACTGGTACCTTGTTTTCCACATCCAGAACATCTGAGCAGTTTTCTCTTTTTCATTTTAAATTAACTTTTGTTTATTTTTAGTTCTCATTATTCATTTCTACAATATTTTGGTTACAAATTTTCTTCCCATCTTTCCCCTACCCCAAACCCCAAAACAATGATCCCACTGTATGTCCCCTCTCCCAATCTGCTCTTTCCTATATCCTCCCACATCACCCCTCTGACTTTCCATTAGGGCAAGATGTATCTCCCTACCCCAGTGCCCATATATATCTTATTTCCCAGTTGTATGTACATCATCATCATCATCATCATCATCATCATCATCATAATATATATATATATATATATATATATATATATATATTAAACATTTGATTTTAAAACTTTAAATTCTAGATTCTTTCCCTTCCTCCCTCACCCCCAGCCCCACTGAGAAGACAAGCAATTCAATACAGGCCGTGTATGTGTAGTTATACAAAACATCTCCACAATGGACATATTGTGAAAGGCTGACTATATTTCCCTCCATCCTATCCCGCCCCTCCGTGTTCTATTCTCTACTTTGTCCCTGTTTCTTTACAAAAGTGTGTGCATCTAACAACCCTGCCCCCCACCCTGCTCTCCCTTTAATCATCTCTCCTCTCAACCCCTTCCCGCCCTATTTAGAGTATGTGTCATTCCCTCTGTAAGCCAAATTTAATGAGAGTAAGGTTGACCCATCCTCTTTTGCCTTTCTATTCTTCCCTTCCATTGTAACAGTCATCCCTTACCTCTTCTATATGAGATAATTTTGGTTTTTTTGTTTTGTTATGCTTTTTGGATTTCTTAGCATTTTTTTCATTGTATTTGTTGTTTAATTTTTTTCCCCTTCATTTCTTTTTTTAAATTGATTTGTTTATTTACTTTTAGTTTACAAGATTCTGTTCCACAATCCCTTGAGTTTCAAATTTTTTCCCCTCCCTCTCTCCCCTCCCCCAATGGTGGCGTGCAATCAAGTATAGGATCTGCAAATACTTTCACATTGGACATTAGTCTGGTTGTATAGAAGGGTTGTAACCAATGGAGGGAACAATGGGAAAAAAGAAAGAAAACCAAACATGAAAAAGAATGATAACATGTAGATTGCTTCAGTCTCTATTTAAACTCTGTTCTTTCTAGATCTTTCTCTGAATGTAGATATTTCCTTCCATCCTGAGACTCATAGAGTTGTCTTATAACTGTGCATTGCTGAGAAGAGTCCAGTTTATCAAAGATGGTCATCACACATAACGATGTGTCTGTGATTGTGTACAAATTTTTCCTGCTTCTGCTCTTCTCACTTAGTATCAGTTCGTATAAGCCTCTCCAGGTGAATATGAAGACTGTCTCCTCGCCATTTTTTATAGCACAATGGTATTCCATTATATTCATATACCACAACTTGTTTAGCCATTCCCCAATGGATGGTCATCCCCTTAATTTCCAATTTTTTGCCACCACAAAGAGAGCTGCAATAAATGTTTTTGTACATACGGATCTTCCTCCCACTTCTATGATCGCTTTGGGATACCACCCCAGAAGTGATATTACTGGGTCAAAGGGTATGCAACTATTTATAGCCCTTTGGGCATAGTTCCAGATTGCTCTCCAGGATGGTTATATCAGTTTACAGCTCCACCAACAGTGTATTAGTGTTCCAATTTTTCCACATCCTTTCCAGCATTTGTCATTTTCCTGTTTTGTCATCTTAGCCAATCCGACTGGTGAGATGTGGTACCTCAGAGTTGTTTTGATTTGCATTGCTTCAATCAATAGTGATTTAGAGCATTTTTCATATGCTTATAGATATCTTTAATTTTTACCTCTGAAAATTGCCTGTTCATATCCTTTGACCATTTATCAATTGGGAAATGACTTGTATTCTTATAGATTTTACTTAATTTGCTGTATATTTTAGAACTGAGGCCTTTATCAGAGACACTGGTTGTAAAAATTATTTCCCAATTTCCCACTTCCCTCTTAATCTTGGTTGGTTACATTGGCTTTCTTTATATAGAAACTTTTCAATTTAACGTAATCAAGATTATCCATTTTGCATTTTATAATGCTCTCCAACTCTTCTTTGGTCATAAAGTCTTCCCTAATCCACAAATCTGATTATTATTATACTATTCCTTGCTTCCCCAGATTACTTACAGTATCAGCCTTTATACCTAGATCATGCACCCATTTAGACTTGACTTTGGTGTATGGCATTAGATGATGGTCTATGCCCAGTTTCTGCCATACTATATTCCAATTTTTCCAGCAGATTTTTTCAAATAGTGAGTTCTTATCCCCAAAACTGGGGTCTTTGGGCTTATCAAACAGTATATTACTGTAATCATTGACTACTGAGTCTTTTGTGCTCAATATATTCCATTGATCCACTACTTTATTCCTTAGCCAGTACCAAGCAGTTTTGATGACTGTTAGGCCACCTACCCTAGCATTTCTTTTCATTAATTGCTTTGATATTCTGGACCTTTTGTTCTTCCAAATGAATTTTGTCACTATTTTTTTGTAGTTCTGTGAAGTAATTTTTTTGTAGATTGATTAGTATGGCACTAAATATTTAATTTAATTTAGGTAAAATTGTCATTTTTATTATATTAGTTCAACCGTGCCACAAGCAATTGATGTTTTTCCAATTAGTTAGATGTGATTTTATTTGTGTGAAAATTGTTTTGTGGTTGTGTTCATAAAAGTACTGGGTTTGTTTTGGCAGGTAGATTCCCAAATATTTTATAATGTCTACAGTAACTTTAAATAGGGTTTCTCTTACTATCTCTCACTGTCGGACTTCATTGGAAATATATTGGAGTGGTGAGTATATATGTGGGTTTATTTTATATCCTTCAACTTTGTTAAATTTATTTATTGTCTCAAGAAGTTTTTTACTTGATTCTCTAGGATTCTCCTTGTACATCATCCTATCATTTGCAAAGACTGATAGCTTAGTCTCTTCTTTGCCTAATTTGATTCCTTTAATTTCTTTTTCTTCTCTAATTGCTACTGCTAACATTTCTAGTACCAGATTGAATAAGAGGGGTGATAGTGGGCATTCTTGTTTCACCCCTGATCTTATTGGAAATGCTTCTAGTTTATTCCCATTACATATAATACTTGCTGATGACTTTAAGTAGATGCTACCTATTATTCTAAGGAAAACTCCATTTATTCCTACACTTTCTAGTGTTTTTAATAGAAATGGATGTTGGAT
>CM053580.1:232750180-232786609 GCA_028627135.1 Pseudochirops cupreus | reverse complement strand
GGTTTCTTGGCCCCCTGTAATCTGCAGGCCAGGAGCTCTGAAGCAGCCATGTGGAGGCAGCTGCAGGGCTGCTGCTTCTGCCACTTCTGGCTCTGGGGGGAGGGGGCTGGACTCACTCCTCTGTCTCCCCAAATTCAGCTGAGTTCCACTGACGTTTAACTTTGTCTTTGACATTTATGGGTTGATATTTCTGGAAACCACCATGGCAGCTGGTGATCCACTCTCCCAAATGCTCCAGCCAGATCTGGTCCTGGCTTCCCTAGGGCTAAAACTGTGGATGGTCTCGGCTCCCAGTGTGCTGTGATGAACCTTTACTGTCTGTCTACTGGGTTACCTTTAGTGAGAGATTTGTTTCTCTGTCACTTTGTGGGTTCTGGAGCTCTAAAATTTGTTTAGAGTCATTCTTTAGGTATTTGAAGTGATTATGAGGGGAGCTCATGAGATTTTTCCTGCTTCTATGCTGCCATCTTGACTCTGCCCCTGGATCCCTGAGCAGTTTTCTTATTTTATTTCTTGATGATGGTGCTTGTGATTTTTAAATTCTTGTATTCTTTTGTGAAACCTATCATCCTTGAGTTGTCCCTATGCATCCTGTCTTCGAGGTCCATATGTTATGCTTGTTCTCATTATTGCTTTTTGCTTCTCATCCTCCAGATTTTCATTTCCTTCTATATATTTTCATTCTCAATTAGCTTTTCTTCTTTGGTGAGATTTGCCAATGTAAATTCAAGTTTTTCTATTCTGACAATTATTTTTGCTGTCCAGGCCATAATGTCTGCTTTCATGCTTCTTATTTCTCCTTTTAACCATTCAGATACATCCTGTTGTAGTTCCATCTCTTTGGAATCTGTACAATTTGATTCTTTTCTCTTTCTTTGCAATATTTAGTCAGAGAGTTTGAATTAATTTAGATGATCTGGAGGCCATATTCCCTTCTGCCATTAACATCTTTCCTGTTGGTTTTCTGCATGGGCTTAAGGTTTTAAAATGAATTTTCTTCTGCCTTTTCCTCTTCTGCTGCTCAAGAAGCTGCCTCCACCATGAATAACACCATAAGCATCAAAAGCAGAAAGTTCATGACAAACAATCTTCTTAGATATAAACAGATGGTTATATAAGTCCATCCTGGGAGGGTCACAAAGTTTAAGACTGACAATCAAGAAAAACTGGTCAAGATGCGTAAGGCAGCTTCAGATGTCATTTTTGTCTGTGGCTTTGGAACCCATTTTTCTGCGGGCAAAACAACAGGCTTTGGCATGATTTTTTTTTTCATTTATGCAGAGAAAAACAAATGAAAGCACAGACTTTCTAGGTATGAATTGTATTAGAAGAAAGAGATGTCAAAGGAATCAGTGAAAGGAACCCAAGAACAGCATGAAGAAAGACAGGGATACTGCAAAGG
Source organism: Pseudochirops cupreus (assembly GCA_028627135.1). Lineage (NCBI taxonomy): Eukaryota > Metazoa > Chordata > Mammalia > Diprotodontia > Pseudocheiridae > Pseudochirops > Pseudochirops cupreus. Next base: position 232,785,207 of record CM053580.1, on the reverse strand, counting down.
TAAATGTTGGTGCTTGCAAAAAGAAAGATGATAACTTGCCTGTGAAGTTAGTATGGATTTTTTTTATCAGAGCATAAATAAGCTATGTAAAAACTTTAAAAAGATAAGATAGATTTTCTCCCTCCTGAGATCTGTGGTTATTTCAGTCTCTCTCTCTGTCTTTTCCCACCCCAGTCTCCCAGGCACTCTGTTTCTGACATCTTCCCCTTTCTTTGATGACTGTTTTTACCAGGGGCTGGACCTCAGAGCTGTCTCAGGCAACTCCTGCCCTAGGGAATTCACTTCTCATTGACTTTATTCTCTGCCCCTGTGACTTCTGGTTGGGAACAAACTGGCTTCATATGGATGATTTTCCTTCAGGACTGGTGGAGTCCCACACAAATCCTGATGCCCTAACTCAGTTTCCTCTGTTCATTAGTAGCTGCACTGGCCACACACTATAGGTTGGAGGGTAGGGGTTGCAAAATGGGCAATTTATCAGCTGGTAGAGATTGTAGCACCAGTAAGGAAATTACTGAGTGCATCCCCAAGCACAAATTTGGGATTGTACTGCCCTATCAGAGTATGAGAGCTGGTGGAAGAGAAGTACTGAGCTAGAATGTTATGGATTAGGAATTAGCCTTCTCTGCTGATAGTTCATTGGTTGTTACCTCATTAGGATTTTTGGTGTCTTAGACGGTGAAGAGAGCTGTAATTGCTTTACTTCTTACACATAATTATTTTGGAGAGGTTCGAGAGGTTATGAGGATCAGAGAAAATGTCTCATCTGCCATCTTTTTGGTCACATTACCCCATTTTTATTCTCAAATGTCCTTAGGATAACTTTGCTTAATTGAGTCTCCTGCTTAGCTTTCTTCAAATCTGTTTCACCCTCTACTATTTCTATTTCATGAAGTCATGCTGCTCATAATGTTCCATCATCTCTTTCCATAAGATTTTTCCAAATAAGTTTATATTTTAATTGTTTGGAAAGCTGCATAAGGCTATTGTTAGGCTTTTTTGGTATCTTATTATGGCAATTAATTCATATCAGTTAGACTTCTGTATAAAATTGTCTCTATCTCCTTTCTTCTATATAGGTCCCATTTTTCATGATCAGTAACTTGTTTGAGTTGGTCAGTTTAAGATGTTTCCTTTGTGTGCCGTACTGTTTCTTCATTTTTACTATTTCTTCTGAGCACATTTTGATCATTTCTCTAATAAGTCAGTGACAAGTCTGTCTTTACCAAAACAACTCATTAAGAAATGACTCCCATATCAGTGATGAGTTATTTCTTCTTTGTCAAAACAGAATCAATTTCACTTATACGATATTATTTGTTTTTTGTCGTATCTGATGCCCAGAAACTTTTGAAGAAATTATTCATGAAATAGAAACGTGAGGATTCTGTATAGATTACTAGCCTGACCCGTCTGATTCCTTTTTTCCTGACTCATAATTTCCCATACATTTCTCAACAACCTCATCTAATCCTACTTTTATACTGGAGTCACAGAGTATTAAAATATGTGTTCATTTGATTTCAAGGATGTGATTAATTTTTCTTTACCTTTTGCAGTAGTTGTTGGTGCTTAACCTACAATTATATTCATAGTGGTCTTTTTTGCAAATGTTTAATCATGAACACTGCAAATGATGAAATGTCACACAAAAGCATGTTTCTTGTTGCCCTTGGGTGTGTGATTAAAACAACTCCACAACTCCTTTATTTGCTTCTCTAAGGAGAAGCTGTGAGACATCCATCAATTAGTTGCAATTTGCATCTTTCTTTTCTGGTTTCATTTATAGCAAGAATGTCAAGAATGGAATGATTCAGTTCCTCCAGGAAAATGACCACTCACTGCTCATTGGACAAGGATCTCAAATTTAAGGAATCAAGAGTTAGATTATAGTTTACGGATGATCTAAAAACTTTGTCATTTTTAGCAATTTCTTGTTCCCTTTTCTCCTACTTTGTCACTTTCACTGAAGAAGACTGAGGGCCATTTTGCATTTTTCTTTGGTTTATGGATTTTTTTGGCCAAAGAATGTACCACACTAATAGCCAACATGATGGGAATGAGTCTTTTTTTACTTACTTAGGCAGGTGCTCAAAAACAGACTTGGCCTGTTTCCTGTATGATACTCAAAGTCTTTCCAGCATGGTGGGAATTGCCAGACCTTTCTTTCCACTAACACATCTTTCAAGAATTCAGGTCATGGAAGGTGGAGCCAAGATGGTGGTGTAGAAACAGCAAGGTTCTGCAGCTCCCACATAGCCACCTCAAATACCCATAAAATATGACTCTAAACAAATTTTTGGGCTCCAAAACTCACAGAAAAACAGAAAAATACATCTCTCACTGAAGGCAGCTCCACAGGAAGGGCTCATTGCAGCATGCTGGTAGCCAAAACCAGCCCAGCATGGATTTGGCCCCGGGGTAGCCAGGATGAGCCCCAGCTAGAGCCTTCAGGAGAGTGGATCAGTGGCAGCTGTGGCAGTTTCCAGAATTATCAAGCCATAACAAACAAGGACCAAGTGAAAGGTTAGTGGAACTCAGCTAAATCTGGGGGAGAAAAATGGTCCAGCCAAACTGCCTCCAGGGCAAGGACATGGCAGAAGTGGTGGCCCTGCAGCTGCTTCAGAGCTCATGGCCTGCAGACTGCAGGGGGGCCAAGCAATTGTTCAGAGGCTAAGTGTTCTTGCATCGAGCAGCCTAGATCCAGATCATGGCCTTGGGTGATGGTCCTGGGGTGTATTTTCAGTGAACCAAAGCTGGTGGGGCTGCAAAAAAAAATGGCAGCTTCCTAATAACTCCAGCAGCTGCAAAAACCCCAGGGATTTGGTACAGAGCTCTGGAAGCAGAGTTCCACAGAGCTAGAAATTCAAGTAATTGACTGGCAACATGAGCAGGCAAATGAAGGAAAGTAAGAACAGCAATCAAACTCTAGATTCCTTCTTGGGGGACAAAAAGGATCAAAGCATAGATCAGGAAGAAGACAATACAGTCAGAAAAGCTTCCAAGAAACAGGATGACTTCCTACAAGCCATAGAACAGCTTAAGAAGGTTTTTTGGTTTTGAAAACCAAATAAGGAAAGTGGAGGAAAAATTGAGAAGAGAAATGAGAATGATGCAAGAAAATCATGAAAAGAGTCAACAATCTGACTGAGGAAAATAACATCTTAAAAAATAGATTAACTCAAGTGGCAAAAGAGGCCCAAAAAGCCAATGAGGAGAAGAATGCCTTAAAAAGTTGAATTTGCCAGACGGAAAAAGAATCTCAAAAGCTTTCTGAAGAAAATAATTCTTTCAGAAGTAGAGTGGAGCAAATGGAAGCAAATGACTTTGTGAGAAATCAAGATACTATTAAACAGATCCAAACAAATGAAAAAATAGAAAGCAATGTGAAATATCTTCTTGAAAAAACCACTGAGCTAGAAAATAGATCCAGGAGAGACAATTTAAAAATTATTGGACTACCTGAAAGCCATGATCAAAAAAGAACTTAGATAAATCATCCTTCAAGAAATTCTCAAGGAAAATTGTCCTGATATCATAGAACCAGAAGGCAAAACAGAAATTGAAAGAATTCACCAATCACCTCTTGAAAAAGATCCCCAAAAGAAAACTTCTAGCAATGTTATAGCCAAGTTCTAAAGTTCCCAGATCAAGGAGAAAATATTACAAGCAATTTGAATATTGTGGAAACACAATTAGGATAACCTAGGATCTAGCAGCTTCTACATTAAGGGATTGAAGGGCCTGGAATATGATATTCTGGAGATCAAGGGAGGTAAGTTTAAAACAAAGAATCACCTAACCAGAAAAATTTGATTATAATGTTCCAGGGAAAAATATGGTCATTCAGTGAGGTGGAGGACTTTCAAACATTCTTGCTGAAAAAACCAGAACTGAAAAGAAAGTTTGACACTCAAATACAAGAAGCATGAGAAGGTAAACATGGAAAAGAAATCATAAAGAACTTATTAAAGTTGAACTATCTACATATCAACATGGAAAAACAATAAATGTAAGTTATGAAACTTTTCTCAGTATGAGGATAGGTGAAGGGAATACAAATGTATATATACATATACATACACATATGTCTATTATAGGTTTATATATGTGTATGAACACATATCTGAGTATGTGCATATATGAGTACATAGAGGGCACAGGATCAATTGAATAGGAAGGGACGATGCTCTAAAAGGTGAAATTCTGAGGTGAGAGAGGATTAGAATGAGAGGAGACAGAGAGAGACAGAATGGAGTTAATCGTCTCATGCAGAACAGGCAAGGTATAATTGTTTTTTTTTTCCTGAAATCACTACTACATTCTCTTGTTATTTCTTATTGTGCAATAATACTTCATCACAATCATATGACATAATTTGTTCAGTCATTCCCTAGTTGATGGGCAGACCCCCAGGTTCCAATTCTTTGCCACTACAAATAAACCTAGTATAAATAATTTTCTACATATAGGTCTTTAATCTCTTTGGGATATAGACCTGGCAGTGGTTTGGCTGGGTTAAAAAAGGGTATGCACAGTTTTATAGCCCTTTGGGCATAACTCCAAATTGTTTTTCAGAATGGTTGGACCAGTTCACTACTCTACCAGCATCTGAATCAGTATACCTATTTTCCCCTCATCCTCTCTGACATTTGTCATTTCCAATAGGTATAAGTAGTACCTCAGAGTTGCTTAAATTTACATTTTGCTAATTAATAGTGATTTAGAGCATTTTTATATGACTATTGCTAGCTTTCATTTCTTCTTCTGAAAACTGCCTATCTTTTGATCATTTATCAATTGGAGAATGGCTCTTATTTTTTTATAAATTTGATCAATTCTATTTTCAGTATATATTTGAGAAATGAGTCCTTTATCAAAGAAACTTGCTGTAGAAAATGTTTTGATATTACTTCATTGTTTATAATACATACCATAATGTGTTTTCCTGATTATCCCTTTTAATTGGGTCTATTTTTGCTTTTGCTTTGTCTGGGATCAGGATTTCTTCCCCTGCCTTTTATACTTCAACTGAAGCACATTAGATTTTGTTCTATCCTTTTTCTTTAATTCTGTGTGTCTTTCTGTTTCAACTGTATCTCTTGTAGACAACATATTGTTGGATTCTGGTTTCAAATCCGTTTTGCTGTCTACTTCTGTTTTATGAGTAAGCTCATCCTATTCTCATTCAGAGTTAAGATGACTAACACTGTATTTCCCTCCATCCCATTTTCTTCTGTTTCTTCCTCTCTTTTTATCCCACCCCTCCTAAAAGGTTTATTTTGTTTCTAACCACTGCCTCCCTTAATCCACCCTCCCTTCAACCCACCCATCCCCTTCTCTTTTCCCCTTCCCCTTCAATTTCCCTATTGGTTAAGTTGCATTTTTATACACAAATGAATGTATATATGTGTGTTTGTGTATGTGTGTGTGTGCATACACACATGCATACATACATATCTATATCTCTCTATCATCTATTTTCTTCAGTGAGAGTGAGATTCAAGCATTGCCTGTCTTCTCATACCATTTGAGGGCATATTTACCAGAGAATGATTGACTGATATTGGTTTAAAACACAACAGCAATAAAGAATAATGAAAGCATAACAGGAAGCTTTTTACCGCTTCTATGAATGGACAAAGAAAACTGCTGGTATACATGTGCATACATGAGTAAGAGCTTCTATATAGAAGAGTCAAAAAGATTCCTGGGTAATTACTGAGCCAAAGTGGAAACTTTGCTAGCTAGGTAATAGCATAGTACTATGTAAGGTACCACAGACATAAAGGATATCCCTAAATGGTGGCAGTGGGTGTGAACATATGGTAATGATTGGTAGCTAGGATAAATAGTGGGTGGCAGATCAAAGGGAGTGTCAAATTCAGAGAGAAAAAGGAAGACACAAGACCAGCCCTAGAATCTTCAATAGTAGCATGGGAGGAAGGTACTTTACCAGTTGGGTTTGAAGTTGATATGTTTCAGAACCTCTTGTATTGGAGGAAAGAACAATACTCATGGGATGGTGAGCCATATAGTGGCTTGGATAAGACAATGGTTACTTGGAAGGCACATGTATACTTACATGTACACGTAAGTATACATGTGTGCTGTATAGGATAACTTAAAAGACTCACAAGTCAGAGCAATGTTATTGGTTTTGTACCAAAGGGAACAGTACATGTAAACTTCACATGTGGTAAGAACTGTTCAAGTCTGGCCAAAGACAAAACATGGAGATTGTTACCTCTGATCCAATGCCACAGCCTCCTGGGAGGCCAAAATGTGGTTCAGCAACTTGTCCTTTATTAAAATTGCATTGTGCCAAGACTTTGGTAGTACTGATTACTTATAGGGGTCTGGGGTCTTGAGAGACATAAACGAGATCCTGGTATATCTCAGAAGACATAAAAAGAACCCAAATGAGTCATTGAGATGATGATGATGGTGATCACGATAGAGAAGGCTTCAAGTTTGAACACAGTCTACTTTGGTCTCAATTTCTTGAGCCACAGATTTCAGAATGTGATTTCTTTGTTCTCAGTTTACAAAGCTGGCCTCTTCTTCTTTAGTGTATAGTTTTTTTGGTCTCTTCTTATGCTCAAGCAATCCTAAAAAATAAAATTTTCGACCTGAGCTACAATAAAAACATGTACTAGAATAGACTTGGAAAGGTCCTTAGAAACTAGATTTCCAACCATTTAATTTTACAAATGAGGAAACTGAGGTCCAGAGAGTGAACTGACTGCAATTAGTTAATAGTTAAAGAGACATAGGTAGAGAAGACTGGTATTTTGCCAGAGGGCACTGACATTTAAGAGATGCCAACTGAAATTCTGTTATTCCAATGATACAGAAACAACTGATCTTAGCATCTTGCTAGGTATAGCTACTTGAAATAGGAAGCTCTCAAATATGTGGATGCTATATTATTATTAAGGATGGAGGGACAACATACATATAGATGCTATGTCAAGGTTCGAAGTGAGAATAGCCTTCTACTATTCCCATGCCTCCCCACCAGTGACTGCATCCCTGCTAGCTCCTCTCCCATTTTCTTACTAGTCAAGTCCAATTCACATTCTCTCTCCCAGTGGTAGTTATCTGAGTAACAGCCTTGTAGTATTTTGGGACCTCTCTCTATATACCATTAAATGGTATCTTGGAATCTCTTTCTTTCCACCTGTAATTTGTCACAAAAAGTTCAATTGAAGGCAAGTTTCATGCTGTTTCCTCCTAGTGCATTTTGAGATGCTTGTCCTAGGTTTAAAAACTGCTATTTACAGCTCTGCATAACTAGTGAATGGCACAGCTGAGACCAAAGCCCAGGTGTTTTGACTTCAATTTAATGTCCTTTTTACTACACTATGTTCCCTCTCACATTCTCTCTCTCTCTCTCTCTCTCTCTCTCTCTCTCTCTCTCTCTCTCTCTCTCTCTGTCTATCTTTCTGTCTCTGTCTCTCTGTCTTTCTCTCTCTCTCCCTCTCTCTCTCTCTCTCTCTCTCTCTCTCTCTCTCACACACACACACACACACACACACACATACACACACTATACATATATCCCATTACAAAGAAAAAAAACAAGATTTTTATATCTGTTATTAAACCAGGCTTATCAACCAGCATTAATCAGTCAGTTAAATATTTATTAAGTACCTACTATGTGATAGACAGTGGCAATAAAAGTGCCTTTTATGTGCTGCCCATAGAACTAGGCACTAGAGATAGAAATTAAAAAGTGAGACAGGCCTTGCCCTGAAGGAGATTGCATTCTAAAAGGGAGTGGTCAGGGAGCAAGGAGGCTCCTCTCATGGCTTATCTAAAGTACTGGTGAATAAATGGTACATGTTGTTTGTGTTGATGAATTGGGTGTTTTGTAACTATTGATTTCCCTGGTTGCCTAAATCTATAGTCATCATATGGGTTCTGATCAGTGCTGTAGATTTAAGCAGTCATTATTTCACATTATCCTGAGTATTTTAACCAACCTCAAGAGGAATTCAAAGTGATTTAGATTATTTTAATTGATTGCATTGGATCTCTGCCAGTAACACTTTGTAGCTCCATTTCTACCATTCTATATTCTTTTCTATCATACCAATACACAAATATTTGTTATTATTCTTGAGCCACAGGCACTGTGCTAGGTGCTGGGGTACAAAGACACAAAAATGAACTACTCTTTGGCCTTGAAAAATTTGCATTCTATTGGAGGAAATGACACATATAACATGTAAGTAAGTATAGGTAAAAAATATGCAAGGTTTATATAAGTTACTTTGAATCTGGAAGGCTGTAAGTTTCCTGGAGTCACCTCAACATTTGGATAGCTGTCTAAACCAAGGAAAGAAGGAAAGGAGGGAGGAAAGAAGGAAGAAGAGGGAGAGAAGGAGAGAGAGGATAAGAAGGAAGAAGAAAGAAAGGGAGGAAGGAAAGAGGGAGGGAGAAGGAGGAGGAAGGAAAGGGAGGGAGGAAAATAGGAAATAGAAGAAGGGAGGTGAGAACAAGGAAGAAAGATGAAAGGATGGAGGGAAAGAAAAAAGGAACATAGGAAGGGAGGAGAAAGGGAGGGTAGAATAAAAGAAAGATGGAGAGAGAGGAGGAAGAAAGGAAAGAAAAATGGATGGAAAGAAGGAAGGGAGGGAGGAGAGAGAAAGGAGTGAGGGGGGGAAAGGGAGGAAGAAAACATTTACTAAGGACTTACTATGTGGTAGGAACTGTTCTAAGCACATTACAAATATCTCATTTGATCCTTACAACAACCCCAGAAGGTAGGTGCTTTTATGACCTAGTGATCACTTAAGTTTGGTGCCAACATGGGCATAAAAGTTATGCTATGATTAATAGTGATTTGGAGCATTTTTAAATATTGCTATTGAGTTTTGTGGATCCTTCTCTTGAGAATTGTCCATTTACATTCTTAGACCATTTCTTCATTGGGGAATGACTCTTATTCTTATTCATTTGGATTAGTTCCTTATATATTGTGGAAATGAGGCCATTTTCAGCGAAATTTGCTCCAATGTTTTTCCCCAGGGAATTTTTCCTCCTTTTAATCTGAACTGTATTGGATTTGTTTGCGCAAAATTTTTTAAATTTTATGTAATTAAAATTGTTCAATTTATCTTATATTTCCAAGAAGTTCTTAGTTACCTACCTCCATGAGGCTGTGTGGGGAGCTAAGCCATATTTTCGCCTCTCAGGAGGTTACATTGGATCAGAGGTAGCAGCCACTATATTTCAGCTTTGGTTAGTCTTTTGCCACAATTTTTGCCACAATTACTTTTGTGCTTCCCTTGGCACAGAAGCATTAGCACTACTCTAGCTTATGATCAGCCTTGTAAGTTATCCTATATAGCACACATGTATATTTACATGACTTTTCAAGTAACCATTATCATATCCACCTATATAGCCCTATAGGGAGAGGGCCTTGCATAGTGAAAGCCCTGACAAAAATTCAGGAATATGATGAGCAAATGGAGTCATCACTATCTCTGTCTGCATTCTATTTAAAACAGACATTTCTGTCTTTATTTGAATTGTCCTAAATTGCAGCGTGTGTGTGTATGTGTGTGTATGTGTGTGTGTGTGTGTGTGTGTGTGTGTTGTGTGTCCAGAAAGGAGGGGAGTAGAGACAAGTGGCTAGTTCTCTTACAGTTAAATTACATATGTTATCAAGCTTTAGAGATGACTTAACATTCATTTTTGCCATAATTTCCTTTCCTTACCCCCCTCTCTATGCCCCAAAGCAGGCACTTGTATTAGAATCACAGGATTTTAATTGGATGGGACCTTAGGGATCATTTAATCCATCACTTTCCTAGAGGATAACTATCCTCCAGAACTTTATACACCTTAAAGTGATACAAAAGTGTGTATCGTTACTACTTATAATAAAGTTGGTATCTAAGCATATTGGTTTGAGGGAGGACATCTAAGCTGACTGATACCTTGAGTTTTGTGGAGACTGTGTGTGTGATCAAACTCCTGGGAGGGAGACAGTGAAGAACAGCAATTATTAGAAGGTAGACTATAACATTCCCTCCCTAACTGAGTTAAGACTAATCCCTCTCTGTCTTTTGCTCTTTGATTCGAATGTTAATGAAAAGAGGAGTAAGTCAGTATTTGCTGACTTTATCTTCTGAATCTTTTCTCCAAGGCTGTCAGTTCTTTAATTTTCTTTTTAGTATTACTTTGGTAACTTTTTACAACATTAAGTGCAATGTTGGTCTTAGGTGGAGGAATAATCAATGTTGCTGATTAACATGCAGTGGCAATTCCTGATTCCCTTTTAATGAAGTCACAAGTTCTGGTCATGCCATGGTGAATGGTGTTGGCTATTGAAGCTATTAGCTCTTTTCAGATAGCTGACCAAGGTGCTGAAAATGTACAAGCAATAGTAATGAAGGGGGAGAGAGAGAGAAATGTATAACTAATTAATTAGATCCATTAGAGACATATTTTAGCTTATTCTCAGTAAGACGAAATTGTAAAAAACCAATCAATTCAATGAAATCTGGTACTATGTCATTTAATACCATGCTTGAGATAATCCTGGTGTCTGTTCACATGGGCCAAAATGATTCAGCAGAATTCTTTTAATTCTCTCTTTGCAAGGACAATAATTCTTGCAAAAAAATTGCCAAGACCAAACAGCCATTTCACCTCACCACTTAGCAAGGATTCCTTTGTGGGAAGATATATTGATTCCATTTCACTAAAACTAAACAGAGATACATATTTTCTTAGACTGAATACTGTAGACTTACTTGGTATGAGCCAAGCATTATAAGAACGAAAAGAAAAAAAGAAAAAAGAATCCCCACGCTCAAGAAACTTACATTTGAATGGAGACAGAACACAGAGGATAGCAATAGGCAGGAAAGGTAGTCAAGGTCATTAAAGTCATAAAGATGACTAGTGAGGATAGTTAACTGATACATGCTTTAATGATATTGTACATTTGCTTACAGTTCTTAAAGAAAGAAGTGAAAATCTCAGGAATGAATAGTGTCATTGGCATGAAGATGAGATAGTTTGGTCCAATGAAATAAGAAATCAGTCAACAAACCTATGTGCCTACTGTGTGCCAGACATTGCACTAAGCAGTGGAAATAATGAAGAAATCCCTGTTCTGAAGAACTTCACAGTGTAATGGAGTAGGAGGAGGGGGAACAAGCCAACAACTACATACAAACAAGATAATATATACCTATGTATTATACATGATATACATATCATATATATGCATATACATACCATAAATTCTAGATAATCAGTACAGGGAAGGCACTAGAATTAAGGAAAAATCAGAAAGTCTTTCTGTAGAAAGTGCGGTTTTTAACTTAGTCTTAAAGTCACAGTGGATAAAGTACTGGGCCTGGAGTCAGGAAAAGTACACACTAGCTGTGTGACTCTGGGGAAGTCACTTAACCCTGTTGGCCTCAGTTTTCTCATCTGTAAAATGATCTAGAGAAAGAAATGGCAAATCACTCTAGTATCTTTGCCAAGAAAACCCAAATGAGGTTATGAAGAATTGGACACAATTGAAAATGAATGAACAGCAACAATAACAGCAACAGCAACAACAAGAAAGAGAGCCAGGGAAACCAGGCAGAGATGAGGAGAGAGGAAATTCCAAATGTGGGGGACAGACAGATAAAGAGCTGAGTCAGTTGATGGAGTTTCTTGTTCAAGGAACAACAAAGAAGTCAGTGTACTCTGGATAACAGAAAACATTGAGGGGGTTGGGGATGGGAAAAGATGTAAGAATACTGCATTGGTGAGGGAGGGGGAGGATAGGTTATGAAGGACTATGAACATCAAGCAGAGAACTTTATATTTGATAGAGAGGCACTAGAGTTTATTGAGTGAAGTAGTAACACAGTCAGACCTGTGCTTTAGGAAGATCACTTTGGAAGCTAAGTGGTGGATAATTGGAGTGGGGAGAGACTTGTGGCAGAGAGGCTGACTAACAGGTTATTGCAATAGTTCAGGCAATGCTCCAAAAACCTGCATGCATTTTGGGGGAAGAAAAAGTAGATTGGAATGGGGAAGAAGGAGATGTGATGTCAGAAATCTGCGTTGAGATGTTCTCTGTGAATTTTGCACACAGAGGAATGCATGTTATTTGTTGTCCTGAAGTGAAAGGTGAAAATAAGTTCATGATGAGCCCTTTGTGTGTCAAGGTTTTTAAAACAGATTTCCAGTGAAGCAGTTTTAGTGTGTGCTGTGATTGGGTGCAGTCTTACAGCCTTTTTCCATCATGCATTTGTTAACTTGCTGAGCTACATTGGGACATACAGTGAGAAAGAACATTGCCCTCCCCCATCCCTGGGAATATAGCCAGCCAGCCCTCCACTGGTTCAGCTATCTGGATCCCAATACTCTGGAAGCTAGAGGCAGAATGGTGTAGCTGAGGGGGCACTCTTGAATCTGGCTCAGATCCTACCTCTTGTACTTACTCTATGTATGACCCTGGGCAAGTCATTGAACTTCTATTGTCTTATCTGTAAAACAGGAATGATGGTGGTACCTAAATCATAGGACTATTGTGAGGATCAAATGAGATAATTTCTATAAAGTATTTTGCAAATCTTAAAGCACTTTATGAGTCATTATTAACAATGCTAAAAATATGGTAAATATGTACCAGTTACAGTCTTTCTTTTCTCCACCACAGTTCCTGATCCAACTATTCTATCACTTTCCTTCTCTAGCTAAAAATTGTGAAAAGTGAATGAGAAAACCTACTAGATTATCATAGCACATTAAGGATGGCCTTGTGGCAGAACTGCTCATCTAATGACTATTGGCTTTACTGAGGAGCTAAGAGATTATAAAGATAGTCCCCATTCTTAATTGGGCTCATTGGAACCTTTACGATATCAACAAATAAAAGATTTTTGAGGAAATTGAGGGTTTAAATTCTTTCCTACAAAACAGTATATAGGAGGATATTGTCTTTTATTCCAGTTGTCTACCCTTAAGAGATGAGAAAAGAGTCTCAGAGCCACACTTTTAGATCAGAGTCTAATTTGTGAAATCTAGGACCAGCATACATCAGCAATGTAAGAATTTCCCCAGTTTAGCCTAACCTCAAGTTCTTTTCCACTACTCTAAGACACATCATTAGATGAGAATTCAGGCTAGCAGAACCCTTAGTCTCTCAGGAGCACAGAGACAGAACATTTCCTCTGTGCTGATTTTAAATAGATTGACATTGAAAGAGTCACTCAAGCTCACATGCTAGACTAGTTGAAAAAGGGATCCCAGACATTGAAAAAAGGGAAATCCCTAGGCCGTGTAGTTCTGCACATTGCCCCAGCTGTGAAATCACATCCTGCTCTGCAAGGGTGACAAATGCAGCCAGATTAGATTACCAACATTAAAGGTGTCTCAAATGCTGGTCCTTATAGGTTTAGGATAAGAATTTCCAAAAGGGGCAACATCTGATGAAAACATATCATAGGTATGAAGCTATTTTTCCTCTGGCATCTGCCTAGCGCTTGCCCCCAATGTCTTTCATGACTGGCAGACTGTTCCATTGACATTAATTGTGTGACTGGGTTGAATAGAGGGGTCAGTTTGTTTTTTTACAGGTAATTCTGTATACCAGTTCCTCATTTTAGTTGAAGTAAGCTCATTGAACAAGCAAAAGTTGATATGCCATTCAGGGCTTTAAATAGCTTAGTCCTAGGTGCCATAGTTTGGTCTAATGGGATGTTTGTAGAGAAGACCCCTTCAAGAGAGCCCTGTTCTTTCTTCTCCCTTCCCTTCCTCCTAGTGGACATGGCATCTATGTCCTGCCCAGAAAGAGAAATCCCATCCAGCAGTTTGAGAGTTCATTATTAGTTAGATCTGCAGGAACGATCCAGGGAGCAGAAATACTTATTCCATACGAGCAGATCTGAAAATAGGACCCCTGATTGCAGTCATGTAGTAAAACCTGCCTGAGCAACCCACCCAGCAGAGACTGTGTACCCAAGGGGAGTGAAACACCTGTGAACTCTAAAGAGAAAGAATAAATTTCCATGTTCTGATGTTTTTAAAGTTAATTTTCTAGAAGATTATAACCAATCAATAAACATTTGTTCAGGGCCTACTAAGTGCCAATCACTGCGCTAAGCACTAGGTTTACAAAAAGAGACAAAAGATGGTCCCAGCCTTTAAGCAGCTTACAGTTTAATAGTAACTATGCTGTAATTTACTGATTGCATTGTCTTGTCCATGGATGTTGTTTAGCTTTTCTTTTGTGTGTTAGAAAAAAATAGCTGTCCTCTATCTGATACATTTTGGACTTTGAATATCTTTTCTATTCTCCTTTTCTGGAGATGCTAACATGAGCCAAAGTCATGAGTATTTCTGCTTTGAAGTGCTGTGGTGTAGGCACCAAGGAGCAGCCACAATAGCCTAACCCCACTCATTAAAGGGCAGGCTTCCTTAGGGTAGGTTGTTAGGTCCTCTTGATTTCCTAAATGTGATGAATGAAAAGTTCAAGAGACATAATTTCTGGGTAATTAACGATTTTATTAATTACATCTAGTGCAATGGTTCTCAACCTTCCTAATGCCACAACCCTTTAATACTCGTATGTGAGTGTATCTGCATGTGGGCAGACTCACCTGGAGACTGATAGAGGAATGGTGTCTCGGTTCCTAAGACCATCAGAAATAGTGTTTTCTGATCGTCTTAGGCAACCCCTGTGAAAGGGTCATTCGACTCCCAAAGGGGATGTGACCCACAGGTTGAGAACCACTGGTCTAGTGAATAATTAACAAAAGGATGGTCATTTGACTGTCTCTTGTAAACCAAGGACCCCTCCTGGAGGGCTCTTGACACTTATATATCCTTAGAAGAGTGGGTGTCTCTGACTGGTGGCAATCAAGTCTGATTGGTTAATAATTAATGAGAGAATGACTATGATAATGAGAGGTGGACCTATTTTAATGTTCGGCCACTGTAATAACTTTGCTTATCTCTCTCTTACTCCCAGGCCACCCCCAACCCAGGCAATCTAGACAAAGGATTTAACTCCCACCTAAGCCTAAATAAAACACAATGGGCCAGCATCCACCCAGATTAGATTCTTCTTATTCTTTAATCAGAACTAAACTTCCCCAGCTGGGTGGAACTGAACAAGATTGAGGAGAATGTTCAATCCAATCTCATTCTCAGCCCTATTCTTCAGAGGCTGATTTGACCTAGTAGAGAATGAGGAAATAGAAAGGTAAAAAATCCTTGTTCTCCCCAATAATAGCAGTTGGTTATTTAATAGCCATTTCCCTCATAGAAGATAATATTTCCATCTCCTTTATCGTGTTCATAATAAGAATCCGATATCTTTCCCTGTCCATGCAGCTGAAATCATATGGGAGGTGGCCTGGCTTGTCAGATGTAACCAGTTACATACAGTCTACATGCTGCCTCTTACATGAGTCCTTTCTTGATCTCTCCAGGGATTATCACTGTCTCCTTTAAATTCATTATGTTATTTTGTCTATATTTTCTATTTACTGATATTTCTTACCTGTCAATCACTGAATCGGCATTGCCTCAGTCAAAGTGAGAACTCAGAAAAACCTTAACTTAAAAAAGGCCAAGGTCTCCCACTGCATGGGGGCTGTCTCCAGTTGTTCTGATCTGTATCTTGCCACCGGACCTAGCTGGAGGAGAAAGTGAGGCTGGTGACTTTGCACAGCCCTCCCTCACTTAAATCTAATTAATTCGCAGGCTATGACTTCACCATTCTGATGTCATGGTCCTTTTTGAGAATGAAGTACAAACAAGGACTTTTGAGAGAATACAAACTTCTTGAGATCAGAGACTGCTTCATTTTAATTTTTGTTTTCCCTGGTACCTAAAGAGGCAGCCTAGTGGGGTGGGTAGGGAGTTGGAACAAGGCAGGAATTGCTGCAGTATCTCCTGGCAGTGTGGTTAGGGCAACTCACTTAATTTTTCAGTGTTTCAGGAAACTCTTTGTGGTTCTCCATTGGACAGAATGTACAAACCTACACTGGTAGAGGGAATTCCCTCTATGAAACAAATCACAGATCTGGTCTCTATCCATATCCTGTCTTCAGCACCTATTAGGGCTCAGCTTCATGTACAGAGCAGGAGCTCAGTCATTACTGCTACATTGAATTGCTTTTTCTGTCCTTTCAGATTCAAAAGCCCTTTTTCGGTCCATTCAGATAATATCCTGACCGAAAACACTTCCTGTAATGGCTTAGATGTTTCCTTATTGTTTGTTTGCTCCTTGTGATTGTTATTGTTCAGTATTTTCTTTTCCCCCAGTTCCATGTAAAAACAATTTTTAACATTTGTTCTTAAAAATTCAGGTTCCATATTATCTCCCTTCCTCCCCACTTCAGCCCTCCTCATTGAGAAGGCAAGTACTTCAATATGTGTATTCATGAAAAATATTTCCATAACAGTCATGTTGGGCAAGAAAACATAGACCAAAAAAATACTAGACAAAATCTCACGAAAAGTAAAGAAAGTGCAAAAAAAAGGATGCTTCAATCTGTATTCAGATGCCATCAGTTCTTTCTCTGGGGATGGATAGCATTTTTCATCCTAAGTTCTTCAGAGTTATCTTGGATCTTTGTAGTTAGCTTAGATATTTCAAGTCGTGGGTTTGTGTTTTGTTTTGTTTCTCTCCAATTTAATTTCATTAAAACATTTTGCAGCCCCAAAGAAAGAGGATGTAGGGAAGAAGATGAGATATTTTGTTAGGCACCACTTTCATAGATGAATGGACAGGGAAGAGGAACAAACCTAGTTATTCTCTCTTTGTGTGTGTAAGTCTTTGTCTCATCTTTGTGTCTCTCTCTGTCTCTGTATCTCTGTCTTTCTCTGTGTCTCTGTTTCTCTGTGTCTCTGTCTCTCTCACTTTTGAATGAATTAGCCACGTGCATATCACTATAGTCTACCTTAGTATTAAAAAAAGACTCTGGCCCCTACAACTATGTTTTTTTTCCTCTTGCAACTATTCTAACAGCACTGAGTGCATCGTTAAGTAGATGGTCAAAGAGAGGACCTGAAGAGCCACTGGACAGTTAATTAAGGGGAGATGAGCCTTGTCAACATGATTGCAGGAGAAGAAACACTGGCTCTCTGGTATGCTACAGGTCAAGGGCTTTCTACCACCTCTCCTGCTTGATTACATACAAAGCCTCTGAGATTTGGCCCCAGCTTCCATTCCTCTCCCTAACTGCACACGCATGGAAATCCTCTTTTGTGGAAGTTATCTGACAACACTTAATGTTTATGGTTTACTTGTCATTCTGGGAAACCACATGCAGACTGGCTACCCTTAATGACAGTTTTTATTCTTTTTTTTTCAGTTTGACATTTCTTATTTAGCTTTTGTTTAGGGTTTAACAACTCCTTTCATGTGCTGGAATAGTAGACAAGTTTGAAATGTGAGTGCATTGTAAGACAAACATACATCATTACCTTTCCTTCTCATATAGAAAAACCCTTTGTGTGATCTGCCAAGGAGCCCTCAATGCTGATACATGGAAAATGGTGGCAAAGACATAGGAGTCATCCAAAAGCCCATGTACCTCTCTGCTGGTGCTTATGTGAGATAGTAAAGATAGGGGAGAAGAGACTGGTTTCTTAGACATTTATAAACCCCTTCTGCAGGTCCCAGAATAAATGTGGGAAGGGACAAGGTCATGGTCATCATTAAGTTTCCTTGAATGTTGCTCTCCCCCCTCACAGACCAGTTACCTGGACAACATTACACCACTTGTAGGGAGATTTGGACACCTACCTCAGCATTCCCTCTTCCTATGAAGAGATGGGATGAGTAGGTAAGGCAAAGGCTATACTTCAGCCTTAGGGGACCACTAATACATGTGACAAATAAGAACAACTGGTTGGACAACTACTCTTGCAGTCACCATTCATCCTTTTCCTCTGTCACACCTTCCCATTGCATCCTGGGCCATTTCCAATCATCCTGATTGATATCTGGCCACTGGACCCAGATGGCTCTGGAGGAGAAAGTGAGACTACTGACCTTGCATAGCTCTCCCTTGCTCAGATCAAAGTCAACTGCAAGTCATGTCACCATTTCCCTGATGTCATGGTCCTCTTCAAGAATGAAGAACAAACACAATCCTCATATCACACTTCTAAACACTTGCCAAACCCTGTCAGGTCTAGTCATGTAATGTCTCTCACTTTCAACTCCTTGCCGCTCCTACCACAGCCATTCTAGAGTATGGTAATGGCCTCCTAACCATTCACCTTTGTCCGCTCTTCATTCTCTCCTTCCTTTTATTTCCCTATCTTGGTCATGTACTTATTCCCCTGAACAAATTGCTTCCCTACTAAAAAAAAAAAATTCCCTCTTCCTCAATGAATAAAGTATAAAATCCTAATTTGATATTAAAGACATTCTAAAGACATGCTAAAATCTGGCTACAACCTATGTTTGCACCCTAATCTTGTACATCTCTCCTTTATGTTCTTCATATTGCTGTCATGCCGGGCTACTCCTTAATTTTACAGTCAAAGAAAATGAGGCCCAGGGATCTTAAGTGACTTGTTTTTGTTGTTGTTGTTTTTGCTTTTTGGAGGGCAATTGGGGTTAAGTGACTTGCCCAAAGTCACACGGCTAGTAAGTGTGTCAAGTGTCTGAGGCCGGATTTTGAACTCAGGTCCTCCTGACTCCAGGGCTGGTGCTCGATTCACCTAGCCGCCCCAACTGATTTGTTAATGGATGCATAGGTGGTAAGTAGGTTAAAGGTGGGATTTGAATTTAGTTCATCTGATGTTAGAGCCAGAGTTTCCATAAACTCTGATATCTTTGAAAGTAAAGTTTATATAAAATAATCTGCTTACTATAATTTTTGTCATACTTTTCCAGTCATGTCTGACTCTTTGTGACCCCATGATCATTGTAGTATCCTAATACTGTCCATGGGGTTTCTTGGCAAATATATTGGAGTGGTTTGCCATTTCCTTTTCCAGTGGATTAAGGCAAACAGAAGTTAAGTGACTTGCCCAGGGTCACACAGCTAGTTAGTGTCTGAGGCCAGATTTGAACTTAGGTCTTCTTCACTCCGGGGTCAATGCTCTATCCACTGAGTCAACTAGCTGCTTCCTACATATATATTATATAATACATATTACCATCTTACCAATTGTATAACCGTGTATATACTACTGCATGCCATAGCATATCCCTGAAAAATAGATGATTTGGGAATTAGCCGTCTTGTGATAGCTAAATTTAACTTATGGAAACTTGACTTTAAAAATATTTTTAAATTTCTTATTGAGTTTCTATCAGGAGGTTAAAAAAAGAAATTTAAAAAAGCTGAAAAATCTGATGTTAAACAAAATAGGGATAGATTTGGAGAAATAAAGAGCATACTCACTCTCCCCCCCCCTTGAATTTCTTTTTCTCATCAGTCAGCAGTCCATAGCAAGTATTTCTCTGTAACAGCAGGAGGTTAAGTTCAATCATTTTCCATAATAGTGCTTGGTAACAATGATCTGAAATAAGTTATCTATATCTTACAATCTTACTCTAATCTACACTGATGGAAATAGTATAAACAGTGCTGATTGTTACGAGCCTAGAGAAGTAAATTCCAATGGAAATAAATTCTACACTCACATAATCTCATCAGGAAGACTAGACTGACCCCTTTCCAACCCTGTGCTACATGAAGTAGTTAAGAAGCATGGGAATTATTTGGGAGTTTGGTTTAATAGCTTAAAAGTGTACCAAGACTTTTGGGAAACCTCTTCTAATGGAAAACTTTGTGTGGCTGCTTTATTATCATAATATTTTGGACTGCATATAAAGATTCTAAAACATTTTAAACAAACCAGCAAAAATCCTTCCTAGATACTAGTACTTTACAGGATGTTGTGATGAATATTAATTTAATAATTGACAATTACTAATGATACATTGTAAAATGTTATTTTTTTTTAAAAAAAGGTTTGCTTTTAAAATGCAAAATAAATAGCTTCTGTATGTTTAATTTTATTCTGATCTCCTATAATGGCTTCCACTTTGATTTATTCTTGAAAATTTGATGGAATAACAGTTCCATAAAGGTCATGCCATAATACTTCCACATTGAGAAAATGCACAGTGGAGACCACCATAGTTGTACTGAGTACTTTGAGGGTCTTGATGGACACTTCATGTAGGCTATAGGATGTGAATCTCTAAGTTTAATGGAATTCAAATTGTGGATACAGATCCTGTGACTATCATATGTATGTGATTGTTCATAAATGAGGCATTCTAGTAACCAAGGGTTCCAATACTATGTAGGTGAAGAACTATGGAGAAGTAATAACTCTATCAACCTCCCTCCCTTCATCTCCATCAGTTTTATCATGAAGCAAAACATTTTAGACCGTAGCTTCAAAGTCAAAAAGGTTTGGAACAATAAATAAACAATTCTATTTTCCCAGGACTAACAGGATCTTGACAAATGTAATTTAAAAAAAAATCCTCTTGGATTTTTGGAACTGGGTTACAAGTTAGGAGTAACCTTGGTCAATGTTTTCTCACAATATGAACAAACGTCTTATTGATTTTTGCCATCACAAATGCCATATGACTCCTTGGACCTACTGAAGTGCCTAACCCCATCTATCTATCTGACTCCAGTCTAGACTTCAAATGTCATCCAGCTAGCCATCCATGCACAGGAACCTTGCCACTTGTCCTACCACTTCCTTTCCTCTTTGCCTGCCTAATCCTTTTTTTTTTCTGGGAACAGTAACC
Organism: Pseudochirops cupreus; assembly: GCA_028627135.1. Lineage (NCBI taxonomy): Eukaryota > Metazoa > Chordata > Mammalia > Diprotodontia > Pseudocheiridae > Pseudochirops > Pseudochirops cupreus. The sequence continues at coordinate 232,764,431 of CM053580.1, read as the reverse complement.
AATCAATCAATATTTATTAAGTACCTACTATGTATGAGGCCCTGTGCTAAGTCAGTCAATGCTATCGACCATCGCTTTTGGAAAGGACAAGGTAATTGTCATTTATGGTTCCATTCACCATCCGGTGATTTCCCAGACCAAAATTTATTTTCCTGGCTACCACTACCCTATTTGTGTTGCCTCATTCTATAAGACTGTAAGCTCCTTGAGGGCAGAAACAATCTCATTTTTGTATTCAAGTCCCAGTGCATAGTACAGTACTTGGCAATAGGCTCTTGATGAATGTTTGTTTTCATTGATTTGCATTCTTGTTACTCAGGTTGACCTGCAGATGGGAAGGTATAAATACCTGGGAGTAAAAGAAATGGGATGTCTTAACAGAGAGGACCAGGGAACTTAGTGTTTTCCATTTAGCATTTTGAAACAAAAAAGAGCACGTAGGAAAATATTGATGTAGGAGCTGAAGACTGGGTTTTTAAAAAGGAAATAGATGTCCTAGGCACTGGAATTAAATTGGGGAGAGGGGACGGGATAATTGAGTTTCATTGTCTCCTACCTGCCTGAATTAGATGAATTCTTAGGTTCTGAGCATACTAGTCTAGATGCTGAAGGCTTGTGCCTAGAAGAAGTCCCTTTGGGAACAAGGTAACCAAGTCAATTATTCTCGAGGTGCTTTGACATACCTTGTAACCCATTTCTTATTTTAGAAACCCTTAACATTATTAATTTACCTAAATACCAAGGGAGGTGGATGCTCAGAGATTTGCTAATTACCAAAAGAGTTATATCTAAAAGTGGAAACCCCAGGTGGTCCCACCTCAATTCTGAATAGCACATGAGGACTCTCACTTCCGTTCATTTCAATTATCAAGCTGATGTAGAAGAGGCTGAAAGTTGTTGGTCACTTTTTTTTTTTCAGAATTTTTGCTTCTTGCTCCTTAGGAAGTACATTAGACCCAGATTCAAAATGAGGGGATCAAGAAGAATATGACAGAGTTTTAAGCGATATGAGATTGTTTAGCTTTATAGATAATATTTCCTATTAATTCAGTTTTTAGATCAATACTGAAGGTTAGAGAGTTTTAAGTTTTTTCTTAGGCCTCTACATCTTCTTTCCTTTCCTCCCTCAAATTAAAGACAGAAAAACGGGTGGTAGTTGGGGGTAGGAGGCAGGTCAGGGATCAGTGTACTAAGAGCATATGTATAAGCATTCTCCAAATTTTGTGACCTTTAGTGATTTCAAGCTCAAAATCACATTAAAATAATGTTATAGGATCAAGCCATTTTCAAATAACTTAAAAAAATCTGTAGAAATAGAGATTTTATTCTGCCAGTATAGGTAAGTCTCAAGCATTCAGAAATGTCAGAGTACTCAAGAACTCCAAATCTTTAGGGCCTTTAAAACTAATATTCTTTTAGGGACACAGCCATATTTACTGAAATGTATAACATATAAAATAAAGTTCTTTGCTTTGTCTCACACCCTGAGGTGTGATAAATTCTGTCTGCTGCAGAGTAAGCCAGGCTCCCAGTGTCTCTGAGGATTTGGTTCAGTACCAGAATGTCACCTGCCTGCTAGTATTCACTCTTTTGGCCTTTTGAATGGCCATTGATTAGTTGTGCATCATGTAACCTTCTCTGCCGTCATTAATACCTGTTAAACTAATGTTTCCAATCATTATCTTGTTAATTTAAAGGAAAATGCCCAATTTAAAAAGAAGGCAGAAGGATAATTTATACGTGATGTGTTACTCACGGGGAGGTCGACAGAGTGATTACAAAGTAGGATGAGGGTGGACAATTTTTCTCCAAACTAATACATAAAATGATTTTTTACTCTTGGGAACTGAGCTCTGTATTATAAGGACATAGGATTAGTCATAGTGGATTGGCCAAATTAGCCCCAGCTTTCTTCTTCCTGCAGGGTTCAGTGCCGTATGCTTCATAGCAAAAGAGGAAAACCTCAGGATATACTCTGCTGGTATTTGAACAGTGATCTGGATAAAAAGAGAGTCTTCTGGAATTTTTTTTTTTACAGGTGGAAAGTTTATGCCCCAAACCATAAAATATTCATGTATTGCTTCACCTAATGTTTAATTTGCGTAGTTACAGATATTTGAGCAAGGAAGTCATCCAGCCCTCTATAACACTCAGTTAAAGGAATTAACTCCTTATCTTTGTCCCTCCCTTACTTTTAAGAGACATTTTCCTTCTGTTTTTTGCTTGGCTTCAAGTCATTGAATGTCATAAAGCAAATCCCTTTGAGAGTGATGCCTTCTTCATACCACCTTCCAGTGAAGCTTATCTAACCCTAGCAGTGGGAAATTTACTTTGGTCTACAATGTCTCTTAGATTTTGGACCCATACCCAACTCATCCTCAATTCTGATGACTCTGGTGTTTTCATTATGATTATAGAGTCACTTGAGAGGATTGGTTGTTATCCACAATCAAAATAAAATTCGATGAACATTTATTAAATATCTACTGTGTACCAAGCCCTGTGCTTAGGGCTGGGGGATATAAGAAGTTTGTTACCAAGAAATTTATTGTTCATTCAAACACAATACGGATTTCTAGAGTATACAAGGTTACTTGATAGATACATTAGTTATGTAGGGCTTGGGGAAGAAGATTATTAGCAATGATAAGGATGAGGTAAGGTTTCTTAGAGGAGGTGACCTTGGAGTCAAAGTTTAAAGGATGAGGATGAGTTGACAGGTGAAGAAAGAAGGGACTCCATCCTAAGCAAATGCCTGAGAAAAGACATGGAGAGGGAAGAATGGTATTCATGGTGAAGAGCAAAAAGGTGTCCAGTTTGTCTGGAACATAGGTTTATGTAGAAGAATGGTATAAATAGGACTGGAAAGTGGTAGAGGGTCTTGAATTCCAAGGAAAAATATTTGAATTTTTCTTAATCTGAGGACCGTGCGGTTCATTGGACAAACCTCAAAATCTGAAATAGCATTAGAAAGAAATTTATTTAGTCATTTGGTAGAGGAGAGCAAACAGGAAAGGAGGTATGGCCCATTCTCCTTAGTCTCTGGGAAGTTTTCATTATAAAGAATTTCAAAAGGGATACCCACACATGAATGACATATACACAGTTAAGTACTTTTGTGAGAGGACAACTTGAAAACAAGGAAGATTGAGGTGGATATGAGTAAATGTAAACATTTAATAAAATTTAGACAAACCTCAAATCCGAGGGAATCCAAAACACTTGAGTGTTTTGAGTGGATCCAAAATAAGACTTGGGTGAGGAGACCCAAAGCAAGAAAGTTTTGGGTTGATCAAGGACCTCAGAGAACCCAAAATTCCTTGTAGCCATCTCCAGAATTCCTGGAGAATTACTGAGGTTCAAACAATCTTCTGTTACAAAGTTAAATTTAAGCATTATGACAATTAATAAGTTTTCTGCACAAAACAATAAATAATTTCCTCACAACTACGTGGGAAATAACCCCAAATTTTGCATGTCCTTGGGTTCAGGTATAGTACTTGGGTTCACAACCCTAGCTTTTTCACTGAGTTCACTTTGAAGCGGTTTGTGAGCACATTCACTTCCTAATATTTTTTTGTATTGAAATGAGGCAACAAATTATATTATACTGTGCCATGAGCTATCATGGTGAAGGAAAAGGAATTTGGCATGAAAAGAAAAAAGTCCTGCATGGAGAAGAAATGAACATGACACAGAGAAAAAAAGGAAGGAGCATTACTGACTGAAGACTTAGAATTAAAGAAAATATTATAAAGTTTTTCCTAAAGAAAAGGTAGCTCTTCCCTCCTAAGAGGAAGCATCTCTGGAACATCCTTCTACCTAGGGGTGCAAGGTCTAGCTTATAGCCTCTCCTGTGCTACATTTTCAGGAAATCTGGTCATGATTCACTTCTTTCTGCTCCTTTTTTTTTTTGAGATAGAAAGTTTGTGCCCCAAACCATAAAATATTCATGGATTACTTCACCTAATGTTTAATTTACATACTTAAGGCATTTGAGCAAGGAAGTCATCCAGCCCCCTATAACACTCTCCTCTATAGTCTCAATTACTTTTTTCCTATACAAGAGCTCATTCCCTGAAGGTTTTAACTGTTTCATCTCTGGAGCTTCTGCCCTAGGGTCCTGCTTTACCAATTGATGAGTGTGTCTCCCAAATCATGATTTCAGGGAAACCAGTTTCTCTGCATTCTCTTTCCCCTTCCTGCTCCCTTCAATTCTGGAAACTTGACCCGTGGACAAATCTACTCTGCCCTTGTTCCTGGATAGGATGTGTCAATACACTCCCTTATGGACAGGAATGAGGAAAAAAAATGATTAAGTTCTCATTATGTGTTAAAAACTGTATTAAGTGCTGGAGATACAAATAGAACACTCAGATGGTACCTGTTCTTAAGAAGTTCACATTGAAATTGGAGAAGACAGCACATAAAAGTGTACTCATACCAATGTTTAGTTAAAATAGATGGAAAGGCAAGGTACTACTTAGGTTCTGGGAGGGAGAATAATAGAACAGATGATGATGGTTGGTCTATTTGTAGAACAGCCTATTAGTGGAAGAAGGTAGGGGAAGGCCCTCAGTTCCCCATTGTGGCCTCTGGTCATCAATGATGACTGATTTCAGCATTGAGCCATGGGCCCCAGAAACTCCAGTGTTCATTGGATACTGTCTCTCCATGCTTGTTCTTTAATTGTGCACACTCTTCTGACTCATGGAAAGAGTATTATTTTGGGGGAAGAATTTTATTTTTACTGTTAGAAGGTACTGTGGAGGCAGACTAGCATCATCTGGGAGGCAGGCCTCTGTAGGAGGTATATATGAGACAAAAGTAGAAAACTAATGGAAAAATCACAGAAAAAATGTCCAAGACAAAAGCCCAGATTAACTGGCAATAACATGGGCCTTTGCCTCCTCAGTTTGTCCTTTTGCCTCCTATAACTCAGGCTTCCCCAGGTAGAATGTGGGGGCACATGAATTTTCTGGGTCCTCTTTCAAGGATTTCTAACCTTTCTAGGAGATTCCCATGAGGATTTAAAACAATCTGGACCCTGGAATAGAGGCTTCACTACGTGTCAGTGTCAGATGTGTCAAACGCAAGTCATCAAGTACAACGATCCTAGGCGCCCAGAACTGGATCGAAATGTAATTGGGAAATATTTAACAAAATAAATAAAAATATAGTAAAATGCAGATAACTTGACTTTTGAAAACTAGGGCAATATGCAGCTGTGGGGATCCTTATATATTGGATTAGTTGCCCTCATTCCTATTTGAGTTTGACATCACTGTAATGGATGGAATGCTGGCCTTGGAATCAAGAAGCTCTTATTCTTTGTTGTTGTTAAGTCAATTCAGTTTGTCTGACTCTTCAGGACCTCATTTAGGGTTTTCTCTGGCTCAGTTTACAGATGAGGAAACTGAAGCAAAAAGGGATAAATTATTGGCCCAGGGTCACACAGCCAGTAAGTGTCTGAGGCCACATTTGAACTCAGGTCCTCTTGACTCCAGGCCTGGATCTCTAGCCACTGCACCACAAAGCTGCAGAAAGACCAGTGTTTAAATTCTAAATGAGTTTAGCTGTATAACTTTTTTTATGTTGTTCTTGTTCATTTGTTTCAGTCATGTCTGATCCTTCATGGCCCCATCTGGGGTTTTCTTAGCAAAGATACTGCAGTGGTTTGCTATTTCCTTCTCTAGCTCATTTTATGGATGAGGAAACTGAGGTTAAGTAATTTGTCCAGGTTCACGCAGTTAGTAAATGTCTGAGGTCAGATTTAAATTCAAGAAAAGGAGTCTTCTTGACTTTAGGTCCGACACTCTATCCACTGTACCACCTACCTGCCCTAGATTGACTTTACGCAAACCATTCATCTTCCTTGGGCCTCAGTTTCTTAATCTGTAAAATGAGGGGGTTGGACTCAATGGCATATAAAGACCCTTTGTACTCTAAATCTAGGAATTTATGAGAATCTCTTACAGGAACCTGGAATCCTCTGGCCCACAGAGGGTACCATGTTTCCCTTGTGCTCTCCCAAAGAAGGGGTCCTTGGTCAAAGTGAGGGGATTTCTATAGAGTAGTACTGTTATGGGCATGATCCTGATTACCCAGGATTCTCCAGAGCTGACCTTCCTCTCAGAGCAGATAGCCTCCTATGTGGCAGGATTTGAGTAGTACTGAACATGCAGCAACTTGCCCCAAAATATCTCACACACTACTTACCATGATGTCTGAAATTAAAGATTCATTCCTTTGGGCCTTGAAGACTCATTCATTTTCAAAAGGCCCCTATTAAAATGTCAATACCCCTAGGAGCAGTAACTTCTTAAGTTATTATCAACTAACACCTCAGTATGCATGAAGGGACTCAATCTGTCCTTCAGCCCTATGGAAATGGGACATGGGATACATATCTGGGTGAAGGAGAACATTAGCCTTGTGCAAAAAGCACAAAAATGAGAGGTGGGATGTTGCCAAATACAATTTATTTCCTACTTAAAAAATAGTATGGTATAGTGGGAAGAGTACAAGATTCAGAGTCAAGGGTCCTGGATTTGCATCCTAGCTTTGCCGCTTACTTGATTTATAATGCTGAGCAAATGTCTCTGAGCCTTAATTTTCTTATCTATAAAATGGGATAATGACACATATTACCTACCTTGTAATGTTGTTGTGAGGAAAGCATTTTTTTTTGATGTACCATTATTTTTGGTATGATGACATGATTATGCCTAGGCATGCTCCATACTTTCTTGAGTAATTTAGATAGCTACCCTTCATTTTATGCAATAACCATGTTACAGAAATAGTATAGTAAAGAGCTGGGTGCTTGTTTTGTTTTTATTTTTGGAAATCAAATAACTTTTTAAAAGAATACCAGAAGTGCTCATGATTTAGAAGACATTCATTGTCTGGCAAACAATTTGGAATTATGCTTAAAAAGTATCTAATATATCCGTGGAGTTGTGAACTGATCCAACCATTATGGAGAGCAATTTGGAATTATGCCCAAAGGCCTATAAAAATGTACATACCCTTTGACCCAGAAATACCATGTCTAGGGCTGTATCCCAGAGAGATCATACAGGTGGGAAAAGGACCCAAATGTACAAAAATATTTATAGCAACTCTTTTAGTAATGGCCAAGAACTGGAAATCAAGGGGATGTCTATCAGTTGGGAAATGGTTAAACAAGTTGTGGTATATGAATGTAATGGAATACTATTGTACTATAAGAAATGATGAACAGGTGGACTTCAGAGAAATCTGGAAAGACTTATATGAACTAATGCTGAGTGAGGGGAGCAGAACCAGGAGAACATTATACACAGTAACAGCCACAGAGTGCAAGGACTGATTTTGACAGACTTAGCCCTTCTCAGCAATGCAAGACCTAAAACAATTCCAAAGGACACATAGAAGAAAATGCCAGCCACATCCAGAGAAAGAACTATGGAGTCAGAATGCAAAGCAAAGCAGACTATTTTCCTTTTAGTTTTGTTGTATTATTTTTTTCTTTCTCTCACAGTTTTTCCCATTCATTATAATTCTTCTATGCAACATGACTAATGTGAAAATATGTTTAAAGGAATGTATGTGTATGTGTATATGTAGAGCCCGTACTAGATTGCAAGGGAGGGAGAGAAAATTTAAAACTTATGGAAATGAATGTTAAAAGCTAAAAATGGAGGGGGCCAGAGAAAAGATGGAGGCATAGAAGTGGGAAATTCCATGAGCTCCCCCAACAACAACCTCAAATACCTATAAAATATGACTAAACAAATTTTAGAGCTACAGAACCCACAAAGTGACAGAAAGAAACAAATCTCCCACTGAAGGTAGCCCAGCAGGCCGAGAGGAAGGGTCCATCACAGCATGCTAGGAGCAGAGCACAGTCCCCATGAGCCACACAGTTTTGGCCTCAGGGTGGCCCCAACCAGTGGCTGGCAGAGCAGATTTCAGGAGAGAGAATCACCAGCACCTGTGGTGGTTTCCTGATTCCTCAACCCATAAATGCCAAAGAGCAAGTAAAAGGTCATTTGGGAACTTTGTTGGAAAGGAAGGGTGCAGTTCGGCCCCTGCCCCTGGGTTGAGAGGTGGTAGAGTCTCGGCAGCCTGCAGATCATAGGGGGATCAAGCAATCATTTAGTGTATATTCACTCTTGCTTTAACCTGCTTGGATCTGGGTCACGGTCTCGGGTGGAGGTCCTGGGGTATATGGCCAGTGGACCAGAGCTTGTGGGGGCTGCAGAGAGGGCACCTAACTAATAGCTCCAGCAGCTGCAAAACCCCCAGCAATTTGGGACAAAGATCTCCTCTCTGGAAGCAGAGTTCTTCCTTGGGAAGGAGCTCAAAAGTCAAGTAATTGACTGGCAACATGAGCAAGCAGAGGAAGCAAGCAGAGTAATCAAATCTCAGATTCCTTTTTTGAGGACAAAAAGGATCAAAGTGTGGAAAAGGAAGAAGACAACAAAGTCAGAGCTCGTGCATCAAAAGCTTCCAAGGAAAATATGAACTGATTACAGGCCATGAAAGAGCTCAAGAAGGATTTTGAAAATAAAATAAGAGAAGTAGAGGAAAAATTGGGAAGAGAAATGGAAATGATGCAAGAAAATCATGAAAAACAAGTCAACAACCTGACTGAAGAAAATTACACCTTAAAAAATAGACTAACTCAAATGGCAAAAGAGGCCCAAAAAGCCAATGAGGAGAAGAATGCCTTAAAAAGCCAAATTTGCCAAATGGAAAAGGAATTTCAAAAGCTCACTGAAGAGAATAATTCCTTCAGGTGGAGAAAAATGGAAGCTAATGACTTTATGAGAAATCAAGATACTATAAAACAGATCCAAACAAATGAAAAAATAAAAGGAAATATGAAATATCTCATTGGAAAAACACCTGGAAAATAGATCCAGGAGAGATAATTTAAAAATTATTGGACTACCTGAAAGCCATGACCAAAAAAAGACCCTAGAAATCATCCTTCAAGAAATTCTCAAGGAAAATTGCCCTGATATTTTAGAATCAGAGGGCAACATAGAAATTGAAAGAATTCACCAATCACCTCTTGAAAAAAGATCCCAAAAAGAAAACTCCTAGGAATTCCAGAGTTCCCAGGTCAAGGAGAAAATATTACAAGCAGCCAGGAATGAATGATTTTACTATTGTGGAAACGCAATCAGGATAACACAAGATTTAGTGGCTTCTACACTAAGAGACTGAAGGGCTTGGAATATGATATTCCAGAGGTCAAAGGAGCTAGGATTAAAACCAAGAATCACCTACCCAGCAAAACTGAGTATAAGGTTTCAGGGGAAAATATGGTCATTCAATGAGGTAGAGGACTTTCAAGCATTCTTGATGAAAAGACCAGAGTTGAATAGAAAATTTGACTTTCAAATACAAGAAGCAAGAGAAACACGAGAAGATGAATAGGGAAAAGAAATCATAAGGAACTTATTAAAGTTGACCTATTTACATTTCTACATGGAAAAATGATAACTGTAACTCATGAGACTTTTCTCAGTATGAGGACAGTTGAAGGGAATATATATGTATGTACATATAAATACATATATTTGTTTATATAGCAGGGTATATGTGCATATAAATACATATATGAGTGTGTGCATATATGTATACATGTATACATAGACAGAGGGCACAGGATCAGTTGAATAGGAAGGGATAATATCTAAAAAAAATAAAATTAAGAGGTGAGAGAGGAATATAATGAGAGGAGATAGGGAGAGACAATAGGGTAAATTATCTCATATAAAAGAAGCAAGAGAAAACTGTTACAATAGAGGGGAAGAACAGGAAGCCAAAAGGGAATGGGTCAACTTTATTCTCATTGAATTTGACTTAAGGAGAGAATAATATACACATTAAATTTGGTATCTTACCCTAAAGGAAAGTAGGGGGGAAGGGGATAAAAGAGGGGATGATAGAAGAGAGGGCAGATTGGGGGAGAGGGTAGTTAGAAGCACCCACTTTTGAAAAGGGACAGGGTCAAAGTAGAAAATAGATTAAGTGGGGGGCAAGATAAGATGGAGGATAATATAATCAGTCTTTTATAATATATCTACTATGGAAATGTTTTGTATAACTACACATGTACAACTTATATTGAATCGCTTATCTTCCCAGTAGGGGTGGGTGACAAGGGAAGAAAGGAAAGAATCTGGAAATCAAAGCTTTAGAATCAACTGTTAAAAAAATTATTATTATTATTATTTTTACATGCAACTGGGACATAAGATATACAGGCACTGGGGTATAGAGATCTATCTTGCCCTACTGGAGAGGTCGAGAGGGTATGGGGGAGGAGAGAGGAGAGAGCAGATTGGGGAAGAGGTTATTCAGTGGGATTGCTGTTTTGGGGTGGTGGGTAGAGGAAAGACAGGGAGAAAATTTGTTAATCAAAACCTTGCGGAGATGAATGTTGAAAACTAAAATTAAACAAAAAACAAAAATGTCCCCAAAAACCCTAAAAATAAATAATTTAATTAAAAAATGAAAATGTCCAAAAAAAAATTATCTAAAATGCTGATACCCTTTGACCCAGAGATCTCACTGTGAGGTATATATCACATATGTGTCTTTGACCCAAGGAGGTTAAGGACAAAAAGAAACATCCCACATACACCAAAATACTTCAGTAAATTTGTTTAGAAGCAAAGGACTGGAAATAAATTCAATACATGCCCATAGGTTAGAGAATAGATAAACAAATTGTGGTACATGATTATAATTGAATATTGTTATAACATAAACAGCATTGGCTATACAGAATGAGAAAGATGAGAAGACATATGAACTGTTGCAAAATAAAATAAGCAGTTCTAGCTTACAAATATGCATAATAATTATACTAGTGTAAGTGGAAATAACAACAAAAAATGAAATATAAACACCACGTAATTCTGTTAACCAAGTTTGGTCTTGAAGAGATAGGAGAATCATATTTCCATCCCTTCTTTGTGCAGATTAGGAACCATGAGTGAGACATACTACATTTACTGTTGGACTTGGTTGTTACGTTTTTCAGTTTTGCTGAGCTTTTGTTTTACTTTTTTGTTCTTTGTTGTAAGGAAAGACTCTGTTGTGTGAGAGAGAGGACATACTGGGAAATGAGGGTAATATAAGAATTAAAACAATTAATACAATGTTTAAAAGTATGTACTATAAACTATTTTATGAAGTGAAGAATCACTTCCTTGGTTAAATATTTTTTTAATTGGGTGTTTTGCAAGTTGGGTTTTATCAATGAGGTTCACTTTCATAGGGATGACAAGAGAATTGATGTCACTGAGAAAGAGGAATGTTGGTGAAAGATTCTTTTATTCTGAGTGAAATACAGGTGTCATCATTTACCAAGTGACTTGAACCACCACTACTGCCTCTACTACCGTTCAAACTCGGATAGCCCTGAGAAGAGTATCCTCTCCCCCTCTTCTCCACTTGCCCTACTTCCAGTTTTGTTCAGCCCCTGCTGCCATTATAGAAGGGAGAAAACAATCTGTGGAAGAGATCTAAGGAATGCTTCTGTAAGTGATAAAGCCCCTGTTTTCTCAGCTGCCATAGTCATTCAAGACCCAGAAAATAAATTCTATTCCCCAAAGTCTTTATGGAAATTCAAATGGTTTGACATGGTTTTATCAATGGAAATGAAGATAAAAGGAAGCATCGCTATTTGCTATGTCCTTGTACCCTAAGGACTATGGGAGTTTTCTATCTGACTTGCAGCTGAAACTTCCTCTGTTTGCTTTCTCCCCCATTAAAAAATGAGTTCCTCTGTGAACTGGTTCAACTATTTTGGAGAACAATTTGGAACTATGCTCAGAAGGCTATAAAACTGCATATCCTTTGATCTGTATCCCAAAGAGACAAAAAGAAAAGGAAAAGGACCTACAGGCATGAAAATATTTCTAGCAGCTCTTTTTGTGGTGGCAAAGGATTAGAAAATGAGGTGATACCCATCAATTGGGCAACGGCTGAACAAGTTTTGATATATGATTGTGAGGAATTCCTATTGTGCTGAATGACATGATAAATAAGAAGGTTTTAGAAAATCTGAGTGGACTTAGGTGAACTGAAACAAAATATGAAGTGAGCAGAACCAGGAGAACATTGTGTATTGTAATAGCAATATTGTAATGATGAACAACTGTGAAAGGCTTAACCACTCTTATTGATAAAATGATTGATGACAATTCCAAAGGATTCAGGATAAAAAATGCTATCCACCTCTAAAGAGAGAACTGATGAACTGAGTGTAGATTAAAGCATCTTTTCTTCACTTCTTTTTCTTATTATTTTTTTGCAATATGTCTAATATGGAAATGTTTTGTATGACTTTATATGTGTAATTAATTGATATATTGCTTTCCTTCTCAATTAGTGGGGGAAGGGCAGGAAGAAGGGAGAGAATTTGTAGATAAAAATTTAAAAATGAATGGTTAAAAAAAAGCAGCTGAGCTCTTGGGAACAGGGACTGTCTTGTTTTACTCTAAAACTCCCAGCACTTAATACAGTGCCCTTGCACCTAGTAAGAACCTAATAAACACCTTTTCATTCATTCATTTAATCAGGTACAAGCAAGTCAAGTGGAAAGCCAATCACTTGCCATACCTGGTAAATATGATACTTTGGTAAATCTGAATAATTCAGCTTACAAAAGGGTGAGGCAGGAGGGGAGAGGCTGCTTTTCTTTGCTCAAGTATTTATTTTTTATCCATTGCCCTGATAATTTCTCGAACTCTCTGCTTTTCTAAATATGTTTATTAAGAAATTGACATGTCAGAAAAGTCATGTTTCTGCATGCCCTCTCCTGATTTAGACCTACACTGTGATTAAACCAAAAAGACAGAATTTCTGGCATTTGTATCAAGCTCAACATGACAGGCACTTTTAAAAAAGCAAAGCAAAACACACAAAAACCCCAATAATATCAAACAACAGCAAACACGTTTATTAGAAATAAACAAAGTTTGAAAAAAACCCAGAAGATAAGCTATTTTCCACTGGGGCCTGAGGTAGAACTGAAAACCTACTTCAGCCCAGTTTTATGGGCAAGTGCTCTTGATAACTTGTTAGCTATTAACTGTGGAGCTTCTGATCTCATGCTCTTGAGCTCATTAAATCCAAGTGCTGCCTGTTAAATTAAGAAATATGATTCAAGAGATGTCCTGAGGGGAGTGGTACAAGTTTAAATTCTGCACTGCTAAGCAAAGATTTCAGAAAGGGGCCTTCTGACTTTTGTTATTTTCAAAATAAAAAAGATGTGCAGTAACAAGGGACTCCCTCCTTTCATTTGCTGCTTGAGAAATAGTGTTCATATACATCTTGTTCTTTAAAAAAAATTATGGAGTGTGTTCTATGTGTCCAAAGTTGTTGTTCTTTGTCCTTTGTTCTCCAAGAGAACCAATGACATCAGGAAGGCGATGTTTTGGCTTGCAAGTGAATTGGCTTTAAGTGAGTCAGGGCTGTTCAAAGTCATCAGCCTCACTCTCTCCTCTTGGGTTATCTGACATAGACATAGGGCAGGATGACTAGAGATGACCCTAGATCAGTGGTTCTCAACCTTCCTAATGCTGCTGCTGACCCTTTAATACTTGTATGTGGGCATATCTACATGTGGGCGGACCCACCTGGAGACTGATAGAGGAGCGGTGTCTGGGTTCCTAAGACTGTAGGGCACCACCTAAGTACCAGTCTCAGGTGTGAGTGGAGATGTGAGAGAGAGAAAGAGAGAAGAGTGACCAGATCATGTGGGTAGTTCAAGGAAGAACCATGAACTCTGTTTAATGATGATTTGAACAAGGTTTTTAAAGATCCAAAGGACAAAGATTCAAGTATTCTCATCGATAGACTTAGTTTTTCACATTCTGGGATATTATCATAGTTTTATTGTTACACTAGTCTACTACATCCTGGAAGTAATAATCAGATAAAATCAAAATTTCTGATTTCTAGGCTCCAAGAGTCTGGGGGCATTCATCAGGTCTTTAGAAAGTCAATTAACATTTTTAGAGGCATTAACACAGAGGATGCAAAGGCCAGAGAAGATCTTCAAACACATAAGTTTTGTGAATCATTATCTTGAATCTGCTATACCTTGGGATGGAAACAGGAAAGGCTTGTCTTTTTTAAGTAACTGAAGTTTTGAGAATTCTAGGCACCAAAAGTCTTTGGAAATCCAACAGGTCTTTGGAAGTCAGTGAACATTTTAAAGGCATAAACAAAGATGATG
>CM053580.1:232700498-232749680 GCA_028627135.1 Pseudochirops cupreus | reverse complement strand
GGAAGAGCAAGAAGGTGAAACAGAATGAGTCAACCTTACTCTCATTGGATTTGGCTTAAGGAGGGAATAACACACACTCAATTGGGTAACTTACCCTACATGAAAGTAGAGGGGAAGGGGATAAGAGGGGGGCTGATAGAAGGGAGGGCAGATTGGGGGAGAGGGTAGTTAGAAGCACACACTTCTGAAAAGGGACAGGGTCAAAGTAGAAAATAGAGTAAGTGGGGGGTGGGATAGGATGGAGGGAAATACACTCTTTTACAGCATGACTACTATGGAAATGTTTTGCGTAACTACACATGTATAACCTATATTGAATTTCTTGTCTTCTGGTGTGGATGGGAGAGGAGGGAAGAAGGGAGAGAGTCTGGAGCTCAAAGTTTTAAAAACCAATGTTAATTTTTTTTACATATATCTGAGAAATAAGATATACAGACAATGGGGTATAGAAATCCCTCTTGCCCTACAAGAAAATAAGGGGAGGGGAACAGAGACAGGATATAGGAGAGGGCAGATCGAGGAAAAGGGTATTCAGTATGCTTGCCATCTTGGAGTGGGTGGTGGGGAGAGACGGGGAGAAAATTTGTAACTCAAAATCTTGTGGAAATGAATGTTGAAAACTAAAAAATGAATAAATAAATTTAAAAAATTTGTTTTTGCCCTTCTTTGTATCCCTTATGCTTAGCACAGTGCCTGACACACAATAAACACTTTATAAATGCTGTTGACTATTGTTTTACCTTGCCTTAGTGATCTCAGATCTTAGTGATCCACTTACTTTGCATCTACTAGAAGAGGAAGTCAGGTCTGATGTTTTGTTCTGTTTTTGTTGTTTATTGTTTACTTGTACCTAACTTATGAATGATTCATGAAGTCTTTGTAAGTATCTTTTTAAATCATTTGCCCATTTTTGTGAAGGTTTAGATAAAATCAGATAATATAATCTGCCAATCCAGATACTCATGATCTGTAATATTTACTAATATGCTGAAAGTGAATAAATTACTGTGGGTACCACTGTCAATCCCTCTGCATCAGGGGACTATCACTCTTTCCTCAGGATACATTGTATACTATATGTGAGAGGTGATCATCTGAGATAGAGACTGAATAAGGCACCAGTGTCAGTTAAGACATGAAAATATTAGTAAAGTTTAATTTCTTTTCTGTTTTCAGATAAAAACAGGTACAAATAAAACTTCTAGTATCTTCTTCCTGAACTCCAAAGGATCATCATGTGTCCTATAGCTAACACACACCAGATTTTGGAGACTAGTGATTTAAAGATATCAACACTGGGTTTATTTTTGTTGACTATTAAAAATATAATTAGTTTAGTAGATCAAAATAGTATTTAATATATTTTTCTTTTTCTGCATGTAAAAATAAAAACAACTCTCTGTCACATTAAGTGATATGCACAATGAGTATCACAAAAATGGAAAGATAAAAGTATGATTTGATACAGTTAAGAAAAGTTTCACAGAGGAAGTAGAATTTATGCTGGATCTTGAATAACAATAAAAACAAGCATTTTCATGGCACTTTAAGATTTCCAAAATACCTTACATATCATTTTATTTTTCCATCATTCAACCCTGAGAGATAAATGCTATTATTATCCTCACTTTCTAGATGAAGAAACTGAGGCAGAGAGAAATGATTTGCCCATGCTAACATACCTAATAAATGTCTGAGATTGGATTTGAGCTCACAGTTTCCGGACTTCAAGTCCATTGCACTTTGTAGATGAGCCAAGGAAGAATAGTACTGAGATAGGCAGAGATGTGAATGAAAGGAATTCCAGGAAGAAAGAAGATGGCACATAAAAATGTAGAAGAAGGGACATGTTAAAATGACAATAGTAATGATAATAAAATGATAAAAATACATTTTATTTAGAAAAAAAATCAAATTGGTAGGAATTTCATTGGGAAATACTCATAAAAAAAGGGGAAATAAGCTTAGTAAGGTAGGTAGAGTCCACATCATGGCCAGCCTGGAGTGCTGCAATTTTTTTTTAAATTCTGAGCTTTATTCTATAGGCAATAGAAAGTTATCAAAGGGATGTGTGTGTGTGTGTGTGTGTGTGTGTGTGTGTGTGTGTGTGTGTGTGTGTATGTTAAGCAGGGCAATATTATCTTCTTTTTGTGTTTTGACTCTGATGCTCGTTGTTATTATGTCCTTTGGAAAATGACTTTGGACCTCAAGTTCCTCATCTTTAAAATAAGAAACTTGGATGATCTAACATTCAAGGTCTCTTCTAGCTCTAAATTTGTATTCTTATAATCCTTAAAGTAATCTATTAGTGCTACATAGGATAGATGAAGAAATGGAGCAACAAAGAATAGGGAGACATTAGGAACCTCTTACAGTAGCTTAGGGGAGTAGCAATGAAGGCCTGATGAAAACAGAACCCATAAGGAAGAGATGAACAATTGTCCAGATCTGGGGATTGCCATAACTCCTTGAGACCAGGATTTATTCTGCAAGGGAATTTTCCCTGGATGCTGAACACTTGGATTCAATGTTATTTGGCAGATTCGAAGTTGAAGCTGTTTAATTGTCGTAATCTCGAGCCAGATTTGTTGCTATCACAGTTGAAGATAAGAGTACTTAATTTTTTTAAAAAGGGATTTTATTTTTGGTAATGAAGTGGGAGCAGATTATTACAGGTTGTTCCTTGCTACGGAACAGGAGGAACACGGAGAGAAATCACTGCCGTCTGATGAGGCAAAAATAACTTTTATTAGTGTGTGCCATAGCATCTGAGTGAAAACTGGAATCCTCCATATCAATCCCAGTCATTAGAAAGGAGCTTGAGAATGAGAAGTGACAGCAAGGGGGAAAGTGTGGCCTCATTCTAGAATTCAGCAACACCAATAACGATGACAATTAGAGATAGTTCCTAGGAAGACTGATCAATTATGTTCAGGTTGCTATGTACGCAGCCAGAATCATCCATGAATTCTTGAACACCACAGTTATTATGTAGCACAGGGGGTATGGTAGGAAAATGAGGATACTGCATGTCATAAAGGGATACACCCTAATAGAGCTTTTACAAAAGAATAGAAACATGCAGCTTTGTATGGTCCTGGCTTGTACCATTGTGTCAAATGATTAACCTTGGAAAATATCCTAAAATTCAGAGATAGCATAAAATGAAAATACAAGCCTAAGTAGAAATTGTAAAAGAAAGTTAAGTTCTTAATACATAGCAACATAGTTGACCAGTGAGACAAATAGCCCTAACAGGCAAATTGAATGTAATGGAATGACTGTTGAAAGAGTTCTGATGAGGTGGGTTCAAATCCTGACTCTGTTACTATTTGTGTGGCTCTAGACAAGTCTTTTAAGCTTGGTGGGTCAAATTGCCACAGTAGCTAGAGTACTGACCTGGAATCTAGAAGACCTGAGTTCAAATCCAACCTCAGACTTTTATTGTCCATCCATGTGAACCCGTGAAAATCTCTTAACCTTCACCCTCACTTTCTTCATCTGTAAATAATAGCACCTGCCTCCTGGGGTTGTTGTGAGAATAAAATGAGCTAATATTTCTACAGCATTTGCAAGCCTTCTAATTATAATTTATATAACTATATACAGTTATAATTCACAAACATTATGTACAAGTGCTGTCTGTCTTATTGTTATCACTGTTACAATATTAGCTCCTCATCTATAAAATGGAGAGAATGATACTTGGGGAACCTACCTCACATGACTATAATGAAGATCCTGCAGAATAATACATGGAAAAAATTGATGGAAAAAGTTCCTTGCCTATAGCCCACTAACTCGTCTGTAGGTTCTTGCAGACATGCCTCTAAGAAGTCATTACTAGATGAAGGTAAAACTATGCAGCTCTACCAGAGGATTACAATTAATGCTTCCAAAGTTCAAAAGCATCAGTAAGAAATGCCCTGATACAAAACCAAAGGCTCACTTTAAAAGAACTCAGAGAAACACATCATTTCCCTTGTCTTTACCTATAAAGTTTTCCAAGGCTTTATAGGCTTCTGGATTAGACATAAGAAGCTTCAGGTTAAAATTTTCCTTAAAACATATTTTCTCTCCAAATGGTATACCTTGTCAATTAATGAGATAGGTAATTATCAGGCCTCACCATTTTTTCAACTGAGTATGCCTCCTTCCATTATTCCAATGAACCTAATAGGATGTACAACTCATGCCTTTCTGATGCTAAAGGGAGAAATTTAAGCACTGAGTAATAATAATTCCAATTTTTTTTTCTGGGCTCCAAAGCTCTTTCTTGACTCCCTCCCATCCCCCTCACTCCTTCTCCAAAAGAGCTATATTTCCCAAATTAAAAATGACAAGTTGTAGGGAGAGGTGATATATTTTTAGCATGTTGGCTGAAGCCCCTAAGAGAGCTCCTTGCTTATAGTCTTGAGGAGACTAACTGGATAGGCCCCGCTAACTCTAACACATCACCGCTATCTCCTGTGATTACAGTTGCTTGGAGAGACAGGATAGTCTAGTTTAGTGGTTCTCGATCTTCCTAATGCCACGATGCTTTAATACTCCCATGTGGGCAGATCAGCCTAGAGACGGATAGAGGAGCGGTGTCTCGGTTCCTAAGATCCAAAGGGGTCGCGACCTGCAGGTTGAGAACCACTGGTCTAGTTCAATGTTGGGGAGCCTGCCACTCAGGGGGGGAATGGGGAAGACAAGAGCAATGAAGGGAATTTTTCATTGACCTAGCCCTAGATATCCAAAGTACACATGAAAATTACTTCATAGCCATGTTTAGGGGTGAAGAACCTTCTCTCCCCCTTAAAAAAAAGAAATGAGGTTAAAAAAACAGAATACACAGATAGAATTTTTTTTAAATAGACTATATTGCATGGAAATATATAATACATGGCCTGGCCATTAGAAGCATATACTCTCTATCGACCAGTTGAATCAATATGCATTTATAAAGGGCTTATTATGTGCCAGTCATTGTTTATGAATGTTTCATGATTTGTATTTTTATTAATTTAAAATGTTTTATAAAATGTTAGACAAGTTTGGAAAATAACATTTTCTAGCTCCTCCAAGTTTGTGTCAAATGTTACACAGATTATTTTACTTGATCCTCACGATAGATAGTGGGCAGGTAGATAGGTCAATTATTACTATCCCCATTTTAAAATTAGGAAAACAAGGCTCACATAGCAAGTGATCAAGCCAGGATTCAAACCCCTATCTTCCAACTCCAAGTCCACTAAGGGCAGGTTTCTGGAAGATAGAAGTTTGGGTTAATTTTTTTAATAAGTAGAGGGAGATGACTCACAGCTTTTTCAGCCTCATGGGATGATATGGGGAAAGATGTGGAAACAGTAAGAAAGATTTCCTAAAAGAAGAACTCAATAGATGGGTGGTGAGGTGAAGGCCTAACATTTAACTTCAACCATGAATCATCTGGGAGAGACTTTTGAAAGTCAATGTGGGTCTTTTTCAATGTGATTTTTGTGACAATGACTATGCCAGGAGGAATTTTAATAGGTCACATAAAATATGAAGCTGATTTCAAGGTTCCTGCTCTCCATATTGGGTTGGGTTTCATTTTTGTATGGCATGTCCAGCTAAAAAAAGATCAGTCCAGCAAAATATAAGCAGGATGCAGAGCAGTGGGTTTTCAAAGAGACAGAGATTCATACTTTTTGCGCCTTGTTTCGTTGTGATGCTCATCTCTTAGAGAACCAAATTGCTGGACCAACTGAGAAGAGCATTGTGAGGAACTGTCTGCCAACAATCAAGGAGCCTCACGTTATTAACAAGCAGGGTGAACAGTTTATATATTGAGAGTATTGTCAGTCCCCTTCTCATCTTCCTTGCCTTGTCATTGCTAACATCTGGTTCCATTCTTTCCATGGAAGAATAAAGGTTGGGAAAGGTCAGCATAAACCTTGCTATGGTGAATTCCTTTTCTGCTTTCATTGCAAAAAAGAAATCACAGGAATTCACAGGCCAGGTGAAGAGAGTCTCACGACTCATCGCTCTGTATCTAAATCAGCCTCTGGAGGGCTAATGGGCTCCTGTAAATCCTAGAAATCTACCTTCAATACCTACCTACCTCCCCCTGACCTCCTGTTTCAGTGGCTATATACAAGCACTCAGGTTTCAGGACCAAAGTCTTTTCCTATTATAATTCAGAAATACTAAGGTCCCCAAATGAGTCTGAGATTTAGGCTATTCAGCAAAATTTTTATTTGAGAAGCACATCCCTGCTAGCTCCAGCGATTACAGTTGCTATTCATATGAATGTTGGCAACATTTTATTGTGGGGGTCAATTATGGTCATTTACCATGATGACATAATAACAACCGCAAAAATGTGAAAGCTAAAGTAGGGTTATTATTACTGTTTGTAAAGTCTATGTCCCAGATGTTCCTGCCAGAGGAGAGAAAAGCTGGAGAGCAGAGATAGCTGACAATAGTGCTAACCATTCAAATCACCAGCGGATTGAGCAATTTGCAAGACGAGAGATCGAACAAGAGGCAAAGCTGGCGTCTGGGTTTCATGGCTTCCTCACCTTGAACAGCAACCTGCACTCCCTGACACTTAGCAGAGACATCCTCCCCACGCCACCACCCTCTACCACTACCCTTCAACCTTTGGCGTTGCCCCCTAACCCCAGACCAAGAAGAAAAATGAAAGAAATACAAGCAATGGTCATACCCAGAGAGAGGACTCAACAGCCAATGTCATTCTCTGATATATAGCCTAGGAGGAATTTATTTCCAACTAGTAGAGGATTGGGGGGCTCATAAAACTGTATAGCTTCAACCCAATGAAATAAGGTTAGTAAAATACATAAACTCTGATACAGCCCATGAAGTATGCCTCCAGTCACCTGCAATTCACGAATGGCACTATGATAGATATTCCAGATGCCTGCCTGTTCCCTGACAGCTGTGACCAGTGCATGCCTTTAAGCAACTTTCCTTCTTACTCATTTCCCACCCTTGTTCTCTCCCTCCCCCCCCCCCCCCACTTCCATATTGGTCAGTGCCACATGTGAAAATGTAGCATCAAGCTTCCCTGATGTCAGAACTCAGAGCTTAGAAGCAGTGCTTTGCCTATCAGCAGACTCCTAGGATGATAACAGCTCCTATGACCAGCACCAGCATGAGACAAAAAAGCACACACTCGTAGAATGAAAAATACAACAGCAGCTGAATAGTAGAAAAGGTAATAAAAAAATGCTGGGCTCTGATAATGACTGTTCCCCTCTCCTCCCCCCAGCTTCACCATCAGCATCACAGGAAAAAATACAGAAAGTAGAAAGAAACACCCAATTTTTTTGTACTTGGTACTTTAGTCAATGTGACGTTAAACAAGCTCCGATCATTAAGATGGTTGTTTCTCATTACTCAAAGAGATGTACTTGAATTATTACTTTAGTACCATTGTTCAGAGTCTCTGGAAGAGCTTTGGAAAAGTGGACAAAAAATCCACAGCTATAGTTTACAAGCACGATTGTAAAAGGACTTTCCCTCTATTCACTCCGTGTTAAACACGGTAATAATAGTAATAATACCTTGTATTTATGGGATGGCTGTCTTCTGAGGAGCTCAAAGTGCTCACAAACAGTAGAGCTTTCATCCCCAAAAACATCCTTCGGAGAGAGGTTGGGGGAAGGTATTATTATCCTTGTTCTCATCAGGCCAATAATAGATTGTTTGGTTTAAAGAGCTGCCTATGAGGTGCCGACCTTGTGTGGTGGTGGTTGGGGGGGTAGTGAGCTTGAATAAGAGGAAAATTCTGTGTATCTTTTTTAAGAAACAGAACTTAATGAATATCCAAGTTCTTTTAACAAATACTTATTAAGGGCCTACTATGTGAAAGCAATGCACATGTGGGTAGAGATGCAAAAATAAATTTATCAAGGAGGTTACCACCTACCATAGGTGCGGTGAGGTTGTCCCCCACTATGTGTAGTAAGGGAGCTGTCATTGTATGGCTCATATAGACATCTCTAGCTTCTTCTTGCCACTGTCCTTCTCCAGGGGAAACTTTAATTCCTTTCAGGAAGGGAAGCAGAAGGTTGGGGTCAGGAACTTGACCACTCTGCTCTCTTCAGAGAGAAGGGTTTCTAGGTTAAAATTATATCTATCAAGTATCGTTATTAGTGTTATTATTAGTCTAGCGAACGTTGTTTTCATGTTCAAGGTAAACTTCTGATTGCTATTCATTAATGAGAAAAGGAAGACTCAGATTTTATATCTAAGACTTGACTTTCTTCCCCCAAAACCAGTTCTTCAATGAACATATGTGGCAGGAAGCAAAGAAATTCATTAATCCAAGACAATAGTCAAAACAGAATTCAGAGAAAGTATACGTAGGATGATATGTACCACACAATACAGAGTAAAGGAGCTCTCCTATTAGGAACAAGATAGCTCAACCAGGAGAGAATCCCAGATCTCACCTAGGGGACATTCTCCTAAATCTCTAAAGTAGCAATTTGGGGCAGGAACCTGATGGAGACTGCCAGCTCTTCTCATGTTGACTTCTCCCCAGAATCTCATTCTCCTTTCATCAGCCTTAAGAGGGGTTGGCATCATACATCTTCTCTCTTAAAATAAAAGCCAGAAGTGTCCAAAGCAACTGCAAAGCCCAAAGAGATTGCAGGGCCTGAAGGAAGTCAAGAGCTTAAAGAGTTCCATTCTAAAAGTGTTTCATTACAAACCTCCATTCTAGCTCTCACCACCTTTCACCCCAATCCTCACTCAAACTCTGGCCATTGATCTCCACCAATGAGGAGAAAATCCCATACCAACAGACATTGGAACTTGGGTTTCATAGAAATAAAAGACATGTATAAATAGATACTGTACAAGATATAATGTAATAAGGGCAAAAGAGAGCTCTAGGAAGGGAACACTCAGAGAATACTCTGTGTGTCCCAGTGGCATATGCCGGGTATGAATCATGATGGATTTGTGTAAGGGAGGGAGAAAGAGAGAGAGGGAGCTAGATGGTGTTATTGTTCTTCTTGGGAGTCAGAAAAACACAAGATATTGGAATCCATCTCAGTTCTAAGGTTAGACACATTCATAGCACAGAAAGGCCTTAAGAAACTTGTTAAACTAAGTCTGAGGAAAGCCATGACTCTCAGCAATATGTAGAGGTGAACTGCTTCCAAGAAGCTGACCAGGTGATTTCTCCTGATGGCACATGATTAGGCAGAGTTCACAAGGGCAACAGGCCTGCTGCTGCTCATTCCTGCCATAGAGAAAAAAAAACAACCCATAATGCCAGTGACCCCACAGATACCCTAGCTCCTCATACTCCGTTGAACGGTACGACCAAGCCATCGGAGAACATCATGATAATTGCTCTTCAAAAGTCATTCCTATGACTTGAAAGTTTCTCTCCTCCCTCACTCTGGTAAGCAGATTGCTCCCTATTAGTTAGTCAACAAGCATTTATGGAGAGTTTACAATGTGTCAGGCTCTTTGTTAAGAATTGGGGATACGAATACAAGCAGAAAAAATATTCCCTGTTTTTAGGGAGTTTCCATTCTGGCAAAGAAAGACAACACATACAAAGGAAATCAAGCAGAGGGAAGGGGGTGGGGAAGATGGTGCGCACAGGAAGGATGAGGAGGAGCCTGGATACAACCAGTGAGAAGTGAAGAGATGGCTGATGTGGTCACTCTTCTTACGCAGAGGTTCTGGGAGTAGCCATCCAGTCGGAGGGAGGGGCTTCAGGGGCTGCAGGTACTTCTGAGATGAGTATTCCTGGACTGAAGTGATCTTCCGGGATTAGGAGTTTTCTGGAACATGATGGAGGAGTCCAAGTTGCATGCTGATGAGAAATGAAGTGAATTTATTTTCCCACCGACAGTCACGGTAAAATGGACAGGGCATTTCTTTCTTTCTTTTTTTTTTTTGCTTTTTGGAGGACAATTGGGGTTAAGTGACTTGCCCAAAGTCACATGGCTAGTAAGTGTGTCAAGTGTCTGAGGTCAGATTTGAACTCAGGTCCTCCTGACTCCTGGGTTTGTGCTCTATTCACTGCTCCACTTAGCTGCCCCCAGGGCATTTTTTATGGTAGTATGATAGTGAAGGAAATGTGCAGAATTTTCATGATTGTCTTAAGTCACCATAACTCTGCTAACATGCCCAGACCCTAGGATGTAGCATAATCTCTCCTGAGCCCCTCCTTTCCCTCTTGCATTTAAAATTTTAATAACTAGGCCCTGAAATAGATTCAGATGGGATAAGCAGATGATCTAGTGTGCCCTGTTTCTAAAATAGCAGAGATGTTTCTCAGTATTGCTTCTACTTAAAATCTAAAACCCCTCAGCATGAAAAGAGTGGCATTTCCAAAGGAAAAAATGGTTAATTAGTAACATGAAGAGTTAAAGTAATTTCACACATACATTCATATTTGACAAAACTGTACCCGCTGCATGAACCGAAACATTATTTAGTATTTTAAGGGAGTTGCCACCACTGAGGACAATATTCTTGTCCTCCAAAGAGTATGCACTAGGGATGTACGGGGCCACTGAGAGCAAGTGATACAAAGGGTCTCTCTGCAGAGTAGAGACAAACAGAGTAAGGCAGTCCTTGGTGCAACAACCACCCAGTTTTTCGCTAAAAGGGAACTTAGCATTCCAGAGCATGACCTTTCCTATACTAGAATCTTATACTAGAATCCATGCTTATATCACAATGCCTATCATCATTCTCCTGTGTTTGTACAATGTTTCCAAGGCTATGGTTATAAACTCAGTATTATCTGGATATGTAGCATTATACCATTGGAATATTGCTAGAATTTCACAATAGGAAAACATGCAATAAAAATGTCCATCAAAGCATCCATCTTGTGATCAAAGAATATTTGTGAAGAATTTCAAGGGTGCCACAGATTAAGGAAGTGATGGGGCAAAATGTAGTCAAAATGCAACTGCAAGGCTGTACATCAAACCCTGCTTCTATTATTTTGTGCCTGTATAATTTCCAGCAAGCCTCAGTTTCCTCATTTGCATAAATGAGGGAGTTGAATTAAATGAAATTTAAAGAGCATGCAAGTTTCATATCCTATGACCATGTTATGATCCTATGTCATACCTACCCTCAAGCTTAAACAATAAAAACCAGTACCAAAGGACTCAAGATTATAGAGTCAAAGAGAGGGATAGTTATGCCTTCACACACACACACACACACACACACACACACACACACACACACACACACACCCCACACATCTCTACCATTAGAGTATCTTCCCCTCTGGTCATCACCATGACTGTGCTGCTGATGGACTGAACTCCTCTTCTCCCTTTATGCCCTCAGTGAGGCCTTGCTAGCGGGCGTTGCCTCTAGTCTAAAATCCTTAGTCTAGTATCCAATAAACATTCCCTGCCCTCTCTCACATGGTTGTTACTTTTCCAATGTTACATGAATCCCTCCATTCTAGTCAATCTGGTCTATTCATTATCCCCCAAATCTACCATGTGGATTCCTGCCTCACTCCTTTGTTCATAAAAGTTCCTAGACCTGGAATGTCCCCTCACCTTTTCTCTGAATGTTTACCTTCCCTCTAAGTGCCCAGGTCTATCTTATCTCCTTCAAGAAACTTTCCTTAGTTGGCCCAGTCCCTCAGGGATTATTTCCTCAAAGAAATTTGTTAAGCATTTATTAAATTCATAATTATCTACCAGGCATTGTGCTAGGTGCTGAAGTTTTTTTTTTTCTTTAAGACAGAGACAAAAATGAAACTCACTGCTTTCAAGAGTCTTTTATATACTCTTGGAGGTATGGGGAATCTTGGGATGTAGAAAATCTCCATATAGTTAAGTAAATACAAGAAGTGAGAAGAGTGACAACTGGGTGAAATATGAAAGCCCTATTGTAGGAGGGGGCACTTGAGCTGAATCTAGAAGGGGACTAAAGATTCCAAGAGATGAAGGTAAGACAGGAGAATGTACTGCCCCTTCTGAATAAATATAGCAACCTTACTTCTAACTTTTATTGGACTCTTAGGCTGTGCTACCTGGATTTGTCATTTAACTCATTATTTTGATTCTAAACTGTATCATCTCCTCAAGGGACAGGACCCTTTTATAACCCCAATGGATAACGTGTCTATGTTTGATATTAATGAACAAGATCTGCTATAGAATAAAAGGAAATGAAGTCAATAAATGATGTGCTATGTTTTCTCAATGAAAGAGGAATAAAGATGATTGGGTCTGGGTATGAGCTTGCATCTGCTTCTATTGAGTTCATCAATTCATCTGTTATTTATTCAGTACTTGTTAGATGCAATATTCTATGGTGAAGTCTTTCTTTGGAAGATGAGACTTAAATGGTGGGAAGAAAACGAAGTAATGGTTTTAGAAGACATGAAGAATAAGGGAAGTGCCAAACTTTTCTTTCACAGTTATTTAAAAGTGGGAGCGGAAAAGGAAGGCTTGATGACAAGAGTGGCAAAAATACAAAAGTAGCCAAATAAATACATCAAGAATTTAGATTTTCTTGGCTTGAGCAACCTCCCCCAAAATCAGATTACCACCAGTCCACAACTCCGGAGAAAAGTCAAGCAAGTTTCCGTTAGTCATGCAGCACGTAAGTGTCAGAGGTAACTTGTGAACTCAGTTCCTCTTGACTTCGGGTCCAGGACTCTCTTCACTACACCACACTGTCTCTCAAATAGCATAAAATATTTTTTTAAAAGAAAATCTAGCAAGGCTTTCAACAAATAGAAGCAAAGATCGTGGTTGAAAATTTGCTAACACATCAATAGATATGATAGGATTTTCACTATGACAGTGAGGTCAGTAAATTTAAAGAGGAAGATAACTTTGGGATGAGATAGAGGAGAGAAAAAATAGGTGAAACAACGTGTTAGGAAAACGTGGGTGTATGAAAACCAAGAGATTTGGTAATCTGACTAGGACATGATGGTATGCAGCAAATGCACATTGAGTCAATGAGTGAGTGAATGAATGAATGCATTTTTAAGAGGCAGTGAGAAGTGACATTGTGAAGATAGAAATGGCAGGCTTTAGTGGATGAAACTTATATGCAAATACTTCATGGAGCCTGAGGTATTAGAATCTCAGTAGTGCTAGTTCCCAGCATAACCCAAAGCCCCCGGAGACGTATTATTTATGTTTTTGTTGAATGGATGATAGATGTCAACACATACTGAGTTCTGTGCGAGGCCTCAAATGAGTCTGTGTCTCTGGCTGGTGAGTTCATGATATAACTTAGAGGGTCTACCTTTTTACTTTTTAACCGAATGTGTATCTGTGGATCATCAAGCATTTTCGTATCCCAAAGGCCATGGATGCACTGCACATTTATATTCAGCTTCTGATATTTATATATTGTAATGCACTGGGATCCATATTACTTTCAGTAACACCATCAAGTTCTAAAGGCCAAAGTACATAGAATTCTGAATAAGTTCATCTTTTTTTTTCTTCTCTCCTAAAGAAATGAATAGGAAATTGAGCTCTGTTCTTAAGAACACAGAGGCGAGGGACAATGGAATTTGGTTTCCTGGTCACCGCTTACAATTATCATTTTATACTAGAAAATAGTCTAGTAATTATTTATTAATTTTGCATAACCCACTTTTTCTCTAATCAGTAAAAATTGAAAAATTGATTAGAAGTAATGAATTTCTTTCTCTGATCTTTTTTAACAAAGCATTTTTTCTTAATAGTATTTTATTTTTTCCAATTACATGTAAAGGTAGTTTTCAACATTTACTTTTTTATGATTTTGAGCTCCAGACTATTCTCTCTCTCCACCCTTCCTCCCCCCTCCCCAAGACATCAAGCAATCTGATATGTTATTTATGTACAGTCATGTTCAACATAGTTCCACATTAGTCATTAAATAGCATTTTGGTATTGGAAATTAGTAAGTCAGTTAATAAGCTTTTTATTAAGTACCTGCTGAGTGCTGGGCAATGTGTTAGGTGCTAAGGATACAAAGAAAGACAAAAGACAGATCCTCTTTTCAAGGACCTCACTCTTCCAATGGGGAGAAAACATGCAAACAGATATTTACAAACACAGTATATGATGAACTGGGGTTTGTCTCAGATGGAAGACACTAGTATTAAGGGGGAGGACCAGGAAAAGTCTTTTGTAGAAGGTGGGTTTGTACCTGGGACTTGACAGAAGGCAGGCAATTCAGGCAGCAGAGATGAAGAGGAAGAGAATCCCAGGCCTGAGCATTAGCCAGTAAGAATGCAGAGAGTTAGGAGATGCAATGTCTTGTGGAAGAGAAAGCAAGGAGACCAGTGTTCCTGGGTTGAAGGCCATATAAGGGTGAATGAAGTGTAAGAAAACTGAAAAAAAAAAGTGTGTGTGTGTGTGTGTGTATGTGTGTGTGTGTGTATGTGTGTGTGCACATGCACATATGTGTATGTGTATGTATGTGTGTGTGTGTGTGTGTGTTTGTGTGTGCACATACAGGGCTTAGGTTTTTATATTTGATTCTGGAGGTAATAGGAAGCCAAAAGTTTATTAAGTGACATGATCAGAACTGTACTTTAGGAAGTTCACTTTGCGAGCTAAGTAGAGGATAGACTGGAGAAAGCAGAAATTTGTGGCAGAGAGACCAATCAATGAGAAGCTATAATAGCACAAGAGTGAGGTGATGAAGGGCCTGGTGGCAGTGTCACAGAGGCCTAAATCTGTTCAGTGACCCAGTCAGAGTTGCAGTAGCAGAGCCAAGGCTAGACTCTGGGTCTGACTGCCAGCCCAGTGCTCTAGGCAGCTTCTTCTGTAGCCTCTCTACCACTAACCTTGCCCACTACAAGGAAGTGTGCTGAAAGCTTCATTACTGCTTTCTGGCTAAGTGTAGAGGGGTGACATTGTGCTGCTGTCAAACCCAAGGTCTGTCCTGCTTCCTTACACGTGTTGATGCCAAGGGTGATTTCCATGTTTTGGAAAAGCATGCTTGCTAAGGGTCCCTGTACTCAGGTGCTGCTGGGCTGAAGGATGCCATCACTCTCTCGGCTCTAATGCCATAGGATTTTTATCCTTCCAAAATGGTGGCTCTTGTCCTCTTCCCAAAACCACAAACAGCTTGTCAAAGTATCCTTTCAAACCTATTGTGGAATTAGAACTTATTCTTCTAATACAAGGAGAAGATCATGGAATCACAAATTTAGAGCTGAAAGGGACCGTTGAAGTCACCAGGTCCAATCCCTTCCTTTTATAGATGAGGAAACTGAATCCCAGAGAGGTTAAGTGACTCACCCAGGGTCACACAGCTAGCAAATTGTGGAACTAGGATTTGAATCCATGTCTTTCTAACTCAAAATTCAGTGCTCTATCCAGCAGTCATTGCAATATTTTAGTCTCTTGACTCCTTTACACTTTTTTTTACTGTTCTTTATTTTTACTTGTCTTACATTGTCCTGTACTTATCACAGCTTCTGTTGAATAGATTTTTTTTTTTAAATATTTAGGAGGGGTTTTTGTTTTCCGTCTCTCATCCTTGTCCTGTGTACTCACCTATCCCAGAACAGATCATTCTGTGCCTTGCTGTGACTTTAGGAGAGAGAGAAAGACAGAGAGACAGAGAGACAGAGAGACAGACAGACAAACAGACAGACAGACAGAGACAGAGAGAGAGAGACAGAGTTAGAGACAGAGACAGAGGCTCTTTGTTTTTTTGTTTTTGTTGAGGACCCTCCCCTAAGGTCTCTAGCTTATAAGGATTTTATTTATTGATATTTATCACATTCAAAATAAAAAATATTGGTATTATGAAAATAAAGTTGACCTCATGGACTCCCTAAAAGAGTTTCAGCAGCCCCTATGAGTTCCCAGACCACACTCTCAGAACTTTTACCATCTACTGTGATATTGCTTCATTTTCCATTTGAATAGTTCATAGATTTAAGTAAAGTTTGAGTTATTATCAGTCCATTTGATGTGAAAGCAATCCAACTAAATTATGAAATTTATTACCTCTATGGAAAGGTCCACATAGCAAGATGTATTTGGTATGTGACATTCTGTTAGAAATTCTGCTTTCTGTGTTCAGTGGTTGAGACCTAGGAGACTTTCCTTCATCCAACAACAGTTGGTCATGGAAAAATTTCAGAAAAGTAAAAATACTCTAAACTTAGTAAGTTACATTGCTTTATTGTGACTGAAACATGTAAAAAGAACAAATTTAAAAAAATAATTACTCCAATGACATGCAAAATATACTTAGACCATTAAAAAAAACCCAATTTAGGAAAAAACATGTTTTTCAACAGCTTTATGTTGGTGCATTTTCATTGTTAAAGAGATAGAAAATAAAGTCTAACCTTAGCAGTAAACAATCTGTTCTTCATGCATTGAGGTGATGCTACAGAGTCAGTGTCAGTAAGGCTTATACCTTCAGTCATTTTCTGGTTGGTTTTCTAGTAGTAGTGATGGATTGACTCTCATGCACCTGTTCTTTTGCCAGCAACACAGACTTAGAAGATAATTGGTCTGGGTCAGTGGGTACAATATTTGGTCTTGGAGCACAGCAAAGGTAAATGCCGTAAATACACAGCATATCTAGTTCATATAAAACTTTCGGTGGTCTTGTTGACTAAATATAATGATAATAAATAAATACAAGAAGAACCAAAGGTGAAAAGAGGAAGATTTCCTTCGTGGAGGATGTCCAAAAAGAGAGGTTATATTCTCTGTCCACAGTTCTAAAAGAGGAACTCCAAAAGTGTTTTGAGAAATGGACAACTTAATTGTAATAAATGTATATTTACATTCTAGGGATCTATTTTGAGGGGGACAATATTCAGTTGAGTGTATGTGCTGTCCTTCAGTCTGTTAGTGCCTTCCTTCTGAAGCTTTTCATGTTGTCTGGGAACTTCTTGAAGGAAGTAACCATATTTTTGGCTTTCTTTGTATACTCATATACTTTGTATATTATATACTTCAACCCAGGAACACTGGCCTCCTTGCTTTCTCTCCCACAAGACATTCCATCTCCAAACTCTCTGCATTCTTACTGTCTAATGTTCAGGCCTGGGGATTCTCTTCCTCTTCATTTCTGCCTCCTGAATTGCCTGGCTTCTGTCAAGTCCAACTCTGAAGGCTTCAGACTAGAAACAGTTTAAGAAACCCAGTGACCCTAGGTTCTTGAAGATTTTGCCAACTAACCCAGAATAAGTTTGAATTTGGGTCTAGGAACAAGTTCTTAGTCTGTCATCTGAACCAGTCTGGCTCAGTTTGGAGAAGGTTATCATCAGGTCAGGTTGGCCACAGGGCTGATGAATTTTTTAGCTGCAACAACTCAGCTGCTTCCAACTAGTTGCCGAGAGGTTGTAATCTTTGTTGGCAGCAGTAGTACACAGACCTAAAGCAATCACAGATCTTGGAAATATATATGCCATGTCAAAAGTCATAATGTAATTCCCTTGAAGGATGGAGGATTCATTCATTTATTCAACAAAGATTTATTAAGCATCTACCATTTTTAGACACTGAAGATACAGAGATAGATATGACATAGACCCTGCCATAAAGGAGTTTACAGTCCAAAGTTGGTGCAGGTAACTGGGGAGAGGGATACACTAATAATTATGATGCAAGGGAGAATGACTGAAGTACAAAGGAGAGGTCTAGGCAAAGTGCCTTATTCAATTTAGGGAGGAGGTATCATCTTCACTTAGGGGAGGCTGAGAATTGAAGACTTGATAGAAGAGATGGCAACTAAGTTGAGCTTTGAAGAAAGCAGGAAGGAACACCAAATAATCTAAATGGGGGAGAGGGAGTCCATTCTAGACATGGAGATGGGATGAGTTAAGTCACAGAGATGGGAGAATGTAGGGCAAGAAAAGGAAGCAGAAAACCATCCAGCTTGGTTAGACTATGAATGGGAACAGTGTGATAGAAAGCTAGGAAAAATAGATTGGAGACACAGGAGATGGGACTAGACTAGCAGAATTAGAAGTTTCAATTTTGTATGATGGGAATTAGGGAGATGCTGTACATTTTTTGAGTAGAGGAGTGATGTAATCAAAGTGGTTAATTAGGAAGATTACTTTGGCAGTGGGGAGAAGAGACTACAGGGGAGAAGGGTGAGACTACAGGGGAGAAGAGTTTGACTAAAGGTAGGAAGACCAGTCAGGAGGGCTCACGGGACAGTACACATACCATGCTCCAGTGTTTCTGCCCCTAACAACTTCATAGAGCCTGAAAATTGCTGGCTGCTAACTATTTACTCCATAAATGATGACTTTATCTGTGACAGTTATATAGACACATGGAGGAGGTCAATGGATTCTCATACTCCTAACGGAGTTGTAATATCCACAACTTTCTTCTAGCCTTCTGATTCTATGATTTCTAGTCTCCCTAGATTTGATGTTAGAATAGTAATGATTGCTCCCAACACAGTTTTTAGAACTGGGAAGGAAAACAGATGAAAACATGAAACTTGGAAAAAAAACCACATAAACCCAATATAGAAATATTTCCCACATCACTATGAAAGTATAGTTTTCTTGTGAAGATTCACATGGGATTCTCTATCGCCAGTAAGGCCAAAGAATATGACTAAGTGAATAAGTTCTGCCATTAATCTGATGTGTGAAACATGTAAATGATCTGTTTTTTGATTACTCTCTTTATCAAAAAAAGGAAAGCACAGGACTTTTGATTTAAAACAGTGTTGGAATCCACAGAAGAGAAATGGAGCCATTATTAGACAAAGGCTTTAAAGAGTTATTGAATTTATTCAGCAAGGCTGAATCATGACTGAGCTTCAGAAATTATTCTTAATGATAACATGTGGAACTCTAACAATCTTTACCACTCCTCAGACTATTTCATCATGAATCTATTCCTCACCACAAATGTATTGTACTTAAGAACTGAAATAAAATGAACATGTACACAACTCTGCAATATCCTATTCAGTTCAATTGGATTTATTAAGTACTTGTTATATGAAAGGCATTTTTAAAAAGTGATAAAAACAAAAAGACAAAAACAAAACATCCCCTGCCCTCAAGGAGTTTACATTCTACTAGGAAGATACCACAAACACATAGATTAAAAAAACAAAGAATATACAAAAGGAATTCAAATTAATGAAGAGGAATTTTTGCTTAGATGACTGTAAAAAATATCATATGCTCATACCACACCTTTTGAGAACGTATACATAAGTGCATAAATGATAAGACCAGAGCTAAAAAAAAATGTTGAGAACCATTTAAAAAATGAGTTTTGTTGGTTTATTTTGTTTTTATATCACCTAATTTTCCAGTGTATCCTTTTCTCCTCCCCCTCCCAGAGAACAATCACCTATAACAAGGATTTAAAAAAAAGTCCACAAAAACCAACCAACACTTCAAAAAAAGTTTGCCGTCATGTGTAGTATTCCATATCCACAGTCCACTCCCCACCTTTGTATTCCTTATTTCTTATAGCATAGTAATTATATCCATGCAATTTCTTATCAATATATAACTTATCAATCAAATATAATGCATCAGTTCCTCCAATCAATTAATTTTTTCATGTAAAGTCTTTTCAATTTGATGTAATCACACTATTTTATCTTTTATGATCACTTTTCTCCTCTGTTAATTAAGAATTCACTATTGGGGGATTGTTTTTTTAATTTGGAAAAAGAGGAAAAGAAGAATAACTGGTGTGGAGTTATATGGTAAATATTTAACAACTAGCTGTTGGGAAAACATACACATGCCACACTTTAAAGTTTAATCTGCATTATTAACATTTTCTCCATTACTTTCTTAGGTCTGGACAACCAATAAAATGATAAACTAAGCCCTAATATGCAACATTTGCCAATTTCCAAGGTGTAAATACCCTCACAGAAAATTTAACAATGAGCTCTTATGAGCTAGTTCAAGCTGCCTCCAGCACACCCCTGAACTAGTGGCATTGAAATACATAAGGATGAGGAGTGGCATTGGAATATATGGGTTATGTCAATGCAAGTTTTGTGGCTTCAGTAGAACATGTTATAGTGTAACAGTATTTTGAAAGATTGAGTTGTCCTTCCTTCAGCCCTACAATATCACTATGCATTGTTTTTGTTGATGTTTGTGTGAATTTAAACATTTTAGTGAACCTTTTTTAAAAAATTAAGACCAGATCCTTATTTCTACCTGTTTTATGGAAATCATCTACAGTTAAGGAGATGATAAGGCAGGAAATGAAGCATTTCTATGTCAATCAGTCAACTAGCATTAATAAGTGTTTATTACATACAAAGTGCTACAGATATAAAGAAAGACAAAAGACAGACCTTGCTCTCCAATAACTCAGTTGAATGTGTTCCTTATTCAGCTCTACAATATCAGATAAGGCATTTATTTTTGTCTTGCTTTTGAAAGACTTCATAAACCATTGCAGGACTTTATTAGTAAACAATTGGACCATTTGGGGAGTCCAAATTACTTTTCCTCTTTCCTTATTACCACATCTTAAAACTCAATATGTCCAAAATGGTGACTTTGCACAGCCATCCCTCATTTAAATCCAATTCACTTGCAAGTCATGGCATCACCTTCCTGATGTCATGGTTCTCCTTGAGAATGAAGGAGAAGCACCAACATCTTTCACCTTTAACCTTTCCTTACTCTCACCTTCCCTATTACTGTTGAGGACAACACCAATCTCCTTTTCTTTCAGTCTTACACCCTTGGA
Source organism: Pseudochirops cupreus (assembly GCA_028627135.1). NCBI lineage: Eukaryota > Metazoa > Chordata > Mammalia > Diprotodontia > Pseudocheiridae > Pseudochirops > Pseudochirops cupreus. The sequence continues at coordinate 232,728,987 of CM053580.1, read as the reverse complement.
GTCATTCTGGATTCCTCTCTCCTTCCTCTCTAAACTGTTGCCAAGGCTTATTGGTTTCACCTGTGCAACATATCTTGAATATGCCATGTTCTCTCCCCTCTCTAGTACAGGTTCTCCTCACCCCACACCTGGATTATTACAATAGCCATTGGCGCATATGCCTTCCTTCAGTCACTCCCCATTCCAATCCATCTGCCATTCAGTCACTAAAGTGATTTTCCTGAAACATAAATCTGATCATGTCACCCTCCCCCCCCCAATCCCTTTCAATAAACTCAAATGGCTCTTCCTATTGCCTCCAGGATCAAACACAAAATGTTTCACTTGGCATTCAAAGCCATTCATTACCTAGCTCTCTCCTATCTTTCCACTCTCCTTACCCTTTACTCCCTGACACATACTCTTAACACTGGCCTCTTGGCTGTTTCATGAATAAGACTCTCCATCTCTTGACTCTGGATGTATTCTCTGACTGTCCTCCAAGACTGCAATGCTGTTCCTCCTCTACTCTGACTACTGAGCTTCCTCATCTTTCTTTAAAGTTCCAACTAAAATCCCACCTTCCAGGAAGCTTTCCTTATCCACTCTTAATTTCAGGATCTTGCCTCTGTTAATAACTTCCTATTTATCATGTATATGAATTGCTTTGTATGTATTTGTTTGTATATAGTCTCTCCCATTAGATTGAAAGCTCCCTATGGGCAGGGGCTGTCTTTTTGTATCTCTAGTCCTTAGCATAATGCCTGGCACTTTGTTAGTGTTTCTGAATTGATTGATGGAAGAGATAGCATAACATGGTGTGTAGACAGTTGTCCTTAAATCCAGAAAGATTTAAGTCTTTCTTCTTTTACATACTGACTATCATCTTGGACAAGTCACTTATCCTCTCATTGCTCTAGGGAGATCTCTAAGACTAAAAATTGCAGAGAAGGTGCTGACCTTCACTAGTAGAGTCAGTTTCCTCCCCTGGAAATCCTTATAATGATAAAATCATGGAAATAGTCTCTATCTTTATTATCTATCTTGTAAGCTTGCTTTGGAAATAGACACTAGCTCTAAGGTAAGCAGAAGTAAATATTCATATGGAACAGTGGTTTCTATTAGAATATGAAGGTAATAAATAGTTCTGTGGGTCAAAATTTAAGAAAAGACAAAATAACTCTTCCCTAGATAGACAGTCAAAGAAAACAAGCATGGTGTGATGGATAGAGAGCTCCTGAGTCAGCAAAATGGGAGTTAAAGTCTTGCTTCTGACCATCCTGGGTATGTAACCCTCAGTACTTCATTTAATCTCTCAATATTCACCAGATAATTTTCTGACTTTGTGTTCCTTACGAGAACTCCATAATTAGTGAAATAGTAAGTCTAGCTTAAAAAAAACCAAAAACAAAGACAGTCACTATTGGCTGTTGTAGGGATGTTATGAAAATGCTATTAAGAGATCAGTACTGCCCCCCCCACCATCCCCCACATAGGAATAGTCATTGGAGTACTTTTAATGTGCAGTCTGGGGAGTCTTAGGCTAAAATCTAACATTTCATAGAAGAACATGGCTTTTCAATTATTTCCTCCTCAGATATTTACAGAGAATACTGGAAACAAGAGAACAATCCTGGTCTTTGGCACAAAGCAGACACCATATGCCTCTTGGCACACAAGCACACACACACACACACACACACACACACACACGCAAAAGACAAATGCTTAAAGCTTGGAGGGAAATGAATTCGTGAAGTTGGTATCATCCTTTGGTGTGAAATGTGGCTGTTCAAGAAGACTCACTAGTACCAGTTCTAAGTTTAAAGCAAAATTAAGGGTAAGCTCTTCCAGTGGACCCCAAGTTAATAAAAGCACAGGCGCCTGAAAAGATGAGAGCCCAAAATGATTTAAGTGAAGGAGAGAATCTCGGGAACTACCAGTCCCTGTCACCTCAGAAGTACATCACCAACGGTGACAGTTTCATTTCTCCAGCTGTGAGATCAGACAGAAAACTTGTATGACCTACCATCACTAGATTGCACTGAGCCATATTTTCCCCATCCCCACATCACATTAAACACTTTTTCTTTATGTTCTCTGGGCTCTATCCCAAACCACATGCATGTAATTTGACAAAATGTCTCACCACAAAGAGATAGTTCAAATTTGTTAATACTTTACAATGGTATTTGCTAATAGTAATGGAAGGGGTTTTTTTTGTTTGTTTTTTGTTTTTAATGTTGTTTTTTTCCTCACACCCAAAGATACAGCCTAGTATATGAAAGCTACTGGACAGGACGACCTAACATCTGCACAGTTTCTAAATTTTTAATTGCAAAGGAGCCATGTCTTGCAACCATAGAAAGTGAAGTTTCTGGGGTGGCTAGGTGGCACAGTGCATAGGGTACTGGCCCTGTAGTCAGGAGGACCTGAGTTCAAATCTGGCCTCAGACACTTGACACACTTGCTAGCCATGTGACTTTGGGCAAGTCACTTAACCCCAATTGCCCTCCAAAAAGCAAAAAAAAAAAAAAGTGATGCTTCTAGATTCCATTTGTAAACAAAAATGGACCCTATATATGTCAATCTAGATGGCGCTCATGTTGGTTATCTGACCTAAGAAGCACTCAGTTTAAATTAACAATTATTTATCAAGCGCTTACTGTGTGCCAGTCATATGAATGAATAACTTATGGGCCCTATTCTCAAGAAGCTTACAGTTTGGTAGGTTGGATGCGCCATGTGCACAAATCACTGTAATGTAATAGAAGGGGCCAATTAGAGTCTATAAGTATTTTTTTTTTTTGCCTTTTTGGAGTGGGAAGGCCAGGACAATGGAGGTTATGAGACTTCCCCAGGGTCACACGGCTAGTAAGTGTATCAAGCGTCTGAGGCTGGATTGGAACTCGGGTCCTCCTGACTCCAGGGCTGGTGCTCTATTCACTGCGCCACCTTGCCGCCCCTATTTTTTTCTTTTCATTTATTTACTTATTTTTGAGTCCATAAGTCTTAAGGCAGGACAGATGCTGTCATGAAAAGAGTATAATGTATAGGACAGCAGCTTGATGAGACTTAAAAGAAATTGGAGGATGGAGGGCTTGGTTTTCTTTTAGCTTTTTTAAAGGCATATTTACTGAGACAATTTGGCAAGAACATAATTTCAAGCCATTCCTCTGGACAAGAGCACAATATGCCATCTATCACCTCAATCCACATAGGAAGAGAGCTCAGAATTAAAGTGGTTGCTGCAAACATTCACCCACCAAATTCACTTTCAAATGTGACATTATTGATCAATGAGGTTTTCCAGAAAACAGTGTCTTAGCTGCCAGGTCCAATTCACTGTTGTGCTGGGACCTGCAGGTCTCTCTTCAGGGCTTTGCTCATCCTTTCACTGGATATCTGTTCCTCTGACCTTTCAGATCTTACAAGGTTGCAGCCTAGTCTGTTCCATCTTCAATACTCCATGAGAAATGGACACACAGAGACAGAAAACAGTTATATGATGTGCGCAGTCACATGTCAGCAGCCTGGGTAGCAAGATGAAGGCCAAAGGTCTTTGTGTCCACCTAGAGGCTTACAGTAGTCCTTACTCAAATGCAGCCAAGAAACAGAGTGAGAGGAAGGATTTCAGTAGTTTGAGATATGGGGGGTGTCCATTCCAAATCGCAGCTGAGAAGACACATAGGCATAAATGTGTGTGTATATGCATATTCATATAGATGTATACATATAAGTATGGGTAAACAAATGCACACAGGATATATACATATATAAATGTATATACATATACATACACATATATACATGCACACACACATATAGATGCATGCATATAAGTATGACATCCCAGTTGTGATTTTAAATGGATTCTTTCCATATCTTTAACTGTTGAAATCCTTCCAATCACCTCCAATACCTGTAAAATATGACTCTAAATAAATTTTAGAGCTACAAAACCCACAAAATGACAGAGAGAAACAAATCTCCAGCTGAAGGCAGCCTGGCAAGCAAATAGGAAAGGTCTATTTCACCAAGCTGGGAGCTGAATGCAGTCTCGTGGGAGCCACCTGGGCCCAGACTTTGGGCTGCTCTGACCAGCAGCACAGACTGTCGGGAGAAGACTTCAGGGGAATGAATGACCAGCAGCTGTGACAGTTTCCAAACTTCTCAACCCAAAAATGCCAAAGAGAAAGTAAAAGGTCAGTGGGGAACTCTGTTGGAACTGGGTGATGGAAGAGCATGGTGTGGCCCCTGCCCCTAGGGCAAGAGGTGGCAGCAGAGGTGCCACAGCTGCAGCTGCTGCCATGTGGCTGCCTCGGGAGCTCCTGGCCTGCAGATCATAGTGGGACCAAATGACCATTCATACGGTAATCGTTCTTACTCTGATCTGCTCGGATCTGGATCATGGTCTTGGATGGTGGTCCTGGGATGTGTGGCCAGTATGCCAGAGCTTGGGGTGTCTGTAGAGAGGGTGCCCTCCTCATATCTCTGACAACACTTGTGAAAACCCCAGGGATTAGGGAAACAGTTCTCTCCACTCTGGAAGCCGAATTCTACCATGGCAAAGAGCTCAAAAGTCAAGTAATTGGCTGGCAAGATTAGCAAGCAGAGGAAGCACAGTCAGACCACAGAATCTTTTTTTGGGAACAAAAACAATCAAAACATGGAGCCAGAAGAAATCAACACAGTCAAAACTCCCGCATCAAAAGCTTCCAAGAAAAATGTGAATTGATAACAGACCGTGTAGGAGCTCAAGAAGGATTTTGAAAATCAAGCAAGAGGAGAGGAAAAATTGGGAAGAGAAATGAGAATGATACAAGAAAATTATGAAAAGCAAGTCAATAGCCTGCTAAAGGAGACCTCCCAAAATACTGAAAAAAATAACAACTTAAAAAGTAGACTACCTCAAATGGCAAAAGAGGCCCAGAAAGCCAATGAGGAAAAGAATACCTTAAAAAACCAAATTGCCCAGATGGAAAAGGAATGTTAAAAACTCACTGAAGAGAATAATTCTTCAAAATTAGATTGGAGCAAATGGAAGCCAATGACTTTATGAGAAGTCAAGATATTATAAAACAGATCCAAGCAAATGAAAAAATAGAAGGCAATGTGAAACATCTTGTTAGAAAAACCACTGACCTGGAAAATAGATCCAGGAGAGATAATTTAAAAATCATTGGACTACCTGAAAGCCATAATCAAAAAAAGAATCTAGAAATCATCCTTCAAAAATTCTCAAGAAAAATTGCCCTGATATTCTAGAACCAGAGGGCAAAATAGAAATAAATCGAAAGAATTTACCAATTGCCTCTTGAAAACGATCGCCAAAAGAAAACTCTCAGGAATATTATAGACAAATTCCAGAGTTCCCAAATCAAGGAGAAACTATTACAAGCAGTCAGGAAGAAACAATTTGAGTATTGTGGAAAAACAATCAGGATAACAGAAAATCTAGCAGCTTCTACACCAAGGGACTGAAAGGCTTAGAATATGATATTCCAGAGGTCAAAGGAGCTAGGATTAACACCAAGAATCACCTACCCAGCAAAACTGAGGTATAATTCTTCAGGGGAAAATATGGTCATTCAATGAAATAGAGAACTTTCAAGTATTTTTTTTTTCTTTTTGGAGGGGGGAAGGTAGGGCAATTGGGGTTAAGGGACTTGTCCAAGGTCACATGGCTAGTAAGTGTTAACTGTCTGAGGCTGGATTTGAACTCAGGTCCTCCTGACTCCAGGGCTGGTGCTCTACTCACTGTACCATCTAGCTGCCCTGACTGTCAAGTATTCTTGATGAAAAAACCAGAGTGGAACAGAAAATTTGACTTTTGAATACAAGGAGCAAGAGAAGCATGAGAAGGTAAATAGGAAAAATAAATCATAAGGAAGTTATTAAAGTTGAATTATTTACATTTCTACATGGAAAAATGATCATTGTAACTCACGAGCCTTTTCTCAGTATGAGGATATGTAATGCCAATGCAAGTTCTAGACAGGGTAATTAGCCAAAATAAGGGAGCCATCTTAGATCATGGCAGCCCTTTAAATGCAATGATGTCATTGATGGATGTAATGGCAAGGACAGTTCACACATTTCAGCCATTGAATTAACACCTTGTTTCAGTTCAAGTTTCTTTTGAGCCTTGTATCAAGTCTTTTAAGAAACAGAACCTGTGAACCCCACAACTTGTGAACCCTAGAACTCATGAACTCCTGCAACAGGAAGGGGAGGACTAATGACCATATATTAGGGGAGGTCTTGGCTAGAGACAGCAGAACTGAGAAGAGGACTCTTATGGTGGCAGAGTCAAGAAGGAGAACTTGTGAAATAGGAACTGTGAAGGATGTGAGGTGGACTGGACACTGTGAACTTCAATATTGAACAGGAGCTGGATGAAGAACTGGACAAGGAGTTGGACAAGAAACTGGGAGCTGCCTGCCTTTGAACCCAGGTGACAGTTGGAGCTGGGACCATGGAAGAGGAACCATGGAAGCTGAAAGCCAGCCTCCAGTCAAGCTGAAAGAAGACTTTACTTGGATACTGTGTACTGACTGAGAAGATTATGATTTACTGTGACCTAGGGGTGGAAAACTTTGAAAGTTTGTATTTGTGATGGAATTAAGGGTTTTGTGATTGACTAAATGAATGTTCTTCATTGAAAACTATGTGATCACTTTGTGAAAACTATGTAGTCATTTTAGTCATAAGTTGTTGAGTTGTGACATAGTGAATGCTGTATTTTGATTTTCTGTGATAAGTTGTAACATTGTGAATGCTGTACCTTGATTTTCTGTGAATGTTTTGCTCAGATTTGTTATTGAATAAATACAGCATTCATTATACTATGTAATCAGAATCTTGAAAGCTGTTCACAGCAGCAGTCCTCTGGAAAGCTGCTTGTGCATGGCTTTACAATGGAGAATTAGAAGTCAGCTAAAATAGTGATACATTTCAGCTAACAAATGGATGATCCAAATTTGCTTTTAAATGAAATAATGAATCCAATTATCCTTCTAGTTCCATGCTGACTGTGGGAGAATTAGTAGCTTTCTCCTGGGGAGCCAGGAAGAATGACAGCATTTCAACTGCATGCTCACTAGGACTATGGATTCTCTTTGGAGGAGACGTGCCAAGACAAAAAAAAAAGTGGCACAGGGGTCAGGCAGCTGGATTTGGCATCAGGAAGACTTGAGTTCAGATCTGGCTTCAGAAATTCAACCATGTGACCCTGATCTAAATTTCTTGTAAAATGAGAGAATTGGAATCAGTGGCTTTTAAGGTCCTTTCATTGATGATCTTATGTCCTGTGGATATTCTTGCGGAGTGTTCAATTCCAGAGCAGTTAGCAGAGAAGTCATTCTAGGAATACCTGGGGGGAAAAAAGAGCAGAATACGCAGTTTAAACTAGAAGTCCTTTGAGAAATGTCCAGCTACGGAAAGAATGAAAAGATAAGAGATGATGCCACATTGGGACTTAGAGGAGAGGGGTTATGATTCAACTCTTCCTCTTTTCAATAGTTCACCATGATTTGTTCCCTATTCTTTTTATTCCTTGGTTTGAAAAACTCCAGGCTCTCCTGTGCCCTCCTCACTGTGTGACTTTCTTATTCAATTTGGAAATTGTTTCAGATTTTAAAAAACTGGTTTCATCTGTGGCTCCTAGACTTGCCTAGCATGTGAAGCACAACACGCTAAAAAATGTTAAGCATAGAAAAAGCTTCTTAATGATGTTGGCCTTTATTAGCTCTTGGTGATTCACAAAACAGTATTTTACACACCTTACCTCGTTTGATTCTCCTAACAAACTTGTGAGTTAGGTAGGATAGGTGTTTTTGTTCCCATTTTACTGATAGGGGAACTGAGGTTCAGCAAATAGAAGGGACTTTCTTGTGGTTAAACTTTTTTCATTTGTTTTTGTTGATGTTTTGCTTGTTTTGGAGAGGCAAGGGTTAAGGATCTCAGAGCTAGTAAGTTTCTGAGGCTAGATTTGAACTCAGCTCCTCCTGACTCCCCAGAATAATGCTCTACCTACCGTACCACCTAGCTGCCCCTAAACTGTTAATGAGGGTCAAATATGAAATCTGAACCCAGGTTTTCCTGATTCCGTTCCAGCCACCTCTACACCACTTTCACTCAGGTAAGGAGCTAATATAGCTGAGTGTATAGTTACAATCGTGTTGACTCTTCAAGGAAAATGGACTGTTTTCCTTGGTATCTTAGAGACCATATTAATATAGCAGAAGAAAGCTTTTTCCCCATTCTTATTTCTGGCCCTGAGCAACTGGGGCACAGAGAGAAGACATTGAAATCTTTCAACAGAGTTAGGATTCGCCTCGTTCTATTCCCCCTTCTTCTGTCATCACTCTTTCGTACACAGCTTTCTCTATGAGGTAGAAACCTATCGAGTTGCTGAGTTCAAATGAAGTGTTTCTGTCTTTTCTGCTTTATCAAACAGTTCACTAGACTCCTGAATAAAGGACAGATTTCTCTTTTAGACTGCAGTTGTTTCAATGGATCACTCATTCTTATGAGTCTGCTTTAAAAAACAACCCAGCAAAAGACATTGTAACAGAAGGTACTTTCCCATGTCAATACCATGGGTGTGCCGTACACACTGTCATTAGTCACTGGATTTGAAGTCAGAAGACTTCTGCACATCCAAGCTTGGCTCTGGTATTCACTCCCTCTGTGGCTTTAGAAAAGTTATTTTACCTCTATGATTCTCAGCTCAGATGGGATATTGTTTCCATGTTCCTTTGATTGTTCATAGATACTTGGGAAAAGTGAGATGCTCTTCTTTTTGATTTCAGGGAATTGCACTCTCCCCCTTCCAACTTGGAAAGGCCCTAATCTTTCCTTCAGTTAGAAATCAGATTACTTAATTTTGTATTCTGGTTGTTTTCTTTTAATTAATTGGTCTTTTTTGATTGTTTTTAATACATAGAAATCTGTTTCACTCTGTGTGCATGTTCTTTGGACCAACTGGGGAGTCCATTGACCCATTTATTATGCCTGTTTTGCTAACAAATCATAGAGTTTGGATTGCTTCCTCAGTTATTCCACCATGGATCTGGGACTCTGTCTTGGTTGAATTGCATTACTTTCTCCCGGTGGAAGAACTCCTTTACTCTGTATTGTTGGCATATAGTGTCATCTGTAAACTTCCTCTAATTTCTGTTTTGCTGTTGATTTGAACAAATAGGATTTCTTTGTTAAAAAATGAAAATAAAAAAATAAAATAAAGGTGTTGAATCAAATGAGTTTTAAGGTCCATTTCAGGTCTAAACAAGACAGGATTTTTTTTTTATAGCTAGAAGGAATCTTAGAGTTCATCTAACTCTCTTTTCTCATTTTGCAGGTAATGAAATAAAGGTCTGAGAAAGTGACTGACCCAAGGTAGCCAAGTAGCAGAAGTGAGACTTGAACTAAACATCTGACAACCAGCCCACCCCTCTCTCCATCATATCATGCTGCTTCCCAAAAAAACATGCATAAATTGAAATATTAGAAATAAAATATAGTAGGAGATGTTATTTTCTTATTGGAACATGTAATGAGTGTTTTATAAAACAAAAGATCTTTTTGTAATGCAAATTGTAATCTAATTTATTATAATGCTTTACATTTCAGATTCTGTACAGTAAATTTTCTTAAAGCAAGATGCTTACAAAAGGAATTTATAGGTAGAAAGTGTATATTGTCTGTGTGCATTTATATCTATGTCTCTCTCTCTCTCTCTCTTTCTCTCTCTCTCTCTCTCTATCTACCTTATCTATCTGTCTATCTATCTATCCATCCATCTATCTATCTATCTATCTATCTATCTATCTATCCTTTGTCTACACGGTAGTAATAGCCAAACTCTGGAATTGACTCACACCTGAGTGGTGTCTAATGGCTGCTAAATTACTGAGAATTTAGAAAATTAGAAGTTTTCTATTAACAAATGTAAATGTAAGTAATTTAGAATTACAACCACAATGGAAAATAGGCAGGAGAGAATAATGGGGAAGTGGGTTGAGTTTAACTCCAGGAGTCATACAGTGCATTATGTTCCTGAAGTTGACTCCCAGGAGGGGATCTACTCAAAAAGCTTCTTTACAATATTGTGAGACCTGGAGTGAATCTTTTCTTGAGATGCCTTAAAACTCAAACATCACCTTTCACTAGAATTCTAGCTCCTTGCCTTGCCTCTCATTTCCTGGCATTGAGCCATAAACCATTGTCTACTCTGGGAATAACAGTATATTAAATCATGTGCTCATAGGTCTAGGGCTGGAGGAGACCCCAGAGGTCATCTATTTAACCCTATCCTTTTACAGATGAGGAAGTTGAGGCCCAGGATGGATAAGTGACTTGCCCCAGGTCACAGGTAGTTGGCACCAGAGGCATGTAGCAGGGAGGACCTAGTTTTCCCAATTCTTTGCTCAGAAATTCAGTTTCTTCCTAACTATATTAAGGGTTAAGCCTGCAGAATCCTAGTTGAACTGAATGTAGTAATCTCTGAAGGCATACTTAAGAACATTGGATTTCTATTATCAGACTCTATCAGGTCACACTTCCATCTTAAATTGTATTAGGTAATGACCCAGGAACAGAATCAGGAAAACCCTATGATCATCTAAAATCAGTCTAAGACCACAGGTAAAAACATATCTCACAGTGAGATTGTCCACAGCAAAATTTTTTATGAGACAGCTAGGTTGTCATTATTTCCTTATGATCGTGCCAGAATGTATATCTGTAGGGAGTGATCTCATCGAGAAATAGCCACTCTCAGAGGAAATTGGTGCATCCCGAGAGGGTGGGGATCGTGCTATTTGTATACGGCCCTGTGAGAATTCAATTAACATTAATTGATGCTGATCTGGCAAATATGTATTCTCCATGGTAACATCACATCACCTGGTTATTCTATATCCAAAAAAACCAAAAACCAAAACGACCCACACAAATAGAAACAGATCAACTTTAAAGGGCGGTTGAAATTCTCTAAGAAAAGAAGGGAGTTTCTCTGAAAATCTAAAATTCAAAAGCTTGCTAAAAAACCATGAAGATGTATTACCCAAGATGCACTGTTTAAGAAAAGTACTCAGGAATGGTGCTCAAAGGAGCCAAAGCACTGTGCTGTACACTCTCAATAATAGATTACATGCTTGTTTTATTGACAATAACATATGACAAAATTAGAATTTATTGATAAACACTGGATTCTTTTTTTAAACAGATATATACAACTATGCTCTGATCTAGACAAACAAAGAATGGGACTAATTTTATTGCCCTCCCCAACAAACTATGTAATTATAGAAAAAAGTAATAATCTTTCTGATAGATTAAGGTATCACAGAGGTACATGTCTGACTTTTTTGGTTTCATGGTGGCTATGGTGGAGTGTGTGTGTGTGTGTGTGTGTGTGTGTGTGTGTGTGTGTGTGTCTGTAGATTGTGGAAAAAATATTTTTCCTGAAATAAAGGTTAAACAGTGATTGCACTACCTATAAGAACAGAAATCACATTCATTTTTAAAATGAGTGATGTAGCATATTTTTTTTACGCCATTTACCTAGACCTTCTCTTTCTTCAATTATTTAGCAGTGATGAGTGAAACAGAATTTAGTTTACTAGGGTTTGTATCATACTTTCTGTTAAAGTGAAAAGCTATTTTCATCACACTGAGGAAAAATTTTAAGGGTATTTGCCAGGACTGATTGATTACATTTATAGTGAATGATGTATATTCCTTGTAGACTAATTCTATGTCAATTGAAAACAGATAGATTGATTTGTCATATAGCCAAAAACACATAGTTGGTCTGTCTTAGTTGATAAAGACAAAGCTAATATGTGGAACTCGGTGATTGTCTAGAGAGAAGGGGAGAAAAAGCATTTTTAAACTATAAAATGATTTGAAAAGATCATGTTTCCATTAATGTTTAGCTGAACAAGGTCAATGTCCACTTCATGTTGATTCACACACCTTTTAAAGATCTAACATTTATTGAACACTTATTTAGAACATTCATTAAAGTCAAAGTTTTCCTCCCACAGATGTTTGTGAGTGATCAAATGCAAGTGTCTAATTTAAGACAATCACAGGGATCAAGTGGCATCTTATGAGCAAATGCATTTTTTCCATGAGGAGGTTTCAGCCATGTACCTCAAAGACATTTGATATCAGGCCTATTGAGAAATCATCTTTTTTAAGCAGGGCAGATTTAACAGTCGCTTCCTCACAGGTTTATGTGTTTAATTAGCTGCCTGAACAGGGGGAACAGTAGGATCTGAAAGCTGAGGAGCACTTGCAAGAGAAAATAATGTGAAAGCATGGTACAGCACTGAGGGTGTCAAGCACTAATAATAACAAAAAAATGACGAAGAGAATTCACTGTAACACTTCCTTTTTAAAAAGAATTTCACTTTCATTATTTACCTGGTTATTTTACATTGCAGATTCCACAAATATGCACTCACTTGGTAATAAAGATGCCCCAATTTCAGAGAATAGCTGAGTCCAGGTCAGTCTAGGTCAGTGGTTCTCAGCCTTCCTAATGCCGCGACCCTTTAATACAGTTCCTCATGTTGTGGTGACCCCCAACCATAAAATTATTTTCGTTGCTACTTCATAACTGTAATTTTGCTACTGTTATGAATTGCAATGTAAATATCTGATATGCAGGATGTATTTTCATTGTTACAAACTCATATAACCCACAGGTTGGGAACCGCTGCTCTAGGTCAGTTGAAAAACAGGAAAGAGAACATGGTCCTTCTTGTAGGTGGCAGATGAAGCCCAATTTAATATATTTTAACTCTAGTCAGCTACCATTTTATATTTTTAATTCCCAGATGGAAGGCCAGAAAATAGCTCCTATATGTCATGTATTTTGCTATCTCCCAAATATTACATATTTCCTTTAGTAAATTTATCCTATACCTTGGAAACTGTCCACATGTAAAATGAAAAGATTCTGTTCAGTATTATATACAGCAAACATGCACATATAGAATTTAGACACATTTTGAATATACTATTTTTACTTGAGGGGAAAATATGGTTTTTACTTACACATAACAGTTTCTGAAAAAGGATCATTTATGTGAAGGCTTATTTAGGCATGTACTTGTAATGGTCTAAGAATAGAATCGTTGCATTTCACATGATGCTTATGGATGATGATAGAGCGAGTTTTGCAAATGCAGAATCTCTTCAAATTTCAGAGAGTTCCTAACTTCTGAGTCTGTTTAAGCCATGTGGGGTTTTTATTTTTCTCCAGAGCTAGTAAAGAAGGAGGTGGGGGAAATGGGAAATAAAAGAGCAATGAGAATCTTTTTATTTCAAGAAAAGGGAAAAAAGCTTTGAAAAGATTATCAGAAGGATCCTAGGGATTCTTGGATATCAAATCGCTTACTAAACAGCATTTTGATGAGTAAAATGGAAATGATTTGAAAACATGCAAATCCAAACATGTCTGGTTTTAAAATTAAGGGGAAAGTGCAGGAAAAGCATATTCTAGATTTTACCGAACTAAATTCATTTGAAAAATGGGATGCACTATTATTGGCTAAACCTCATGTTATTACAGTTGAATTACCAATAGCAGGTGTTTACATAGTCTTTGAAGGGTTGCAAAATATTTTGAAGCTATTATCTCATTTTGTCCTTACAACAGCCCTGGGAAGTAGTTGTTATTATTAATAGCATTTTAAAGATGGAGAAACTGAGGCAGTCATAATTAAGTACTATAACTAGGACCACACAAAAGGATTAGAACTCAGACTTTTACTGGCTCCAGGTCTAGTCCTATCCATTGCACCACCTGACTACTGCATCTCTGATCATTTCTTGGAATGTTAAGTGTATCTTACCTAAAATCCATCATTTCATGCTTTCAGTGGGCATATGCTGGGGATTAATGATGTTGTAGGGTGGCTAGGTGGCACAGTGAATAGAGCACCGGCCCTGGAGTCAGGAGGACCCGAGTTCAAATTCGACCTCAGACACTTAACACTTACTAGCCATGTGACCTTAGGGAAGTTACTTAACCCCAATTGCCCTGCTTTCCCCCTTCCAAAAAAGAAAAAAAAATCATGTCGAATAATGATAATATGGCTATGAAATCTCTCTTGTCACCATCTCAACACTCTGAGCTAAATTGGAGTATTTAAGATTTCTTGACCTGTCCTTTGTATGTGGACTAGAATGAAACTTAGGCTCTTAATGAAATTAACCTGAATAAGAGCTGATAGTTTTAGAACTCGTTTGTTTTGTTTTGAATTTGCATGGGATGCTATGTGTGATAGTGGAAAAGAAGCTGAATTTGGAGTCACAGGACCTGAGTTTGAACCTAAGCTCTGCTCTTAGCACCTGCTTGATGTGGGTACACACTTAACCTTCTGGGTCTCAAATTTCTCTGCTCATAAAATGAAGGGATTGAACTAGATGATTTCTAAACTCTCTTCCAGCTATGAGTCTATGGCATCTTATAATTTCTTACATTAGGTCCTTTGGGATATACTTGTACAGTTCTTCCTTCTACATCATGGGGGTTAGGGGTGTGGTGCCCCTGCAATCTAGAAAATCTATGTAAAATGTTTTGGCCCTCCCTTCTTACCAGAGAAGTGTGAGTCATTACGGTATTAAATGATTTTTTTAAATGTTGTTTTATATAATACTATACACATATTTTATGCATTTCTGAGTTTCTAAACTTTTTCTGTGTTGTCTGCTGGTCTACATGTGTCCTCTGTGACTTCTACAAAACTCTCCCGAAATTCCCATTTAATTTCTTATGGTGACTGGCAATATATTGAAACTGTGATAGGGAAAGTCACGATGTATAAGAGATAACTGGACTTTTAGAATGTAAAAGGTGGAAGAAAGGGTAAGATTGAACCTGTGAAGCAAGAGTGCTTCGGACCAGGATATAATACGTAGGGTTTGCTCTGATAAACATTCAAACAAGCCATTTGGACTCGCACATCCAGAAACATAGAAGCTCTACAAACAACCAGGAATATGACTAAGGGAACTATATCGACTGTATTGATTGGTATTTTGATGTAGAGTGTGATAAGTTAGTTGGTGGGGGTTTTTTGGGGTAGTGGTTGTACTTGTTTCAATATTGTGTCTATTTCATGTTATTTGTAAGTACAAGAATGCTTAGGCAGCCTTGCAAGTACTACTCAGCTCTGGAAAAAAACCTGTATCATCTGGCAATGTGCTAAGCTCTACACATTTAGCTAAATGGGTCGTTGGACAACATATTGGTCTGACACTGGACTCACTCTCAGTCTTTCTAGTTTAGTAACACCTGCCAGCTTTTTCACTCTGTTGGCAAAACTGTTGAGAATTAAAGCTCACCACTGCATCACAATGAGTTGGATATTAGGAGACGGATTGACTTTTACTGGTGGACAGGATACCCACTCCAATTATATCACAGATCCAACAAAGTATTGACTTGTAAGAAAAATTAGAAGACATTTTACTGACATTCAATGAGAAACCAAATTGCTGGGCAAGGCAGAGCAGTAGCTAATACCAAAATAGAATGAAAATCAACTTATGCTTAACTTTCTTCCCTTGGAGAGCCATTTTTTTGTGTGTTTTTCCAGACTGCTAATTTGGTTCATTCTGCCTTTGGTGAATTTACCTTAGTTTCACGAGCTAGAATTATCTTTGAAATTTATAATAATTAAATTCTACATGGGAGGCCAGATTCTTTGTATTTTAAGTTAGGCTCATGACTTTTTTTAGAACTATAAAATGCTAGTTAGTAGATGCAATGGAAATATAAATAATGAAGTAGAGAAAGATTCACAATCATAGAACATTAGAGCTAGAAAGGACTTGAGAGATTAGCTAGCCCTAGCTCTTCATTTTGCAGATAAGGGAATCTGAGACACAGAAAGAGAAATGATTTTATCAAGTTTACACACCTAGTTCAGAAACACAACTGGCCAAAGAGCTAAGGTCTTCTTTTTCCCATTCCAATGTTCTTTTTCCTGTACCTTGACTGACAATTGAACAGGAGGGTACCCTTTAATTCTATTTTGCTTCTTCCACTTCTGAATGTGTGAAAAACCCTTGAGAGAAGTCTTCTGGTCTTGTACTCTGGATTCCCCTCTTTTCCTACAATACTCTTTTCAATCCCTCTTCTTCTCTCACTCCATCTAACTCCAAAATGGTGGACTGCAAGTGATTTACGGTGTGTCAGAGTACATCAGAATTTGATCCTGAATTCTCAAAGGCTATTCAAGGAGACCACAAACTGAGCATGGGTCTGGAGACTTGTACAAGCAACCACCTTAATTAGAGGCTTATCACTAGAAGGTAGGCTAAATGGTGATGGTTTTCTTTCTTTCTAACAGGTGCTGATTTTTTTAAGCAGTAAGGTGGTACAATAGATAGAGTGTTGGACCTAGAGTCAGGAAGACCTGAATTCAAATCCTGCCTTGGATACTTCCTAGCTGTCTGACCCTGCCTGGAGAGGTCACGTTTAACCCCTGTCAAGGTTCAGTTTCCTTATCTGTAAAATGGGGATATTTCACCTGCCAGTGTTGTTGTGAAGATGAAATGAGATAATATATCTAAAACATTTTATAAATTTTAAAGTGATATATAAGCACTAACTATTATTTTTTTAAAAATATGTTAACTCCCAAAGACCTTATTAAAGCAGAGAAGAGTTTTGATTTTTGTTGGAGGGAATAATTAAACTGGTTAAATCACACACATTTGAAACATTGAAGTAAGTATTCAAGAGAGGCCAAAAGATAAATGAATCAACATTTAAATATTTCAGAATTATAAGTCAGACTGAAAAAAGGTCAGGGCTATATAATGGATGCAGAACGAAGGAGGGGAAGCATCCCCCTAAAACGCCAACATGAATTTGACATGCTTAGTTTACTTCCTGTTGTGAACCAAATAACCTCTGTTTCTTCTCTATTCTCTATTTCATTATCGAATTCTAAATATTCTTGGCAAAATGCCTAATCTGACTGATTTTTCATAAAAAGTAAATCATGTCTTAACTTCATTATTTTATAATATAAATTTGTTTAATAGAGCACATTGTATAAATATAGGGGAGAATATAATTTGGTAGTAAATAACCTTATGGATTTGGATATACTTGTTTTGTATCACCACAAACAATAAAGAAAACTCATTCATTGCTATTTAGGATCTGTATATTTACATCCTTCACCTTGCTTCCTGACAATTAACTTTAGATTCTTCAAAATAGTCTATTTGGTAGATATTATTATGTGCATTTTCCCAATTAATAAACCAAGATAATTGAAAAAGGGCTAGATCTACACTAGCAAAATAAAACAGAAAACTGAATCAATTACCAAGATGATTAAAACTGCAAATTCCCATTTAACCCAGTTTTATGTATTCTTTTCTTTTAAAATGCTATTATAGGGGGCAGCTAGGTGGTGCAGTGAATAGAGCACTGGCCCTGGCATCAGGAGGACCTGAGTTCAAATTCGGCCTCAGACACAACACAAAAAACTAGCTGTGTGACCTTGGGCAAGTCACTTAACCCCAACTGCCCTCCCCCCACAAAAAAGCAAAAAAAAATGCTATTCTATCTTTTCATAACTCATATCTCAACATATTTTCCCCATCCAAATAACATCCTCTATAACAATGAATAATAACACCAAAAAAAACCAAAAACAAATGCACAAAAATAACCAATATGTGATTGGATTTAGGCAGCATCCAGTGCTGCACACTCATAGTTTCCAACTGCTGCAAAGAAGGAAGGAAAGTACTTTTTCTCATCTCTTCTTTGGGGTCAAACTCGGTCACTGTGATCATAAAGCATTGTTTTTATTTTATATTTTTCTTTCTGTTTTATTTTATTCCATAGTCATTGTCTATGTCATTTTCTTGGTTCTACTTAGTTCCATTGTGCATTTGTTCATATAAGTCTCCAGATACTTCTCTGTATTGTCACATTTCTCTTTTCTTAGAGAGTAGTAATATTCCATTGCAATCAGGTAGCATAATTTGTTTACCCATTACCCAATCTATGGCCATCTACTTTGTTTCCAGTTCTTTGCTACTAAAAAAAATTCTACTTCAAATATTTTGGTGTATATGAGACCTCCTTTTTTTGCTTTCCTTGAAGTATATGCCTAGGAGTGGTATCTCCAGATGAAGGGCTAAGGATGTTCTAGCTACTTTGTTAGCAAAATGTTTCCAGAATTTTATAAACACACACAAATATGTGTATACATACCCCTCCAAATGCTACATATATGTGTATATACAATATATGCACCCACATAAATATACTTCTATACGTACACATACACAGGTACATAAATATAAACACATGTATAAACATGCTTCTATTTATACACACACACATAATTTATATGTCCATGCACAAACACATATATGTGTGTATGTATGTGTGTGTATACATGTGTGTGCATGTACATATAGATAGATATATAGATATAGATATTCAAACAAAACCATGTTGGGCAGCTTAAATTCTCCAAATAATTAACCTTTTTCACTCTAAAAAAAATCTCATTCTTATTGCGGGAGAGTTTAAAACTGAAAATACCTTTAAACATTTGAAGTCTTAAAGTTAAAGCAGCTAGGAGTTATAATGGATAGAGCTCTGGGCCTGTAGTCAGGAAGACCCAAGTTCAAATGTGGTCTCAGATACTAATTGTGTGACTAATTGTGTGAGGCAAGTCCCTCACCCTGCCTCAATTTATACAAGTATAAAATGGGAAATATAATAGCACCTAACACCCAGGATTGTTGTGAGGACCAAATGTGATATTTGTAAAATAATTAGTGGCTGGCACATAGTGGATTTTTTT
This sequence comes from Pseudochirops cupreus, assembly GCA_028627135.1. Classification (NCBI taxonomy): domain Eukaryota; kingdom Metazoa; phylum Chordata; class Mammalia; order Diprotodontia; family Pseudocheiridae; genus Pseudochirops; species Pseudochirops cupreus. Next base: position 232,710,139 of record CM053580.1, on the reverse strand, counting down.
TTCTTTTTGGAGGGCAATTGGGGTTAAGTGACTTGCCCAAAGTCACACAGTTAGTTAGTGTGTCAAGTGTCTGAAGTCGGGTTTGAACTCAGGTCCTCCTGACTCCAGGGTCAGTGCTCTACTCACTAAATGATTCCTTCCTTCCTGAGAAAATCCTATAACATAGTATAGCATGGGTTGTATTGAACATGCATATGACTGCTTCTGATTAGCCACATCACTTAGCACTTAGATTCTTTTGGGAAGCCATGTGGTGGCTCAGTGTTAAAGGGACATGTTGCCTTTGTATGAAGAAGAAAATGAGTCTTCCATTGGTCCTCTCCTGCTGTATAACACTGGGAGGTGAAGATGGACAGGGTGAAAGTTGTGTCAGGTGGAAAAAAGAGAAATAGCTTCGGACTCATTTTCTTTGATTGACTTTCCATGTAGGACCACGTAGCTCCAAATCTTCCACTCTCAGTGGTGGGGGAGGCATGGAATATGGGATGACCATTCTCACCACTGGAATCATGTGCACCAGTTTCAAATAGACAAGCTCAAGTTTGAGACCCTGGTTGTGCTTTCAATTTTGTGGGATTTTTTTATTGTGTAGATGAATTAATGTCAACCTCAAGTTGTGTGTTTGCAAGTAACTTTGTGAGATACAGAGGTCCATCAGTGTAGAGCTGACCAGGGATGCTTTCTGCCAAATGACCACTGGTAGAAGGGGAGTTAGTTGTTTGAATAGCACAAAAACAAGGTGAAATGTTGTCAGATCTGTTTAGGGGTCCTCAAACTGCTCTATGTTTTGATGAGTTTTAATTACCATCTTCCTATAGCTATAAGTTATATTGCAGAATCTTATTTTAACACATTTTGTCAATTGGGATACTTAAGTCTTTCCTATCTTTTGACATTTCTTTGATAAGGAAAGAAATATCCGATATAGCATATACTGTGCAGCTTTCTACAAAACCTAAGTGCTAAATAATTTGTCCCTGGGGCTCTGGAGTAAGAGGAAGGGGGGAAGGAAGAGTGTAAAAGTTCATTAGAGGTTAGATTTGCCCAGGGTTGAATATGGCCAAGAAGACATCCCCATGTACAAAGCAGATGGGTGTCTTGGGAAGAGGGAGTTGAGTATCCCAGCTTCTTGTGCCCATCAGTGGTTCTCAATGTTAGAATAACATGGCATCTGATTTAATGATTAGTGAATGCATCTAAAAGAGAAGACATTGCATATAATTCATAAGCATTAAAAAAATCACACTGCAAATAGCCTTTTTCAACAACTAAATTTTGTAAGACTTTGTTGTAATGAGTTCAAATGCCTGTATTTTAAAACTTCAGTCTCCACAGAGTTAAGGATAAACTAATAAACTGTTCCAGGCTATGGTTACCAACAAAATGATTTTTAACAAAGGCTTTTGGACAGAAATTAAGTACCAAGGACGAGAAGTGTGGGTGTAAATGCCAAAAAGCATGAGACTTAAATATATATTATCACTTGCAATATCACTCTCATTTTCTTCTCTTCACAAAAGAGACTAGAGAGTAGAATGCAAAGCTGTGCCCCCTTTCTTGTCCTATTTGCCTCTTTAAAAAAACAGCAAAAGATCTTCTTTGTTTCCTAACATATAATGCAAAAATGCAGTGGTGTATGATTTTCCTAAGGGAGTATATTTTCTTTTCTTAAGGCACAGCATGATCTTCAAGTCTTATTTTCTCTTCACATCATATGTTGGTAGATCAGCAATTCAGCTGAAGGGATCTTTTTGGTCTTGGGGTTTTGTTTGTTTTTTGAGGAAAAAGTGAATTGGCTAGCAAGTACACTAATGAACAGATGACTCCAAAAAAATGGTTAGCATTAGGAAGTTTCTTTGGTGAAGCTGCTGCCAGTTGGTGTCCCTTGGAGTGTATGTGCCAAAAATACTACAGTGGGGAATGAGGTATCCTCTTAAACAGATATGAGACCATTATAAATCAAAAGAATTAATTGTCCAATGTGTAAATCAATAAAAATCAATTACCAGAGAACTGAAACAAATGGACACTGGCTTCTCAGAGTTTTCCTTCAACAAAAGCTTTCTGTTTAAGTGCATTTAAACTTTAAACTTCGTTTAAATATGATGAATTAAGGGAGAATAATTTTGGTTATTTTATTGTTGACATTTTTCAAATTTCTCCCTTTGGGGAAAGATGCATTATATAGTTAGTGTGGGGGCAGCTAGGTGGCACAGTGAATAGAGCACCAGCCCTGGAGTCAGCAGGACCTGAGTTCAAATACAGCCTCAAACACTTAACACTTACTAGCCGTGTAACTTTGGGCAAGTCACTTAACCCCAACTGTCCTACCAAAAAATAAAAAATAAAAAAAATAAAGTTAGTGTGGACTAGTTGTGTATTTACCTAAAGGAATATTGACAAACAAAATGCTGAGTCTAAAGAGGAGCCGTGGACACGTAGGATGTGACATGAACTATGCTTTGTTCAATTATTGTTACTGTTTCAGCTGTGCATATCTTTTTGTGTTAAAAATAAGAAGAGAAATTCTACTGAAAGTTTTGTATAAACATGAGCATGTACTAAAAAATCTGATATTTGTATATTTTTGACACAAGACCAGAATCAAGTCAAATGCGAACTTTATTGGAAAAATTTAAGAAAAGATAGGTGTGTGTGTGTGTGTGTGTGTTGCAATGTGGACCATTCATCATACAGTAAAAGAAAAACCAGAATCACATAGATAGTTGTCTTTATTTTTAACCAGAAATGATCGTGCCCATCATTTTTGTTGTTAGCAATTATAAGGAGAAAAAAAAATGACTTTCTGTTGTTAATTTCAATGCATGCTAGCTGATGGTACGTCAAGAAACAGGTCTTTTCACAAGTTACCTCTTTTCTTTCCCTGTTACTTACCCTAGAAGTAAACCAGAACTGAAAGCATCATCCAGAGAAAAGCACCAATCAGATGGAAAAAAAAACTCTCTTGAATGTCCACATACTTACAATTATTATTAGTAATATGATGAATAAATGGCACATAAAAACATCCATTTTATGTCTTATTTTTTTAAAAAGTCAAAAAAAGCCAAAACAAAATGCACATTTTAGCATATCTATGTTATTAGTTGGGGAATGGAAAGAGAGAGAGAGAGACAGAGGCACACAGAGAGAGTCAGAGACAGATACAGACAGAGAAGGAGGAGAGGAGGGAGGAAGAACAAAGACAGGTAAAGAGGGAGAGGAATGGAGAAAATAATGTGAGCATCAGTGCAGTTTACAGCACTTTCTGTCCTATCGGGAGAAAATGTCATGATGTGAACTGTCCTCTACTGCCAGGCCCCACAAGATCTGTCCCAGGAAACCCTGGTGTTGGAATCATAAGTAAAGCAATATGTTGATACTGGCTATGATTCCTCTGGAAATAGCTGACTTTTATTGTAAGAGGAAAGTCAACATATTCTGATTTCTGAAGACAATTCCATTTTCCCTTCAGAGTTAGTTCTACCAGAAGCAGGAGTAGCAGAAGTTCTGGAATCATGAGAAAAAGAAAGACAAGGAAGCTTTAGGTTGACAGGTTCACTTCACTTCACTTCAGTTGACAGCTTCACTCTGGAGAAAGAGGTACTGTCTTCTAAGGTGGTAGGTCAATGAACAACATTCATTAGACACCACTTGTCTACCCAGTGTGGAAAAGGAAAAGGGGGAAGAGGAAGAGGAGAACAACAAGAAAAAGAACAAGAGCAAGAAAATAGATGAAGAAAGAAGAAGAATTAAATTTCTTTCCTTGGGGAATTTACAATCTTCTATTGGGAACAAAGTAAAATTAGAGGCCTCTCTATTTTTAAAAAATGGCCAAGAACAAGTCACTTAGAAGTCCTAAGGTTCAGGTCTTTCAAAAAAAATTAGCTGGTAAGTAGTATCAGAGCGAACAGGCCATAATTCTGAGGTCTAGGTACAAAAGAAAACATTTTATTCCAGAAAATCCTGAATTCAGTGATTCTTAGCAGTTGTTGTGGTCTTTTAAACACATGGAAACCACCCTCAGCTGCAACAAAAGTGAATAAGTAGAACAGCTTCAATCAGAACAAGATTTTCTTAAGCAGTTACTAAGTACCAGGCTCAGGGATAAAGGCTGAGACAAAGAAAAGCCACAACAGTCTCTGCCATCACAGAGCAATCATTCTGGGGTGAGAGAACATATACACAAATGCCTATCTGCGTGCATGCAGAGTCCATGGAAGATATCTCTTAGAAGGTAAGGTGCTGGCGTCTGGGGGGAACAGGAAAGGTCACCTGCTAAGGGTTGACATATGAGATAAAACTCGAAGAAAGCCAAGAATTCTAAAAGGCAGATGGGGGGCGGGGCAGGGGCAGGCAGGAAGGAAGGAAGTAAGCATTTAAGTGCCTATTATGTGCCGGGCACTGAGATAATTACTTTACAATATCATCTTATTTGATAGTCACTACAACTCAGGGCGGGGCAGCTAGGTGCCACAGGGGATAGTGTACAGGCTCTGCAGTCAGGAGGACCTGAGTTCAAATCTGTACAGAGTACTAGCTATGTGACCCTAGGGAAGTCACTTAACCCTGTTGGCCTTAGTTCTTCAGCTGTGAGATAAGTTGGAGAAGGAAATGGCAAACCACTCCAGTATATTTGCCAAGAAAACTCCAAATGGGGTCATGGTGAGTAAGACACAACAGAGTTGGCTCAACAACCACCTTGGGACATAAGTGCTGTTATGATTCTATTTTATAGTTGAGGAAACTGAGGCAGGCAGAAGTTAAGTGACTTGATCAGGCTCACGTAGCTAGTAAGTGTCTGGGGTCACATTTGAACCCAGATCTTTCTGACTACTGTTCCAATGTTCTATCCACTGGGCCATCTAGTTGCTCTCCTTACAAGGGAAAGCACTGCAAAGACATGGAGATGGGAAATGGAATATTGTGTGGAAGAAATAACAAGTAGTTCAGTATGGCTAGTTCATAGTGTGGAGGGAAACAGTAATCTGAAGACTGGAAAAGTAGAAAGGAGCCCAGTGATGCAGGACTTCAAAAGTCAAACAAATGACTTTCTATTTGATCCCGGTGGTAATAGGGAGCCAGTGGAGTTTATTGAGTAGGGTCTTGGGGATTGGTTGACATAATCAGACCTGCGTTTTAGGAACATCATTTTGGCAGCTGAGTGGGGGATGGTTTGGATTTACACCCCAGCATGTTGTATCTGAATGCAAAGCTGCAACATGATGAGATGCTTCTGGATATAATTCACACCAATAAGCAGGTATAGTTGTAGGGGGAAGGCTCAAGTACTGGGAGTTGGTCTAGATCATAAACAGTCTAAAAGGGAGTTCACTGACAGCTCTGTCACAAACTAGTTCATTTTGGGCAAATCACTCAATCTTACTAAATCTCAGTTTCTTTATCTGTAATATATGGAGTTTGGATTAGATAATCTCCAAGTTTCTTTCCTGCTTTCACATTCTATAAAACTGTTTTTCAAAAAATGCTCTTAGGGAATTGTCCTGAACACTCTATTTTCACAATAATTCCAACATAATCAGGAAACTCCAGCTTTCATCCTCTCTGTGGCCTGCCTCCCACTTGTCAACAATTAGCCAACATCCCTTCCATTTCAGTCCTAAAGGAAAACAGCTCTCTCTTGCTTCTCTTTGGCCTCTCGAATAAATGATCAGTTTCCTTTGTCCTAACTTATGTGTTTGATTGAAACCTGTAAATTGCAGCTACCAGGAACAGTTTTTATATTTGACTTTGTTCAATGATTAAAATGTATTTTTCCAGTATATCTTTTCCCCAGACAAAAAAAGAAATAAATCTATCTAAAGACTTGTTTGATTCCCCCCTCCCATCAAAATTATAGAAAAAAACAACTAAAAGGAATTGCTGCTTAAAAAACAGTATCTGATAAAAACTATTTTCTATTGACTAAACCAGAGGTGCCAAACATACCATCCATGGTCTACATGCAGCCCACAACACTCCCAAATGTGACTCAAATGAGATTAAAATGTAATTGGCAAATGTTTAACAAAATCAATACAATAAAACATACGAGAACAATACAAGAAAATATAGATAACATAAATCTGTAATTTTCTAATAGGTGGCCTGCAGGGATCTTTATGTATGCTTTAGTGGTTCCTCTTTCTACTGGAATTTTATACCACTGGACTAAACCAATAAAACGAGATTCTACTGAATGACTTTGTGGTAAAATAGTTATTGCTTTAATCGTGTAAGAAGGAAATCAGACATTAACATGGAAATACAATGAAAAGTTCTTCCGTTTAAAGAACAGTAGCAGAATGAAATGTGTACGAAAATCTTATGTACTCTTCTCAAAACAATGCCATGCTTCTTGAATGAATAGTCTATAACCATACACATCAGTCTGGGAGCAGTGAAGTTACTGAGTGTTTGACATAAAGCTTTAAGAAAGGTGCCGCGCACTGTGCATTTCACTTGATGTTAATGGCAGAATTTCATGAAAAAACAGATGGAAATAGCAAGGAAGGTGGAGTGGCAACAAGCATTGGAGCTTAGAAAAATTGTTGTAGGCTAAAATCACAGAAGAACAGTGTTGCTGAATTAGCACAGATGATCTGTTCCTCTCTTCTTCCCTTCTTCTCTCCCTTTTTCCTTCCTTCTTTATTTCTCTCTTTCTCTTTTTCTTCCTCCCTCCCTCCTTTCCTTTCTTCTTTCCTTCCTCCCTTCCTTCCTTCTTTCCTTCCCTTCATCCTTCCTTCCCTCCTTCCCTCCTTTCCTCCATGCTTCATCCCTCCCTCCCTCCCTCTCTCCCTTCCTTCCTTCCTTCATTCCTTCCTTTTTTTTTTTGAGCACATACTCTTACCATAAACTAAGTAGTTTTGATATATTAAGATGAATTATGGGTGGTATTTGATAGATAGGTAACTATGATGCAAAATAAAAATGTGATGATAAAGGTATAAAGTATTATGAGAAATAACTTCAAGTTAGGAGTACCATGGAAACTTTTATTGAAGAAGAGATATTTCAGCCGAGCTTTGAGTTCAGTAGTAGAACACAGAGATGAAGAGATGGACATTTCAAGCACAAGTATTTAAACAAAATCATTAAGGCAGGAAAGCACAGGGTACATTTATAGAATAGTGAGCTTGGTTGGAATGTTGGGTGTCTGAAGGAGAATAATGTGTGGTAATGCTAAGAAATGGTTAGTCATATTAAAGATTTTTAACTATTTGACAGGCAATGGGAAGCTATTATATGCTTTTGAACAGGGAAATGACATGATCAGGATGTATTGCACTGGAAAAGACTGAAGGAAGAAAGAAAGGATAGAAGGCTATCACTATAGTTCAGGAGACATGTAATGAATAACTGAACTAGAATAGAGGAAGTGAGAGATAAAATAGAGGAAGGAGATGTTACTAAAGTAGAATTGACAGGCCTTTGTGACTTTGGAGATATGTAAGTTTCAGTATGACTCTATGGGTGACTGGGAGAATGAGTGACGGTGCCATTAAAAAAATAAGAAAGTCAGGATGAGAAACAGGTTTAGGGAAGAAGCAGGTTTTACCGGGAAAAAAGAGTAGGGGATAGGACACTAGACATGGAATCAGGAAGATCTGGGTTTAAATTCAGACATTTATTACCTAGTTCTTAACCTCTTTGTGCCTTATTTCCCTCATTTGTTCCATGGTGGGATGGGGTGGATGGGGGGGAATCTGAGACTCAAAGGTTTCTAAGGTTCCTTACAGCTCTAAGTCTCTATTTCTATGAAGATGATGAGTTTGACGGCAATCTTTTCTATTGGAATAAGCATACATAACCCCTGTTCCTCAGACTGATAACACTACCAGCAGCTTATAAATATGCTTCTCTTCAGTTTCCAAGTAGGCAAAAAAGATATTTCACTCTGGCAGTGGGTACTAGAAAACAATGAAGAAAATTAAAGGATTTGAAAAAATGCATATTATAGAAAAATGTATTTTCATAATATTTGAGAATTGAACTATTAGATAAAGTTGGATATTTGGTTCTTAAGCCACAATATAGTCTTATTGTACAGTGAAGAATTTTACATAATTGAAAATGCTATTCAATTTTCATAAGTAAATATTCATAAAATGTGGCTGTTGTTATTATAAGACTTGTGAATATTAGCTGTAGGTTGTCTTTAGATTTAGATTATTTTAGGATTCTGATCCAGGTTATGGAATATGTGCTTTTCCCAAAGCCTTCACATATATACACAATGGCAACATATATGTGTGTGTGTGTGAATGTGTATATATATATATATATATATGCATATATATATGCTTATGTGTATATAGATCGATATAGTTGTATGCATGTATTTATGTTTTGAATGACTCATGTTCTTATATAAACTTTGCTTAATCTTTAGCACTTAATGCCATGCTCTGCACACAGTAGGTGTTTAACAGATGTCTGATGAATGGTTGAGTTAAAATGAATTCATGCGGCATGAGTGACTGTGACTGATCATAATATATTTAATCTCTTCTGGGTTGCCATGGTCAAAATAGTCATCATCTTGTGGCAAAATTTCTGGAGATTGATCAGTCAATCAATACTTACTCAGTGCACACCATGCACCAAGCAATCTTCTGTGTATGGGAGATAAAAGTAGAGAGAATCAAACACTCTCTGCTCCCAAAGGGAAACTTCATTCTAATGGGGAAGATAATAGTTATATATTATATAAATCTATAACATAAATATAAAATGATGAATCTCTCTGCATTTAAGCAAATTCCTGACAAGAAGCAATAATAGGACACAGGACTTGTCCTATAAGCATTTCCATTTTGAAGAAGCCTCTGAAAGCTTGCACTGCATTGTTGAAACATAAATGCATGTATGCAGAGATGTATTTTTGATACTAATAACACACACACACACACACACACACACACTCACACTCACAATAGTGCGCCAGACCTGTTCTAAACCGGCACAGCAATTTAGACATTACATTCAATGATGAAGTTATCCATGCCCAACCATCTTGTGCAATTCTTATCTATTTTCTCCAAGTTTATGTCTTTTAGGATATCTTTTCAGGGTGCCAAAAGTTGTTATTATTATTATTATTATCATTATTTTGCTTTTTGGAGGGGGAAGGCAGGGCAGTTGGGGTTAAGTGACTTGCCCAAGGTCACACAGCTAGCAAGTGTTAAGTGTCTGAGGTCACATTTGAACTCAGGGCCTCCTGACTTCAAGGCTGGTGCTCTATTCAGTGTGCCACCCAGCCATCCCAAAAGGCTATTTTTTTAAGGTCAGAATTTATTTAAATTAAAAGTGAAATTCTGTTCATGCTAGTTTCAACTCAGTGTTATTTTGAAGGCAGTGGAAACCATAATCCCATATTAAGATTTTTCTCTATTTTTATGCATAGCCATTCAAGGCAATACTCAAGAACCCCGACCATTCTGGAGTCATCTATCTTAAGTTTATTTACAGGGGTGGGGAACCTGCAGCCTTGAGGTCATATGTGGCCCTCCAGGTCTTTAAGTGAGGCCCATTGACTGAATCCAAACTTCACAGAGCAAATCTCTCTAATAAAAGATTTGTTCTGTAAAACTTGAACTCAGTTAAAATATCATTCTCAAGGACCTAGAAGGCCACACATC
>CM053580.1:232585990-232699998 GCA_028627135.1 Pseudochirops cupreus | reverse complement strand
CACTCAAACTGGAGTCAGGAAGGCTTATCTTCTTGAATTCAAATCTGGCCTCACACACTAGCTATGTGACCCTGGGCAAGTCACTTAACCCCATTTACCTCAGTTTCCTCATCTGGAAAATGAGCTGGGGAAAGAAATGGAAAACCACTTCAGTATCTTTGACAAGAAAACCTTAAATGGTGTTACAAAGTGTTGGACATGACTGAAAAAACAGCTGAATGACAAAAAATCTTTAATTGGATGTTTACCTTCTGGCATGCTTGTTTATTAAAAAATCAATTCCATCGCTTTATAGTCACACCTGATTGTATTCCATGAGGCATGGGGAAATAGTTAGCTTACTTCATTCTTATGTCATGAAGATAATTTCTGAAATTCTGTCTGCTTCTGTAGATGATGCTAAATGTGATCTGAGGCTTTCACCGGTGATTTTGCCCCCAAGATTTTTCTTTTTCTAATTTCAAACCTCTTCCTCTTAGTTTCTCTGGTTCCCTTTCAAGATTCAGTTCAAATCTGCTCTTCTACAAAAGGCCTCTCCTGGTCCCTACTAGCTACTACCATCTCCCTCTCTCCTATAACTTTTCAGTGTGTGTGTGTGTGTGTGTGTGTGTGTGTGTGTGTGTGTGTGTATGTATTTACACACATGTATCTATCTATCTATCTATCTATCTATCTATCTATCTATCTATCCATCCATCCATCCATCCATTCATCTATCCATCCATCCATCCATCCATCTATCCATCTCTTGTTTGAACCTCATCAGCTGTATGTCTTCCCTATTAAAATGGTAGCTCTTTGAGGGTGAGGACTCATTTCACCTTACTTTGTATTCCTTGCTCTTAGCATAGTGCCTGGTCCATAATTAGCACTTAGTAAATACTTGTTGACTTACTGATGACATTTCAGTTTTGTCTTCCCACAGTGAGAAGAGTAATGGCAAGAAAATCAACGTTCTTAACTCTTGGGGCAAGACCTTCCCAATTGACTCTTTCAACCCTCATATAAAGTCAACTTTGAATCACTCTAGTATCCAAACAAGTACTGATTACTGTCATGCTTTTATTCATTCATTCATTCATTCATTCATTCACTCATTCATTCGTCTATCTATATCCATTTATTTATTTTGGTTTTATAATTATGAACCTTGGAAGTAGGTTAATTTAGTCAATTTGGTGTCACACACATTATGAAAAAGCACCAATGACAATAAAATGTCTGTAAAAAAGAATAAAAGATAATTACCTTAAAGTCTCCTGTTTTCGGAACTTAGTTTATCTTTCAAAAACTCTCAGGCCCCCAAAAATGTAAAAAAATTATGATAAATTGATCATGAAGCAGAAAACTAAAATTTTCTTTTGTCACAAACAACAACCACCACATATTTCATGTTTACTCCCATCTCCAATAAGCACTACAAATAATGGGATGTTTAAATACCCTGCTTTACCTCCCGATGCATATTATCCCCACAAATGGAATCATCTCCAAGTATTCATTCATTAATTGAGCAAATATTTATTGAGGTCTATTATGGTCAAGGCACTGTACAAAGTGTTGTAGGGCAGACAGAAGTGAATAAGGTAAATTTGTGTCTGAAAATAGAGACTCACTGTCTAACTACTATCTCCATCGGAAGTGTATCATCCGGGCCATCTTGCTAAATCCATCTTAAAATATAAGCTACCTCAACTTAAATGAAAATTAGCTATGCCAAAAAAGGGATAATAAAACTTCCATCAGTAGAAGAAAAAATAAATCATTAAAATGAACAGTAATTGAGTTTGGGGATAGTTATTAATGTCTTTTGGGATAGTTTTAGCATAGATATTTGATTTGAAAAATTGATTCAAATTGTTACTGTGTTAGCATATAAGGTCAAGTATATGAGACAGAATGTTTGGGGCAAAGTGATTTTAAATTGCAAAGGGGGGGAGGGGTATACACGTTTTTAATTTCAGTTTTATAAAATCTTACAAGACAGATATTAGAGACCTTTTAAAATATAGGAAAATCTATCCTTTCTATTTTGACTTAAAGTTCCTTTTGTAAAAGGCATGTACTCACATGAACCAAAGAGTTAAATGTTATACATGTCTTTTTTGTGACCTACACATTCTGAAATAATTAAGTGGATAGCACATAACTCTGTTATGGTTCTAATACCAACTGCTTGAAATAATTTTGTAGTATAATTTAAAGTCTTGCATATTAAATGGGTAATTGTGTTAGTAAATACTTTTTTTTATGGAATTAGATGACATACTAAAACTGGCTCATGATCATGGTAATATTACACACTTTTAAAATATTCAAATACAGTTTTTAACCCTCCCCCCAAAATTATCTATATGAGAAAATGTTAAAAACAATTTCTATGAAAAATAGTTGAAAAAATTATTTCTATAAAAATAGTTGGAGGGTTGTGGTTTTTTTTGAAGTGTGATAACAAAAAATTTCTTCTTAATATTTTAATAAGATCATTCCTTTCCCTGAACGCAATAAAGGGGATAAAAGAACCTAGATTATGATATATGCATTTTTGTACTTGCATTTGCATATTTACTACTAATTTTCTTCATTGTTATATTATAGAAAAATTAAAGCTAAAAGTGATGCTTGTCGTGTAGTCAGGGCATCAATTTATTTTTACGTGGTATGCTTTTTAAAAAATTCCTGCAAAAGTTAGAGAGAAGAATTCTTAATATTTATGCATGAAAAGCAGAAAGTGTCCATCATGGATATCACAATTCAATGGTCAGTTATCTGATACTTTAGCAATTTTCCCAAGATAGAGAACATTCTGAATTTGTCAAGGACTAGATACAAGGAGGAAAAATATATACATATATACATATATATATATATATATAAAGGAAACACAAATCTGTATAGAACTGTGTTTAAAAGCATCAAGAAACACTTTAACTTGAAAAAAATCAAATGAAATGAAAATGCAATTAGCAACAGAATTTACTCCATTAATTATTCATCCCAAGTACTTTGTGAAATTTTAAAGCATTTTAACAGGCATTTTGTAATTGTAAGAACGTATGTAAGACACTAAGTATTGAAAAGTAACTACCTTCTATACCAAAAAAAAATGTTTGACAACATCACTTTAATTTTTCTTATCTATGATAGAAGTGGGTTATATAACCATTAGATACACTGATTAAAAGGTATTGGACTAAACTTTACATTGTTAACCTTCATCTAAAGATATCACAGCACTGGTAACATAGACACATAAGCAGAAAATAAGACAAAGACATAATGTTTAGTGACAGATACTTGATCATGTTAAGGGAGACTATTACTGAATAATAGTGTAAGTTTACAAAAACAGGGCAGCCAACATTCCAAATGTTGTACAACATATTCCAAATATGTTTCCAAATAGGAAACATTCACTAGAGTGATTTTAAAGCAAAAATATTTCTCAAACACTAGTGAAAAATAATTTACTTAGATTTTTTTCTTAGGGAAAATGGACATAAGTATTTCGTTGAAATATAATGCTTTTATTTGCTTTTTCTCATTCCAAAACACTATTTAAAAAGTCGAATATCTTTTATACTCACCATATTTCCCTTCAATGTGCAGTTGTATTGCCAAGAGGTTAGATTTTAACTGTCAAACAAATACCACCGCATCCACCCTGCTGCTGTCTATTTTTAAAGCACGTGTTAGTTTCTGATGCCTTGTTTTTAAGCACCTCGAGGGTGTCTTCAGTAAGCAACAATATAAAAAAGTTAGCTAGAAGAAAGTTGACATTAAAATTTCAGGTTCAATGAGATGCTTATTACAAGAGGATGCATCAAACACCATTGCCAGCTGCATTTATCCTACTCCCACAAATAAAGCTATTATTATTGAAGTGCAAATTACTCATCTTTGATATCCAACTAATAACAGCATTAATACTGCCATCATGAGTACCTGGGTATTATATTCTTTAACCAAGATTAATTTAAGCAAGATTAACGGTTATTGAAATTTAACTCTCAATTATTTTTTATCTTGTAACTGTTATGTCCAATACAATGTGAATTGGTTTCTCAACCAAATTATTCTTCTTTCTTTTTTTTAAACCAGCATCCTTGAGCAAGGATACACCTAGGGAACAAATATGATCACCTGTAACCAGCTGTCAGGAGGAAGGGAAATGAAATCCAATGAAAAGTACTAAAGGAAAACAAATTGCATAGAATCAGGCCTGGCTATGAGTCCAAGGAGGGGAAAGTAAGTTTTAGGTTAACATAATTGGTTTTTCTTAAGAAAAAATTGGATGTTTTTGGAAAGGGGGGAATTAGGGAATATTTTTCTCCCTACTGCCTGAAATCCACTCAGTTTACAAAGAAGAGAAAAAAAAAGGAAAAGAAGAAAAGTTGACAGTTAATTAACACACAGTCTTTATTACAGAAATTTCCTCTAAAGCAGGCATATTCAAGTAATACTGAGGTGATTGTCATAAAGGGGTTGTTTACTGTGGGGTTCACAGATGGCTGACATGACAGCCAAGAAATGAAAACAGCCTGATATCAAAGATAACCTTAAAACATGGGTAAGTTTTCAACTTGGATTCTAGTAACTACCTCGTTTCAACTTTCTTAATTTGTTATGTCCAAGCAATATATTTTAATGTAGTCTTGTCATGAAGTCAGTGACAGTTGGGCTAATTACCCAGAATCCCCCCCCCCCAATAATAATCTAGAATCCTAACTTTAAGTATAATGTTGTCTATAGGTTATTCTGCTTCATTTTAAAAGATGAATTGCTAGACAACTACAATCCATTCTTGATTGACAAAGCTGCTATAATTGTATGACTTTCTTGGATAACGGTTTAAACAAAAGTAAATAGTTAAAAAAAATACCCACCTCCTCCCTTTGCGCCCCCCCCCCCCAAAAAAAAGGATTGGAAAGCTTAGCTGTGTTTAGTGCCCACTGATGAAAGCACTGTTCTCTGATTCATGCTGCTATTGTTGGTTTTCGTTTAGCTCTCTCTCAATCAATATCTAACAGGGCATGATTTAATAAGGTTTTATAATCTCCAAAAATGGGGGGAGGGCGGTTGTGGTATTGTCATTCATCAAAGGGGGCCTTTCAGGTTTCTTTGCTTTCACCTGCTGGGACCCATTTGGTCTCTTTCAAAGAGAATGCAATGACAAAATGAATGAGAAACGCTAGAATAAGAGTCCCTTATTCTACCCAATAGTATAATCAATGGGTACTTGTAATCCCTATTGTACCTCACAGAGGTAGTTGTAAGACAATTAAATCTCGTTTCTCAGGCAAATGATTTTGGTAGTTAACCTGAAACAGCCAACAATATTGAAGAGAATGAATGCATTTGAAGCAGTGATGTAATGGGATACTGCCTGGCCAGAAAAGTAAATGCATCTGTGTGTGTGAGTGTGTGAGGGAGTGTACGTATATTAGACCACAGTACTCATGAACTATAATCACTGAAGTATCACAAGGGAAAGCAGCAGAGATTTTAAATAATTTTCAAAAGAGGAAGCAGAATAAATAATTTTACATGTCCTTTTAATCTGTATTTTAAATGAATATGAAGAGATTCTTATTATTTGCAGCATTATAAATTCTAAATTGTAGCTTAATAAACAGCAAACATTTACATAGTTAACATCAGTTTGATATGACAACCAATTTAGGTTTAATTTCATTTGCATCAGCTAAATTCAATTTCTAGTCTTTCCCCTCCTTAGTGGACTGTTTGCATGTCAGAAAAAGAGACATGTATTTATTTTAGTCTGTATTATTTGTGGTTTACCTTCAGCTGTGTGGACTTCATAAACTCCCCCCCCCATAAAGTATTACTGCTTATCATGTGAACTTAGGTGTTTCATATTTTTGAAAAGGGCAAAATATATAACCTTTGATTGACAAAGAATTGTGAAAATACCACACTATAATTAAAGAATACTACTCACAGATACAAATGTGTTTATTGTGTACTGCTAATGTACTAAATACAAAATAAAGTAAAAAAAAATTGACAGACCCAAATATGTATTATCTCCTTGTTATAAGAAAAACATGAAAAGACTCCTTTTAATACGATTAAAACATACTGGTTTGTTTAGTTTCTTGATATATGATTTAGACATTTTTAAATGGCCAAATTCTTTTGAGTAAATTAATCCCAGTTCCCAAATTTCCAACACCTGATTTAGGGGAAAAAAATAAAAACCTTCTGGTTTTATTCCTGAGATAAAGACACATTCGTGTCCATGTCCGTGTCACATTGCCTTCAACTCTGGTGGTTCATATAACCTTCTCCATTTATGGACACCCTCCTCTCCCACCCATTAGAGAGTTCTCAAAGGGAGTATGAGTACCAAAAGAATAAACCCAGAACACATGCAGACATACACATCTACATACTAAAGCAAGACACATACGAGGTGCACATTTACTCACGTGCATAGGTAATAATCAGATAATACAACATACATGTACAAATATATGCATATACATTTATATATAAATAGATTATAATTATCTATTCACAGGCAGTTCTATTTTAGTTCTCTTTTCAGTTCTTTTCAGTTACCCTGATGGTTAACTGCTATAAAGAAGTGAGTTTTTGGTGGATTGGGGGATGAGGGAATAGGAAGATTGTGTTATATGACAGTCAAGGAAGGATGGTGGGTATAAAAACCTGCCTGTTTCTACATGTATATTTTAAAACTCTCGTTTAACTATATTAAGACCACAGAGGAATAAAAAACCTTCTGGAATGATAAGCTGACCTGAATAAAATGTTGAATTCTCCCATAATGTTGTGTTCAGCCAAAAAAGAAAAAAAACCCTGACTTCTCTGGGTACTACCAAGTGCTTCTAGCTAATTGGGGTAACTCAAGCCAATGGCTATCTGAATGGCTCCAGGTCAGGTGTTTTATTGTTGGGATAGTATTCAAAAAAGTGATTGTCAGGGGTGAACGAAGAATTATGTCAAGAGCAGTAAGCATTACTGCCACTAAAGAGAGAGGAGGGGGAAAACATTGGGAAGAAAAACATGTTATTTCACAAATGAGCTGGGGAGGAAGACAGGACAATAATGTGGCCTTCAGATATTGGTTTATTCTGTTCCCATGATCTACATCTGTTTTGGGTAGAAATAGTTTGACTTTTTATATTATGCCAAGTAAAAATGTAGCTAGGAGAAACATGTGAATTCTGAGTTTTCCCTAATGCCGTTTTCTTGTTTGTATGCTAAATCTTAGAGAATTGTGACTCAGTGTGCAAGGATGAGCCCTGCCTTCTCTGGTCAAATCATGCACCACTATTAAATCATAAACATGAAAGGGACATCAAAAGTTGAAATCGTATAACTGTATGATATTGGCAAGGGCAATGTTGCTGTTTGCATTGACAAAGATAGAGAGAGTGTGGGCTCATGGTAAAAGGATTAAGTTAGGTTCCTGCAGTGCTGAGTTCCAAACTTACTAAACCATGAACAAGTCAATTCATGTTACATTGTATTCTTGGAAAATGATGAAAATCCTCCACCCATTAATTCAGTGAAAACTTAGGAAATGCCTACTATGTTCCAGTCGCTCTCCTAGGTGCTAGAGGTTCATCATTTAATAATGTAGGATTGAGAATCAGTGAAATAAGACTAGACATGAACCTTGATTCTGCAAGGCCTATGTAACTTCAAATGAATAGAATGATATTAGTTGGGGGCATTTTGTTAACTTTTGCATAATGTTTTTGTACTTCAGTCAAATTTACTATTGTCTCAAGTCTTTTTTTTTTTTGGTCTTTGGCACTATATCTATGTTCCAAAATATTGCATCTTAAAGAAAATGAGCACAAGAGCCACATTTCATTTCTTGCTACCTGAGTTCTGCTTTAGGAATAGGATATGTATTGTTTCCCATAAGCTCCTTGTCGATGGCATTTTAGTGAATTGTAATATAGAAAATAGCCTTGGATGGGATATTGGCTTTTCATCGCTATTTCCAACGCCAGGTGCAAATAGTCTTTCAGAAGGATTAGCAACACATGTCCCTTTTATTTCAGTTTTGGTTAGGGTTTTGTGTGTGTGTGTGTGTGTGTGTGTGTGTGCATGCGTGTGATTTTTTTTGTCAACCCAATCTATCCTTTGAAGGGATCAGTAGGATATGCCCCCATATAGAATTTCCTGCTCAGATTCCTGGATTTCAAATTTATGTCTGGGATAGATTTGATTTCTCTAGTTCATGTCAGCAACAACTTAGATGCTTCTCAAATAGTCCACTTAATAGAGAAGCAGAGAAAAGGCAAAAGGACACAATCCTCATGTTGTTACTAAATAAGAGGGCTCCAACTTCATTCTCCTTCAAGGGGGACTTTCTTTGGTGGTTATTGCTTAGGATTCAGTAGAAATGGAAACATATTCCTCTCACTCAGGCTTGGTTCAAAACTAAAGAAACTGCCAAGCCTCTGATTGGAGCCCAGGGAAATGGTGACTGTAGTTATGAGCTTTCACTTTGGGTTTGGTTGTGAAAGTAGGCTTTGTTACAGATTAAATGGCCTAAGGCAGTGTGCTAGGTAGATGGTACTTGGCAAAAACACATGGAAAAATGGGATCAAAAGATGGATAAGGGAGTTCATTGCTTATTGATTTCCTGGAGTGTATTAACTTGTTTGTGGATGTTTCTATGAAATTATGAGAAAAATGACACAAATAACAACCTTGAAAGACCAGTGGACTAAGAAATACACTTTCCTCCACCCCCCATCGGCATTGTCTCTTCTAGTCTTTTGTTTATTTTACATGTTAAGGAGATACGTCTTCATACTTTATGATGTTGCAGTGAAAGGAAGTCCATGTGGTCCTACCTGTTTTCTATAGTCTAAGAACATTTTAAAAATTTCATTTTCCTTCATTGTTTCATCTAAAGATGTTGATTAGGATAAAAACATACTTTCTGTTTATAGGACCCCAATTCCAAAGCAACAAAGCATAGAAACAATTCTCAGTTCTTTTATGAAAGGACATGTTTTCATTACATATTTTAGAATTCTTAAAGTGCTTAAAAGGCAAATTCCTTTTTAGTGTGGGTTTTCTTTCTTTTAAGGAAGTGTTTGGACTTTGTAGACTGCTCACAATGAAATCTAAACAATATATACCATGAAATGAAAAATCCCTGGTGAAGGGAAACGTGGACTTGAGGGCTATGTAATCCCCTACTCTGCTATTCCATATGAATATTTAATATGGTCACAGTGATAGATTTGATATTCAGTTTAAATGTGATCAGAAAGCGAGCCATACTCAGAAGACCAACAAAACAGAATAAAAATGCCCCCAAAACTTTTCTTACCTTTTAAATGTAAAGAGAAAAAAACACAACCAATAATTCATTTCATATATTAGATCATCCTATCACTGAAAATTTGACAAGAATGAAATGCATTATGATTAATTTGAATGGCTATTTAAAATAACTTACTGTCCTAACATAATTTGGTATTTTAAACTTGTACACTTGATATAACATCAGCTATCAAATTAGCCATCCTGTTTTCCTGTCATGATTTTCCATAGACTCTTATTCCAGAATTTACTAAGTGCTCCACATATAGGATTTTATAGGAAACATAATGAAGTATTAAATATTCATTTCTCCCTGATCCTCCCACATCCTTACAAGAAAGTGTCACTGGTCCCCACAATTTTATGGGGAAAGTGTGGATAGTCATTTCTTCATAAATGATGTGAACTTTCAGATAAAAGAAACTTTCAGAACTATTTTAAAATCATCGCTCTGCAATCATGACAGAAGAAAATGTACCTCTCACAATAACAGCAATGCCAATGATGACAACAAATACAACAAACTGTTAACCTTTTGCCAAGAGTTTGAACAGAACATAGTGGATCTTTTCCATGGTAAATATACTCTCTTAGTTATTCTGCATTTGGGCATAACCCAGATGGCTTCACATAATCACTTCCCATTGCACTATTTCCTTGTGTTGTATGTGCAGATGCCAAGAAAAGCTTGGTTGCCAATACCAATCAGCTAAAACAACTTCTCTTGAAATTCGATCAGATGAATATGTAGAATTAACCACCACAATATCACAACATCCCATTTGGTCTTGAATGACCTTCTCTATGTTTAAATATATAACCTGTACGTTTAATTTATCTGTTCTTTTCTAGGAAAATTAGTGAAGAGGTATGCAAATAGAATTCCTTTTGCTACTTGCTTATTACTTCTCACATCAGCTTTCCTTAGCCCTCTAGAGTAACCTGCTTTTTCAAAAATAGCATTTAGTGATTCTATCCCAAATGAACTCTTCACGTAGCACAATATGGTACCATCCAATTACAACACAGCTTACTACTTACATTGATTTATTGATATGATTGGTCAAATTATTCACATTTACTTGTGTACAAGTAATCCTAGCCTGATAGGACACTATTTCTCAATATCAGATGTCTCAGATGTTTAACTATATTCCAGATTTTCTAACTTGTTTAACTAACTCAGTGTCTAAAAAAAAAAAATCATCCATTTTCCCAAGTTCATTGGGGTAAACAAGAGTACATCGAAATTTTTGAGGCATGTACTGCATCATATTTTATGGTAGGGAAACTCCTTCATTCATGAATGGAAAAAAAATTTAAACAGAATTGCATTTTAAGATCTTTCAGATTAGATCAGTATATAAGATGGTATTTCAAAAACTGCAAAATCTCTTATACAGGGAATTCCAAAAATCTTAGTGCAGTTTTAAGCTATTCTAGCTATGTATAAACATAGCTATATCAGTAGTATAAACTTCAGTTTGCCAATGTGTGATATCTTTTTTGAGCACATGTAAATTGGCTGTAAGGGATTTAAAAGTAGTATCTCAAAAATACGCCCCAACTACAACGGATTTGTCATTCACGCACTGCTGAGCATAGAGGCCTAATTTTGCATTTTATTTTAAATTAAGGCATTTACCAAAGATCAAAACTATTTTTAAATGGACATTTTACAAAGAAATGATTTTGGTAGGAAATGATAACAATGGGGAGCGTGTGGTAGTGTTTTGTTGGGGTTGAATGGCTAGTTATAAAGTATCTGAACGTATTGGAAAATCAAGAACAGTACTTTGAGTTTAAATGTTCTTCTGTCTCATAAGGATTGAAGGGTGGATTAAGTCAGGTAGAAACACTTAAAAAGAAAAATATAGCATTTGGAGAGCAAGTTATAGGCCTATTTCCTTTGGCATCATTGTTAAATAATATTAAAGAAAACCCAGCTCCCATTCAGTTAGCAATATAAAATTCAGCTCTTTGTGTTACAGTCCTTAATTACCGCCCTATACTATCAGGGGAAGAAAGACAAAGAGAATTTTTGATGACAAAAATCAGGGAACATTAGAGGGGTCTGGCTGAGAACACGTGAACTTTATCTGCAGTTGTTTGGGCATAAAATAATGCTGAAGGGACTCTTATTTCAAAGAAACACCCTCTTAAGAAGG
The DNA here is from genome assembly GCA_028627135.1 of Pseudochirops cupreus. Taxonomy (NCBI): domain Eukaryota; kingdom Metazoa; phylum Chordata; class Mammalia; order Diprotodontia; family Pseudocheiridae; genus Pseudochirops; species Pseudochirops cupreus. The sequence continues at coordinate 232,688,491 of CM053580.1, read as the reverse complement.
GCCAGCCAACAAATGGCAGAGCATCTCCCAAAGTGCCCAAAGGTAAATTTCTCAGGAAAAACTGGTAAATATTGAAAAGATCTTTTATCATTCCAAATTCAATCCCACTTTTCCATGGAGAGAAAAAAAAAATCTCTTTTGTGCCCTGAAAAGAGTCATGCGATAGAAAGATCTTTCTGCAAGAAAGTGCATCATACATCACTAAACACTGGGCCAACAGCATGAAAAGAATGACTCCAGAGCTGTCTCCCCAGGCAGTGAGCAGAGCTGTCCCAGGATGGTGCGTTCATGCCATCTAGTGGACGGTCTCAAAAATCTCCTCTGGTGAGCGGCTACAGAAGGCAACTTTGCATTTATAGTGTCTACCTGCTAGGCGGACGAATGGATGGGGTAGAACTGGCATAGGGGGCCAGCCAATGTGGCAAAAAAAAAGCACTTTTGCAGGAGTCATCTAGATATTTGAGGTCAGTGAGCTTGAGGGGTTTTGGTGGGGAGGGAGGTGTAGCGTCTGGATAATAATTTCATTTCTCATTTTACTAGAGGGTATGGCTCAGTGGATAGAGGGTCCAGGCCTGGAGTCAGAAGACCTGGGTTCAGATCCAGCCTCAGACATTTAGTAGCTGTATAACCCTGGGCAAGTGACCTGACCTCTGTTTGCCTCAGTTTCCTTGTCTGAAATGGCAAAAGCACTCCAGGATCTTTGTCCATGAACCCAAGCAGGGTCATGAAGAGTCAGACATGAACAAAACAACTGAACAACAACCACAAATGGCAGATTGGGAAGGTTCAAGTAGGAAAACTACTGCACCTCTTGGCCAGTTTTTTTGTCTCCATCATGATTTCTCAACTCTTCAAAAGCCTCAATTTCCCCATGCCTACATCTAACGGAGATTTCCATTTGTCAGAGGGTTTTGTGACAACTTAGGCATCAAGGTAGTGAAGGCTAAAGGAAAGGGACTACCCATCAGCCTCTTCTGGGTGCCTAGTTGGCTGGCCTGTCCGGAAATTCCTTATTCACAAAGCTCAGGAGTGCTTTCCTGTAAAGCGATATTTCCCAGCTGTCTGGGAACTGTCACGAACAGAATACCTCCAAAGTCCTTTCTGTTCTTCTCTGAAGTCTAGCCTGACCTTTGTCTTTGCGCAGGAATGTGGGAGGGTGTGTGTGGGGAGGGGATGGGCACAGAGGGGAAGAATGTTATTAAAATGGTATTACCCACTTGTTTCAGAAGTACGAAGGATGTGCTGGAACTTTCCTCAATAATTTAGTCTTTGACTGGCATTAGGGCAATGGAATTACAATCACATCACTTTAGCCCCCATCTATATTTTCTTTCAATACCAGTATAGGAATTTCCCCTATTGACCCTATTGTCGGTCAACATTTAATGCCACTTTCATGTCCCATGCAGTAACAAATCATCATTCTGTGCCAAGAACACAGGGATTGTTTCTGATCATGATACAGATGGTTAAACTTTAAAATGTTTTGGTTCTTCCCTGGTTTCTATGCCTTTTCCCAATTTCATAAAAGCCATTCTTTTATCGTGGAGATCATTCACCTCCATAATTGGAGGCATAGGAGACAGAACCCTAATTTTTAGAACTCTCCCAAAAGGAACTGTTGTTGAAAAGATGCACATTTTATCTGCTTGAGATCAGAATTTTGAAGACCTAACTCTCCTGAAATAATACTCATTTTACTACATAATGTTGGCCTATATTACTAAGAGGAGGGGGGAAAATGACAAAGATTAGCCAAAAAATAAGGTTAACTATTATTTTCTTTATATAAGTTTTTGTTAATGGCTGCCAAAAATTATCTGTACAAAATTCCTATTTGAATCTAGTTAAATAATGAATTCAATGTTATAGAACTGAGTAAATTTAGCTTTTTTTCATATGACTTAAAATAAGAAACTAAATTTACGGGTAATTTCCCTCATTTTAGGCATGTCAGTTACATACACAATTACTGCATTCATTTGCAAAGGGTCTTTATTTATTTATTTTGGTTTGTTTTGTAAATTAGTAGGAATTTAAATCATGTTACCCAGGCTTCTACCTGCTTGGTAAAAATGTCTTTGACGCCGTTGGGTTCCCTTTGAGATGGCCTGGTTTAATATAGAAACTGACCACACATTTCGTAGTGAAGCCAAACACCTGCTTTTCATGACTGAAAAAGACAAGAGCAGCCAAATTTCTCCCCTTTTCTATTTACATTTTGAACTGTATCTGGGTGGGCAAATTTGCTTCAAAGAGTTTCTCCAGCATCAGAAGAGATTTATAGTCCCAAAATACTGGAGCTTTTGAGTCAAATTATTACTGTAGAAAGTGATGCTATTATGCCCTAAATTGAATATATATGCACACACACATACACACATGTACACACACATATTTACCAAAATTGAAATTATTATATTAATTTAACTTGAGAAGATTTTTTTAAAGTTTGCTCACCCCAGGTGATTTACGCAGCTGAATTGCCAATATTAAAAATATTCTTACCTCTTACATTTTTCTTTAATTACTAAACTAATTCTTCAATTAATTCCCCCTCCCCATTGTATTTCAATAGCTACTTATAAAATTCTGTAGAATTATAGATCTAATTTTTCCTTGACATCTACACTAATTTAAAGTATAAATATCACAGATAGGTAGATTTATGACAATTATAGTTAACAAAAAATATTAATCCTCTTCTACCTTGAGAGCTATAGTCATTTTTCCTGAATGCTTAATCCTCCCCTCCCCAACCTGAAGGGTAGATCAAACTGTTTAAAAATATAAACATCCCTTTTGGTATTAATAATTTCACTTTTCTGAATGTCTCCTGCATATGTCCATGCAGATTCAGAGAAACATGTAATTTTGTGTATATGTATGTGTGTGTGTGTATATGTGTATATATATATATATATATATATATACATAATTTAAATATTTAATTTCTAATTTTCATGTTGTGCAGTATATGATAGGAGAAACCTGGGAAAGCTTTGTTTAGAAGAAAAAGGACTTTTCTTCTGTTGGGAAAGTTATTGACATTTTTTTTCTAAGAGTAATTTTAATTATAAAACATGGAACAGTACTTTTAATAGAAATCAATAGAGTAGTCCTCCTCCCCATTTTTTAGCTTTATATGTTGAGGAAATATTTCTTTTTGAAAAATGTGTTTGAGACTTTGGGGGACCTAAAAGTGAACTTGAAAAGTTGAAATTGACATGCAAAAGTCATAGAGATCTAAAAGTCTTTGCGTGTCACTTTGGATAAACTTAAAAGATTGATTGATGCAGAAACTGAAACTATAGATTACATATATAAAAACTAAGATATGTTAATGCCCATGGAGGTTCACATGGGTTATTTTTCTCTGGTTGTATTACAATGTGTCTTAGTATAAACTTGAAACAAAAATTAAAAAAAATAAAGTATGAGTTTTAAAGACAATGTCAGCTCAAACAAACATAAGGTTCCTATGCTTACAACTTCCCCCCTAGGCTCATATAATAATGTGTTTCACTAGTTATCTGCCTAAATTTACAGAAAAGAAAAATCTTTCCACAAGAAGATTAAATCTGTATTTCTTCCCTTTTACCTAGATGTATCTGTGCCCTCAGTTTGTATAAATCTAGTGGTAAATCATCTAACTATCTTGAAAGATCCAGATATATGATTGAATTTTTCAGTCTTTATTCCTATATTTGGCATTAGAACCTTAAGAGTAAGAACGGGAGGGGCTTCTGGGCTTAATGTGAGTCTCTAGGAGATAGTACATCCATATTTTTGTGATATGATGAACTCAATTTTCTAAGAATATGCTTCTTGTGTTACTCAACGGACTCTTTCCCCCGTTTCATGTAAGAGGGTGTGTAAGCACTGAATTCTGGTGTTCTCCTCAGCCACAGTTGTTTGCATAGCACAAGCTACAAAAGAGGAGAAAGCCTTACTCCAGAGCAGTGTATAATCTTTATCTGAGCTGTTAAAACATGGGGTACAGCACCTCTTAATCCTGTGCCTCTGCACATCAAACAGGAGCAGAGCAATGCTGTATGTTCCAATTTTTCCCTGCTTCCTCCGAAGTATAGGAAGACTTTTGCTCATGTTTCTGTCTTTCATTGCCGATGATAATTCTTATTTCCAAATTAATAGAATCTGCCCCCTCAAAACCTATTAAGGATGAATTGAAATTATTACAATACATGTATCACTAGTATTTATTTTGAATAAAATATGAACTTAATGCATTAGAATTTGGAAATTAACAACAGAAAGCAGAACACCTTGGAATGAACATATACATAATAACTACTGATAAATAAAATTTTATTTTCCTTCAGATTAAAGACTTTTTAGTTTGGCCCATTAAATATATATGTTTCTAGTGTGTATGTGTGAGGGCATATCATCATACACTGGCTATTATATGAGCTTTTGAACTGTTCTTCTCTTTATACTTCTATTCTCAAAACAGCATGTGTAAGGAAAAAAAAAACTTTTATCTTAATTATGCCACTTAGTATGAAAGCACATCTCAGGTATAGTAGAATTTCACAAGCATTACTTTTTATAAAAGGCATTTAATCTAGATCATAAAATGTTAATGTACCAAAAGCCAAAGCCAAACAGTTTTAGCATTTAGAATTGTAAATAGAAACATGATTAATCTACCACTTTTTAATCCCCATAGTCATTCTTTTGTTATATTCCATAGAGAACCCTAATTCTATTTATCCTGTCACTCCATCTTCTGACTCAGAAAACTAAACCATCAACGTCTCATCCTGAAAAGTGATGATGTATCCCTCTTCCTACCTGCCCCTTCCTGTAGTGGTAAAAGTTTACAAAAAGTTGATATTAAAATGTGATAATTATTTTTCCCTTTTTGCTTCTGCTACTCTCTGCTCATTTCTCCAACACCAGGCATGGCACACACACACACACACACACACACACACACACACACACACATACATACACACACACAGACACAGAGACAGACAGACAGAGACACACACACAGACACAGACACACACAGACAGACAGACAGACAGACACACACACACACACACACACACACACACACACACACACACACACACCTGAGATGCCAGGAAAAATACATCTCCTCATCTGTGCTGCTTGGAATTTCTGGCTCTTCTCAAGACTTAGCTCAAATGTCACTTCATACACATAGCCTTCACTAATCTCCATAAGTATTAGTGCTCCCTGATCCCCCAACTTCAGGGAAATTACTTTCTATTCACTTTGTATATATTCGTGGAAATGGTCTTTCCCATTAAATATCATGTACACTCCATGAAGTCAGAGGTTGATTTTTTTTCTTTGCATCTCCTAGGCCTGTTATGTAGACTTGCGCATAGTAGGTCTTAATAAAAACTTGTTAAATTGAACTGAAGTGGGGGAGTTGGGGTCCTAGATTTGCCCTTTGTAGCTATGTAGTCTTTAACAATCGATGTGATCTCTCTGACATTTAGTTTCCTCATTTTAAAAAATGAGGAAACTACTTAGATTTCCAACCTGTTTTGAGCATCAGATGAAAAAAAGGATACAAAGCACTTTGTACAAAACTGTATCAATGCTTGGCATCATTATTATATGCTTTATATTAACTATAGAATCTCCAATATGTTCTTTTAAATATTAATAAAATATTTTTTAGAATGCCACCCAAATGTATTCATGTAGATTCAAAGAAATAATAAACTGCTCTACTCCACAAGACCTGTATTTAAATCCTTCCTCTGACACTTACTAGCTGTCTCATCCTGGGCAAGAGAAGGGAATGAAGTAAGCGTTTATATATCCCCACTATGTGCCAGGAAGTGTGCTTTTTACAACTACTATCTCATTTGCTTCTTGCTGTACCTCTTCAATGTAGGTGATACTATCATACCTATTTTATAGTAGAGGGCCTAGAGAGGTTAGGTGACTTGTCCAAGGTCACACAGCCAGTAAGTGTCTGATGTCAGAATTGAACTCAGGACTTCCTGAGTGCTCTATCCACTGTGCCATTAGCTGCCTTGCAGCTACTTAACTTCTTTAAGTCTCAGTTTACTTATCTGTAAAAGGGAGATAATAGTATTTGTAGCACCTGTCGGACAGGCTTGAGGCTCAACTGTAACCATGTATGTAAAGTGCTTTTAACCCTAAATACCCATAATGAATGTCAGCCACTGCTATGAACTCCTTTAGAACAGAAATCATGTTTTTTTTCTCCTTTAAATGGCTATGGTGCCCTATGCAGTAGCTACTCAATAAATGTTGACTGGACAAAGCAACCCTAGACAAAAATTGTCCACGAGATAGTGCATTACAAACAGTCATGGTTACTTTGATAGGTCTTACAATCTAATCTCCTGCCTTAAGAAGGGGTTACAGGTATTATATAGGTATTATAAATCATGTTTTATGTATAATATATATACAATGTTGCATTGTATATACAATATCCACATTGCATATTGTATATATTATTATTACTATAACATGAAAATGCTAAGCAAAGCTGGTCAAATCTTATTTCACTAGAAAAAAGCTGTATATTTTTTATATTGTTACACTCTCTAGGTACAGTGAAATACTGAATAGCAATATTTCCTTTACCTGGACCATGGTATATCGATGAATATGTAACATACAACACAAAGCAAAACGTTTCCTTAAGGTCAAAATGGGTTATTTTCTTATTTACTTACTTTAGAACTAATAGACAGCGTTATGTTACTACCTAAATGTTTCTTCTCACACTAAACACATTGTTAAGACCTAATAATCAATGGTTGAATCTCGGAATTTTCTATATTTCCTTTATTTACCAAATCTGTAACTCCATTGTTGATTAATCTGATAGAACTTAGAGCTGGAAAGGGCCTTAGAGAATATTTAATGTAACTTCCTTTTTCCCAACTCTAATATCACTACCACCTCTTCATTAATAAGAAAACTAAAGCGCAGAATATCTAGGTGACTTGACCAAAGTCACTCAGACAGCATGAAGAAGAGCCCAGACTTAACGCTATGTCCTCTGACTCCAGATATGATGTATTTTTTACTTTTGCATAAAATCATGTTAGCTCTATTCTGTGTCTTTCGTGGCATGTCCTAAGTCTAAGACAACAGCTGATTGTGCACAAAAATCACGAATCAAATAAGCAAAGAGGAACCATTTCTTTCTGGGTCTTATTTTTACACAATTCTATTCCTCCTCTCCCACTACAGGCTGTGTAAACTGTAGTCAAAATTTTCTGTCTCTCAAGGTCTTAGTTGTCTTAATGAATTCCAATGGCCCAACCATCTCTAATGTTCTACATCTGTGATTCGGAGATCAAAGTTTGTTTTAGCATTGTGAGTAATTTCAGTATATTATCTGCTGACTGACAAGGTATTTCCAAAGCTAGTTACTTTTGAACACTGAGTATCAAACCACTTTTTTAAAAAGCTAAAATATATTATAAAAAAATAAAATATAACTCTATCTCTATCAATCTATTTGGTGGGGGTGGGGTGGGAGATAGTAAACCTATGATTTCAGCAGGATAGGGAACTTCTGGTAAGGAAACTCCCTTCACCAATATAAAGTGGAGACTCCTTTGGAGCTTAGGGTATTGATTGAGCATTTTGTTCCAAGAAACACATCTAGTATGAGCCAGAGGTAAAATTGAAACTTAAATCATCCTGACTCCAAGGCTGGACCTTCCTTCTTTCCTTCCTTCCTTCCTTCCTTCCTTTCTCCCTCCCTTTCTCCCTCCCTCCCTTCCTTTTTCTCTCCCTCCCTTCCTCTCTTCCTCTCTCCCCCTTTCTCTCTCTCTCTCTCTCTCTCTCTCTCTCTCTCTCTCTCTCTCTCTGTCTCTCTCTCAGCAATCAGAGTTAAGTGACTTTCCCAGCCAGTCACACAACTAAGTAAATATCAGAGTCTGGATCTGTGATCACACCCTCCTGACTCTAGGATCAGGGCTCCACCTACTGTGCTACCTAGCTGCCAGTCTGTTTCACTCTCATATGCAAACTGAGACATACCAAATTGAACAAATTATGTCACATAAAACGTAATGGTCATATAACATTTTCCAAAATAATGAGAAGGCAAAATGACTAATAAATGTGTTTATTTGGCGTATAAGTAGAAACATGGATTTCACAAACAGATTCATTATACAATTTCAATCCTATTCACACATACTCTGGTTTAAAAAAAACTGTTTTGAGAAAAAGAGATTATTTTCATCTAGCAATGCTGCAATAACAGGATAACAAGGTACTAGAAAAGAATCTATCCTGTTAAGAGTTTGTGCATGGATGGGTAGGGCAAACAAGGCCAGAGCATCTCATAGGACCTTCCCAGCCAGTGTCAAGGAAATGATATAGCTCCTGGAAAATGGCCACTATTGATATCCATGTAATTTATTTGACCTACTTTGTGGAAAAATTTTACTCTAGATATGAAGGTAGCTAGTTGCTCTGGTGAATAGAGTCCTAGACATAGAGTCAGGAAGACCTGAGTTCAAATTAAGCCTCTGACATTTTCTTAATTTTGTGACCTTGAGTAGGTTATTTAAGCACTGTCTGCCTCAGTCTCTTCATCCATAAAGTGGGAAAATAATAGTGGATAATAGCAAATATAAATTTATATAAAGCTTTCTCAAAACTTTATATAAATACTTGCTTTTATTATGAGGGAAAAATTCTTCCCAACAAGATGCATTTCTTCCGAAATAGCTGTCTTTACTACCTAAAACAAGTTCCCTTTGAAGAAAAAATAGACCCTATAATCACATAAAATTTTCAGTTCATTCAGAATCTACCATTTCTCAGATGGGAATGAGGGTATTCATGTGTACTTTGAACAATTTCCTCTTTGATGGCTCCCTTCATCCCTGAGTGATAGGAATTTATGTAGATTGATACTTATTTAATAAGATGAAACTGGATATATTAGATAATAAAATGTGCTAGACTGACAGCAGAAACACACCTTTTTTCAGTGACCCATGGGTAAGAGATAAACCAACATTCTATCAGTGTTAATGTATGGTAGCTTTTAACTTACATAGTTAAAGGAAAGGTTAGGGAAAGGAAATAAACTAATTATAGTATTGGTTTTAAAATAGGATATTCCCTAGAAGTTCAAAATCATTTTTTCTAGTAATGGATATTTACTGCTATGTAATATAATATAGCAAAGATGATGAAAAGATATTTTAAAATCCCAACATTCAACTATTGATTAATATGTACTTCCAATTTATTTCATGTGACAGGAAACATCTAAGTCAGTGGTTCTCAACCTATGAGTCGCAACCTTTTTGGGGGTCAAACAACCCCTTTACAGGGTTTGCCTAAGACCATCGGAAAACACATATTTCCAGTGGTCTTAGGAACCGAGACACCACTCCTCTCTCCATCTCCAGGTGGGTCCGCCCACATGCCGATACACCCACATACAAGTATTAAAGGGTTGCAGCATTAGGAAGGTTGAGAACCACTGATCTAAGTAGTGTATGAGGTTTTCAGGGAGGACTTCACACCTCTAGTGTGATGGCTTACCAAGACCTTTTCAAGGCTTTTCATCCAGGTGTCTACCTGGCACTCAACTCTTATCTGTGGCTCAAAGAAGCTGTAGCATAGGTAGTGGCCATATCCCAATAAACCATCTTGGCAGATAGGCTAAGTCAGGTTAAAGTTAACTGATGGGCCTCAAAGCTATCAGTGAATTAGAGAGGTTTCTTCCCCAAGCATGTGAAGACTTCCCATGGTGGAAAGGGAAGATGAAAACAATTTGTTCCAAAGACCATGAAGTTGGCTGAAGCAGTTGCTGTGGAGAGCTTAGAGCTTGGTCAAACATAGAAGACGCCAAGATCACCCAGGGCCATCTCTGGTCATTCTGATTTTTGTCTTGCTACTGGACTTCAGTGACTCTGGAAGAGAGAGTGAGGCTGATGACTTTGTACAGCTGTGTCTCACTGAAATCTAGTTCATGCACAAGTCAAGACGTCACACTGGGATGTCACTGGCTGTCTAAAAGTTCCAAACTGAGTAAGAAAATATCTGCTGATGATGTGCAAATTATTCAGGACAATAATTTCGTGACAACAATATCCACAACATGTGCTTTTACTGACCCTAGGCTGCCTCAGAATTCTGAACTTAACAGGAAAAACGGGATTAAGTTGGTTTCCCTGACTTTCAATATGTTCTTTGCCATGCAAGTGCTGGATTTTATGCTATACACAAGTGTTTTCTTGCCCTCTTTTATTTTGTGTTTCTTATTCTGTGTTCCTTAAGAATCATTGTTGTTTTCTCTTTGTTTTTGAAGAGGACAAATAATGTCATGGATTGATGTCTTGACTTGTACATGAATTGGATTAAAGTGAGACAGAGTTGCACAAAGTCATCAGCCTCACTCTCCCTTCCAAAGTCATTGAAATACAGTGACAAGACAAAAATCAGAATGACCAGAGATGGCCCTGGATGCAGTGGATGATCCTGGCATCTTCCATATTTGACCCACCTCTAAGTTTTCCATAGCATCTGTTTCAGTCGCCTTCGTGGTCTTTGGAACAAATTGTTCTCATTCCCCTATTCTACCATGGAAAAACTTCGCATGCTTGGAGAAGGCATCCCTCTAATTCACTCATGGGTTTGAGGCCCATCAGTTACTGTCAACCTGATTTAACCTGTCTTCCAATACAGTTAATTGGGATGTGTCCATTGCCCATGCTACAGCTTCTTGGAGTCACAAATGAGAGATGAATGCCAGACAGATTCCGAAGGTGGATTAGCGACCTTGGAAAGAGCTAGGTAAGCCATCACATCAGAAGTGCTAGTCTTATTTGAACACCACATACATCCCTTAAGAATGGTTATTATTGGTCAAGATGGCAGAGTAAAAGTAGGGACTTAGTTGAGCTCTCCCACAAACCCCTCTAAATACCTGTAAAAAATTACTCTAAACAAATTATAGAGATGTAGTATGCACAAAATGACAGAGTGAAACACATTTCCAGCCCAAGACAACCTAGAAGGTCTGCAGGAGGGTCTATCATGCTGGGCTGGGAGTGGAGCATAGTATGGTATAGGCCACACCAGTGCAGATTGGGCCAGAACAGGCCTTTGGGCGATTGGATTGCTGGCAGCTGTGGCAATTTACAGGCTTTGCAATCCACAAATGTCAAGGTCAGAACAGAAGGTGAATGGGGGGACTCTGTGGGACCTGGGTGAAAGAGGAGGGTGGTCCAACTCCAGACCCAGGGAAGTGGAGGTGGTGACATTGGCAGTGGCAGCAGCAGAAATGACTGCTTCCATAGCTCTGGGACCATAGACAGTGGGGGATTGAGTGGCTGATACAAAATCCCTGAAATCTGGGATAATTCACCCACTCCCACTCCCACTTCTACTGATAGCAGAGTGCTACCCTGACAATGAGTTAGAAAGTCAAATACTTGGCTGGGAACATGAGCAAACAGCATTTAAAAAAAGTCAGACTGTATAATCTTACTTTGGTGACAAAGAAGATCAAAACATATAAGCAGAAGAAGACAACAAAGTCAAAGATCCTATATCAAAAACCTCCAAGAAAAATATGAATGGGTTGCAGGCCGTGGAAAAGCTCAAAAAGGAGTTTGAAAATCAAGTAAGCAAAGGAGAGGAAAAATTGGGAAGAGAAATGAGAATGATGCAAGAAAATCATGAAAAATGAGTCAACAGCTTGCTAAAGAAAACAAAAAAAAAATACTGAAGAAAATAACACCTTAAAAAATAGATTAACTCTAATGACAAAAAGAGGTCCAAAAAGCCAATGAGGAGAAGAATGTCTTAAAAAAGCAGAACTGACCAAATGGAAAAGGAGATGCAAAAGTTCACTGAAGAAAATAATTCCTTCAAAATTAGAATGGAGCAAATGGAAGCTAATGATTTTATGAGAAATGAAGAAATTATGAAACAGAACCAGAAGAATGAAAAATAGAAGACAATGTAAAATATCTCATTGGAAAAACCACTGGCCTGGAAAATAGATCCAAGAGAGATAATTTAAAAATTACTGGACTATCTGAAAGCCATGATAAAAAAAAAAAAACGAGCCTAGATATCATTTTTCAAGAAATTGTCAAGGAAAATTGCTCTGAAATTCTAGAACTATAGGGTAAAATTGAAATTGTAGGAATTCACTGATCGCCACTTGAAAGAGATACCAAAAGAAAAACTGGGGATATTGTAGCCAAATTCCAGAGTTCCCAGGTAAAGGCGAAAATATTTCAAGCAGCCAGAAAGAAACAATTTTAGTATTGTGGAAATACAATCAGGATAACATAAGACCTGAAAGATTCTACATTAAGGGATCAAAGGGCTAGGAATATGATATTCGAGAAGTCAGAGGAGATAAGATTAAAACCAAGACTCACCTACCCAGAAAAACTGAGTATAATAATTCCAGGGGAAAAAATTCAATGAAATAAAATACTTTCAAGCCGTCTTGATGATGGAGGAAGGGGTAGTCAGAAGCAAACACTTTTGAAAAGGGACAGGGTCAAAGGAGAAAATAGAATAAGTTGGGGTGGGGGTTGGGATGGAGGGACATATAGTCTTTCACAACATGACCATTATAGAAGTGTTTTGCATAACCACACATGTACAACCTATATTGAATTGCTTGCCTTCTCAATGAGGGTGGGTGAGGAGGGAAGAAGGGAGAGAATTTGGATCTCAAATTTTTAAAAATAAATTTTAAAAAATGGTTTTTACATGCAACTAGGAAATAAGATATACAGGCAATAGGGTATAGAAATCTATCCTGCCCTATATGAAAGTAAGGGGTAAAGGGATAAGGGGGTGGGGTCAAAGAAGGGAGGGCAGGCTTGGAGAAGGGAGTAATCAGAATGCATGCTGTTTCAGGGTGGTGGAGATGGGAGAAATGGGGAGAAAATTTGGGACTCAAAATCTTGTGGAAATGAATTTTGAAAACTAAAATTAAATTAATTAATAATCTTTAAAATGAGGGGGGAAAATAAATGCAAGCTCCCTAAAAAAAGAGAATGGTTATTATTTTAAGTATATGTGCAAATCCTTCAGAAAAGCATACTTCACCGAATGTTAAATATATTGTATCCATTATTGGCGTAGGAAAGTCAAGCATTTCAAGGATTATTCAAACACAGAACAGCAAAGGAAAATAAAGCCAAAAACTGACAAACTATTGCCTTGAAACAACCTAATTACTCTTCAGAGGCACCTGGTAGCTAGAAAGGCTTGTTTTTGTTCCTCACCAATCCTGGATAATCTTGAAATTTCAAGAACAAGGGAGAGACCAGTTGAAAACAGCAGCTAACTACAACTATCAAGGGAAAAAAGCCCACTTCTCATGAGCAGAACAATACAAAAACTGGAGTACTGAAAATTAGAAAAAGGTAATTCACCCATGAAACTCACTTTTTCACTAAAGACTCTACCAAAATGGTGAGATCCAGTCATCTTTATTGACTGAAACATTTACATGCTCCCATATCTTGCATGGAATCTATTTTGAAAGCCTCCATTGGGTCTGAAAATTTTGTCACTGTTGGAGGAATGATGCATTCTAATCAATATATTGATATACTGAGAAGCAGAATTGTTGCACAATTACAAAAATTTCAAAGGAGAAACAGTGTTGTAATAGGACCTTGTTCAATGTCACATTTCATGAAATGTTAAATAATTTATCTAAGATATGGAAATAAACTTGCTTCAGTGGATTAATTTAAACCCCATTGAAAAACTATGGGTTATAATCAAAACTGGTCTTGGAAAAATGTACTGTTCTTCACATAAGATAATAAAATATAGGTTAATGATGAATTGAACAATACACAAAAAAATCTTGTGAACTCATTGCCAAAACACATGAAACATATAACTGCAAGAAAAGGAAGACATATCACAGAATAAATAGTGGTATGGTTTATTGTCAGTAAATGCATTGAGTGATTTTACTTCTAGAAGTAGCCTGATATATTTGATAAAAAGCTGGCCTTGGAATCAGAAAGAGCTGTGTTTAAGTCCTGCCTTTGATAAACACTGGCACTGTGACCTTGGGTAAGTTATTTTTCAGTTTCCTGTAAATAAAATTCTGTTTTGGTAGAAGAGGCTTCCTTATCTGCCTTTTACCAATGAAATCAATAATCTTGTTTTTCTTTTCTTTGATGACTTCTAATGAAACAGATTTTTTCTTGCTGTAGGAAAGACCTTTCAGAAAATCTCAAAAAGAATATGTAGTTAACAGATCCTAAGTATACAATTGCTTCAATTCTTTTGATTAAATTGAAACACAGAATAGCAGAGTTGGGATGAATCTCAGTGGTCATCTAGTTCAATCTGCTACATAAAGAATAAATTGGGGGCAGCTACGTAGCACAGTGGATAGAGTATCAGCCCTGGAGCCAGGAAGACCTGAGTTCAAATCCAGCCACAGACATTTACTAGGTGTGTGACTTTGGGCATGTCACTTAACTCTGATTGCTTCTAAAAGAATTGCATACACAGTATTCCCTAAAATGATCAGATAACCTCTGCTTGAGGACCTCTAGTAATGGGAACTTACTAGTTCCAAAAGAAATTCATTCAAGTTTGGAATAGCTCCAATTACTGGAAACTTTGTTTTCACAGTAAGCAAAAACCTGATCCCCACATTTTCTACTTGTTTATCATAACTCAGCTCTCTTTTTAAAAATAAAACCAATCCCAATCTATTTTCCCCAAGATAACAGTCAAATTCAGAAACCCCTATTTCAAGGATAAAATAGAATAAGCAACAAGAAAAAAACAATTTAAACATGACAGTCCCACACTTAGAACAGCACAAGACCTAGCAGCAGTGACACTAAAAGATCACAGGTCTTGGAACACTATGTATCAAAGAGCAAAAAGACTGGGGTTCTGGCCCAGCAAAGCTTAGAACAATCCTGAATGAAAAAAGTGGACATTTAATGAACTATCAGATTAAAAAAATAATAAACCTGAACTTAAGAGATTTGACATAGAAGAACCATGAGAAATGCAAGGTACGTACCAAAGACTAATTACAAAAGACTCAATAAGGACAGACTATTTACTTTTTCATGTGTGTAAAATGTAAAACATATGTCTAAGATTGTTATTGGTAATTGGATAGTCCATAAGAAAGATTGAAATATGATATTACTTGAAAAAAGTAAAACTGTTAGGAACAGTTAAACAGGGCAATTATTTTACACAAATGAGGTATGAGAGGAAGAACTGACACAGAGGAATTAGCTCTGGAAACCTACTTTCATCAGTCATAGGTTCAAGAGAGAAATATACATATACACATACACAAACATATACATATACATGTTCTAGAAGAGTATAAAGGTCTTCTAAATTCATAAAGAAATAAAATGCTAAGGGAATTGGGAAGGGGGGAGAATAAGGGAAGGTAAGGGAATAGGGTAAAGTGGGACTATAGAAGGGTGTTTAGTTTTATGAGAATGAGAAAATAAGGGAAGGATTCTTGGAGGGGTGGGTAGGTTAAGAAACAGGAGGGCAAGATAGTGGGTAGAAATAAAATAAAGGAATTAGGAGGGATAGGAAATAAGAGATATGCACAAACATAAAAATAAAAATCAGAAGTAGAATTTGCTAGGGAGAGTATATGTCTATGTATGCATGCATGTACATATGTGTATATATGTATATGTGTATCTATATATCTATAGCTATACTCAAATATATCCATGCTTACTTGTAGACTTCTGGGGAGGACATTGAGGAGGAAGGGGAAAAAAGAACAAAGTAAAAAGTTCACATCAGAGAACAAAAGAAAATTAACAAGGAAGTGAAGAAAAGATGGACAACTCAACACAATGCATAGAATTTATTATGCGTATTTTCTTGAAATGAAAATTTATTGCTCTATATTTTGAATCCTCTTGTATATTATGCTGTGCAAACGATATTCTTCTTCTTTTCTCCTTTTCTATTTGTTTCAATATTTAAGTTTGTCATATGTTTCTTTTTCTTTTCTTATTATGTATTTAAGTTTTGGTATTGAAAAAACAAACAAACAACGTAACACTTAGAGTGCCAGGCACGGAATCAGGAAGACCTGAGTTCAAATCTGATCTCAGACACTTACTAGCTGTGTCACCCTGGGCCAGTCACTTAACCCTGTTTGCCTCAATTTCATCATCTATAAAATGAGCTGGAGAAGAAAATGGTAAATCATTCCAATATCTTTGCCAAATGAGGTCATGAAGAGTTGGACATGATTGGAAAAAACAACAACTGAAAAACCCTTAAATATCTGAAAATGAGTAACAAACAGATCTCTAATTAAGATTCCTATTCTCCAGATTAAATGTTTCCAATTCCTTCAGTTGACATACTTTGAAGTTCTATTGCCTGAAGACAAGCTTCAGCTTTTCAAAATCTTTTCTAAAATGTCATTCCCTAGAACTGAACAATGCTACATACATGGTCTGGCCAGGTCAGTACAGAATTCAACCATCATCTCATTTTTCCTATACATTATACTTCAAATTAACAAAGTTTAAGATTGAATTTGCATTCAATATATTGCTGATTTATACTGAAGCAGAGGTTCACTAAAGCCCTAAAATCTCTTACTCATGAACTTCTTTCTAGTCAAATATTTATGTAGTTGAATTTTTCAACCCAAGTAAAGGATTTAACATTTATCTGCCTTTCATCATGATAGCATTGATCCCCAACTCTAACCATGATTATCCAAACTGGTTATGAAATGATAAATAAATTCAATCTCACAACTGATTATTTGAGTCATGGCATTAGTCAAATTCATTGGTATGGAAACTCATGCTTGCACATACAGCCATGCTTCTCATGTTTGTGTAAATTCATTAAAAAATGAAACTTAATTCTTTGAAACTCAGAGAAAATGATCTTTGTAAAAAGACTCTCAGACAGAAGAGATGTATAGCAACATGGCTCTTTATGATATAGATTTGGATAGATAATTAACTAAATTATTTTTTCTATGTTTCCTCATTCCTACTTCCTTCCACCTCGATGGTCCAGGATTTCATTATGTCTCAACTAGACCACTATAATAATAATTTCTCAAAAAGAGTTCTATTCCCATGTTTTCCATACTCCACCCCAATCCATCCTACACTGTCAGATTAATCTTTCCAATGCTCCAATGACTTGATCATGTCATTCCTCTACTCAAACCCTTTAATTGACTCCTTATTAACTGATTCATACTGTGTAAACCCCTTTGCTTGACATTTAAGTACCTCCACAATCTGGTTACAATATACCATTCTGACCTTTATCCTGGATTGTTGTTGAACAAGGGAGCTGGCAGAGGGAGTGAAAATGAGGAGATATAGGAAAAAAACACAACAATTTAGTTAATGGTCTAGACAAATTTCTATCATAATGAACCATGTTGCTATATAGCTATGATATTATATTGTGTTCTGGAGCCAGCTCTTACTGGTTCATGAGAACTGATTGTTAAAATTTCATTTTGAGCATTTATACTTTAGAAATCAGCAAACACTACAGAACAGGGCTTGGCTGATTGTTTTGTGGATTATCTAGATTTAAGAAAGTAAAGAAGAAAACTGGAAAAATATATAGTAAACTTGAAAAAATGTGTTGTGCGTTTTTGGAGAGCCTGTTGTTAAATATTTACCAACATACTTCTGCCTTTATCTCATTTCTCCTCCTTTTCACATGCTTTTGCCCTAATCAAACAGGTTTAATCATTCTTGCCCAAAGAAGTCCATATTTTCCTGCCTGTAATGCCCTCCTTATACGGTCTCTTACACTCCAAATGCCATTTCCCTTTACACTTCTGCCACGTGAAATTATTTTTGTCGTTTAAGGCTTCAAACGCTCTTGTACATACACTGATGTAATCCCTTCAGTCAAACACAACTGATCTGCCCCTTCCGAATTTTTTGTACTAGAGAAAACTTGGTCTGGGGACAGAAGACCTAGTTCTAGCTCCATTATTTATTAGCTATATATCTTAGAAACGACATTTAACTTCTGTTTTCTTAGCTGTGAAATAGGAATAATAATATACCAATTAACACAATTATCACAAGACTCAAATTAATTTATGTAAAGTACTTTATAATTGTAAAACTCTCTCTCTATATATATGTGAGCTATCACAAATGCTTAATAAATGCTTGTAGGCCTGGGAATGGTGGCATGCTCACGTATAGTCCCTGCTACTGAGGATACTGAAGTTGGTGAATTTCTTAATCTAGGGAGTTCTCAGCCCAAGTAGGGTAAAGCTGCTTGGGTGAACATGCTAAGTCTGACACCAATATGCTGAGTCCCAAGGAGGTGAGGGGTGGCATCAATTTGCTTATGATGTAGGAAACCCGAATGGATCAGAAACTAATCAAGTCAGAGATTCCATGCTGATCAGTAGTGGACACACAGGCTCAAAACAAACCAACCAACAAGCGCACCAATCAATTAACCAAATGGTTGCTGAATTCAATTTAATCACCTAGGTCTTTCCTCCTCTACTAAATGTTAAATTGTTTTAGGGTAGGGACCTTGTCCTACATATACTTAGTGCAATACTTTTCATATTATAGACACCAAAAAGATGTTTGTTGCACTGAACTGAAATCATATCTTCCAAAATATATCAATTACATATAGCAAAAATATGTTGTGTCATAGTTTGACTACAACATGGTTGGTGGCCCTGTGCCCAAATAAGATATATTTTTTTCACAATGTATCCATTTTCTATATTGTCAATATTAATTTAATTCAAATATGTCACCCTTTTAGTATGTGGATATTTTGTTCAACAAAACAGACAGATTTTTAGTAAGGAAAGCTAATAAAACATACACAAACTAATATATATTTCTTTCTGTATCATATATAAATAAATAAAGATGACAAAAATAAGCTTGAAGAAGAAGTATAGCCTCTCCAATAAAATGTTGAGGATAGATGCAGACTATTCTAAAACCAGGGGAAAAACTGCCCTTCAGGTAAATGTAGCAAAAGAACCTGCTTGAAAGTGAAGCAATTAGAAGGAACAATGGCTACTGTGCATTATGTCCTATCAGTCCACGTGAATGCAACTCTTTAGAATTTTAAAAATTATAACAGACAAAATATGAATTAAATAACTGTTTAGGGATTATGAGGAGATTATATAAGGGTAGTTGGGGTAATACCTGTAGAAAGGTTGAATTGTTGAGTTACACAACAAAAGTTAAAGATGAGTTGCTGCTTATTAGGATGCACTGATCTGAGGCATTTAAAAGATGGAAAAGAAGCTATAGGAAGGATACAATAATAGAAGAGAGGGAAAAGATGAAGAAACTGAGCACAAAAGGATTTGAGGATAGAAGTCACAAGAGGATATGAGAAAAACTGCTTCCAAATGACAAAATACAAGAGCTGAGCTTATACGGTTTTGCAGATGCTTTGTAGGGAGATGTGCTGATTGGAACTTAAGTACTGCTATGCAGAGAGCTGATTGGCTTATCGGAGAAGAGCTGAATCCTGATGCTATGTGGAGAGCTATCTAGGCTTGTTACTATCTAGTCACATCTACAGATTTAAAGCCACAAAAACTCTCTGGTGTGCCTGTCTTGCTTTCTATTGCTCTCTCTGTTTCGAGAAGGAGAGACAGGGTAGCATGAAATGGGCTTTACAGCATCTTTGCTGTGAAAAGAGACTTGGTTTTTCTGAGAGATGATTGGACAAATAAAACTACTCTGCTATTTGAAGAACTGCCTGAGGAAAGACTTCATGGCCCCACCACCTTCTATAGCCTAAGAGAGAGAAATTCTTTAGGACTTCAGAGAAGATTTGAGAAACTTGGCAGTTTTCTGACATAAGGGAACTGCATGTTGCTGAAAGAGAGTAATGCATTCTTAGCAGTTTAACAGAGGTGGCCATGTGCTCAAAGAGTTTGTCATGGTTTTAGTGTCCTGAGAGTATCAGAGACTTGACTTTCCTAGTAAGAGAGCTGTGAGGACCAGAAAGGAAACAGTAGTTTTTGGTTTTGCCCAGCAGGTGAGATGCATTGCAGATTGTTTTCTAAGGAGAAATAAGATAATGGGGCCTTCAGCACAGAAAAGCAAATTGCCCTGAATTCATGGGTTTTCCTATTTCCAGCTACATTTCTATAAATGTGTACCCACTCCCCCTCAAGGACATTGTGTGCATTAGTGGGAGAGCATGACCCAGATAATGGCTGGATTGTTATATTTTGATTATTCTTGTTCTTGTCTTCTATTAAGTAAAAGTTATGAGCATTTTTGCTTTTGACTTATCATTTAGTGTTTAATACTTGAGTCAATGGTTTTATGGTGACTGATTTTGTATAAATGGGAAACCACCAGTGAAGACTCAGGAGCTACAGTATTAAGCAGCAGGAATATATTCCTTCACCAACTTAAATCAGTGTTATTGCTAGTCCCAGGGGAGTTTGTACAGGAACTGCCTGGTTGGAAAAATGGTTCTCCCCCTAATCAGGGAAAACCACTAAACCTTCTAGTGTAGCAACAGATTACCCTGAGCCAGCTGAGAATGAAAAAGGGGGTGAGGTGCCATTTTGGATTCCAGTTCCACAGGTTGCATGGTCCACATGGTGGGCTAGATGCCACACAGAGATTACGATTCAAGCAACTTGATCAAGGCTAGCATTTCTATCATCACCATTATCATCATCACCATCTTGGGCTTTCTATGAGAGTAGTAAGTAAATTGGCCCAAGCAATAGTAATTTCTGTAAGCATGAGCAGTGTGGTCAGATGGAAAGAGCATTGAAGTAGAATCCAGAAGCCTAAGATCCTCATCCTCATTCTCCCACTAACTGGCTTTGTGACCACTGTCGAATCCTTTAACACTCAGAGTTTCAGTACCCACCTGAAAAATGGTAATGACGTCACTTGGCCTTCCTACCATATAAGCATATAAAACCTATTGCAAGGACCAGATAACACATATGCAAACATTTTGAAAAGTATGAAATACTAAGTAAATTAATGAGTTTTATTATATGATATCAAGTCTTTTAAAAATGGTTTGTGATATCACTAGTCAGTTGTTTGGTGTGCCTATTCTACATGAATTAATGTTTCCCTTTGTCTTTTTTAGGCTTTTTATGTGGGCATTGAAATCTTTGAACAATATTTCCTATAAAGAAAACTGAACATATATACATTTGCAATGGAAAATTTAGAAGACATTCATGCAAGTGTTTGTGGATTTTAGTTTTCTAAGCACTGCAAGTATTGAGGTGTATTAGTAGAACTCCATGTATTATCGTATTGGAAATGTACCCTGACCAGGTAAAAAAAAAAAAAGAGTCTAGTGAAAAAGCTCTCAAACCATCATGCTTGCTTCCCATTTTCATGCAAACAAGTGAATTGCATCTATCAATTTAAGCAAACCCAAATGAGGAGCTGCAGATGACTGATGTACCAACATCAGGGCACTTTGTAGAAAGCCTAACAACTGCATCCACAGCAGAGATACGTAGGCCCTGTGTTAACATCAGTGAAATGTTAAGATAGAGCAAATAGCTATTGGCATAGAGCTCTCTGAGGCACAGCCAGAAACAGCAAGCAGGGTGAAGAGTGTATGGTGAAGAGTGCATGGCTTAAACATATCACCAGCACTGCTGACAAAGAGGGGAAAACCACTTGGAATCCTTTACAGGTGATTCCTTGGTTACTCTGCCTTTGTTGTAGTGATCATGTGAACTAATTACGATGCTGATGAGCCCAGATTACGGGAGATGTTTTGCCTGGGTACGGGAGGGCTCTATTTTGTTTGATTCACGCATCATAAGCTTAGTCATCTGCTTACCAGCACGAGAGGATAGCATGTATAATTGAACTGGGAAGAGTATACCTTCATCCATGATAACAAAGAAAGCTATCGAAAATCAGCAGACTAATTAAGGGTAATTATTAACCATTTTGATCAGTGACTATTTTTCATATTGCAGCTTTCTACTGTTTAGAACACAGGAAGGGAGGTACCATGCGTTCTGGCTTTTAATTCAGAAAACAAAAACGAAATAAATCCTAACCCCCAAATCTTCTATCTTTTCTTCCAAACGTTTTTTTAAAGAAATATGTGTATATGTGTGTATATATACATATATATGCATATATATAGATATAAAAATTGAAACTGTGTCTTTATTCCAATCTAAAAAATAATTGTAGAGCTTGTTTGGCATCATTTTTCTGAATAGAAGGCATTATGAGTGCAGAAATCCCATCAGAGATCTGAGGAGCAGCAGGCTGCTTGGACCATTACCCGTCATTGTTGGACAGCAGAGTAACTAATTGGGCAAACACGTCTAGATCTGGCAAATTCACACCCTACAACTGGGCAGCAGCAACATATACTCTTGAATGTGGAAGAAATAGCAATGATTTTCTGTGCCTGTCTGATGAGCAAGGAGGCCATTTTTCTTCTAGCTCCACCCATTCTAGGCATATTTGTCCCTCCCCCTGCAGTATTTGAGAAGATACTCTTTTTTTTAAAATTCTTGGAAAAGTGTCTGTGAATTCGGAGACATCCTTCTTTTGTTTTGATTTGTGGATGGTTTTTTTTTTTACAGTGGTGTGAACCAGGTTTACTCTTCCTACACTAATTTGAAAAAGAACGTGATATTTACACTGAAATAGCTTAAACCAACTTATGGAAGGGATCTCTTTACTAGCTCCTTTGAGTTTCTCAAATACCCACAAAAGCCTTCCAATTACTGTACCATATTAAGGTAAAGGCTTAATTTTCCAAAAAAATTAAATGCTATCTGGTAAGATAGAAAATAGGGCTCAACATTTGCTGTGAACCAGGTGATATGGAAATCTGGTCACTACTCTCTTAAAATAGTTTTCTGTAAATTCTAGCCAATAAAAAAATTGAATGCTGTTTATTTATTAGCCCCTCACACCAAATAATAAAAATACTCTGACAGCATGAAGAAAAATAAGTTTATTCATTCCCCATATTATGATTGCTGCCCCGTCATCCCCAATCGTTAAACCTGAAAGCATGAAAACAGTTTATATTTTGACTTAAAAGAAAGTCAACTATTTAGCAATACCAGTTCTCAAAAGATGAAATGAGAGCTTTCAATGATCACCATTTAAAACCAGATAACAGAGAAATCTCCCTCCTAATTCAGACTTTCTACTAAGGCTCAGCTTGTCACAATGTATAGCTTTCTTCCCTTTGATAAGGTCAGTTTGCCAAAAAGAACAAAGTGCACATGAGTAATACATTACTCAACTACTTGTATACATACATCTATTTTTCTTACCAGGTCTCACTATGCAGAAAGGTACAGGCATGGCACCATGATAAAAAGGGTCATTTAAAAGACTTCGCAGAGGCTCTGTACTGTGAAGGATTGAATTTTCACTTGAATGCCTACATTTTCACATCTTTTTCTTTGCAGAAATATTCCTTTTGAATGGCAGACTGCAATTGGGTGGGTACTTTTTTATGTCACTGCCCAGGAATATATAAAATATTAGGACGTATTTGTCCCAGTGGAAGAACACAGTTCATTGAAAGGTACCAGATACTTATTAGGGAGGTCACACACCTCCAGTACTTCAGGCTGGGGAGCTTCTTTTGACAAGAGTCTCAAGTTCAGTCAAGGTGGAATTCCAAGGCACATCCCATGTAAATGATAGGCAAGTTAGAGCAAGTTGTGAAATCATTAGTTCCCAAAGTCATCCACTGGGCGATTTTTCATAATCATTGCCAATGTGCATCCTTATGTCGGCAGAATGCTGACTCCAGTCCATTTCATTTCTCTGCCTATTTTAAAAACCTTTTCATATCGTAAATAAGAAAAATATGGTCAAAATAACATTTCCTAACCCCTATTTTTTTTTAGCTGTTTCAAATGTCCCAAATCAACTAACTATAAAAGACATGAATATTTAAGGGATCAAAAATTCCATCCACATCAAAGATTCTCAATAAGCTCATACTGGAAAACACTGAAAACCATAATTGGTGTTTCTAGGGCAATTTTACAGGGCTGCTGCCAGTTCCCATGTGGCAGCTCTCTCTTTATCTATACGCATATCCCCACATTTGTTCTTAAAGTTGCATTAATATTTGTGCTTTTCATTTAATTTACTTTTCTAATGAAATTATAAGAGTATAAAATTAAACTAATCAAAAAGAAAATACAGACCATATATATTACATAAGAGGATTTATTTGGTAAGAAATTTAATAGTCACGATAACGGTGCTGTGACTGAAGAGCTGATATAAATTATTTTTGCCATTTTAGAAAAAATTTCACCTGCTTATCAGTTATATGGAATAAGAAATCATTTAAAATTCCTTAGAAAGAAAAAATAAGTTCATTTTGTTCATATTCTCTAGAAAAATCATGAAGAAATCAAACTGAATTTAGGCAAAGGATGGGGCATTTCATTTTTAAATGATGATTTTCTAGAAAGTTGTTCTAAAAATTAATATTGTTGATTAGTTGAGGTGTAATCATGTAATGTCATTAAATGTTAATTCCTGGTATTCTCAACATCTTACCAACTCACTCATGACCAAAAATGTATGCAGCCAAATGTAAAGACAAGAATTTAAAAAAAAATGAAGATTTACTCTTTTAAGTTAACAACAAAGCCGTCACTTTACAGTCTTTATCATTGTTGTGTAAATTAAAATAAGAGAAGTTCCACTTAGAAAAAATTAAAAGGGGCTTACAACAGGGAAAGAGGAAGCATACTCTGGCAGCTCAGGTTCTACTCTGCATTTGTGGATCTGTCTGAGTTGGAAGAGATAGAGAGCCAGGTCTATGCACACATGACGTGGATCAGTCCAACAGATCGGCTTGGAGCAGTCAGATCATGATCTTCCTAACTTGGTTATCTGTTATATTTTGATCCAATTAGTTGCTTGGCATTTAGAAAGACAAGGCTGCCAAGATTAGTCTGGGAGAAGAAGTAAAGAATATCTGCCCCTCAATTCATACAGATCAATAGGAATTACTTGGGATGTGAATTTAAAAATTTGTATTTTGCAATTGCACAAGTAATGGTCAATTATTTAAAACTGTTTGAAAATAATGAAACTAAATAACCCATTCTGATCTAGTTTGCCAGGCAGTGGTCAGAAACACATGTATTTCATTTATGATTCAGATACTCTGAAAAAGAAAAAAAAAGTCTCTACAAACTAGATGTATGATTTAAGAAAGGGATGCTTGGTTTCTATGCGTGTGATTTTTATTTCAGGTTATGCTTGTGGCAAGAGATGTACCTTTAAAGAAACCTGTACGCTGTAGGGCTAGTGTTTGATGGCATTCTGATGTTGGCGTTCTGCTGTTTCAAACAGAGTGTTGGGCAGACAACAGGCGCTCAGTAAATGTTTGTTGACTTGAAATGAATGGAGTAAAACTGAAAGCTAACCTCATAAAGAATATTCTGACCATTTTGGTTTGGTTCTATGGCCATGTAGCTAATTCAGAAATCTGACTTTCCTTTGTATGGCTAATGGATGTGTATGGTCGGGTTTCCCTGATGTAAGCAGGAACATGACTTTGGTACAGTGGTACCTTGACAAAGGAGTGCACCAACTTACAAGATTTCTGAGATACAATTTGTCACTCCGTCGACTTTTTGCTTTGAATTGGGAGCCCAAATCTAAGGTACAAGTGCCACTAGTTGGCACAGCGAACGCCACAGCCCAATGCCCACCCAGCATCCTGAGCCTCACTTGTTTAGTCCACGTGTTTACCTCTCCAGCGAAGAAAATTAAGTTAAGCAAAAGTAAAAAAGATATTGTAGCAATTAAGTTCAGGGATAAAGTGTAGCATTAAGAGTGTAGTGAGTAAGTGAACGAAAGTGACCAAAAGAGTGTGAAACAGAACTCCTCCAATCTCCTCCATCTATCTCTTCTACCCTCCACCTCTGCCAGTATCTTCTGTTAGCTCAGGTCGTCTGATATCCAAGGTAAATATATACTTTATAAAACCAGTTTATTTCTTTACATTCTCTTTTATTATGTTTTTATATAATATTTGTTATTTATAAATAATTTTTCTTATTTAAAAACATGCAATAAAAAAATACTGGGGTGGCATTTGGGGAGCTGGAATGGATTAATGGCATTTCAATTAATTTCAATGGGGAAAATTGATTTGATAGATGAGCAAATTGAATTATGAGCTCAGTAACAGAATGAATTAAACTCGTAAGTCAAGGTACCACTGTATTTAGGGTTTTGATACTACTTAGCAAAGAAAGCCATGCAGTAGAGAGGGTGTAGGATTTGCTTTTGTCAGACCTGGATTCAAATCCTGACTCTCATTTACTATCTGTGTCACTTTGGGCAAATCACCTAACATCTAGGCTCTCAATTTCCTCATTTTTAAAATGAAGTGTTTGGATTAGATGATCTTGAAAGTCATATCTAACTCTATATCTATAAGTCAATGAGAATATATACAATTCTGTCTCTACAGAGCAGTTCTCAGCAAATTTTCAATATTCTTGCATGTGAATTACTTAATCAGTGAATATTTACTGGGCACCTATATTTATTGGGTTTTTGCTGGGTGCTGCAGAGGAAACATAGCATTAGTAGAATTATGAACATAATTGCTCCTAAAGGACTTTCTCTGATGTTCATATACTATTCAGTTGAAAGTACTTCCCAGAGGACCAGAGTATATCTTAATACCCGTTTCCAGCTCTGTCACATCTCAAAAATATGATTTCAAAAGTTGCATAATATTGGATCATAAAGATTTTTTAAATATATATTTCCTGTTTTCTCTGTTAATTTATATTTGTGGTTCCATAGTTAATTGACCTTTACTATATAAAGGCTTCAATGACACAGAAAATAAAATAAAACCTCAAATGGACATTTTTGCCATATTGCACAGTGCTATGCATGAACTTCTGCCATCATGGTATGAAGGTGGCCCTGGTTTCTTGAAGGCCATGGCAATAGAGGACATGCTTTGTCAGGAAAGATCAGCATCCTGAGAGATCTTTTATTTCTTCCCATCCTAATTCAGTGTGAAGAGGCTTCTCATCAGAAGACCCAATGAATATTGACCCATTAACCAAAAAGAATCAAAGTGCCATGATGAATAACGTATCTCTACTTTTCTTGTTGGGCTCAGATAGATGAGTTTTCACCTCATCTTGCAGACAACTACTTCCCAGTTATCTGCACACATGTTGCTGGAGCTCCAACCATCATCTCATCTCCTCCTACCGAAACCTTGCACTCTGTCTCTGGCAAGTTAGGTTCCTGGAGGTGAGTTTTTGCCTTATCTTGTCCAGAACTAAGCTGCCATGTTACTTCCTGGCTACTTCCATGTCATACCTTTGCAAGTACACCTTTCCCCCATTCCTAGGTCCCTTTCTATGTTGTCAATCCCCATTAGAATGTGAGCTCCTTAAGGATGTAGATTATCTTACATTGCTTACTTTTATATCCCCACATTTAACACAGTTCTTGGCAAATAATAAGTACTTAATAAATGCTCTATCTATATAAAGTGCCAATTATGGAGCCAAAAATGTGTTGATATTGTTGTATACTAACTTCTCTCTCTCTTTCTCTCTACACATACACACATGTGTATGTATGCATATATGTGTGTATATATGAAATGATGATCTTGTTTAAAATTGTGTCTTTTAAGTCTGTTTTGGGAACATACCGGCTCCCACTCTGAATCAACATCAACATATCTCCTGTTTACTTTGTCCCCAAAACCTTATACTTCTGGTCCCAATGAAATCCTTAAAGGGTGCATTTGCCCTTCTGATCTTTTGAATGGTAGTAACCTCATAGTTTGCCTTGGAAGCACAGTGTGTTTAACCATAAAACCACTAGCATGATAACACATGATGAAAGAAGAAATATGGCTTATAGAAGGAGACACTGTGACATTATAAGATCTAAAATCATGAAGAGGCTGAGATTTGGCATGGAGTTATGATGTAGGGAAGAGAAGAGGAAAAAGGAAGAGAGAGAAGGCAAAAGAAAAGAAAGTTAAAGGAGAAGAAGGAAACAAAACCAAAAAAGATGGGAATTCTAGCTATATTTGGGACAGATGTGGGACTACCATTTGGGAGTCTCTGAGTGCCATATATAAAAAATTATGCAGAATAGTATAATTTTTAAAAAGCACTGCCAAAAATGACAAATACACAGCTACACTGTTGATGTGAAACCATCCTTAAAACAATTTAGAATTATGCTGAGAAAGTGATTGCAATGCCCATAATCTTCCTGGAGATCTTACTACTAAGTACATATCTCAAGGATGTCAGTGATGGAAAGATCCCAAATACACTAAAATACTTATCATTGCACCTTTGGAAGGATTAAAGAACTGGAAACAAATTCAATGTCCATTAACTGGGGAATGACTAAGCCAACGATGGTATATAATTGTAATGGAATATTACCCGTGCCCTAAGAAATGACCAAAAAAATGAAAATACAAAGCATAGAAAGCCTTACATGAGCTGATGCAAGTGAGATGAACAGAACCATAAATTCAAATACACGATTACAAGAAGAAATGGAAAAATGGAAGGAATAAAGGAAGGAAGGAAGAAAGGAAGGAAGGAAGAAAAGAAGAAGAAAATGAATGTAGTATAATTGTAATAATTAAGCTTGGTCCCAAAAGAGAGATGGGAAAATGTATTTCTCTCCTTTCTTTGCAGAGGTGGGGAAATATAGGTGTGAAACAATGTACAGTCTGTCAGACTTGATGTATTAATCCACTTTGCTGAACTGTTATTTTTTGTTCCTCCTTTTTGATTCTTTTAATCATTGCCCTCTGAGCAGGGAATTGGGAGATGTGTGTATTTGGAAATGTAGGTGATCTCAGTTAAAAAGTTACAAAAGAAAAGATCACTGCCGAGGCAGACAGGAAGACTCAGTTCTATTCTCTACCCTGCCCCTAAAGCTGTATGATCTTAAGTAGGTCATTTCATCTTTTTCTTTCTGGACCTTGTTTGTCTCATTAGTAAAATAGGTACCATACCTATTATACCATAATTGTTTGAAGATGAGAGACTAGAGTAAGTGACATCTTGAGGTCACTTTCATTTCTTTGGTTTACAAAAACAGGTGGTGAGGGCTGTAGTGAGCAACAGTTGTTAGATTCAGTGACACAGTCAGAGGAGTAGGGTACGTTTATATTCTTAGCGTACCAGCTCATGTGTTTTTGTGTTTAGCGTAGTTTAGGTGCTACTTTCTGCGAGAGTTCTTTCCTGGTTCTCCTTCCCCAACTTCTACCTCTCCCTCCCTCCCTCCCTCTCTTCCTCTCTCTCTCTCTCTCTCTCTCTCTTCCTATCTCTCTCTTCCTGTCTCTCTGTCTCTGTCTCTCTCGGTCTCTCTCTCCCTCTCTCGCTTCCTCACTCTCCCTTTCCCTCCCCGTCTCCCTCCCTCCCTCTCTATCTCTCTGTCTTTCTCTCTGTCTCTCCCTCTTCCCCTTCCCTCTCCCTCTCCCTCTCCCTCTCCCTCTCCCTCTCTCTCTCTCTCTCTCTCTCACACACACACACACACACACACACACACACACACACACACACACACTTACTTTGCATTACTTTATATTTTCCCCAGTACAATGTAAGCTCCTTGAGGACAGGAACTGTTCACATTTTGTTTTCATATCTCCAAGCACTGGCACTTGGAACAGAGTAAGTATTAATCAATGTTTGTTAAATTGGATTGCACTGAATTATGTTCAACCCACAGCAGTGCCAGAGGCCCATAATGTTCAGGCATAATTCCTGTATCCCTGTCTTTGTCTGACTCAGCTCTTCAGTGACATCTTCAGTGGAAAATGAGAAGACTTGTTCACTTCTCACTGGTTTTTAGTAAAGCTCGTAATTGTTCCTCTATAAATTTACCACATAACTCTTTATGAAAGACAGAGATGGGGTGATTAGGCCCAAAGGGGAAAGAGAAGTGTCTGTTTTTAAAGATATTCTTTTACTTAAGAGTCAATAGCAAGAGTTATAATCTCTCTCTGGCCAAAAGTGCACTTGTCTACCATGACATTCTGTTCCCAAAGGTTCTGCTCTCTTTCCTTCTTCATAGAAGAAACTTCCAGGAAGAGAGAATGTAGCTCAACTCCCTCTTTTTCAGTCCTCTCTCTATGACTCCCACCAGGCTTTATTCAACATAACAAATCTCAATATTCCCATTAAAACTTTTCCCCAACCACCGAAACTGGGAAGGCCCAGACTACATTTAGGCTCTGTTCAATTGCCCATAATTTGCAGGACCAGAGTGCATATTCAAATTGTTTGGGGAAAAAAAAAGGGAAACAATACTTTATTCTGGTGGTTTGGGCACACAATGTTAATTAAGAAGATGACAACTAGCAAAAGGTAATTTCAGTTTTGCCTGGCCTGCTGTGTGTCAGCATCCAGTTCACTCAACTTGTATCTCAGTTCTGTAGAAGATAAGGTGTTGTATGCAGGAATGCAGTCTAAAGAAAAATTAGAGGGTCTGTTCTAACAATGCCTGAGGGATTTCAGGGGTAACTCCCATTAACACTAATGGAAGTTACACATTTCACCCCTGAACATCAGTGGGAAAAAGAGACACCAATGGGGTGTTTTCAGCTAATTTTTTATTACATAGTTAATCACAAACTGACAATAATGCACTTATTACCAGAACTGTCCTATAATATTTCAAAACATTGAATTATATGAACAAAAAAATTCAACAAGCTATCCAAAAGTGATAGTAACACCACCGTCATAAATACTCTAGGGAAAACAAACCCAACATATAAATTTCTTTAAAAAAAATCAGGAAGTGTATGCATTTAGTCAAACCTTTCTAGAGAAGTAAACCGACTATACTGACATTTGACACTAGCTTCCTCTCTGAATGTAGTACTGAAAACAGTCTTCCATTACATTCTTTTTTTTAACTTTTTTTTTATTGATTTGTTTGTTTACTTTTAGTTTACAAGATTCAGTCCCACAATCCCTTGAGTTTCAAATTTTCTCCCCTGCCCTCCCCGCCCCCCCCCCCCCCCCATGGCGGCATTCAGTCAAGTATAGGATCTGCAAATACTTTCACATTGGACATTAGTCTGGTTGTATAGAAGGGTTGTAACCGATGGAGTGAGCAATGAGAAAGAGGGGGAAAAAAGCAAACATGGAAAAGAAAGAGAGCATGTACTTTGCTTCAGTCTCCATTTAAACTCTGTTCTTTCTAGATCTTTCTCTGAATGTAGACATCTCTTAATGTATAACCAAAAGTAGCCCTTCGAATGTTTGACTTG
This sequence comes from Pseudochirops cupreus, assembly GCA_028627135.1. Lineage (NCBI taxonomy): Eukaryota > Metazoa > Chordata > Mammalia > Diprotodontia > Pseudocheiridae > Pseudochirops > Pseudochirops cupreus. Next base: position 232,657,141 of record CM053580.1, on the reverse strand, counting down.
TTGAGGAAGATGGATAGCTCAGGCGATTGAACGTTGGACATGAAGTCAGGAAGATCTGAGTTCAAATCCAGCCTCAACTGTGTGACCCTGAGCAAGTCATTTAATCTCTGCCTGTCTCTATTTCCTCATCTGTAAAATGGGGGGAATAATAATACCGCCCCCCCATGGTTGTTGAGAGGATAAAGATATAATATTTGTAAAGCTCTTTGTACACTTTAATGTGCTGTATAAATACAAGATTTTGTTAGGTCAGGCAACATTTACCAAGCATCTTTGCAGAGAGAACACTTCAGTGGGACTCCTCAAAAGTACTGAAATCATTTCTACTCCACTATAAAATAAAATAAATTTGAAATACAATAAGCAGAAAGGAAAAGACATTCTTGTTATGTGTACCTTGGTAGCTCACTCACTCAAACATAGTGTAGCTAATTGACCCTATTGATGGGGAAGCCCACTGAGGATTACCGAATTTTGCAAATTAGCTTGTCTCCCGAGTGTGCTGTGCAGTAATTCACAGTTAATAGGAATTACAAAAATTATTGTATCAAAATGTGTCAGAGAGGCAATGGGTTAATAAGAAGTGTGATCTACAGTTCCATGGAGAGGGGAATGAGAGCCAAGAAAGGTGACTCCACTCCAAAAGGAATACATTTGTATAAGAGTGAATGAGATTTGGGGGTCCACATGAAAGGGGTGATGGAATGAGATAAAAGCTTCTCAGTCACGCTGAGCCTGCTTAAAACTGCTCCTAACCCACAGCACCAAAGCTTACTGTCTGGGTTTTTTTTTTCACATTTTGAAATGCTGCTGTGATGTCATGTAGGGATAACTTGAATCTAGAAGATGGTCTTATTTTCAGGTTTGAGAGAAGGCAGAGTGAACTGTTCTCCTTCCCCATGGCAAACCCATGAAAATGGCATGGTGAACTCCTAGTTTCCCAGAGTTCAATGTTACATCAAATTCCTTTTATATAACAAAAATGGGAATTTTGAGGATGTGAGGTTGTTTTTTTGGAGGGGGGGAAGGGGTTACTATGTACCTTTACTTTTGAAGAAGCTTTTCCTATGTATGTATACTATGCCTTTAAATAATTAGCAAGATGAACCTTTAGACACATACATAGGCTATATATACACATGAATGCAAGGGCTTACCTATATCACTTATATGCACAATTAAGTTTTGCATATACCTGAGCAAGGTAAAATCTGTTCTGAACAGTTCATTGAAAAACTTAGGAAAATAGGGAATGTAGCATTCTGACTTTCTCCCATGGTTACCCTTTTATTCTCCATCACTCTTCCACACATTTTTCCAAAAGGAGAGAGCTGAGGTATCAGTCACAATGCTGACTTCAGATTAGCCAGGTAAGAAGTAGGTCAGGATGGTACTTCATATAGCTTCAGCAAGTGTTTCATTTGGGATAGCTGATCTGTCTGCCTTAACTTGCAGACTTCTTTAAAAAAAAAACCAGTTGAGTTCAGAGTTGATTTGGGAATTTCTTTGAATTATAACCATTTTGAAAAAAACTGATGCTGGCACAATGAGATCTTTCCTATACTGACTTGGAAAAACGTAGCCAAGACTCCTAATCTATAGCAAAGTGTTGTAAAGCCAATACTGATTTATTCAAAGTAGTATGTAATGTAAAGTAACTGGTATTTCTCAACTGACTGGATAACTTGTATTCTTTAACAAAAATATTGGATAACATGAACCCAATTAACCTGAAGTCACTTTTTTTCCTTGTCTTTTGAGTCTTGAATTAATGTGAGTTTGCTGTAATCAGTTCTACTCTCCCCTTTGGGGCCCGAAGGGTGCTAGCTATTCACTGTTTTGGCCTTGAAGGGGAGACAGGCTGCCCTGTAATCCTCTATACAATTCCTTCTCTTCTATTTCTCTTCTTCTCCTTTCCCTCCCAACATCCCCAGTCAATTTTACTCTTGTCTGGATGAAGAAATGTAGCAACCAGCATGGTCTCTGCAAAGGCTGATGGGTAAGGGAAGAGTTGCAATTACATCAAGTGATTGGTCTATTCCCATAGAGAAACTATAGCTCTCAGATGGGAGAAGAATCCAAGATGGACTGCAATGCCATTCACTCTACTTTGTCCTTAGCCATGGATTAGGTCAAACTATTTTGATAGTCTAGTTATTCATAAGATAATAGTAAAGAAGCTTTTTAAATGTCCTTAAATAGGACAAGCCTATTTTGAGTTATGCCAAAAACGGATAAATACGCAATTAATATTGAAGTTTTCAGTTTTAAAAATCCACATGGGCAGAATTCCTGGGTGGAATCAGTTAAATTAAAATTTCTTATCTCAAATATCCATACTCCCTAATGCTAATATTGATTGTCTAAGTTTGGTAACTCTTACCTCAGAAGCTAATTCCTTGAGGGCAAGGGCCGTTATTTATGTCTTTTAAATGAAGTATCAAATCTGGAATACTTAATATAAGTTAAATACGATTTTCCTGCAAGAGAATTTATCAATATTTTCTCTGGAGAATTGAAGTTTTCCTCTGGGACTTCACATTACTACTTCATGTTCATGACAGCATCTCTAAGAGTAGAGAACACAGACAGCATATAAATGCCTCCTTTGCACATGATATTGCCACTTAAATAATGTTTTCCTTAGGTTTAAGATTCACTATAATGACATTACCCTGAAATCTCTTCTTATATGTGAACTCACATGAAATATAAATCATTTAATACTTCACAAATGAAATATAGTATAAATATGAGGGAACGTATTGATGTAAACACATGAACATATCTGTGCTTATCATAGAAAATTATTTTCAGCAAAATATAATTTACAGAGAAGTGTAACTAACTCTTTATATTTGCTAGGAACCATAGCCCCAAATACTGTTCCAAATATTCCAGCATTTCAAAGAGATAAAAATTGGATTCGAAGCCATGATCGCCTAAAGATCAATGCTTGTAAAACATGAAAGGAGTTCCCCCAGAAATGTCTAGTAAGACAGAAATATGTATTCACAGAGATAATTTTTCATTAAAGTCAGATCTTAAAATTCATTTTAATGTTATAACAAAGAATTTCCCATCAATTACAAGAGAGTGTTCTTGTTTTATTTTAGCCTTTGTTTTATTTCCTAAACTGATGTTTCAATCCAACTTTGAGTGGTTGCTACTAATGTAAGGAGAATGGTGGAAAAATAGAGGAAAATACAGCATTCAACACAAAATGTATATCATCTGACTTGCTTACTGAGCATTTGTGAGCTTCAGTGGACAGAAGAAAATAAGCAATAGAAACCCTTATTATCAACCCCCTTAATGACATTTCTTAGTAGGGAGAAGAGAGAATGCTCCTTCCTCTTAACATCTGCACAGAGTACTTGGGCTCCCCTGCTCTGATCCAATACTCCCCAAGTAGATCTGTGAGAGAATATGGATGAAGACAGGAAAGAAGAGTCGGATGGAGCCAGAGGGAGAACAGCTGCAGCGATTCTGCTATCAGATAAATGGCTTCCTCCCACCTCCATCAAAGCCAGCTTTTTTTGCTCCTTGATTCCCAATGCTTACAAAGGCTCTTTCAAGGACAATGCAGAAAAGCCCTTGAGGTCAGCTGGGACTATGACAGAGAATGAGAGAGAGAGACAGAGACAAAGAGACAGACACAGACACAGAGAGAGAGACACAGAGAGACAGACAGAGACACACAGAGAGACAGAGACAGATAGACAGAAAAAGACACAGAAACTGAGACAGAGAGGGGCAGAAAAAAAACAGTGCTAAAGTGGAGAATTTTCTCCTGCCTTCCACAATTTCAAGAAAATGGAGGAGTTCAATGAGATCTCTAAGGCCCCTTCCTACTCCAAATCCTCTGGACATATGACCTTCAGTGAGTTAACTACAGCAGAGCAGAATAGAGAGAGAATCCAACACAACATGGTTGCTTCAGATTGGAAGAACGGTCAGTCTACTGGTAGGAAAAAATTCAAACCAAAATGCTTCCTGGTTTATGGGGAAGATTGACAGGAAGAAGTTCTATAAGCCTCAAATAAGCCAAGTTTATGACTTTTCATTTATGATTTCGTAAGACAACTAAAATGTGAAAACTTATGTATGCTCATCCTAACAAAAAATGATTTCTAAGTGCATACAAACAATGACCAGCTCATGCACTTGAAGTCCAAATCTCCTATGTAATTGAAACACAGAAAACTTCTCTTCAGAATAAAAGTGAAAAATGCTTCCGTCTTCTTGATTTCTCATTCCCAGGAACTCCAAAAAGATGTCTTTTCTATTGTCCAGCATAAGCCATTCTGGGTTTTGAAAGCCTGGATTGTCATCAGATGCTATTTTACTTGGAAGTCTCAAAAAGAACCTACATCAGTCAGAAAGAACCTAACAAAGTAACAGCTAGAGCAGAGACTCACCTGAGAACTAATTGAAATCAAATTTACTCCTCTCATTGCTTTGCTTCCTCAGAACCAGGTGGCAGGAGCTAGATACAGTATGACTTACAGTATTTCTCTCTCTATTCACATAAGTTAGCAGGCCAGCTTACTGTCACCCTGGGCTAACAGGGAGAGTAATTCTGCCATTCCCACTGGTGCAACATTAAGGGAAATGAATCTCATTCTGTTCCTTTTTTGGAGTAATTTATCAGATGATTTATTTACAGTGCAGTCTGTATGGCAAGTAAACAAATATGTTATTTTTGCCGTCTGCAGTCTGCAAATGGATTCTAAACATGAAAAAGAGACAAAGTAAGTGTCTTTCCAGGATATGCGAGTGGCTCGATAACAGCTCTGAAAAATAAAGGAACTCCATTACCAGGCGTTTAGCAAGAACTGATTTACATACTGGAGTAGATCTTTCATGAATCCCACAGCCGCAGAGAGGAAGTGGGGGGGGAGAGAATGGTTCCAATGGCACACCACCACTGAGCATGTTGATGAATCCCCTAGCACATGTTAATTAATGCCCTATTGTGTTTGGCAGCCTACCAGGGACTGTGATTGTACACGGACTGATCCTTTAAATGGAGAGTGGCTTACTCTATATTGAAAAGAAAAAGATTTGTATTTATACAAGCCGTGACTATTCCTTAGGAATAAGCGGTTTGCTTTTAGGGCAATTAAGGAAGATGAACTGCCATCTATCACAATATTTTATCATTATGCTTTAAAAAAAAACCACCCTCACACCCTATAAAGTAAAAAGAAAAAAAGAAAAAAACCCTCACAGAAATGTGGTAATTTTTTTTTCCAGGAAAAAAGACACCCTCCCACCCCATCCAAATCATTGCCCAAATCAGATCCATAAATGCTGATTATATATTTGCATCTGTCATTCTTTCTTTGCCCCTGACCAATATTGCTACCATGCTACCTAAGCAATTAAAATGAAATGCTAATGATAAGCAAACATAGTAATAAAAAAACCCAAACCAAAGAGGTAAATTTAACAGGAAGATCAGGGAAACACAAAATGCCTGATCTTTTAAAATCAGAAGTACTTCTAGAATTTCAGGATTATCATTTAAATAATGTTGCGTTAATTAATCATCTCTTATTTGTTTAATTTACCACTTGCTATGTCCACTGTAAGGAACATTATATACATATAAAATATGTGCATATATAAGAATATGTGTGTATATATTTATATGCATATATGAATGTGTATATATGAATAGCCAGGAAAAATGAATTAGCTTATATTTTTTTCCATATGAATAAGCTTGGAATATCAGAAGAACTGCTATAAAAGCCTTAAAAGACATTGTGGTCAAATGTATTAATTATGTGCTTTCCAACATTCAAGATATTTAAATTTGGCTTAGTAAAGGAACTACTTTTTTTCTCCCTCTTTCATCCTTCATGACAATTGAGAGATTGGTCAGTCTTTTCTGCCACTGTCAGCCTGAGTTTTTATCTGTGCTCAGTGTTTCCTTGAATTAGAAACCTACATGTGTAACATCCCCTCAAGATTTCCTCTAACATGCTTCCGTCTTCTTTCTCCTTTAACACAGACATTTCATTTGTAGTTTAGACTATCAAGGCCTTTTAAAGAAAAAAAAAATACAATGCTATCTTTGCTTCTTTCCCTTTTGTTTTAATTGGATGTAACTTGCTGGTTTCCTTGGACAATTTTGTTATTGTTCAATTGTTTCAGTCATGTCTGACTCTTTGTGACCCCATTTGGAATTTTCTTGGCAGAAATACTGGAGGGGTTTGCCATTTTACAGCACATTTTACAGATGAAGAAACTGAGGCAAACAGAGTTAAATGATTTGTCCAGGGTCTTACAGCTAGTGTTTGAGACCAGATTTGAACTCAGGAAGTTGAGTATTCCTAACTCCAGGCTGGTGCTCTATCCCCATCACCACTTAGTTGTCTCCTCAGAAAATAAGTATCTTATTTTAAGATTTAGTGTTACAGTATTCCATAGCGTAAGGCTTTGAAGGGACATCAGACGACCAATAGCTGGCCAAGAATCTCTTCCAAAACATTGTCAACAAATAAATTCAGCCTCAACTTGAAAACCTTCAGTGAGCAAGAACTCATTATCCAGTGAGGTGGCACTTTCCATTTTGAGATAGACCTAGTTGTTAGGCTACCTTTCAATTTGTCTATCTTTTCTAAAATAAGATGAACACACTATGTAAGATGGGGCCCAACTGGGGCAGAGTTTAGGAAGACTATGATCTTCTATGTTTGACTGCTCTTAACACAGCCTGGGATAACGTTGGCTTTTTGGGTGCCCGTGTCACACTGTTGTCTCGTATTGAGCTAACAATTCACTTTTTTTTTAAATACCAAATGTTCTCTAGTTGCCTCCCCCTACCCTGTATTTGTGAAACTGATTTTATAAATTTCATCTTGTTTAATTAAAGCCCACAGTTTTCTCTTGTCAAGATTTTTCTGGATGGTGATTCTGTTAACCAATGTTAGGTAGCTCTCCAAACTTCGTGCCATCTACAAATTTTACTTTTGTGTGCAATTAGTGTTATCATGAAAGTTAGTGATAAAAATGCTGAGCAGTACAAGGCTAAGGATAGACTCCTGGCTTACTCCTTTAGGGCACTCCTCCTTCCAAGCTTACATAAAACCATTCATCATTTCTCATCTTTGGACCCTCTGAGAGGAATATTTTAAAGAATCAGTCTTTGAGCATAAGGGCTTGTGTACAATTTGTTCCTTGTGCATAGAGAGCTGAGCTAGCGAAGGGGAGAGTGAAACATGAGTTGTTGCAAAGACACCTGAACATGTAAGTGAATCCACGACAACAGAAATCATACCACCCTCATCCTCTTCTCTAGTGTAGGAGTAAGCTGACAGGAGATGGTACCGCTACAATGAGTATGCACCAATGTTTCCACTAAATCACCATGACTTAGTTACAACAATTATGAGTAGCACGGCAAAAAATACTCCCTTCAAATGCACCAGGTTACCATGACTACTCCAACCTTATTCCTCTCCAGAATTTCATAAAGCTGGATGGAAAAGAAAATGCTGAGGGCCTCAAAAGATGGTTTGACCTTAGTCATAGAGGGAAGATTGGAGATTTTTGTTACTAGAAATAGGCATCTCTGTCCTTGAGTTAGAAAAAAAAAACACAATAAAACATAGAGCTACCTTCTCGTGGATCGGAATGAAGGTACCAAGGAAGGAAGTGTGGAAGGAATGCAAGATTTGGAATAAGAGAACTCAAATTCAAATCCTGGGAATCACAATATAAAACTGTCAGTTTCCCCATCTGTAAAATGGGGATAATAACAACAACTGCATTACAGGGTTGTCATAAGCATCAAATGGTATGATATACACAAAGTGCTTTGCAAACTTTAAAATGATATAGAAATATTAAGCTATTATTATTAACTCTATTTATGGATTTTTTTTCTAGGGCCATAACAACTGCCTGACAACCAGACATTGTATTTCTACCAAAAAAGGCACCTTTAAGTGATTTTCACTCAATATTATAATATGGTTGTAGGATAGTTACTAAGTGAAGGTACTTTTTAAATGCTTCTTATCATAGGCCTACTCACTATCTGGTCCAATGGCTCATTGTATAATAGAACTATAACTGATCATCATGGCAGCAGAGAGTGGAGTAGGGGCATCTCTGAAGCTACAGTAGAAATCAGAGGCAATTTAGCTCCAAATATGATCATTGCCTTACATGGCTCTAGAATAGATCGAGGTAAGATGGCCTTACTTTCTATGCTGCTGTTCACTACAACCTAATAGGGTACGACATAGCCTCGACCAAAAGGAGAGGTAGATCTATGTTCCAGGGTTTGATACCCAAGATGGATAAGGAGATCATAAGGGAGGGCCTGGTTGTCCTCAATGAATCACACCTCCCAGATGAACCTCACGCTAGGGTGCTAAAAGAACTGGGGATGTGTTTGCTGAGTCATGATCTTTGGGTATTTGAAAGGTTATGGAGAACAGGAGAGGGAAGACCAGAGAAAGGCAAAGTCTCGATTTCTTTTAAAAAGTGGGGAGGGGCCAGAGAATGGACTCTGCAAATTACGGGTAAAATCTGTCATTCCCTTAGCCCAAAGCAACAGCCACTTATTGACAAAACAAACAAACAAACAAACAGAAAACCCCCAAAATGAGAAGGCTGTGAAGGATGATTTTAAGGTCCCCTCTGTCACAGTATTCTAAGCTCCTTGAGACTAAGGATATTTTTCTGCTTTGTATTTGAATCCCCAGGTCTAGTGTCGTACCTGACATAAGTAGCTACGTGTGTAGGTACATAAGTAGGTCCTTAATAAACGCTTCCTGACTGATATTCTTAAGTTCACTTGTGCTTATCTGTCTTTGTGACTTGTGTTCACACCATTCTCTCCTCTGTGTAGAATTCTTCATTACTTGCTGCTGGTCCTTACCCTCCAGAGACCAGCCCAAATGGCAGACAATTCACAGGTTACAGAACCTTCCCTCCTCAAGAGTAGTTTGTTTAGTGGATGGAGTAATAGATTCAGAACCAGAAGACTTGACTTTGGGTCCAGGGTCTGCTACTTAAAATTTGTGGGGCCTTGGCCAAGATAACTTCGTTCCTCTCGGCCTCAGTTTTTCCATTTTGTAAAATGAAGGGTTTGGCCTGGATGCTCTCTCAGGTCTTTTCTAGATTCAACTTCTCTAATCACATGCTCAGCTGAGCTAGACTTGATTCCTCATTTGCCTAAATTTCTGACTTTTTTGCTTAGACTACTCTAACAGCGCTTCTCTTGCCTTAAATGTTGTGTATGCATCCCCTTCGCCTACATACTATTCTTATGCCTCATCTTGTTGTTCAGTCATTTCAGTTGTGTCTGATTCTTTGTGACCCCATTTGGGGTTTTCTTAGCAAAGACACTGGAGTGGTTTTCCATTTCTTTCTCTAGCTCATTTTACAGATGAGAAACTGAGGCAGACGGGGTTAAGTGACTTGCCCAGGGTCACAGAGTTGGTTAGTATCTGAGGCTGGATTTGAACTCAGGAAGATGAATATTTTAGACACCAAGCCTGATGCATTAACCACTGCTCCACCTAGTTGCCCCAGAACCTCATCTGGACATCTGGGCTTTGGGAGACTACACCAACAGGATGCAATCAGTGTGCCCAGGCCTTTGCCCAGGTCCTCACTGAACCCACTGATGAGGACTTTTGTTTGTCATTGGTGTCTCCTTGACAGTGTAAAAGTCCTCTGACAGAGCTGACAAGATATGATTTCCTTTGACCCATTGGCGCCATATTGAAGATGACAGATTGATTCAGTAACAGGTTATGCACCTGAGCAACTTGGCTGAATTTTGCTTTTAAAAGGGGAAACAGAGAAGCAGTTTTACAGGCTGAGGAAAAAGAAGAAAAGCTGGGAAGTCAGACAGAGGGATGCCCATCAGATGCCCTGAAGCTCAGTTCATTAGGGAAACTTGCAAAGCTCTTTGACCCATCCAGGGAACCATGTATATCCATCTACTTCAGGGAACCATGGAGCATAAGAGAAGAAAAATATATATGGTAGCACTGTTGTATCCCTCACAGATCGGTGGTACTCATCATTCCATCATAAACAGATCTGCTTACTCTGAAAGATGAAACTTCACTGAAGATTCATCCAGATGGATAGGATGATCACAGAGACACCATGTACTCCTTCACATTCCCTTTTTTACTGCGCCCATTGCTATAGTTAAGAATCTTATTCATAAGACAATTCTCTAATAGAATCCCATATTTGTATAACCCTTTAGAGCAGCAGTTCTCAACCCTCCTAATGCCGTGACCCTTTAATACAGTTCCTCGTGTTGTGGTGACCCCCAACCACAAAATTATTTTCGTTGCTACTTAACTGTAATTTTGCTACTGTCATGAATCGTAATGTAAATATCTGATATGCAGGATGTATTTTCATTGTTACAAATTGAACATAACCCATAGGTTGAGAACTGCTGCTTTAGAGTTTACAAAACCTTTTTTTGGAACCGTGATCACATTTGATGCCCATAACCATTCTAAGAGATAGCTAATGTCATTTACAGTCATTACAGCTTCTGAGCTACCAGGAAGACAAATGACTTGACTAAAGTTACATGGTTAGTAAGTGGCAGGCCCAGGACCGGAACTCAGGTCTTCAGAGATTTAATCTAAGATTCTTACCATCACACCATTTCTGTACTATTTAAATGCCCAGTGGCATCCTGAAAGGGTGAGTCAGGGTTGAGGGGGTTAGCTCTATGCCAGTCTATAGATTTGGAGACAGTTAGCTTCTATGGCTGTCACAGAAAGAGAATACAAAGTTTTTGACTCATAAAATCACTTTAAATATTTTTCTTTTCAAATACAGTTGTACTGACAAGTAAGTAGTTGCATCTCAGCTGACAAACCATCTGGCATCTTGCAATTGGTCTGACACATTTCAATCAGGGTTTTGATCTCAACATAATCCTGAGATGGCACCTTAGAGGGTGACTAATAAAATTTTATTAAATTTAGATTCTGGTAATTTGCCAGGCCTCATTCTACTTGACCAAAGAGTGAAACTTCCTTTCCTACTCTTGATCATAAAATGTAAATTCCATGACTTGTGTTTATCGCTGCAGAATGCCTTGAGCTAAACTCTGACACTGTCGTGTGTACACAATAGTGATAAATCAGACTGAGTCATGTTTTGGTCATAGTTGAGTGAGTGGTAATTATCTCAGAAACTAACCAGGGGTTTATGTGGGTGGTTCCATCAATGTAGCAATCTATTAACATTCTTCCAACTTTCCCCACTAAAAATATTAGTGTCCATTCTCTCTCCCTCTGATCTAAATGTGATTAGAAAGATCACGGGAAAGTATTTCCCTTTGGAAAAGTGACTTTGTGTTACCAGTACAGTGCTCACACCCTTTTAATTGCTTTTCTTGTTTCTAAGAAGTTATCAGAAGTTTTTTTTTCTTCTCATTTTTGAAACTCTCTTAAGATCCCAGATTGATCATTCTTTCAGAGGTAACTTAAGATTCTCACAATTGTTGCTTAAAAAGAGATAGGTCGAATGATTTCAGAGAATTAATTGATCATGAAGCAAGCTGACATGGATTCAAGATACAGAATAGGACTTGCATTTTTTGGACACGGCCATTGTGGGAATTTATTTTGCTGACTATGCATATTTTTATAAGAGTCTTGTTTTTCTTTTTTTTTTTTCTTCAGCGGAGGACTGGAAGGGAGAGAACATAGACTTTTGTTAATTAAAAAATGAAAAAAGAAAGAGATAGGTCAAGCTTGCTAACCCATTTCCATAAGAACCTCCCAGTTTAACTTTGGTTATACCTCTAACCAAAAGCAAAAGAAATACATAAATAAATGGCTCAGTTACAAGAGGGAATTAGACTAATTGCTAATCAGCAGGAGTCATGAACCAATGCATGGGAACTTAGATGGGAGGAAAATTGGACAGATTGGATTAACGCTGTCATTAATTTCTTTAACTTCAAGATCCACACTTTAATTGACATGGGTACTCCTACCAGCAAAATTCAAATCTCTTCATATCTCTATAGATAGTTTTTGTGAGTCTCTTTGACACATACCCTCTACTCAACTCCTACATCACACTTTTACTAGCTGTGTGACTCTGCAAAAGTCACCTCTCTCAGCCTCAGTTTCCTTATCTGTAAAAGTGCTATATAAGGGGAGCTATTGTTGTTGTCAATCAGGAAACGAGTATTTATTAAATACCTCCTAAATTCTAGGCACTCAGCTAAGCACTGGAGATAACAAAGAAAGGCAAAATCCTGTTTCTGATCTCAAGGAGTTACAGTTTAAGGGAAGACATCATGCAAATGATGAGGTACATGCAGGAAAAATACAGAGTTGTAGAGAATTCGTGGAGAGGAAAAGTATGGATGGATCTGGAAAGATGGTATCAGGGAAAGAAAAGAGTTTGAATTTTACTGTCTATGATGATATAATTTTTTTTTTGTCATGAAGATCAAGGACCTACTTTTCAAATGGGGATGTAATTTGCTTGTCTCTGAAAGATCTAGATGAATACTGAAGTAGACAACCAAAGATGAAAGGCAAAATATTAATTCACAGAGCTAGAGTATGAGCAAGAATTTAGTGTAAAAACAGTGACAGGTACTCAAGATGTTAGAAACCTTATGTGGGAATCTTTTCTGATCCTACCCAGAAACAAGGAAGGCTCCACCATAAGTATGCAAACGCTTTAGAATCATAGAACTGGAAGGGACCTTACAAATGATCTAGTCCTACCCTTTCCTTTTACCACAAAGAAAATCATAAAATCAACCATGGTCAGTCAGTGGTAGAGCTGGTACTAGAATTTGAGTCCTCTGACTCTCAGACCATTGCTTTTACCATTACAGTATACTATTCAGATAATCATGCATTGTTCACACAAATATCAGTCAAGACTGTCATTTGGTAATGCATAAACAACTATAATTCAACTGATTAACTAGATTTTCTACTTTAATCTCTTGTTTGAGGGGTTATTTCCCTGATATGTAGGCAAGGCCATTGAATATTTGCTTAGACATTAAAAGGTTTCTGGAAAGACTCAGAGGTCTGTCAAAGATGTTGTCCATCCAGCTTTGTATTCTGGATTCTTTCTTTCCCTTTTCCTTCCCCACCTCCCCAGCAAATAGGTGCTCACTCTTCTCTTTCCTGTCTACTTCCTCTCCTCCTCAGATGAGGAAGGAAATGACTTATCTTAATTCAATTCAAGAAACATTTACTAAATGTCTATTGTGTGTAGAAGACTAGAAATGAAGGGGAAATGTAGTTTAGATAAGATATAGCCTCTGCCCCCATGAAGCTATATATTCAAACCGGATTTTAAGAACCAAGGTAACTAAAATAGGTGAACCAAGGTAACTATAATACAAAAGAAGACATAATAAGTACATCAAAGAGGTTAAAAAAGAAAGTGCTAAAGAACTTATGGGGCAGAAGATTATGGAGATGGAATCTGAGAAGGCTTCAAGAAAAACATGACACTTGAGATGGGCTAACCAGTCTACATAAGCTTTAACTAATCTCCTAATTTCAATGAATGGGACTTTCAGGGTTACACGATATAGAGATACATGAATCTATACAACCCCCAAAGCAACTGCCAGTTTTTCTCCTAAAACAGGCAAAATCCATACTTAGTATCATAGATCTATGCATGGAGAGGGTCTCAGTGTCCATCTAGTTCAAAACCCTTATTTCACAGAAAAGTAAATTGAGGGCCAAGGAGATTAAATGACTAGTATCCAAGGTCATACTAGTCACAAAGCACTAAGTGTCAGAAATAAGATTTGAACCCAAGTCTTTGTCTCCAGAATTAGTGCTTTTTCCATTTTACTAAGCCATTTCCTCTATCCTTATTGTCGTTCATTCAATCATGTTCAACTCTTTGTGACCCATATAGAATTTCTAGACAAAGTGGCTTGCCATTTCCTTCTCCAGTTGCCTTATTCTACATTGACCAAATCAAACCTGACCATGAAATTTAGTTCATTTGGTTCACTGTTACTTGTCTGAATGAATATGCCATAGGTTTTGATATATCTGATCCACTAAGGTCATAGGGTAAATCTTAGAACATCATGTAAATCACTATTAGTATTCTTGTTGTTACAGAATCATGAACCTTCAGAGTTGGAAGGGACCACAGAAGCCATCTGATCTAACCCATACCTGAAAAAGGATACCTTCCATAGCATTCTCAATAAATGGTCATCAGGCTTTTGTTTAAAGACTTCTTACCTGTGCCCTGTCCCTGCCTCCCCCCAAAGCTTCTAAGCTTCTTAGTACTTTCTAGGTCAGAATTATCTCCAAACAATAGCTCAGTAAGCCCCCACTGATGTGTTTACTTTTACTAGTCAGCCTAGAGGTCCACAATTTAAAGCACAGGCATTTAAAGAAAGGGCATTGTGATAAAGATAACAATAGAACTTTACCCTCATGTATTTGGAGCTCAACCTGTCACTGATATATACACCTTAAGCATAGGGATCAAATGATGTGGAGCACAAATGCGCACGAGCGTGCACACACATGCACACACACACACACACATACACACACACAGAATACATGTGGCTAGGGTAGATGTATACTGAGGGATAAGGAACATCACCAGTGCTGCAGAAATGCTGCTGTTTCATGGAGTTGTCCTCTAGTTACTCTCTGCTGTGCCCACACCTTGCCAACACTGCTCATTCTACTTTTCAGAGTAACCCATAGCCCTCGGTTTATGTTTCTACTTAGTCATAAACTAACATTTTAAATAAAAATGTATTGTGAAAGGCACATCTAGCAAGAAAAATAACATCCCACAGGGACCTTCTCAATGTTAGAAACTAAAACTCTCCCTGGTTATTCAGTAAGTTGTAGCATTTGGGTGCAGCAACGTAGAGATGCCTGAACAGAGCTTATGTAGTGGAAAGTGAATTGGCCTTCAGGGTGTATTCCATGGAATACATTCAGAGTTGCCCACCCTGGCTCCAGTCAGCAACACTGGAGTTTTGGAACCTATTTCTGTCTACATAGTGACCTCCCAGTTCTGAAAGGACTTGGAATTTTATGGCAAACCCAGAGGTTCACCTTGGTACTCCTGCTCATCTCATGACAATGGCAAAGGAGCAGGGTGCTGCATCAGGGGAAAGAAAAGAAAGCTTCTTGCTGGGTCTCTTTGCTTTATCTCTTCTGTCTTGCTAGCAAGCAGTGCATTTCATCTTTAGTCTCCCTATGAGGAAGAAGGAAGGGAGGTAAGACATACTATTCTCTAATTTCCCTCACCCTGCCACCATTCTTACAGGAAACATTGACTCAATTAGATGAGCTTGTGCCTGGCCCCACGGATGTTTTATCCCCTTTGTGTCTCCTTTCTCTAGTGGGTAAATGAGTAGCAGATTCAAGGTGGACATGCTAAGGTTGAAGGTGGCTTCATGAGTTTGAGAGGCCCAGTGGTTCTGGGTCCATAGAGTGAAGCTGATTGGCAGGAAAGGGGAGTTTTTTCATCAGAGGTGACCACTACCAAGAGAATTAATTCAAGTCTGGCCCATATTGCTAGCAAACATATACTGGAAGTTTTTTGAACAGTAGAGGGCCAGAGAGAAATGTAAAATACCTAATCCAGAAATCCTGCAAAGTTTTTTTGATAAGGTTTAAGCATCAACATCCCAGCAGATTATGACAGAAATTACAGTTATAATTTATAGTTACTGTTATAATTATAATTAAAGGCTCTTGTTTTAATTTGTCATGTCAATACTGTGGCATCTTTTATGTTTAGCGTGTTTTTGTAAGTAGTCATAAAATACCTCCCGCCATTCCTGATTAATAATGAACATTGAACATCTTTTAACTCCTTTTTTTGGAGAAACCTTAGACCTGAGCTTAAACTTAATCCTTAAAAAAACTTTTCCTGGGATGCTGAAGTCAGGGATTTAATAAGCCAAAGATTGTAAGAAAAAGGAGCTCTCCCCTTTTTAGACACCCAGCTTCCCTAAGATTGAACTCAGGGTGGATCCCCACTTGTCTGGATCCAAAATAATGGGGGCCCCTGGGTGGAGAAAGGCATAGAAACTCTACCTGCCCTCCCTCCCCGGGCCCATCCATGGTTTCCTCATTCTTTGTCTCCACTTAGTATGGTTTCTGCCACAAGGCAGTTCACAAAGCAAAGAGTTTGCTTCAGTACTGAGTAAAGTTTCAAGTAGAGTCCAGTTTGACTATATACCAAAAAATCGAAACAAAACAAGCAAAAAAGCTAAACTAAAATAATCCTCATCCTAGTCATCTTTCTTAAAGTGGTTAAAAAAATGACAGTCAGTGAATCTGGTAAAGACTGAAACCTTTAGCAATAAAGATTTTAGAAATATTGTATGTTTGACATGGAAAAGAACTTGGAAATTATGTATAGTTACACCCCCTTGCTATAGAGAGAAGGAATTTAGGGGCCAGAGAGGTCAAACGATAATTTGAGGTGACATAACTAGCTAATGAAAGAGACAAGACTAGAACCCAGGGTCCCTGGTTCATACCCTCCAGGTCTCTCCATCACCTCACTTTCTTTGTATTGCTTTGAAGGCTATCATGTGGCCACAGCCTTGATGCTGCAGGAAACTAAATGGAAATTCTAGTATCCTTGACTATAAGAATAAATGTATCTGCAGAAGTACAATCAGGGTTACTACTAAGAAAAACTTGACTTAGTGCCTTTGACTGTCAAACAATAGTATTATTTAAATTGGGCTGAATTTTTCAGGATTTAACAATATTTATTAAATGTAGGACTAAGAATTAAAAGGAGAAACAGGCCAGGAAATACACTCTAGGCCAATGCTGAAAGGAAAGGAATTCAATCCTTTAGATCTGTAATTATGTCCTAACCATTTTTTAGTAGAATGGGATAATAATAGATATTTGAAACAATAGTTAGCATTCATTTTCATGTCCTCTTTTGTCGGCATGACTTTTCATTGATCTGTCTTAGGAAGACTTGTTCTGAAAGAAAAAATCATCTCTTGCTCATATAATGATTTTTATACACATCTTGTTTAGCTTATTTTTTCTGGGGAGAGTGAGACTGCTATAAATACCCGTACTACTTGATCTTGTAACCTTAAATGCAGGCAGAACTCCCCTTGGCACTAACAAGATTTTTGTCTACGAAAGAGTACAGAATTGGGACCGTAACGATTATGAAGCAATTTGATTCCTTCCCAAGAGATAGAAACTCTGGCACAATTTTCAGCTGGAATACACATACTAGTACCTTGTCCATATTCCTAATAATAACAAGAATGTAGAAAAAAAATCCAGGAATCATTGCAGGCTTTAGCCTGCTTGCTTCAAAAGCCTGTCAGCTAAACAAATAAAGTGAAGTAGTGGGAGGGAGAGTCAGGGAAATTAGCTGCTGTGGGCTATAGTTAATGAGTGGTCTGACAAGGAGAAAGTCATGGTCATGAAAGTGTACAAATAGAATGGAAAAAAAATTAACACCACAAAAAAGTGTGAGCCTCCACATATTAGACACTCATTCAATCCAGAAGTTTATTGCTTTCTTGTGAGATCAGCCTCCAACCAACTACAGAAGATTTTCCAAACAAGATCAGTGAGATCAATCAAAACATTGAAACTTTGAAGCATAGCTAGCTAGGCTGCTGGGTAAAAGTATGCAAAATATGTTTCAGGCTTCATTAAAAAGTGCCTCACCACATCCTCAGGAACGTCTGGAGCTGCTCGGCATCCTGCCTTATTAGGGGGGAATAAAGAAGTGGTCATTCTCCAAATAATGATCCCCACTCTAAATTCTTACCATGCCCAGGTGTGTCCCACTTATTCTCAGTGTCACAATACATAGAAGATGGACATTCTTACTTATCCTCAAATCATTTTTTGCAAAAATCTATTGGATTTTGGACAAAGTAGCAAGTGCAAAGGCTAAATGTCTGTTTATCCTCCATGATGGAACAATGGGCCATTTGGAGATTTTATGCAATAAAAAATTATATTTAGAGAAACAAATATGGAAGCTTTACTCAAGACTTAAGGACTCTATAAAACCCACAGCAACCAATCTATTGCATAGCCAAAGAGTTAATATTTGTAGGAAACAATTCTTCTATATGTGGAATTAATCAGAGTGCCTTTCTTTTCTGTACGTGACTAGTAGTTACATCATTGCACTTTCAGGGAAAATGCACCCTATGTTGGGACCCACTGTCGAATAATTAAGAACAATTTACATAATCTTGCAAATACAATCCTAGTCAAAGTCTTGCTTACAAGCACCTTTTCTGTCCATGTGGTTGTAAGTCATTTAAATACTAAAAAAGCTCTTTCAGAAAGAAAGATTCTGAAAGAAAAAAGACAATTCCACAATGTTGGGCACTAAAGGATCCATGCCTATTATCCCAGGTAAAAATCTTGATATTCACATTACTAATTTTTGTGAAATATTATGTAGCAGAGGCAAAGGGAGTACTGTAAATGAGTTTTAACTTGTTTTTGTTGGAACAAATCCCTTATTACATAACATAATTTACTATGAAAAGGACATGAGAAGCCTGGACCCAGACCTCTCTATAGAGCTGGTATCTTGTATGTGCCCTAATAATTTTCAATCAATGCTATTTACAATCATTATTAAAGCTCCCATCTTCAAGGATAAGTCTGCCATCTGCTATCCCTCATATAGGCCTAAGCACATGAAATTTTCAAGCTGATGTAGCCTTTGTTTAATCCTACATGTATTATGAAAGACATTTTTAAAGTTGTTCTTTGTTTTATTATTAATTGTTATATGGCCAATATATTAAAGGAGGCCTGAACTCATAAACACATTATGAGTGATCTGGGTTGGACCTTGCCTGTCCAACACAATGTACTGCCTCTCACAGTAACAGCTAAGGACAAATTATAGGAAAATCTGATTGTCTTTCCTGACATTAACCACAAAAAGTTAGAGATGTATTCTAAACTTCTTTAGCTTCCTGAAATAGCCCATTATGAATCTGTCATACATGAATTTATCTAAACCAATCTTGAACTGATTCATATTTTTCAGACACTATCCTCTCATGGGGTAATGAGTTTCATAATTAGTACCTGCTGTGCAAAATAATTTGCTTATAGTTGCTGCCACATAATTTAGCACTTAATTAAATTCTGTCTCGTATTGTTCGGTACAGTTTCATTTGTATAAGTCTAGCCTCCCCAATTAGATGGTAAGCTCTTTGAGGACAGAGACCATGTCTTCCAAATCCCCCATAACATCCAGCAAAATGCTACTATGTATATACAATATGGTTAACATAACTTATTTAGTGATGTGTTCCAAAAACATTTTCAAGCTGCAAGAGGCACTCCCTTTTGGTATTCCAAAATTTTGTAGGAGAAAAAAAGAATCCATTTTTACTCCAATATACTTAGGAAGATTTTATGAATTCTGGGTGCCATTACAGACTTGAATCCTAAATTTCCTTCTCTGCTCTCTCTGTCCCCCCCAAAATTTTACATTCTCTTTTCAACCAGTCAGGCAGTCAACAGGTACTTTACCAAGTCTTTATTAAGCATATTCCAGGCACTATGCTAGGTGCTGGGGATACAACGAAAGCCAAAAAATAGTCACTATCCTCAGAGAGTTCACAAACTAATGTAAACAGTTATGTAGATACAAGGGAAAAGAAATATCCCAAGTACAAATCCCTCTGATTTTGTGTGTATTATCTTTTATTGCAACACCCACCCACACATTTTCCACATATTCAATCATTTTCACTTGTGTCTGACTCTTTGTGACCCCTTTTAGGGTTTTCTTGTCAAAGATACTGGATTAGTTTGCTAATTTCTTCTTCAGTTCATTTTACAGATGAAGAAGTTGAAGCAGAGGATTAAATGACTTGCCCAGGGTCACACAACTAGTAATTGTCTGAGGCAGTGTTTGAACTCCTGAAGATGTCTTCCTGACTCCTGCTCTGGTGCTCTATCCACTGTGCCACCTAGCTGCCATGTGTGGTTGAGCAAACACTACCTTGGCCCACCCATTGGCCAAAGCAGATAGGGCTGATTTCTTCCAGGTGAGCTCTCCACTGCTTCTTAGCCTTTTCTCAGTTGTAGCTAACTGATAGCTTAGCACCTCTTCTTACAAGAATAGCATGGATTGTTTTTCCATAAAGGTATTCCTTAATCACAGTAAAGCTCAATTCTCATTTTTCTTACTGATCATGCAGTCTCCTGGGATTTCCCTGGAGTTCACTCACTTCAGGTTAGAATTTTACAACCCAGGAAAAGTTAAGTATCACCTGTATGAAAACTTGGAGACTATTGTACTCCCTCATTGTCTTTTTGAATACCACTGTCTATCACTGTCACCATGCAGGGACTGAGATCCACTCAGGTGGATCATAAGAACAAGAGATTTAGAGTCAGAAGAATGTCATGAAAACAGAT
Source organism: Pseudochirops cupreus (assembly GCA_028627135.1). Taxonomy (NCBI): domain Eukaryota; kingdom Metazoa; phylum Chordata; class Mammalia; order Diprotodontia; family Pseudocheiridae; genus Pseudochirops; species Pseudochirops cupreus. The sequence continues at coordinate 232,636,688 of CM053580.1, read as the reverse complement.
CTTACAAAGTCTCCAGCAAAAAGTGCCAAGTTACCACTGTCACATCAAATTAGGAGTAACAGCCAGTCCTGCTCAACACTTTTCCTGTGAAAATTATAAACTATATTCCCAACATTAGCCCTGATCTTGCTGGTGAGATTGGAATCCATTTCTCACTTACTGGAAGTATATGAATATTTCTAGACAATGGAGATATTATTTGGCACATTACTGACTCACTGCATTAAGAGAGTACCTTGGTGAAAAGCAGCAGTCAATTTACTTCCCCCACAGTTATAAGACAAATATTATCTTGCTCCTTTCAATAGCTATTCTTAAGAATTTAGACAATTCCCCAGGGGACTGGATCAAGTGGTGTCTCCAGAACCCCTCCTCTTCCTGGATTCCGCCATTTATGCTACTGAGTAAGAAATCTACAAAGAGTTCAGTTTTCTAAGTAGCAAAATACTTAACCTCAAAATGAGAAAGGGATGTGAAATGTGTGATCACAATGGGGGACTTGATTCTTTGACATAAAGGTCATCAAAAAGGAAAGAAAAGAAAGTTCAAAGAACTTTCCCAGGTTTTCCTAGGCAAAATACCTGACACCTGTCTTGCCTCCCCCCCACCTAATGTGGAGCCCATTATTCAATCTCTACAATTGAATTCAATGGTTATATATTGTGTATGAGAGTATTGTTTACTGAATTCGTTTATTTCATTGTGTTCACCTAAGATGAAATCAGTACAACATTGAGGAGCATAAGGGGGCCAATTAAGTCTACCTACAGAACTTTGGACTGTTGATGATTATAAAAAACTGATTTACTAGTTTAATACTTTTTTAAAAAGTCATTTTATTAAGCTGTAAATCACATCATTCACTACTACTACATCAGTAGGTAAAATTAATGATAGAGATAAACACAGTAGAAAAAGCCAGAGCATGGTTACATGACAACATGAAAAAAGTTGATGAATAGAGGGTCAGGAGAGGTGACTCTGAGTTCAGATTTCATTGGAGTGATGAAGGGCATCATCATCATCTGAAGTAGCCTGGATAAGGAGAAGTTCAATTGGCACATAGCTCAATGTCATCATGGGTGACATGGAGTAAAGACATTTTAAAAAAAGATTTGGCGTTTTGAAAGGGGAAAAATGAAATTTGAGGTTAACACAAAATGAAATGTACTTTTCTAGTGCTCAATAAAGAAACACCACTCAACAATTATGATATTGGAAATGTCTTGTCCCATTTTCTCTGGGCAAATAGCCTAAGAGGGAAATTTTTTTTTTGTTAATGGAAGAAGGGAGTTAGGGAGTTATGGCAGCTAAAGGAAGGAATTAGAGGAATTTGTGAGAGGAAATTTAATGCAGCTCAAATATCTCTGTATAATTTGCCCAAAAGGAAAGAAACCCCCATTGTAGTGAAATTCAAGCTATATTAAGAACACTGTAGCACTTGCCATATAACAAGTAGGTTATACACTTTGCCATTTGGAGGTTTAAAAAAAAATGAATTACAAATAAAGAACTCATTAGCCCAGGAAAATAGAGCTCCTTCCTTCCAGAAGGCTTCCTAGGAGCTTGGCTAGGTCCTTGTCAAAAGAAACCTATTAGTGGCTTTCTAAGTCTTACCTGGTTGGTATCCAAGCTAAGTGTCTCCACTCCCAATGGACCCTTCCCTGTCATCAGCTTGCCCTGACAGCACTCCCTGGCAGGGACTTGTACTTAAATTATCAACAGCCCAACACTCTTGCCCTGATCAGGGAGGGAGAGGTATCAAAAAGACTTTGAGAGAGCTCAAAGTAACTCATTAGGAAAGAGCTGGAGATCCTCTGTTTCAAAACATCCCTCCTGAGGAAGGACAGAAGTTAGGACTTTCCAGATGAAAAAAACTGAGACAGCAAGGACTGAAATGTTCTTTCAGCGAGTTCATAGCGGATCTCCTAAGAGAGCTCTGGTTTCCTTTTTTCCCAGTCAGGGTTTTTCTAAGATAGATTACAACAAGCAATCAGGTCACTGCTGTATTCTCCTGCCAGCTTGACTGTATTTTAAGTGATTCTGAGAAAACAGGGAACAGTTATATTTGGGAAGGAAAAGGATGAGATGTTTAAAAATATATTCTTTCTTTTTAAGTAAGGGGGGCCAGAAAGAAAGTAAAAAGAGAGACATCTAACTAACATTCTTAAAATAATAAGCTCATGAACCAGCTAACATGATCGAAAGAAGAACCTATATACATATTGAAGGTGCTAAAAAATTGGGGTTGTTAATATTGGAAATTGAGTATGTGAGTCAGGCTGCAAGTCTGATCTGAAATGAAAACATTTAAGGCAGAGAGAGCATATGTGGCTCTATCCTGGTTTATGAGTGAGGTTGAGGCAAGTGCCCACTTGCCCAAGGAAAGTAGATCTATTCAGAATTCCCTTTCTGACCACTGAAGAATCATATTCACAGCATGAAATAATCAGGTCTTTGCTCATAAAATAATCACATTCATACTCTTCCTTTATTCCTACAGTACCAAGAATTGATTTTTAATGTTGAATGGTAGTTTTACGTCTTTTGAGTTAGAAACAGATTTTTTTAAGAGCTTTGATTCATGTCTGTCATGCACAGAAGATGCATTTACTCATCCCCACAATTATCTAGATGGTGCTTATCACTAAAGCACCTAAATATTTTATAGAAAGTAGGAAAGTACACTAAATTCTTCGAAGTACCCCCAGGAGGTCCAGGCCATTGTTAACAGATTCCAATGTCACCCATCTCTCTCCTCACCCACAGGGCTTTTCGTATCTGCCAGAGACAATAATAGAACATGAACAGGAGCAAGAGGAATGAGAAAAAAAAACCACAAGGATAGAACAGAAGAGACTAAAGAAAAGGAGAAAAACAAAATAAAATGATAAAAGTATATCAAGAAAACATGTAGCCTGAAAATATTCATGTGTGGTGGCATGGATATTAACATTGTTAGACCCATGGATTATTATAGTTTGCTACCTATAGAAAAAATCTGAATAGATTTAAATATTTTTCACCTTATGCTATAGCTAATATATCATTTGTAGAACTATACATATTATACATATGTACATACATACATATCTATGTATGTACTACGAGTTCTTAGAGATATTAAAGACTGGACCAGATAGTGTGATGGAAAAAGCATTAGACCTGAAATCTTAGGTTCTGGGGTTTCAATCAGAGCTTTTCTATTATGTGACTAACTTCAACAAATGACTTTATCTCTTAGAGTCTCAGTTTTCTCACCTTTAAAATGAGGGGGTTGAACTATGGTCTCTCTAGGTCTAAATCTTCTTATCAATCAATCAATCCCATATATGCCTATGTGCTAGACACTAAAGATGTATGTACAAAAATGAAACAGACCTTGTTCTCAAAGTACTTACATTCTGTCATGGAGAAAATGGCAAACATATTAATATATTAAAAATATACCATAATTTCTTTCCTTGACTCACATAATAGAACATCTGGTAATGAAAGGTTTAGGGAAATAAAAACAAAAGGGCACTTGGCACTGATGTGCTTAAGAAAGGACATGGGAGCACCAGGCTATCGCAGTTCAGCAAGAAATAAACTAAGTGATGAAAACTTAATGAATATAAATAAATATAAGACGAATGACACCCACCCATGTTCCTTCACAAGGAAATTCGATTGCACTGTTATCGAACAGATACCATAATGGTCTCCTGGCCAGGACAGTGAAGAATGCTTTGGACCCCTTTATGCTGTAACTGGCCTACAGAGAGGAAATAGAATTTTTTCCCATGAAGCAAGGTTGACAATAACCACTGTCATCTGTTTGTAACCTGAGTACATTTTGAAATTGACTTTTTAAGAAAATTCAGACACTTAAAAAACAAAACAACGGAGCCAGCATCTAGAGATCTGTCTGATATCAGTGGAGACGTCATTCTTTCTTTTCCTTCTGATGGTTATTAAAATTCCTTCCTATAAATATAAAAAATAAACACCAAAACAGATGATTCTGAATCAAAAAGTACTCCTTTCATTCCTCTCTCCTGGATACCCTTTTATATCTTCACTTGGAGAAATATATGGGTTGACAATTATCCCGTAACTTCTGGCTATATACAGGAAAGTAGAAGATTAAGGCAAATAAGTTTCCACTTTCTTTCTTGCCCCTGAACTCATCCTGTACAGCAATCTTACAATACATACTGCTTCTCTCACTTGTCCTTTTGCTTTAAACATTTCTCAGTGTAATTTAAGGCATCTTTTGCTGCTCAGTGTGTCCCAGGTCAGAAAAGGGCCAAGAAGAAAACTCCCAAGGTCAGAAGGGCTTATCTATCAAGAATCTAAACCTCAAGTTAATGCTGCTCTGCATGTTGATGACAAGCAAGCTGCTCAGTTCTCCTGCAAACATGTAGGATAGTGATTGTCATCGTGGGACCCCTTTACACCTTGTCCAGAAATTGCCCACATTATTGAATGCACACCCAGATATAAGAGATGACTTCCAAACTCCAATGCCTAGCAAATGGATGTTTCTGAACTAGCCATAGCAAAACAGAAGATAATGAGCTCTTACAATTAAGCACTAAATACCTTCAGCTGTTCTGAGGAAATGTTCAAAGGACCTATTTTGGTTTCTGCTGTCCTGAATGATGTTTAAGGAGCTTATGTGGGTGGGGGGGCGGGGTTGTTTTTGTTTGTCATTTGAAAAAAAAGAAAAAAAAAAAAACCTTTATTTTTCACAGGTGAACACCATTTGCTTGAGCAGGATACAGAAATTCTGAAACCTTGAAGTTATATAGTCAGATAGTAGGCCTCTAGTAAAAGCTACTCCTCCTTCCTATTCTTTTATTGTTTGCCTTATCCCACAGAAGCATATTGTGCAATTACAGGCTCATGAACTACATGATAATTAAGAATATTTATATATTCTATGGAGCCTCTATAATGAATAAGTGCACATTAAAGGATTTTCCCCAAATTAATTCTTTCAAGTTTGAATTGGAAGAAAAGTGAACAGGTGAATATTTCCCTCCTAAATCTCAACCCCTTTCATTAATCTGCATACATGTTATTCCAAACATATACATGCACACTCCTACGTATATATGTGCATGGAATGTATAAATATAGATATTATACATAAATGATTTATTATAGAAATATCAGTGTTTCTAGATTACACTGCATACTAGATGAGCTGTCATTAGTGCAGAAAGGATACATAGCTTTTCAACAAAAGAAAAGAATGAGGCTGCCACAGTGTTGCAGTGGCTTGGGCGTTTTTTTATTTTTTTTTTCCCAGCATCCATCCCTGCCAATCTTTGCACTGCCAGTAGGGAAAACCATATCCATGGCAACCAACCGTACCATTCCTACCCACATCAATGACGCCTCCCATCTAAACTGTCAAATATTCTATGCACATCATGTAAAATAGGTCTCTTTCCCCTTATACCTCTGTGCATCTCGTTTCCGTGGCTACATGTTTATGCAAATGAGAATTGTCCTTTCTCTCTCAGGTTGATTGAACACTGAATTTGTTTTGCACCTTGGCAAGGCAAAGCCATGCTGTCTTGCCACCTGGTCTACCACATAATTGCAAAAATTACATTATAATGATAACTGTCCCAAAATTAGCCTAATAACACCATCTACCTACCTTGTGAGAGAAAGTAACAGTGTGCAATAAAGAAGGATGTTAAAACAGAGTCGAGATAGGGGAATAATGTTTAATTGGCTCTCCAGAGTCTACTAATTTTCAGAATTGGAAACCTAGTGTTTGATTTGTTCTTTTTAGTCAGTGAGAAGAAAAAACATCCTTCATAAATTCTGAATGACAAATTTGCCCATCCTTTTTTGCATGTGGTTCCAGCATCCCAGGGAATCTAAAGTGTCATTTCCTCTTTGGAAGAAAGGGAGCACAAAACATACTAGGTATGTAATCTAAATTTTCACTCTGTATCAAATCCTACCTATAAATTTTTCCCTATTCCTACTCCTCCCTCATTCCTTCTTCCTCCAACCCCCTCCACATCTTAGTTCAGTGCCTTGCTTTAGCGACAGGGTTAGGATGTAGAATTTGCATAGGCTGACATAAATTTAGATGGAAAGAAGGTGGAACCCTTTAAAAGGATATCCTTCTCCCTACCCCAGCCCCCAACCCTTGGTCTATTGCTTTCCACTAGATTACTGTGTGTGTGATTTGTTGCTGTGTAGCACAGAATAGAATTGGTCTCTCTTTTAGGAAAACCATAATATGTTTTTTTTTTTAATGAGTAATGAACAATTGTATTGCATTTTAATTGAGCCATTTTGAATTGCAATATTTTTATTGATCATTATTTCAACAAAGAAAAATGTTTTGTTATTTTTTTCCTCAATACAGTAGAATAATGGTAGGTGAATGATGGTGAACACTGTCCTTGCTCAGGGATTTCTTAGTAAAATAGCAGATTTCCCAACTTAGCCTTATGGTTAATACCAAATATGTTTCCCTTCTTCCAGAATAAACATATACAGAAATGCTGATTTTTTTTGTTTAATTTGTACATTTCAAAGTAGCTGGGTCAGCTGGGCAGATCAGGTGGTAGTTGATATTCCAAAAATTCCTCCTCACTTCCCAATCTGCACTTTCCTCCCCTTTAACATGTACTTCTTCCATGATGTCACACAGACAGCATCAGGGTCTTTCCTGACCTTCTATGTCCATGGGTATTCCTTTTTGCCATTTGATCCCATATAGTCTTTCACTGTTCTCCAATTATTTCATATGCAGATGGTTTGCCTCCCCTAAGAAAATGCACACTCATTGAAGAAAGAGATCATTTCTTTTCTTCCTTGCTTACCTTCCATGGTGTTTAGCATAGAGTTACTGAGTATAAAGCTTTAATTATGAAGAATTTATAGAAATTTAGATAAAAAATTTCTAGTTGATGCCTCATATGACACTATAAATTGATGGCTATGTTAGCAGTTAGAGACAGCTTCTCATAATGGAGAAACAGCCTGCCTCAGAACTATCTAGAAATGGGTTCAAGTGTCATCCCAGACACATACTATCTGTGACCTTGGGCAAGTAACTTAACCTCCCAGGGCTCTAGACAATTGTCTAAGACAGAGAAGGGGCTGACTTGCGTTGGCATAGTTTCCTTATCTGGGAATTCTCTATATAAGAGGTACACAGGCTCCTAAGTGAGGCCTGAATCAGATAAAAATGGAGTTGGGAGATATTTAACAAAATAAAAACAAATGCGATAGAATGTAATGTTAATATGTGGTTTTCTAAGTCAATAGGTGTACGTATGATTTATCCTCCCTCTTCCATTTTTGTGTTTGAGTTTGTTGCCAGTGCTTTATATGACTGAAATCATAGGTCTGGGCCCTATTCCTATTAAGAATGTTTGGTGTTAGGAGGGAAGAAAGAACCTAGAAATGTACTGTAGGTTTAGAGCTGAAAGGGACCATAGTGTTCACATAATCCAGACTTGACATTTTATAAGGAGGAAACTCAGTCCCAAAAAAGTTAAGTGACTCACCTAAGGACACACGAACAGTAATTGGTAAAAGCCAGGCTCTTCTCAATGCATATCCAGCACCATTTAATTTCACCCTTTCTGTCTGGACCAAGACTTTAACTTATGGTAATGTGAGATTTCTTCCAAGGAGAAACACCCTCTCCCCTCCTAAACAAAATGAACCAAGGACCCTTTATCCTTCTTTCTAGAGGTTTTATTATTAAGATGTGGCAGCCACCCAATTGCTGTAACAGAGGGCAAAAGCCACCGGTACTCCCACTCACTGTAACAATATCACAGGAACATACTGTTGCTTTCATTGTGTCATTTTTAAAAAATAGATTTCTTACAATTGTATCATCTTTTAAGGAAAAGAGATGCTTTCTGAAAGATTGTAAAAATCAGGAATGTTATTTTTAATGGAAATAACATCCTGTTTATTTTAGAAGTCTGACTGTAGTTTTGTTAAAGTTTTTTTTCCTTAAATTCCCAGAAAAATAGACTCCTCTTGAATTGGGTTAGTAAAGTATCTGTGGTCAAAATGAAAGAAAATAAGCTTTGAGGTAGTTATGAGATATCTTGTAGATATTAGATTAAAAACAATTGTTTCACCATTTTTTCCTGATTGCCACCAACAGTTTTGGTTCCATCTAGGCTAATTCACTGAAGATGGTGTTTGATGCAGGGAAGGTAGATTAATTTCATCTGACTTGACCATAACATTCCAACAGAGAGCATCTATTGAGCCAAAGGTTATAAAAAGACGGTCATGTCCAAACAAGGGACACTTGAAAGCTTGCAAAATCTTCAGATTTTAATTTTCAGAAATACAGAAAGACTCCAAGAATAAAGTTTTGATTTGATTTGATTTTGGGTAAACTGGGAGGATTTTAGAACAAAGTTAATTCATGTTAATACACATGGGTCCTGGAAGGATATCCCAGTGATGTCTATGAGACTGAGATTTTTGGTAAGTGTACAGAAGTCTCAAGGTGAAGATACGCTGCCTTAAAAGAGGAGGTAAGCACTGGCTGAGACCACAGTGGAGAAAGGGTTTAAAGAAGCAGACTCTATGATGGAAATGCGTGTAATGTTTATATAAGTAACAAGAAAAAATATAGATTCTAAGACACCCTGACAAACATGTTTTCATAGACAATTCTTCAGATATTATGGTTTGGGTTAATACAGACATTTTAGTGCTTTCACTAGTCAATGTTAACTTTTGAAAAACATGAAAGTGAATAATGCTTCCACTGACTAGGAAAAACTGAGGGGAAAATGCTAGGAAGTAATCTGAATTTGCTATTTTTTCTCCAAGAAAATGAAGACTTTATTTTATTTTGAGTTATATTCTTACCTTGTTTTGTATTCTAATTATAGTGGTATGGATAATGAATGAAAGAAACTAATCTTCATTAACATTTTTAAGATAGCAACGACCCCCACTCACAAAACAATATTTCACTCAGCATGACACTGTGCCACAAGGATTTGGGTGGCATAGATAGTAAGAGCAGATGACAAAATCTAAAAACAAATTCCCCTTGACTTTAAGAAATCTGGAAAAAAATTCTAGGTTTTGTTGAAGCAGGGGAAAAACAAAGGTTCTAGGTAGATAGTACTCAATAGAACCCTTCTTGATCTTTTTTTAACTGCTTTTGTTCTCCCTCCATTAATTACATGCCCTCTAATTCTTCCCATCCACATTTTCTCATTAATCCTTCACAGAGGCTCTATCCAATACAATGAAGGCATCTTAAACTCAAGACATCCCAAAGTGAACTTGTTATCCCTCTCCAAAAAATAAAAATAATTGCAACTCTTTTTTGAACATCCCAATTTTTGTTGAAGGCACCATCATACTTTCAGTCAAATGCGTACACAATCTTTACTTCTTGATTCTCCTTCACTGTCTATATTCATTCAATTGCCAAGTTCTGTTGATCCAGCATCAACAATATCTCACTTATCTGTCCCTTCCTTTTCCCTCACAAAGACTCAGCCCCATTTCATGTCCTCATCACCTCTTGGGTACACTACCACAATGGCCTCCTAACTCATCTCCCTTCAGACACTCCCCTCTCTAATCCATTATCTGAACAGCTGCCAAACTGATATTCCTGAAGTATAGTCCTGACTATGTCAATTTGCTCCCTATTGCTTCTAGAATAAACTATAAACACCTCCATTAAGTGTTAAAAGTCCTTCATGATATGGTTCTAACCCAATGATTTAGGCTGGGGTGGGGAACCTGTGGCCTTAAGAACACATGGAATCCAAACCATGAAGCCAAGATTTTTGTAAAGTGTACAGAAGTCTGAAGGTGAAAATAAACTGCCTTAAAATAGGAGGTAAACACTGGCTGAGACTACAGTGGTGAAAGGGTTAAAGAAGCAGATTCTATGAAGGAAATGCATGTATTGTTTATGTAAGTAATAAGAAAAAATATAGATTTTAAGATACCCTGACAAACATGTTTTCATAGACAATTCTTGAGATATTATGGTTTGGGCTAATACAGACATTTTAGTGCTTTCACCAGTGGATGTTAACAGAACAAAGTTTGGATTCTGTCAAAGAGCTGCACTGGAGATCGCGTGTAGCTTCGAGGCCGCAGGTTCCCCACCCCTGGTTTACACTAATTTCACATTATTAACCTTTATGTACTCTAGATTCTAGCCAGACTGAGGCACTTGCTATATTCCCTGAGCATCACCTTTGCATAGAATGCACTCACCTTGCTTTGTAGAATACTTAGGTTCCCTCAAAGCATGGCTCAGGCATCCCTTAATTATATGAAGATCTTTCCCAGGAAGATTTTCCCGATGTTCTCCAGTTGTTACTCCTCCTCCAGCGCCATTACTTCACAGTACTCCACTTATATTTTGTAACTCTTACATGTTGTTTCAGCTGCCCTTCCTCCCCCCCCATGTAAATTCTTTGAGAGTTGGGATTGTTTTCATTTTGTCTAGTGTCCTTAGTCCCTAGTAAATAGTAGCTATTCAAACAATGCTTGTTTATTTTATCTGAAAGGAGAATTCCCTGTTGTTCTTTCAATATCCTGGGAATATCAATAAATCAACCAATAGGCATTTATCGAGGTTTACTATGGTTCTAGTACTGTGTTAAGGGCTGGGGATAAAAAGACGAAGTGAAAACAACCCTCACCCTCAAGGAACTTACATATGTGTGTGTACATGCACATGCACACACACAAGTATATGTACATGTATATACATGTGTATATGCATGAGTATGTTGAAAGTTATGGTGACTCAGTTACTCATTGTTCCCAGCCCTAGTTATCAACCATTGTTGGGGGAGGCTCTGGTTGGGAAGGAGATACTGAATCTGCAGGTTTTTTGATCATCTGCTCTCTGTCACATACCCTCCCTGCAAATCGTCATGTTCTTCTTGCTACCTTGGGGAAGAACTGAGGCACAAGGGCCCAACCTCTTTGCTTAGATGGATCTATCTGAATTGTCTTAAAGTTACCTATAAAGTTACCTTGAAGCCATTGCTGATCTTCAGTGATCAGCTTGTCAGTGTCTTGCTACCTTGACATATCTATAATGAACTCCTTTTAAGTCTTTTTGTCCTGGGTTTTGCCTTATTAATGAGGGTGGAAATCCCAAAACAAGAATTTTCCCTTTAACATTAGATATAGACATATCTATCTACATACACACATGTGTATATGTATATATGTATGTGTATGTGTGTATGTGTATATATATATATATATATATATATTTATATATACATATGTAATCAAATTGATAGCATAAATTTGTGTAATGCTGGGTAATATTAAGAAGTATCCTTAAAAAGTATCCTAACTCACAGTAAACTTGTAGCTAATGTAAACATTATTCTCCCAATTACATAAAGAAAGAAACTGAGAGGGAAGTTAAGTGATTGACGTATAGTCAGCTGGTAGCAGAGCCAAGACTCAATCCCATGGCTTTGGTCTCTAAGGGCTCTTTCCACCACACTATTCAGCCTGCCTGAAAATGAACTGTGAAATAATGCTAAGAGTAAGTTACTTGTAGATTCCATTTGAATTTTTAAAAAAGAAATGAAGACAGAGAAACAACATTTCACTAAGCATAAGATCAGATGAATGTGCATTAGACTGAAACAAAGTGGGAGCTGCTGGTGGTGCTTTGCATCTGCCTCTGATGTGTCTACTCTGAATTTCTCTCTAGCAAGTTCATGCGTGACTCCTGTTGCCTCGTGCTCTATATGCCTTTACTCTTCTATCTGGGGCCACTAGCAGTGGACAGAGTGCTGGGCGTAGAGTCAGGAAAACTCACATTCATGAGTTCAAATCTGGCTTCAGAAACTTATTAGCTATGTGACCCTAGAAAAGTCACTTAACCCTGTTTGCCTCAGTTTCCTCACATATAAAATGAACTGGAGAAGGAAATGACAAACCACTCTTGTACCTTTGCCAAGAAAACCCTAAATAAGGTCACGAAGAATCACACACGACAGAATAACAGCTCTTATACCTATAATATATTTCTGCAACTGTGTCAGTCTATTAACCTCACCAATAACCTTACTATATTCTACAGGCAAGTACAATATTTGATCATTACCAAAAAGAAGAATTGATGGTTTCACTGGTTTCCTCTTGCTTAGAAGTCTTCTTGCCCTTCTTCAATTCATCCTTCACACCTATGAAAAGTGCCCTTCCAAATATACTAGCCTTCACTTTGCTACCTTTTAGCGTGAAGTACTGGAGCAAATACTGGACATAAAGTCAGGAGAGCACTGGGCTCAAATTCTTCCTCTGACACTGTCTGACTGTGGGCAATTCACTTAACATTTCAACCTTGGTTTTCTCATCTGTTAAATAGGGATAATAATATTTGTAGTGCCTAACTTATAAATTTGTTGGGAATAATAAAAGAGATAATGTAGGTAAAGCAATTTGTAAACCTTAAAACATTATGTATGTAAATATAGGTGTATATATGGATTGCTCATTTGTATATATATACATATGTGTATGTGTATTTGCATGTATGTACATGTATATATGTATCTGTATGTATATGTATGTGTGTATTTGTATGTACATGTACATATGTGTTTGTATGTATGTGATGTATATATGTATATACATATGCTACGGATTATTTATCATTTGTTAATATCATTTGAACCTCACTTATACAGCTAGAAAGTTGTTTAACTCCAAAAGCTTATTATAGAGATCAGGCTGACCTCAGAGATGCTCCAGGGAAGATGTATGGTTGTAATGCATATTTAGAAGTCACTCAGTGTTTCTTTGGATCCCCAAAGGTCTTGTTTTGGGTCCACCAAAAGCTTGTGTTTGAGGTTCCCCAAATTAGATTAACTTACCTTTTGATACACATCTTAAATTACCCTTTCATTGGAGACTACCTACCATCTGCATGAGACAAATCAGACAAACGGCCTTACTCCTTTGTTTGAATTCTATATAATGTATCCTCACAAAGACTTGTGGAGGGAGCCACTCCTTTCCAGCTCTCTCTACCTTCTCTCTCCTCTCTCTCTGTTCCCCTCTATTTCTCTGTCTCTGTCTCTCTCTGTCTCTCTCTGTCTCTCTCTGTCTCTCTCTCTGTCTCTGTCTCTCTCTCTACCCCTCTTTCTCCATCTCTCTCTCTCTTTCTCTCTCTCTCTCTCTCTCTTTTGACCCAGTAAATTTCCACCTAAAACTCTTTCAGATTTTGGTGTTTGTTCTCATCACTAATGATGTATATAGATACAAATATAGATATACACATTGTATACATATGTATATGTATGTGCTGATATTATTTTACTGTGCCCACCCAGGCAGCTTGGAGGAACAAAAGGCAACCAAGACCTAACACTCTGGCCTTTAATCACAAATGCCACCCTATAGAGACTGAGCATTACAATTCTTCCGCCATTCATTATTACTCCTCTGGACAACTATCTTTGTATTACTTAATCACACTATTCAGGAATAAATTATCCCTAACCCAGGCTTCCAGTTCTCTCATTTCCATCCTCTTCAACCCTATGTCACTTATGTTCTGCTCCAACTCTGCCCCTTCCTTCCAATGAATCCTTTGGAATTCACATGCCACAATGAACAAACTTCCCTTCCTTCTGGATTCCTCACTCTCATACTTCTTCCCTCTGCTGCTCTCATTAGACAGAGGGTCATACTCTAAAGCACTGGTATCAAATTCAAATAGGAACAGGGGTCACTACTCTGTACATAGTGATACCTGCAGGCTGCAAATTTACTTAGTTTTAAAATGTAATACTACCTACGTTTTGTTGAATTTTTATTTATTTCGTTAAATATTTCCCAATTACATTTTAATCTGGTTCAGGCACACTTGGAAGTGTTGTGGGTCACACTCAGCCTGAGGGCCACATGTCTAACACCTCTGTTCTAGAGGATTGCTTGTACCTTCATTCTATCCCTAACCTACTTACTAGTGGTGGAAGGAGAGCTGATTATTCCTTGCTCCATGTACCACTTCCAGACCCTTTCTTCATTTCCATCACTCAGGAGCCTCTCCTCCTTGATAATTTATTTATTAAAATTTTTCGTCCTATAAGACTATAGTACTTATTGTCTAACAGTCCCAGGTTATTCTCCCTTCTTTCTCCAAGAATTCAGCATCAAGTTTGCTGTCTTCCTCTTCTCCTACCCTGATTCTATGCCCTCCTCATTTCTCATATGGTCACATTATTTTGATATTTTCTGCCTGACTTTTCTACCATGTCCTAGGAAGCTCATTTTGAGGATAACCTCATCATCCTACAAGATCTCTTCAGCCTTGGTACAACACCTCATCGATGGCTCTCTTTGATTACAGAGTGGGGCCAAGAACTCTAAACCACATTTGAGGGGAGAGCTCAACTCAGACATCTCCTCAGTTCTCATTCAAGTGTACCACCCTGGGATTTTTCTGACTGATTTCTCCACCATGCACTGTATTATGTTGGGTACCTCCTCCAATCTCTGGCTTTTCAGCTTTCTTTTGTGTGTTGTCTTCTCTCATTAGATTACAAACTCCTTGAGGGCAGGGATTGTCTTTCTTTTTTCATGTTTGTATCCCCAGCACTTAACAGGATGGCTGGCTGGCACATAGGTGCTTAATAAAAAATTATCGACGATTGACTATTATACTAAGGACCTTCAATATTTGTGTTGATGCTTCCTCAAATACCCAAACCTTCCAGTTTCTCCATCTCCTAGTATCCTTTTAACTCTTCTTCTACTCCACTTCAGCCACACCATAAATTCATTTCTTCTCTTAAACCTGTACTTGTACCTCTCCACCACCTTCAACTCTTCACTCCTCAGTACATTATCAGACTTCTTTTTCCTAGGTTTGTGTTTGTTTGCCCCTTGCTGTGACATTTAGGCTTGTGAGTGTTTGTTTGTGGGAAGGCTAAAGGATGGTGTGGCTCCCTGCTGTGCTGTGGTGTATTAACTTCTTTGTTGCTGTGATGGATTTGGTTTCCTGGTATTGGAATTTGGCTCTCTGGTGTCTAAATAAATGTTTTGCTTCTGTCTTCTATATGGAGAGTCTGTTATATTTTGCAGTTGAGAATTATGCTGGCATATTCAGAGTTGCTGTTGGTGCTATGAATATTGTGTTGGTGCTACATAGTTGAGTCAAACTCAACATGTCTAAAACAGAAATCTGTCCCTTGTACCCACCTACTTTTCAAACTTTCCTTCATCTGTCAAAGACACACCATCTTATGGCCTTACAGTTTGTAATCTTGGTATTATCCTTGATTCTAGACTCTGCCTCACCTTACATATTTAATCAGTTGGAGTCTCATAATCCAACCTACACAATACCTCTTGAACATAGTACTTTTCTATTCACACAAACACCATCTTAGTATAAGCTCTCACTGCCTCTCACTTAGATTATTATGATGGCTTCCTAATTGACCTCATATCTCCTGCTTCTCCCACTCATACTTCACGCAACTGCCAAAGGGAGGTTTTTTAAGCCCAGATCTGACCATATCACTTCCCTGCTCAAAAAATTCCAATGACTATTGCCTTGAAGATAATATATAAACTCACCAATTTGTCCTTTAGAGTCCTTTACAACCTGAATCCAACCTATTTTTCTGATTTTATAAAACTTTGTTCTCCTTCCCACATACAATGACTTCTCACTTTTCCTTACACAATTTTCTATCTCCCATCTGTGTATGGGAATGCATTCCCTCCTCACCTTCATCTATTGAAATCCTCCTTCTAGTCAGCTATTTTATAGAAGACCAACAAAGAATATCCAAGTTTGCTCCATCAATCCAAACACAGTTCTGCAAAATAACTACAGTTCATCTAGTAGTGGTTTTAAGGCAGACTTGTACAACATACAGCCTGTGGGCTGCTTGCGGGCTGCCAAAGGATTTTGGGGGGCTTGCAAAAAATGTAGAGAATATAAAAGAAAGTAAAGATGTAGGCACTTTTTTATCTACGTCCCACTTAGCCCACCTTCCACTAGTCACTATTGTGCCCATCATGTAACTTGGCAGGTGGGTGGCCACTGTGTACCCTCTTGTTTGTCATATGACCCCTGGCAACCAACCATCAACAGTCTGTCTCTATTCTGAAGGAGCAAGAGTCATATCTTTTTGTTGTGTTTTTGGTTGCTGCTGGTAATGAACAGGGATAAAGTGATTACAGCCATGCAACAATATAGTAGATGCCTACTATACAATTTGACAACAACATAAGGGCTTCTTCTCTTCCCTTGCCACCCTCCATGTTACATGAGTGTCTGGAGCTCTCTCCAAGGTCAGATACTCAGTTCACTATTTCTTTGTATGAGAGCAGTTGCTATGGAGATTTTTTGGTTCTAACATTAAACTTTTTGGAGTAACTTTGTAAAATGGGTGATAAAAAGAAACAGAAGATCAAATCAGAACATAGACAGTTTATTCTGGAGTGGGTAGATACTTGTTTACTTTCACAAGAGACAAAATATTGTGTTTTGTTGGCTGAGAAGTAATAGCGGTTCCAAAGGAATACAATCTTCGTCACCATTTTGAATCAAAACATCCTGACTTAAGCAAATTGGACACAATGAAAAACAAATTAAAGCATTCAAATTGTTGAAAAATCTCAGTGGGGAACAATGGTTTATCAGGAAAGTAAACTCAGAAAATGAGGCAGCTACTATGGTTAGTTTTCAGATTTCTAAAGAAATGGCTGCTGCTGGGAAGTTTGTTTTTTTTTAACTGAAGGTGACTTCATAAAGTATTTGCTGATTGCAGTTTCTAGAATATATCCTGATTTTAAAATGTTTTTGGAAAATAGTTTGATCTTAATTATACCTTGGAAAGTGATCCACTAAAAACCTATTTATTGCCGGAAGAAGTTTAGTCTATTTTAATTTTGGTCCCTACCTACAGCCAAATTGTGCAGGTCTGTTTTAAGGACTTTTCACTCTTGGTTTAAAGTCATTGCCTGATTGAGATATATTCTCACTTGATTCCAAGACTTTGTGACTCATTGTTTAGGTTTTGATGGCTTAGAATGAGTGTAAATAGCAATTGTTTTCTGTTTTGGCCAGGAAATCTAAAGGTCTTCCTCCCCCCAGACTGATAATTTTGTAACAGTAAATTGGACCATCTTTTGTTTCAATTCTTACCTAGCCTTTAGTCACTGAATGGGTGTTGTCTCAAACAAATTGAAACCTGGGAAAGACTTTAATTTAGAAAGGCCCAGGTCATCCACTGCATCCTGGTCATCACCAATTTTCTTGACTTTTGTCTTGCCACTAGACTTTGATGACTGGAGGAGAGAGTGAGGCTGAGACCTTGCACAGCCCTGCCCCATTTAAATCCAGTTTACACACAAGTCAAGACACAGCCCTTGTGATATCATTGGTCCTCATCAGGAAAGAAGGTGGAACAACAACAACATTCTTACTTGATTAAGATATCAGGAAATAACATTTTATCACTTATTTTAAGTAGAGTTAGGAAATTGATTGGACTACTCAGTAACCCCCACCTGTGTTGTAGTTTGCCAAGGTCTACTGAATAAGTTAGTGGTTCTCAACCTGTGAGTCATGAGCCCTTTGGGGGTTGAACAACCCTTTCACAGCGGTCACAGGGGTCACCTAAGACCATTGGAAAACCCATATTTCTGATAGTCTTAGGAACCTAGACACGACTCCTCTATCTGTCTCCAGGCAGGTCGCCCACATGCAGATACACCCACATACCAGTATTAAAGGTTCACGGCATTAGGAAGGTTGAGAACCACTGGAACAGGCTGTAAACTAGTTATCCTTCCAGGCTTAGCACAGTCCCTGGAAGTAGTAAACACTTAATGAATGCTTACTGACTATTGACTGACTGATCTTCATAATATAGCTCTAAGTAAAGTTTCTAACCCTGTCTGTCTCTTATATATGCTATACTCTAGCTAAATTTATTCATTTGTTACTCAATTCTATGTTTCTCCATCTTTTTACTTTTTTGCTAATGCCATTTCCAAATCTCAAAGTACTTCTTCCTCCATCTCTAACTATTAAAACACTATCTTTCTTTCAAGATCCATATTAGATTTCAACTCATCCATGAAATATTCCCTGATGTACAATGAAAAGGGACTTTGCTATTGTAAAGTTTATTAGGCCACTTGGTCTGGATCAGCCTTTAGCCTTTGCCACAGATTGCCCTATATCATACTGTGTACATGTGCTGCTTCCTATACTATTTTATCCTTATCTTCCTTTTCCCAGAAGTCCTGACCCTTCCCCCCCCAGTTCAGAACTGGATAATGAAATGGATTCCATGGGAGGAAAAGACACAAAACCAAAATCTGTCATTTTTTTACCAAGTCTCATGGTATCCTTATGGACACAATGTCAAGGTGTAAGCTTGGTGACAGTACGAATAGGTGGTTTTGAAACCAGTTGACTGAAAGAATAGTTATTAATAGGTTGATGGCAACTTGGAACAAGGGTTCTAGTGGAATGGCTCTGAGATTTGTATGTGGTCCAATGCTATTTTACATTTTTAATGAATGGCTTGAGAGAAAGTCTAGACAGTATGCTTGTCACATTTTCGTATGTCATGTATTTGGGAAGGAAAGCTAACATATTGGATGACAGAGTCAGGATCTGAAATCTCAGCAGGTTAGAATTATGGAGCAAATCTAATAAGATTTTTTTGGTCCATTCCTGTTATTCATTAAACAGAGGGAATTCTGTGTGAATATTTTCTCAATCTACAAAGACCTGCAACTTGTTTATAATGTACAGTCTTAGAGACTTGCTGGGGGCACTGAGTTAAAGTGACTTTCTTGTGATCATGAGGCAGGACCTTAAACTAAGTGCTCCATTCCCAGACCATACTTCTGGTACACAATGCAATGCTAACTCTCAAGATGATATTTAATAGAGAGAAATGTAAAGTCATGCTTATAGCTGAAAAAAATCAACTTCAAAAATACGAGAATAGGAAAGCATGGACAGAAAGAAGCTCCTCTGAAGTCTAGAAGATTTTGTAAATTGCTAGCTCAATGTGAGTCAACATTACAATATGTCAGCCTCTGCAAAAAAAAACAACCCTAATTTAATCACAGGATGAATTATAAAGAGAGATAGAATGTCCAGAGCAAAGAATATGGTAGTCCCATCATACTTTGCCCTGTTTCAACCACATCTGAAGTATTGTGTTATGTTGTTGTTCAGTAGTTTTCAGTCACATCCAACCCCAATAGGGTTTTCTTGGCAAAGACACTGGAGTGGTTTGCCATTTCCTTCTCCAGCTTATTTTCCAGATGAGAAAACTGAGGCAAACAGGGTTAAGTGACTTGCCCAGAATCACAAAGCAAGCAAGTATTTGAGGCCTAATTTGAACTCCGGAAGACTCATCTTCCTGACTCCAGGCCCAGCACTCTGTGCACTGTAGCACCTAGCTGCGTGTTAGGTTATAGGTGTCACATTTTAGCAAAGGACATTGATGAGACAGAGAGAATTTAGAGGATGGTAACCAGGATGGTAAAAGGCCTTGAGATCATTTAAAAAAGGGAATATTCAGTCAAAAGAAAGAATACTTAGTTGGCCAAGGAGAAGGTGTGGAGGAGGAATGATAGCTGTCTTCAAGAATTTGGAGGACTCAGGGCAGCTGGGTGGCACAGTGAATAGAACCAGGAATCAGGAGGACCTGAGTTCAAATCCTACCTCAGACACTTAACACTTACTAGCTGTGTGACCTTGGGCAAGTCACTTAACCCCAATAGCCCTGCCTTCCCCCCTCCAAAAAAAAGCAACAACAAAAAAAGAATGTGGAGACTTTCCTGTGTATAAGGGTTTACACTTGTACTCCTTGATTTGCAATTAATATCTCCACGTAGATGACTCATCGATCTCTCTCTCCGTGTGTGTGTGTGTGTGTGTGTGTGTGTTCTCCTTCTTTTCACTGAACTCATGTTTTCAACTGCCTTCTCCAAATCTCCAGCTGCATATTCTGCCAGGACCTCAAACTCACCACTGCAAAGTATAACCTATCATTTTTTCTTCCAATGTTTGTACTTCTAAACTTTCTTATTTCTCAAAAATAGACACCTTTCTCTTACTCGGGGTCAAAAATTCAAACTAATTACTGTATCTACTCTTCTTCATTGCCACATCCAGTCAGTTATCAAGTCAATTATATCTGCAAAATACCTGTTATAACAAAAATATAACTGGTTTTCCCACAAGTCCTTTTACCTGGTTGTTACAAGAGTCTACTTAACTGGTCTCCTTGCCTCCAGATTCATGCAACTTGACATCTGTCATGAAAGCAACCTTCCTAAAATACAGTTCTGGTCACATCAATTTCTTCTTCACAAACTTCAGTGTCTTCTGAATTGAATACATATAAACTCCTCATCTAGGCATTCAAGGCTCTCTACCGTGGGGCGTTAATCTACTTTTGAACTCTTATTTCACAACATCCTTCATCATACACACTAGCCACACAGTCCTCACGGCTAGCTGTTTCCTGGTCTTGTCCTCCGCTTTTGTTCAGTGTATTGCCCCAAGCTGGACAGGACTCCTTCCCACATCTGCCCACTGAAATTCTTCTCCTTGCAGGCCCCGCTCAGGTGCAGCCTGTGCCATGACTCCTTCCAGTTAGAAATAAATCTTGACTTTCTCCCTGAATTTCTCAGGCTATTCTGACTTAGGCAATCAATCATTTGTTATGATTATTTCCATACATACTTCATCCCTCTACTAGACCACACGTTCCTTTTCAGCAGGGATTACTTCACTTTTCATTTCTGTAGCCATTGTGATCAGTACAGTGCCTTGGATACTTGCATACAGTAAGCACTCAATAAATGGTTGTTGGACTTAATTGTTCCATTCTGTATTATCACTCCTTGTAAGACTACCAGGACTGACCTGGTCCAATTTTTACTTAGGTACTGCCATTCTCAAAGTATTTCATGGCTGAGATTAAAGGAGAAACAATGCCCTCTGCCTCTGGACACATGGACACACCAAATGGACACCTGGTGTCCTAATGTACTTTTCAGGAAAGCTCAGCTAGCTTGCTTCAGTAGGAGAGTTAGATTTCTAGTTTCTTTATCCCATATATAGCAATGTTGTGCTTATGCTCTAAGCAACTGACAAGCCTGCATAAATTAAACAGACTTTACCATCAGACCTTTGAATTAAATGAGTACTTCAAAAAGGATATACTTTCATGCCTTTGATTTTGATTTTTATACTCTATTTGGAAAGGAGACAGACAGCTGAGGAGAGGAGAGGAAGGAAAAGGACTAATAAAGATCCTTTAGAACTCCCCAAACAGACTATATTTTTCTGAAAGCTACTTGTTGCCCAGGAAGATTTTTTCAATTACTGAGCAAATAAAACCAGAATGAATACACTGTGAAATCCCCTGATTTACATGGATTATAGATGGTGAATTAGAGAGAAAACACTAAATTAGGGAAAATTTATGTGATACAATGTTGCAAAGTGTACCACTCACCTAGCATTCTTTCAAATATAATAGAAATTGTAATTATATTTTTTAAGGTGATAATATGGCTTCGATTTGTAAAAGACGTATGGAAAGTGGCAATGGCTGACTAAAATACCTATCAATCAATGATTTCCAGTCGTACCTTTAATAAAAGTATCATTCTGTGTCAGATTTCTCTAATTCTGAATGAGGCTGCAAGTATGTTAATGGTTGAGCTGGTAGCAATGTCACGCTCTATGAACATCATCAAAGTTTCCAATCAATTTGGTCCCATTGTGGATCATGCCCTATTTTTGTTGGTGTTCAGCACATCAACATTCAGCTAATGCAACAGAAAGTCAGTGTTCCATATGTCAATCTAAAGTCTCTGCATATCTGGGGAGCCATGGAGGCCAGAGCTGACATAGCGGAGCAAGATGTCACATTGGTCAGTCTCCTTCATGCTTGAAAACTAACACCAGCACCATCTGGGTCATTGCCAGATACAGATTTTTCTACTAGGGAATACATTTTTCCATCACTAATTGGATGTGGCATGTGCTCATGCAAATAGCCAAATTTCTTGATTGAGTATCATTGGTCCTTAAATTAGTTGTCAATGCAAGGTCAATAGTGGCAAAGAGGGAAGACAGTTTGTGCTTCTTTGAACGTGGGATTCTGTCACAGTGTGTGGCGGGATGCTAATCAATCTTAGATGATTCCATTAGGTTTTTTTCATGGCTATGAAAATTCATTAACCTACAGACCTAAGGTTCTGGATGCTGCTATATTTTGATGCTAGTAGTCATTAAATGCCCAGTTTCTTCCAGGATCTCAGCAGCATGTCCAAGAAACTCCGATTTAGAATCTGGTACTCTTTATTGGCTTACCTCTGTTGACAGACAGAGGGGTGAATAAAATTAATAATGCAAGCCTAGCTTGTAGGCAGACAAAGAGAACCAGCCCCTTGGTTTTTATTCATTGAAATTCTCATCAAAGTCTATTCCTATTGTGCACTTTTTTTCTTTTGTAATGTCAACTGACATTTCTACACCTCTACATTTGACCCTCACACCTTTATTAAGTGGGCGCTATAGGTATTATTAGCACCTGTTTATGGACCAAGAAACTGAAGTTCAGAAAAGTGAAATGCTTTGTCCATAGTTACACAACTAAAAAGTTCCAAAACCAGAATTTTAATCCAGGTTTCTATTGACTTCAAGTCTAGTTTTCTTTCTAATATACTGCAGTGCTTTTCCTTAGTTTCCGTTAGATCTATACAACAATTCTTGGAGTGTGATGTAGCGCAAAAATGGCTGGATTCACCACTTACTACTCTGGGAACATCATTTAAAACTCTTTGAGCCTCAGTGTTCCCATCTGCAAAATTGGAAGCAAGGCTAAATGATCTGTAAATATATGATCCTTCCAGCTGTAAATATATGATTCAAAGCTGACCCTCAGAAAAATTAAGTGATAGGCCTTAGGTTATACAGTTTGTTGGGAATAGTGGTAGGTCTGGCTAAGTACAATCTCTTAACCTCTAGGGCAGTGCTGGTACATGGTTACCATGCTTCCCAAGATACTCATAAAATGACCAAATTCAAATCAGGCACATCAACACATTTTTTTACTATAAGTAATATTTCCCCAATTACCCTAGCTCAAATTAACTGCACCATCTCTGAATTCCCATATCACCTGTAGTTAAGGAACACATTCTAGTCATCGATTACAAAATGCTTACTAGTTGCTCAATGCATGTTCATCTTCTCTCCTCCCACTGGAGTGTCCATTCCTTGGGGGACAATCTTTTGGAGCTTTCTTGACAGCTGTTACTTTTTGTGTCTCCTCCACAGTGCTCAGTATCATATGACTTGACTTAATATACCACCCCTTATTATATTGGCTGTACCATTCTTACTATGTTTCCAACAAAAGAAAAGTTTTTAAACCATAGATTATCTGAATAAAGTTTACAATAATCAAAGGCAAAGACTACATAGCACAAAACCACAAATTTCCACAGGCTCCCAACTTACAGCCAACAAATCACCATGGTGGTCTATCGTGTGTTGGGCTTTATAGACTATATTGTAGCAGTCATCCATTCAGCTTCCTGTCAGTCTTTCTTACACCACCAAGAATAACCTCCTGACTTGTACTAAATGAGCAAACTTGACCAGTAATTGTGTTTTGTTTCTGAATCCTATTTGTCGAGAGAGAAGACTCATCAGTGTATCTTACTACTTTGCTGCTCTCATCTCAGTTACAACCACTACAGACAACAATTGTTGTTCAATGCTCCATTCATCACATACAAAGCAGACATATTGAACACTTGTTCTTCATGACTCAAGTCAGCGATTTTATCCATCATGACTGCAGAGTTCCCACCCTTTTCCTCCATGCCAGCAATCTGCATCTGAATTGCCTGGTGATTACTCCTATCGTTTCATTTTGTCCACTAAGTTATAAACACTTGCCGATCTTGAGACATCAAGCAAAAATAGATGCCTGAAGGGTCACATTGTGTGTCCAAACACTGAACAGGTTTGTAAAACAGATCTGTGTTTTCCCCATTACTGCATTCTTCATGGCCTCTATATGGAATGTTTAACTCACCCCTATTTTTTGTCCAATCTAATGGTTTTGCCCATAGACAACCTATTCTGTTTCTCCTTTTCTCACACTGCTAGAGCTATTTCTTTAGCTATAGAAAATCGAATTTCTACAGATTTGTCAGATAACAGACTCTGTGGCCCTGCACCTCAGTAACTGAACTATGACAGGCTCCATTAAAAATGTGGGAAAAGCCTTTTGGTGTATTAAATGCATCTTTTTTCCCCAGTACAATAACACCTTTTGCTATAGATATTCTATGCATTTCCAGGAATGTGGAATGATTTTAACCTCTGAGGAAAGTCGAAGCAGAGCTCTTTGAGCCTCTCTACTCAATAGAAGGGTACTCAGCATTGCAGCACATAATGCCTTCATTCAAGGATTTCAAGATGCTTCACAAACAAATGCTGTGCTATTCGGCAGACATCAAAGCTGATGCATAGAAAGCTGCAGTAACTTACCTGGGGTAAAACAAGTTGTCATTGGCCAATCTTGGTACAGAACCTTGGACTTTTAACCCTCAGGTTTTTTCCCCCTCTAACCATGTGGAGAAATCATTTTCCACTTAGCTAGACAAAGCTTTTTAACAGACACAGAAAACAAATGGTTAGCTGGTAGAAATAATAATAATAAAAAAAGATCCACTTTGGTTACTTCTATTCATCAAGAGAAAAGAGAAGTAAAGCAGCTAAGCCTTCCCCCAACCTTCCTCTCACAAACAGAATGTCCAATTTTCCTAAAGTTATTTGTATAGGCAGCTCTCAATTTATGAACGAGGTGTGTTCCAAAAGTCCATCTCTGAGTTAGTTGTATGGAGCTCTGAATGCATTTTCTCTCAGAACCTAAATTACAAAGGTTCCCAGATTAGTTTCCCAAAATACACTTATTAAAATGACTGCTGCTGATACTAATGATAATGTATGCAACACTTTTTTTAAATCACAAGATGTTTTACATCTATCTCATTGATCCTCAGAAGTCTGCAAAGAATATATTACAGGATTTAGAATCCTCATTTTATAGAACGTACCTAAAGTATAGAGTGAATAGTATTCCTTACAACCTTTCAGAACACTGTTTCTGTGAGAACATGCATTCTAGGTTTTGAGATGTCAAGAACATATCATTTTGTGCTTCAACTGGGATGGTAGAGGGGAAGATTTAAATGGTAACTGGTTGTGTTCCCGCAGCAACAAAGACCATGACCTCAGTGAGGCTGGGGCACTAAGGGGCAAGGATCCTTGTTCCTTCACAGCCAGGGGATTAAGGAAGAAGAGGGAAGTTAAACAAATACTCCAAAGAACCAGTAAATTGTTAACCTTCTATGTCTGTACTTCTATATTTGCACAAGAGGATGTCAGTTGCTAGCTCAATTATTCCCAAGTGCTTTGAATTAGGGAATAAAAGGCAACCATCTCCATGAGGAAGAAGTTTGGGGGAGCTGTGTGAACTTCCTTACTTTCCATTGACAAATGTAAGCCATTTACAGATTAAGGCAATTATTTTATGACACAGGATGGAATATGCTGGAATTTTCTTGGAATTGTCTATACACAGTCTTCTTCCTTAAATGTGACACAGTGGTTTAGCTTGAAGGGGTTAAGCCTCTACAATATGGTGAAGTAAGGTGCCACTTTAAGGGGTGAGGGAAACTCCATTGGAATGTAGGGCCTATGGGAGAAGTGAACGATGCCTTACATGGGCAGATCATTCATACTATATTAACCCAGTCCTGGACAAACAATTGTTGACCAGAATAGAATTAACAACATTTTCAGTATTCCATTCATTAATAGAGTCGTTTCTTTTTGCATGCTACTCAAAGTGATTCATTCTCTTTGCAATTAGGGACTGTTTACAAGTTATAGTTATATTTATTTATGTTGAATATATTATATAAATATAACAAATAAATGAAAATATTAAATTAATAAAAGAATTTATGCTATATTTACATTAACATTACATTGATTAATTTCATGTTTTTGATAGAATATTGGTGGTAAGTTATCTAATCCATTTTGAAAAAGAATTATTTTTATTTAGCCATTAATTCTCCCAGACGCATTTTCTGTATGACTCCAAGAAAATCTTTCCACCTTTCCATGCCTTGATTTACAAATTGGTCCAAAGAGTCTAGCGATTCTTGTCTGAAGCCCTCACCCATCTGTGACACTTCCGTGAAGGCAAAATTAACTTGTAGAGCAAATTAGGCATTGCATTTTAGTCCAAAAGCCTGGTTTTAGGTCCTAGATCTTTCTTTTACTAGCTATAAGAATAATTCACCTAAACCATCAGTCTGATTCTCAGCTTCCTTATCTATAAAATGGGGATAATATTTGTACTACCTTGTACTGTTGCTAAAGTATCTTAAAGTATTTATACGAAAGTTTTTAATGATGTTTCAAGATTCCATTTGGCATCTTAAGAAGTTAATTTAATAAATATTCCTCTTGTCCCCTGACAGAGTTAATTTATGCCCCAATATGGTTGAGCACTTTACTCTTGGGTGGTGTTAAAACATCATCTTGTGAAGTGAATCAGTGAAGATAGCCAGTCTGGATTTGGGGGGCGGGGGGGTCCAAGAAAATCCCAGCCTGTTTTGGCCTGGGTTATTCAGATAATTACTTCCATTCTATCATAACACTATATTTGATGATATCTCCAAAAATCAGCAAATGAGATGATAATTGACAAGCTTTATTATTATATATTGCCGCACTGGGATTAACCATTGCAGTATCAGCATGAGCCAGTGGGGAAGATGTTGATGAGGAAAACCGTAAAGAGAAATGAAGGGTTTCCTTTTTGATTTTGTGTTTGTTTTTTCATTTTGTAATAATTGAATAGTGTAAAATGGAGCCACGTCCCCCTCATTTTTGCCTCGATTCCCCGGCATCTTCCTCACGTCTCCACATACACAGTTCCTGAACCTGGGCAATAAAAACTTCCTGAGGGAACGAGTGGCCCTCAGATCACATTAGGGGAAAGAATCAGGCCAAGTGGAGTAGGGAAGGCAAAGGGATTCTATCCAGGAGGATTGCGAGGCTCAAATAAGACAGAGATGTAAAGCAAACCTTAAAGCACCGCTTTTGTTGTTTCATTCAGTCACATCCCACTGCCTGTGATTCTGTGGACTGTAGCACGCCAACACTGACCATGAGGTTTTCTTGGCAAAGATACTAGATTAGTTTGCCATTTCCTTCTCCAACTGATTAAGATAACCAGAGGCTAAGTGACTTGACCAGGGTCACACATCTAACAGGTATCTGAGGTCGAATTTGAACTCAGGTCTTCCTGACTCCAGGTCTAGTGCATTACCCACTGAGCCACCTAGCTGTCTCCAAAGCACTACATAAATGCCAATCATTTATTAGTTTTTTTGTTTGTTTGTTCATTTATTTATTTGGCTTTGTTACCTGAGCCTTCTGCTGTGTTCCTGCTGAGTTCAAGCAAAGAATACAAAGATATACCAGTTCTAGAAAAGTGTACACACACGCATTGTAGGTTTAATATGCCTTATTAACACCTTAAGTCTAGACAAGCAACAAAACAATAAATCAGGCCCTGATTTGTAGCAGTTGACAGTTTCTAAGGTACAAATACTCACTAAAAATTTAACAATCAGCTTAGCCTCAGGTTAGAGCTTGCACTGTCATTCCCCTGAGTCTTTCCCATGTGGCACTTGCCCCCAGAGGCTTTAAAAATGAAATAGTCCCCCTACAGCAGAGTGGAGTTATCATTGGTAGCATGTAGAAAGCCTTATCAGCTGCCCCGGGTCAAGTAACTTCATAAGGTTCAGCCTCATCCCTTCCTGTCTAGCTCTGGGACTCCTGTTATCAGTCTTTGCCCAATTTAGTCTCACTTCAAGTCTCCTGAGTGTCTGACTGCATGACTCTGGCTTGGATGCTTGGTATGGCTGCCATTTGCAGGTTAATCATCTGTTGGCTCCTTCCTCTCAACAAGCTTCTCACTCTTATACCTGCTGCAACTTTGTGGCATCATCTGCTGGCCATCTCCAAGAGGTTGGAAAGCCTTCTTCTCCCCTTAGGGAGAGCAGCAGTTAACATCCCCATGATTTGATCCCAACAAAAAGAAAAAGAACTCTTCCACTAGACGTAAGCCTCCTTTGGGGAAGAATTAGGTCTTCCCACTGAATCTATGTTTGGTGAACTGGAGGGAGTGCTGAAAAATTGCCACCAGGGCAACAGAACATAATGTTGTCTGTGCTTTGAGCATAGACCCATTTTTTGAAAAACACAAGTATGAAGATTCAGTAACAGGTAAAGGCCATGGATACTTCAGCACCATTTCAAAGAAAATAACCATATTTGAATATAACAACAGCAGTTTCCATGTGTTACTGGGGAAAGAATACAAAAGGAATACATGAAGATGCTTTGTTAAAATTTTTAGCTCTCTTTCCACTTGTGGATTGGGACTTCTGGGGAATGTGAACCTTTGGCATGATAATTACAGAGAAGGAGAAAGTGAAAAGGAATCCTCAAATGAGCACAAGTTTGAGATTATGCCATATACAGGGGTCAATGCCCAAGAATGGCAAATTAAAAAGCAGCCATTCTTAAATATGAAGTGTGCACCAAACAACTTAAATCTGAATTTGTAGAGCAGCATGGGAACAAGAGAATAACGGTCTTCAAGTGCTGGGTCCACAGGTGTAACCAATCATGTCATACAACAGATGAGTCTCAGATAAGCCTGCTTTTAGCTGTAAACACCTTATGACCTGATAAAAGGCATACAGAAAATACAAGCCATTTGGAGACTGTAAATTACCAAGAAGAATTGCATTTGGTTTTCGTACTTTTGTACCGAGACCAGCACAGTGCCATGCACACAGGTACACTTAATAAGCGTCTTCACTTGACAGTAGTGAGAGCTGCTTTGTGTTTCCGAGATAAGTGAAATCTCAAACTGGAGTGGCTGCAAACACCTTGACTAAGAACATTGTTAAGGAAAAATGAAATATCTGAACATTTAGGTTTTGTGTATGAAGCTTGGACAAGAACCTCGGCCGCCTGTCTCCAAGTTTAGTCTCTATACTTGAGTTATGGGTTTCAAAAGACGTGTTCTATTTTATGTTTAATATATCATATCCTAAAATTTGAAACATGGAAAATTGGAAATGAAGTTCTACTTGTTTTTATTCTTCCTTAGAAGTTCTCGTGTATTTATTTAGCGAATGCTGTTGCCACAGATTAGAGCTGGCTTCTGCACATGCCTCACTGTCTTCTCTCAGGCCACCAGGGAGCACAGTGGATAGAATACTGGACATGGAATTCACATGGAGGCTCAGATACTTACTAGCTGTGGGATTCTGGGAAAATTGCTTAACTTCTGTCTTAATTGCTTCATCTATAAATAAAGATAATAACAGTACCTGTCTCTTAGGATTGTTTTGAGGATAAAATAAGACAAAATTTTCAAACCTTAATGTGTTACGCAAATGCTATTATTATTGTTACTAGCATCATTAGAATAGAGAGTAGCTTATTATACCTTGTAAGTAAAATAATAGATATGAAAGCACTTCAAAAAATTAAAAACACTATACAAATATAAGAATGACTATTATTTGCTCTTCTCAGATAGGAAGAGGGGAGGAATGGGGGCTGCAAATGCCTAACTATTTAGATTCTGACAAAGTATTTATCTTAAAAAAGACACACTGATATTTTAGGTCTTCTAAGTGAAGGAACTCAAAAACATCATCTCTGAGTTCTCTAGAATATTGCAGTCCTCAGAGGCAGACAGCTCCCAGGTCCTTGTCCAGTCCTCTGGGCAGCTCCTGGTACACACTAAAGATCACAGGGTCCAGCACATCTCAAAACCTTCACCACTTCTGTTGCTGGCAACTCAAGGATCAACCAAGCCATGAACAAACAAAGTCTTAGCATCACGGTCATGTTTCTTCAGTCCTCCAGCAGTTCAGTTGGCCCTAGGACCCAGAAGAAATCTCTGCCTTCCAGGCGGCCTCCTTGGCAGCAACTTCAGCCTTCACCAGATTCTGGTCTCATAGAAAACTCCCACTCAGTTCTCAGTCCAGTAGCCTAGCTTCCAGATGCTGTGAAAATTCTGCTGCCTCCACCAGCAGCCACCAGGAGGAAAATTCTTGATTCTGTCTCTCTCCTTTGGAGCTCTTCTTATGAACACACACACACATTGGCTTCCTGTCTCAGCCAACTCCTTCCTGTTATGTCAGCAACAGGAGACAGAGTTCACACCTTCTGTTTCTTTCACAGAGGTACCTACTTAGCTAAGGGCTAAGTACCTGCTAAATTAATTGCCTTTACAGTATGCCAGCACCATAGATTTGATGTTGTTGTGTACTTACCATATATATCTCTTGTAAATCATTCCATAATTTTCTAGGAAGACCTGTAATAATCAAATTAACACTAGCATTCCTGAAATGGACATACCAATCAATTGTCTAATGACTCTACTTGTATTTTTATGCCTTCTTTGCCAGTTCAAAACATTCTTTCCTGGCCACCATTGTCCTATATGTATACTCTTCATTTATTAGAATATTAGCACTTTGGGGGGCAAGGGCTGTCTTTCTATTAATATCTGCATGCCCAATGCTGAGCACAATGCCTAGACCATGTTAAGCATTTAATTATTGCTTTTTCATTCATTCATTCATTCAGCTACTGCTTGACAAAGATGACAGTTGCAAATTCAATGACTTCATTCATTCAATTCCTACCAATAATTCAAGGTACCATTTAAGGACTTTTTCTGATCTTTCTCAGTAGCTCTCTCATTCCTTTGAATTGAGGTAAGACTTTGCTCTCCTTATGCTCCTTGTTATACTGCCATTTCCTTTTCTAGTTGATTAAGGCAAGAATTCAGGTTGTCTGAACTCCGGGCCCAGTGATCTACGAGTCACTGAGCTGCCTCTGAGGCAAACAGAGGTTAAATGACTCTCCTGATGCCACATAGTAATTAAATGTCTGAGTTCAGATTTGAACTCAGGTCTTCCTGACTCTAGGCCCAACTCTCTATCCACTGAGCCATCGAGTTGCCTTGCCTGGCACATAATAGGCACAATAAATGTTGATTGGATTGGATTGCATATGAGCATATATATGTGTTATTTCCCAGATAGATTGTAAACTCATTGAGAGTATGGAATGATCCCACCCCCTTTTTAAATTTACAGGGCCTAGTATAGCAGTGGGCACATAGTAGGTTCTTAATATTGCTTATTGATTCACTGACTTGTATAGTGAATACTGTATACAATGAATACAAGTTACAACTAGAAATTCTGGCACCTCAAAGAGGGACAGATTGAGAAGAAACTTACCTGAGGTGTGGCCACAGTAGGGAGAACACATATGCCATCTGGTAGTTTCCTTTTTTTTGGCCCCCTTTTTTTAGGGCAATTGGGATTAAGTGACTTGCCCAAGGTCACACGGCTAGTAAGTGTTAAGTGTCTGAGGCCGGATTTGAACTCAGGTCCTCCTGATTCCAGAGCCATTGCTCTATTCACTGCCCCATCTAGCCACCCCGGTAGCTTCTTTTTTTATGCACTATTCTTGTTAACAAGGTACGAAACTCACTTATCTCTATGCTTCAAAATGAGTTCAAGTAGTATTAGCAGCAAATCCCTAGCTGTCCTGCCCTCCTCATGGCTCTGCTCAGATTTTTGTTAAATGGATAGTTGCCTTTTTTTTCCCAAAAAAGCATGTTTCTGTGTCCTTGATTTATCAAGTAAATATTAATTTCACAGTCAGAGAAAAAGGGAATTCAACATAGGGTAACAATGTAAAAGTAGAAGTGACTATAGGCAGTAGGAGAACTGCAATCTGTTTTTACAGCTTCGTAATGAGGTAGCCAAGAGACGGGTGTGTAGGATAACTAACCATTCACGTTCTGTGTTCTTTCTTTTAAGTATACTATTCTACCAG
Organism: Pseudochirops cupreus; assembly: GCA_028627135.1. NCBI lineage: Eukaryota > Metazoa > Chordata > Mammalia > Diprotodontia > Pseudocheiridae > Pseudochirops > Pseudochirops cupreus. Next base: position 232,604,623 of record CM053580.1, on the reverse strand, counting down.
GAAAGGCCTTTTGGAAAGACTGGAATTGTGATTCAGAGAAATTTTATAGAGGTCAAGGTTTATTATAATTAGTTATTCAATTCAATGTATTTGTGAAAAGGGTTTCTTAGCAGTTCATGTGTTTCTGGCAGGGTGATGAAGCTTAGTGACAAGTAGCAAGATCTTTTAAACCATCTTTTCAATGAAAAGAAAGCCAACTTTAAAAAAAACAGTAACAATGAAATACGTGTCTTCTGTCTTTGATGTTTAAAAACGGAAGCAAAAACCCATTTTGTGTTGCTACTCTGAGAGATGATCTTACCAGCTTGGAGATGCATCGTCTCTGGAGAATGCTTAGTTGCTCATCATATGAAACGAAGAGGGGTCTATGATCCAAAAAAGTTCATAGAAGAGATGCAAAATCTGAAGATTGTTTTGATGTCACCTTTTATAGTTTTTTTCTCTTTTGCAGCCATAGATAAATTCTCTCTCTTGTTTCATGAAAATAATTTTTCATATGATCCTCAGAGTAGAGCTGATTGGTGTCTTGATTTACTTCCATACAATTTGTGCTTTCATGGTTTTAAATAGGATTATGTCCAGAATCTGGCAAAATCGTTGCTTACAACAACAGAAAAATGAAACCTGTCTTACCTCCCGGCTGCCTTCAGGTTGGTACAGTTACTGTTCATAGCAGTCTTCAGGCCTGAAGACTGATGTCTTGGTAACATTCTCAAAATGAGAAAAAGGGCTTGACCTCACCATTCTGGTCACAATAAAAGGGCATCTTGTGTTCTCCACCTCCCCTAACACAAAGTTTAGAAAAACCTGTCAGATGTGAGATAAGACAAGGAGAAAAAGAAAAATAACTAGCAGATTTACAGGAAGGTAGATGTGCCAATTTTGTTGGACTTTGGACCAGGAATATTCAATTTAGGCAGCAGTCATGGATGCAAAATCTGGGTTTGAAATTCATCCTGAATGATTCACTTTGACAACCACAAAGAGAAATATAGTATCAACCTAATGCTTTACTAGTATTTTTAAACATGTCTTATTCCTTAGTTTAACACTATTTCATTTCCATTTGGAAAATCTAAATTATCTCCTTCTTCCAGACAATTTGACATAAGACTAAATCAGTGCAATGTCTCCATTTCATCTGGGAGACTCACTTAGAAGAATTTGATGAATGCAATGAAGTATATTCTCTCTCCCTCTCTCTCTCTAGCACAAAAAAGTGAATGGTGAGTGAGGTTAAGGAACTCAGTCTCCACTATCTGACACTCATTTTCCCAAATTATTCTCTTCTCTCTTATGTTTTTTTTTACAAATTACCTGAATTAAGTTTTTGGCAATTCCATCTTATTCTATACATTCCCACATCTTTACTTAAACCATTTTATTAATTTATTCATCTGTACAGTGATTATCATGCAACTCTGTCAAAATTTCTCACTAATGGAAATGTTAGAAAATATGTCTCCACCAGGACCCCCAAATGACAGACAGTTCTTTAAAATTACGTACAGTCCTGTTCTCCCAAAAGTGAAATAACAAATTAGATTTTAAAGTTCTCAGGATCTACAACTTTTATTGTTTGTTAAAAGTGAGGTGAGTCATGCTGCTGATTGCCAACACCAATGTCTTTCTCGTGATCTATCATGCCATTCACTAAAGTCAGACACTTTGAAGGGTTTAAAAGGCTGTGTTGTGAAGAGGGATTGGACTTGTTCTAACTGGCTAGAAAGGAGACAACCAGGAGCTATAGATAGAAATTGCAAAGAGCCAAATTTAGGTTTAATGTCAGGAATAACTTCCTAACAATTAAGATGTACAACAAAGTAGAAAAGCTCACCTTGAGAGGTAGTGGGAGGGTCCCTCAACCTTGAACGTCTTCCAGCAAAAACTGGATGAACACTTGTCAGCTTTGTTTGGGGTGGGGGTGGGGGATTTTTGGGGACAACCACTGAGATCACTTCCAGCTTGCCATTTCTGTGATTCTATCACATTGAGACAGCAATGATATACAGCTGGTAACAAACATCTGTTTGCTGAACATAATTTCTGTCTCTAGTGACAATCATTTTGGGGTCTGGACCTTTTATCTTCCTGAAGTGTAAAACTTCTATTAAGGAAACTCCTTCCATCAATGCAGATCTGCATATGTACTGCAACTTATCTGTAAAACTCATCATTGTAGAGTGTTGCCTAGAATGCTAAAAGGTTAAGTGACTTGTCCAGGGTAGCCCAGTACAGGTTCAGAGGCAAGACCTGAACCTTCCTGAGGCAGAGGCCTGACTATCTACCACTCTGGAAGGAACCATTGGGAATGTTAAATACAACCAGCCATAAGGAAAAAAGGGAGAGAGTCATGAGAGAAAAGAAATTCTGAAAATAAGAACTCCAAAATAAATCTTAAAAAACAAAATTCCTATAATAATTTCACTTATTTCTTAGCCTTCTAATACTCTTAGTTGGAACTACAAGATTTTTAAAAATAACCTGAGATACATTTTTATGTACAAAAGTCGAAGTGATTGGTATATAGAAAAAATAAAAAGAAATTATCTGGACAAAGAAGCCTCTGGCTTGGTTTTGTTTTCTCATTCAAAACTCTAATTTAATGGGTGTTACTGGGGATACTACTATAAGAACAGGGGAAGAACTGGAAATTGCAGGGATGCCCATCAATTGGGGAATGGCTGAACAGATTGTGTATATGATTGTGATAGAATATTACCATGCTCAGAGAAATGATGAGCTCAATGATTTTAGAAGAACATGGAAAGACCTGAAAAGAATAATGGATGTAATGAACAGAACCAAAAGAATATTGTACACAGTAAAAGTCATATTGTTTTAAGAACAACTTTGAATGAATAAGTTAATTTGACTGTTGTGAATACCCAAATTAACTATAAAGGACATATGAAGAAAATCACTGTGTCCAGAGAAAAAACTGATAAATAGATGTATGTACACAATAATTTTACATATATATGTGCATGTGTGTGCATATATACATATGAACACATGCACAAATACACACACCTGTTTGTGTCAAATGGTAGCTCTAGCGGGGAGGGGAGAAGGAAAAAATTTTACATGATAATTTTGTGAATGTTTGAAAGGTATAGCCAATTGTGCAGAGCAGATTTGCAGTTTCATGTGTAATTATCTATTATACTGTTATGTAAATGCTTGTTTTATTCCATAAATTAAAAATAGAATAAAAAGAATAGGAGGCCAGCCTAGACAATTATCCCACCCCACTTAAAGTAATTGACAAACTGCTATGCCCTGATGCTACTTGTAAACAGACGAGGATGCCTCTTACTGGTTCACTAGTGAATAGCACCTGAACTCTTCTGTGGAACCGATTATTCATAGACTTTAGGTGAGAAACATCCTTGATGGATGTGGATGTCTTTAAAAGTTATTGGATAAACATCTGGAGTGATGTTGAATAAGAATTCTGTTTGAATTGGTTGAAGGACTTGGGCATTCCCTGTGGGTTTGTATAAAGCTTTAAGGTAATTGGAAAATAAGGGACTTGAATGAGTAGCTAACCAGGAGAGAGCCTTTAGCCAAGTCCTTGAGAAGGAATAGCTTAGAGATGGGGAAGGGTACCCTGATCTTGGCCTCAGCCTTGATCTTTCTCCTCTTCCCAAGCCCCTACTCCATCCTAATTTAACCAGAAGAGGACCTTGTGAAATTTGGAGGGTGTGGACTTTCATTATTATTCTAACAGTGTACCCAGGACAGACAGTAGTTGGAGTCTACATTGGGAGCTGAGGGCAACCTAGACATAGAGTAAGGACAGCTAGAAGATTCCACCAGGAACCCAGCAGAAAACTTCACTATGCCTAACAAAGTGAGGGAAGTGGGGATGATGGGGGAGGGGAGGCTCCTACCAAGCTGAAACTATGAATTATCCTTTTGCCGTATCATATGCTTTAAGTCTGATTATGCTTTCCCTTGGACTCTATGTATTGATAAAAGAATGAACCACAGATTTGGGGGTTATGCTTTTTGCTCTTCTTACTGTATCTCTTTACAGTAAGTAACCTTCTAAAATCTAATTAAAACTGGTTAACTAACTGATATCAGCTGATAACCTTGGGGAAGACACATACGAAACCTGCATGGCTCATGAGAAAACCACCCCAACACCCTCAGGGCTACCCTCAGAATCCTAATGGGGACACAGCTCACCAGTGCCAGTGAGAGTTAGCAGGGTGGATCCAGAGTATTTGCTATGCTATTATGGTTAAACACATTGCTAGATGCTAGGAATAATTCAAAGATGAAAAATGCAAAGGCCCAGCCCTCAGGAAACACAATATGGTAGAGAAGATAAGACAAAAATAACAAATATAAGATAAATTAGACTGTGATATCCATATAAGAAAAGCATTAAGAGATGTCAGAGGAACAAGAATTCTCATCTAATTTGGATAGAGGAGGAACAAGAATCAGGGAAGGCTTCAAGAAGGAAGTGGTTATTTAAGCTTGGGTGAAATGGATGGGTAGGAAGACTGGATTTAAATTCCAAGGATATATGGTGCCCAGTAGCACTTAAAATTACATGTACATTTTACATCTTCTAATGGAGACTATAAATTAAAATTTTAAGGCAGACTTTTAATCCTTCATGCTATCTCTTAGATAGTTAAAGAATTCAGGGCTGACTTTCACTGGTGAGAGAAGAGACAGGGGTCAGCATTCAGTTAGTTTTGCAAATAGATTAAAACCTTCTGGCTGTCCACCACATTTATTTCATTATTTATTTTTAAACAGATCCCTTCACTTGCCATCCCTCAGGCTGCAAGAAGAATAAAAGTCATTCATGAAAACCTTTCCTGATTTCCAACTCAGAAGCTGGAAGTTGAAGCAGCCAGTTGTGTTTGGCCTAAGGCAGTCAGCTAGCAATTTGGGCACTTAACCAGAAGATTGGCTTGGCTGTATTGCCCTTTGGTTGGGCTGCTACTCACAGTAAACAGACTCAATTCATAACCTGAGTCAATGAGCATGTTCTGAAATAATAGGAGGAAATGAAGAAATGACAGCCAGCACTTTTTTTTTTTGCACATACTAAATAAAAACAGTTTGTTTAGGCTGAAAACCTTTGCGGTTTGGGAATAATTTACAAATTAACAAACAATTGCTAGCCAAATTGCCATATTCTAGATCGTTTTATCAGTTACACAAGAAGAAACTTGGGAAACCATGACTTAGGTTAGTGTTTAATAATATGATCACTGCTATGTGTGACCTAAATGGTATGAGATGTCTAAATTAAATAAAGCAGAGGAAGATTTGAATGAAATCTATTTAAAATGTACAGTGGATTAAAAAATTGTTTACAAATATTGGGCCCTCTTTTCTATGGGAATGCACTTCTCTTGCTGATGTTTATGGTAATTCTCTACAACAGCGTATACTGTACACACATAACGGTAATTTTAGAGTGGAAACATATCAATCACAATTTGTACATATAATTTTAGAAGACATAGCATGCTGTACAGTGTCTCTAAGGAATGTGTTTGTTCTGCAAAGAAATGAAATGCAGTGCTACAATAAATGTTACTGAACAGAATGTCACTGTGTTCCACCATCTACCGCACACTAGCCTTTGACTAGTATAAATCTAATGCTGTTGAACCATTTGGTGTATTACTATCATATTCCAAAGGCTTCTTTTGCTTCAGAAGAACCAGCTTCTCAGTATCCTAAGCTAATAGTCTTCCTAAGCATGTCCAAATTTATCTTTCTGTCATGTCAGACCAAACTGTTCTGTTTCTACATGCTTTATTCTAAACTATGGATTCGATGCACATCAAAGCCTCATTGTAACACTGACCTCAGGACCTATGCCATGGAACTAATGTCTGGGGCCAATGGGAGGGGGTAGGAGCTATATAGCATAAGGCTCCCTCAGGAACTAAAATCTTTTGGATAGGTTCTAAGATAGACCTGTGACGTTAATTTTCACTTAATGACAGAAACTGTTAGGGCAAATTTCAAGAATATAAACATCCAATTTCAGTGGACGAGAAGCTTAGAATTACACAATTGTTGTGGCCCCTAGTGTATAGAGGGAAAAAAAGCAGATGAGATTCAAATAAAATGTTGTGAGGGCTCTGAGGAGTAACGATGGGTATTTTTCCCCTTAGGATGCAAACTCATCCTCCGTAGGCTCACTGAAAACATCCTTACTACAATTCTTATATCAGACAGAACTACATGGATGATATATACCTCATCGAGTTCCCGTGTGACTTTGATCTCCTTGACCAGCTCTTTATACTTCGAAAATTTTCATTCCATATTATTCTAAGATTATGAATAATTAGGCAACATTGATTATAAACTTTCTAAATTTTTTATGAATCAGTGTTATATTTAAGCGATTGTAAGTAAGAGTTCTGTCTGTGATAATGGTCCAGTTCCCGTTTGATTTATTGGCTGAGTTGTCTAGGCTATTTTGAGGTCTGGATAAGGATTTACCATCTATCAGTTCACGAAGAACAAGAAAATTCAGAAGTTAAATTCTCGTTAGGTATTCAGTGGGTGTTGGAGGTTTAGTCTGCAGTCTTGTGTGGCTATATTGCTATTTCTTCAATCATCTACACTGAACAATCTGCAATGATCACTAAGTTATTGTTGAGTAATTTCCATCATGTCCAATTCTTCATGACCCCATTTGGAGTTTTCTCAGCAAGGATATGCTGGTATGCCATTGCCTTCCCCAGCTCTTTTTACAGATGAGGAAACTGAGGCAAACAGGGTGAAGTGACTTGCCCAGGGTCACACAGCTAGTAAACATCTGAGGCAGAATTTGCACTTATGAAGATGGATCTTCCTAACTCCATGCCCTGTACTCTATCCACAACACCACCTAGCTGCTCCTGAGGATACTCAGACACAGACATTAAGTGTCTTACTGAGGTCACACATCTAGTAAATGCCTGAGACAGGATTGAAATTCAGGTCTTTCTGACTACCAGCCCTAACCCCTATCTACCATGCTACCTCGCTGTTCATTTAAGGAACATATGTCTTGCGATATATGAATACTGTTTATGGAAACGTTGTATGACCCTTGCATGATCTAGTATAGAGAAAAGAAAGAAGAATTTTACCCACTTACCACATTTTACATGTACATTTACATGTAATTTACATTTTACCCACTTACCACATTTTACATGTACATTTACACGTAATTTACATTTTACCCACTTACCACAATAATGTCTACAAAGGAAAATAATGATAAAAGGCTGATTAGAGTTCAGGTTATTGTACTGACTGATCTTTGTACCAGGGGAATAATAATTGTTTCATTGGTACCCATGTAATTTCAGATCTGGAGGTAATGCCTCCTTCCAACAAAAAGAGCTGTAATACAAAACAATATACCACGAGGGAGGTAGAAACTCAGTGTTATGTAAGAGCTAAGGGAGGAAAGATCGTGATTGACTGGGAGGATCAAGAATGTCTTCTTGGAGTAGATGTTTAGGTATTTAATTAGGTAATAATGCTTCAATAAAGTAATACATTCATACATCAAAGACCTGTAATTTCAGGGATTTGTGAATTTGTTGTGTGGGAACTCCCTCCACCATTGAAGATTATAATTCTCTGAAACATCAAGACTTAGAAAATATTCTGAGACTCAGAAAAGTTAGGTCATGCCCATGGTTACACAGCTAATAATTATCAGTGGTGAAATCTGAAACCAAGTCTTCCAGACTACAAGAAGATTATGCTATCCATTCTGCCACACTTCCTGTCAATAAAATAGTAAATAATGGACAATTGAGAACACCCTGAGTTAAAATGAAACAGGCACTAAAAAGTAGATCATAGATCATCGAGGTGATCTGGAATGAAATTTAGAGATTGGCTAGGCCCAATTCTTTGATTTACACGTAAGAAAAAGAAAGCCCAGAGAGGGAAAATGATTGGCCCAAGGATACAAACTAGACTGAATATAAAATGAGGATTTTCAACCCAGATCTACTAAATCTTAAGCTAATCTGATTGGGAGGCAAGAAATTGTAATCAATCAATAATTAAGCATTTATTAAGCACCTACTGTTCACAAGATACTATGCTAGGCACTGCGGATTCAAAGGAACTTATTTTCTATCAGAGTAAATAATATGGACCATAAATATGTATGTATACACATACACATATATACATGAATATAGACACATATATGATGTATCTATAATATATACTTTATACAAAATAAGCAGAAAGCAGTTGAGACGGGAGAACACTATCAGAACCATTCAGAAAGGTTTTAGGTAGAAGGTGGTACTTAGACTGATTTGTGAAGAAAACTAGGGATTCTAAAAAGCAGAAGGGAGGAAGGAATGCATTCCAGGCACGCTGGACAAATAGTGCAAAAGCGTGGATACAGGAGCTGGAGTGCTGCGTGTAAGGAACAGCAAGTCTGATTGTATCACAGAGTGTGGGAAAGGGAATAATTTATAATAAGCTTGGAAAGGTAGGCTAGGACCAGGTTGTAAAGGCCTCTAAAAGCTAACCAGAGTGATTTATATTTAATCTTAAACGCAATAGAGAGCCACAGGTGTTTATTGAATATGACAGTGGCATGATCAGACCCACGCATTAGGAAAATAATTTTGCCCTTGTTCATTCACCTCTTCCTTTCTACCTCTCACAATGATATTTAACTCCCTGATGCCATTCAGTAAGCCTAAATATTAAAGGAAAACAACACACCCAAATTCAGACAACCTGGGAACTTTTCTATCAGTAGGACCCACCTAATTAATTTTACCTCCATTATATACAGATTCAGTAAGAGGACAAAATGTTAGGAAGACAACCTCTGTCTGGACTTACACTCTCGGGACTAAAGTGGCGAATTCACAAGAAAAGCAATCTAAAGCCAAATACTTGATACAGCTATAAGAATAGTGCTTTTCATTGTAGTCTAATAGCCAAAATATCACTGTATCTGATCGGAGCTGTCCACGTATATTATGATGTGTTACTTAGATAACAAGAGACATCAGAAATGCAGACTAAAGGAATGGCAACTTCTTTACATTAAAAGAAAAGAAACAACATAGCTTTGAAGCTCCTACCCCGGAGAAGAGAATATTATTAACAAACACAAAGCTCTTCTGCACTGTAAGCCCACGACGGTGGAGGAGCATTGAATGAAGTCATTTTCTAGAGCAGGGTTTGATTATTTCTGGAGGGAAGTTATAACTGGAGAGCACTTGCATGATGGGAGCTTGTGCGACATTTTATTGTTAACAGCAAGTACAGAGAGTAGTAGATTCAGAGTTCATTACAAGGAGGGCTATTTTCCATTATGGAAATTTGCACTGACTTGGTGCTGGAGTTGAAACCAAATTGAAACCAAACCTAGTCTAGACATGACTTTCATCATAAACAGGGCCAGAGGGTGGAATACAAACACTTTCTTGTTTTCCATAACTCAGGAAAAACAGAGCCGCAGACCACTGATGAATTCTATGACGTAGACAGTATTCCCAGGGAAGAAGGAACACACTTAGTCAAAGCAAGGCCTTACTTTCTAGTTACAGGGTTCACATTTTGCTTCTCTTGCATTCTGTTTGGCATTCGGATCCATTTATATCCATTGGGACTTCCTTTTTTCCCCTTCATTTTGACAGATTCATATTTTCACTGGTACGAGTATTCCTTCCACCGATACAAACTCCCACGACTTCCCATCATGTGTGACTCTTGTTCAGTTGCTCGTTCCTTCAGGGATTTCCATCAATTCCCCAAAGAAAGTCCATCCACCACTCCAGAGACTCTCCTCCTATTGTACTGCGCTACTCAGAATTTCTCTCTGTTGCCTCTCGGGGGTGTTGAAGGGATAGAGCATTGCTTCTGGAGTCAGGAAGACCTAAGCTCAAATCCAGCTGTGTGGCTGTGGCTAAGTCATTTGACTTCTGTTTGGCAGAGTTTGCCATCTTTAAAATGGGAACATAATAGCACCTGCCTCACAGGGTTATTGTGAGGATCAAATTAGACATTTCTAAAGCATTTAGCATAGTCCCTGGCACCTACTGGTGCTTAATAATTGCTCGTTCCTCCTTCCTTCTCACTCTCACTGTATGACTCACCATATTCTTTTTCTAGTCATACATGTTCTCAATACCGTGTTTTATATACTTTTTTAAAAAATCCACATCGTCACAGGTGTAAAGTCGAAACTTATTCTTAAAAAAACACATTTTTTCAATTTGCCATCTGAGTGTATTGAAAAGATAAGCTTCCATAGCAACAGGCAGTTGGGATTATTTAAGGCAGCGTCATAATGCGATCCAGTCTTGTTTGCTCCTATTTAAGTAGGGGTTCAGTTCATTATTCATCTAAAGTGCTTGTCTAAGATAGGCTTAAAATGCCGACCTATCATACTGCCTTATATTTATTTTTATTTTTTCGTTTTTTTTATTTTTCATTTTCAATATTCATTTCTACAAGATTTTGAGTTACAAATTATCTCCCTTTCTTTCCTCTACCCCTCACCCCAAAATAGCAAGCCTACTGAATACCTCTTCCCCCAATCTGCTCTCTCTTATACCTCCTCTATCCCCCCTCTAATTTTCTAGTAGGGCAACATGGATTTCTATACCCAAGTGCCTGTATATTTTTAAACATTGTTTCTAAAACTTTGATTTCCAGGTTCTTTCCCTTTTACCTCCTCACCTATCCCCACTGGGAAGATAAGCAATTCAATATAGGTTGTACATATGTAGTTATGTACATTTCCATAGTAGATATATTGTGAAAGACTAACTATATTTCCCTTCATCATATCATGCCCCCACTTATTCTATTTTCTCCTTTAACTCTGTCCCTTTTCTTTGTGATTTTTTTTTTTGCTTTTTGAAGGGTAATTGGGGTCAAGTGACTCGCCCAAAGTCACATGGTTAGTAAGTGTGTCAAGCGTCCAAGGTCGGATTTGAACTCAAGTCCTCCTGACTCCAGGGATGGTGCCCTATTCACTGTGCCACCTAGCCGCCCCAACACTATCCCTTTTCAAAAGTGTGTGCTTCTAACTACCCTCTCCCCCAATCTGTCCTCCCTTCTATCATCCCCCCCTCTTATCCCCTTGTCTCCTACTTTCCTGTAGGGTAAGATACCCAATTGAGTGTGTATGTTATTCTTTCTTTAAGCCAAATTCAGTGAGAGTAAGGTTGACCCATTTCCTTTCACCTTCCTGCTCTTCACCTCCATTGTAACAGTTTTCTCTTGCCTCTTTTATGTGAGACAATTTACCCTATTCTATCTCTCCCTATCTCTTTCTCTCATTATATTCCTCTCTCACCTCTTAATTTTATTTTTTTAGATATCATCCCATTCTATTCAACTGATCCTGTGCCCTCTGTCTATGTATACATGTACACATATATACACATACTCAGATATGTATTTATACACACTTATACGCTCCTATATAAACATATATATGTATACATATATATTCCTTTCAACTATACTCATATTGAGAAAAGTCTCATGAGTTACAATGATTGTTTTTCCATATAGGAATGTAAATAGCTCAACTTTAATGAGTTCCTTATGATTTCTTTTTTTTGTTTACCTTCTCATGCTTCTCTTGCTTCTTGTAATTTAAAGTCAGATTTTCTGTTCAGCTCTGGTTTTCTAATCAAGAATGCTTGAAAGTCCTCTATTTCATTGAATAACCATATTTTCTCCTCAATTTTGCTGGGTAAGTGATTCTTGGTCTTAATCTTAGCTCCTTTGACCTCTGGAATGTCATATTCCATATCATATTCCAAGCCCTTCAATCCCTTAATGTAGAAGCTGCTAGATCTTGTGTTATCCTGATTGTGTTTCCACAATACTTAAATTGCTTCTTCCTGGCTGCTTGTTATATTTTCTCCTTGACCTGGGAACTCTGGACTTCAGCTATAATATTCCTAGGAGCTTTCTTTTTGGTATATTTTTCCAGAGGTGATTGGTGAATTTTTTCAATTTCTATTTTGCCTCCTGGGTCTAGAATATTAGGGCAATTTTCCTCGAGAATTTCTTGAAGGATGATTTCTAGGTTCTTTTTTTGATCATGGCTTTCATGTAGTCCAATAATTTTTAAATTATCTCTCCTGGATCTGTTTTCCAGGCAAGTGTTTTTCCAATGAGATATTTCACATTGCCATCTATTTTTTCATTTGTTTGGATCTGTTTTATAGTATCTTGATTTCTCATAAAGTCATTAGCTTCCATTTGCTCCAGCTGAAGGAATTATTCCCTTCTGTGAGCTTTTGAAATTCCTTTTCCATCTGGCAAATTTGGCTTTTTAAGGCATTCTTCTTCTCATTGGCTTTTTGGGTCTCTTTTGCCATTTGAGTTAGTCTATTTCTTTAAGGTGTTATTTTCTTTAGTATTTTTTTGGGATCTCCTTTAGTAGGATGTTGACTTGCTTTTCATGATTTTCTTGCATCATTCTCATTTCACTTACCAATTTTTCCTTTACTTCTCTTACTTGATTTTCAAAAATCTTTCTTGAGCTCCTCCATGGCCTGTAACCAGTTCATATTCTTCAAGGAAGCTTTTGATGCAGGAGTTCTGACTTTATTGTCTTCTTCCCACTCCATCCTTTGATCCTTTTTGTCCCCATAAAAGGATTCTATGGTCTGATTGTGCTTCCTCTGCTTGCTCATCTTGCCAGTCAATTACTTGACTTTTGAGCTCTTTGCCGTGGTAGACCTCTGCTTCCAGAGTGGAGAGCTTTGTCCCAAATCGCTGGGGTTTTCACAAATGTTTTCAGAGGTCTAAGGATGGTGCCCTCTCTATACCACCACAAGGTTTGGCACACTGGCATTTCTCACCTCACAACCACTGCCCAAGAAAGCAACCCAAATCCAAGCAGGTCAAAGCATGAGTGATTACCCTATGAATGGTTGCTTAGTCCCCCTACAATCTGCAGGCCAGGAGCTCTATAGGCAGTCACATGGCAGTAGCTGCAGCTGCCATACCTCTTCCATCTCTCACCCTGGGGGGACAGGGGCCAGACCATGCTCTTCAGTCACCCAGTTCCAATAGAGTTCCCCACTGACTTTTTACTTTCTCTTTGGCGTTTATGGGTTGAGAAGTCTGGAAACTGCTACAGCTGCTGGTGATTCACTCTCCTAAAATCTGCTCTGGCCAGTCTGGGTGTCTGGTTGGGGCTTCCCAGGGCTTGGTGCAGCTCGCATGGGACTGTGCTCAGCTCCCAACTTGGTGCAATAGACCCTTACTGTTGGGCTGCCTTCAGTGGGAGATTTGTTTTTCTCTGTCACTTTGTGGGTTCTGTAGCTCTAAAATTTGTTTGGAGTCATATTTTACAGGTATTGGAGGTGGTTGTGGTGGGAGCTCATGGAATTTCCTGCTTCTTCTCTGCCGTCTTGACTTCACTCCCCTATCATACTCCTTTTTGAAATTGCAAGTCATGGCATAAGAATTTTTCATCCACTTTGTTTTTTCATTATGGACAGTGAGATCAATATCTTTTTCATTATTTTGGATTTTGTGGGAGAAGTTACATAGCATTCTGGTGCTAAATACAATTACTCTAAAGTCATATGCAAATAGGAGCATTTGAAAACCTCATAATCTACACAAAAATGGTTTTGTTGAAATATATCAGATAATATTTTCCATCATACTGGGTGAACATATGTTTCATTGCTGTACAACCACCTCACTGAATATCACTATTCAGTTTATAGTCTACCAAAGTTACCTCCAAAGTCACATCTGCCATAGGTTGGACAATTTTAATGTGTTCATGTGAACCATCTCCAATGATTAAGAAAATAAGTATTTCCTAGAATGAGAACTTACATACCCTATAACCTTCACTCACATAATCATAAAGATGTGGCCAGGTGGAGAAATCACCTATAAAAACTTATGGTCTTATGTTTTCATCAAGGACATCCTTGATGAAAGCATAGTCCATTCTCCAAGATTTTAGTGAAAAGAAAGTTGCTGATTTCTTCTTGGCAGCCTTGCTGGGGGCAGGGAATGGGCAAAATGTAATCCATGGTCTTTTCCATTTGAGGGAAATCATACTCTTTTTTTCAATTGTGCAAGTGCCTTAAAAATTATCACTACCTATACAGATTTCTTCTGCATAATTTTGGTTAAGTCCATCCACCTGTTCCAAATTCTTTTTCTCAAATATCACTGCCATTTATTTGCAACCATGGAAATGAGTAGTAGTTCTAGCTATTGTCTCAAAGAAAACCAAAACACCAGCCCAGATCTTTATAAAAATACTGGGCAATCTATTCTGTTCCATATCTGTTTATTGTCCTGGTTTCTACAGTTATTTCTGTGAGGCAATATTTTCCCATTATTCTATATTCTCCCATGTAATATTTTTCAAATAACTTTGCATTTTAAAACAGTGTTGCCTTTGGTGACCTTGTCCTTCTACTTGGCAAAGAGATCAAGTACACCCTGGAAGAGCTAGTTTCTGGGCTCTTCTAGCCTTCTCGTTGAAGAAACTGTTTGCATTGCTTAATATTCTCTTTAAAAAAGGAATCAATGACTTTTCTTTCTTCCATTTCTTGAGCAAATAAACTCATTTTAAATTTTTTCAATTTAAATTTTTAAAAATTATTTTTAAAAAAAGATTTATTTTAATTTGGAATTGCTATAATCCAATGTGGCTTCACTATCTCATTTTTCTTTGTCCTTTCTTCTCAGTTGATACTTTGCTCTAAACATTAATAATAGTTCATTTTTCACAGCACTTTAAGGTTTGCAAATCATTTTACATATATTGTCTCATTGATGTTCATCCTCACAACAACCTTATGAAGAAACTACCATCATTAGCCCCATTAAGGGATGAGGAAATAAAGAGTGAGTGAGAATAAGTCCTGAAAGAGGCCTTGCCAAGGTTCTTATAGCTAGTTGGTGTCTGAGGTAGGATTTGAACTTAGATCTTTCTGATTTCATGGTCAGCACTCTATCTACTTCACTGCCTCTTGATGACCTAATTATACACTGGTGAATGATTCAAAAATGGCTAATATAGTGATAATGGTAATTTTCTGTCAAGATATAATTTCCCTTTTTTAATGTTATTTAATGCTCGTTGAATCTAGTACTTGAACACTGAACAACACTACCAAATGTAGTGGGCGCTGAATGCAAAATATCCATTTAGATGTCTTTCTGAACTTCCAGCAATGTTTCTTTTTTAAGTTATCATTTCAATTAACAAGTTTTTTTTTCTCCCTCTCATTTCTTCCCTCCATCAATGGAAGAAAAGAGCTTTAAATATGCATAATTAATCAAAACAAATTCCCAAGTTTCCTTTATCCAAAATGTGTATCTCATTTTCCCTTTTTAACACATCACCCATAACCTCTCTGTCAGGAGGTGGGTGGTATTCTTCATCTTCATTCCTTTGGTATCAGAGTTGGTAGTTTTTCAACTCATTAGACATCAGACAGGGCAGTAACTATATAAATAATGTTTGTAGATGTCTTAATATTTAGTGACTTCAACATGAAAGTGGTCAGAGGAGAGGCTGCTGAAACTTATAGTGGAAAATTATTATTTGTCTTTAATAAAATAAATAATTCTATTGTGTTTACAATACGCAGATAGCTGTTAGACTAGGCATATTCTGAGAATTAGGGCAATCATCAGGCTAGAGGACAAATCTTTTCATAGGGAAAGAACAATGTAGTCCAAATTGCTGATCTTGAAATTTTTAAAAATTGCACATCAAAGTATTTTTATCATATACTCTCAATATGTGTACATTTGTTGTTCAGTTATTTTTCAGTTGTGTACAATTCTTTGTGACCTCATTTAGAGTTTTGTTGGCAAAGATTCTGGCATAGTTTGATGTTTCCTTCTCCACAAAACTAAAGCAAATAGGGTTAAGTAACTTACCCTGGGCTATATAACTGTGTCTGAGGCTGAATTTGAACTGAGCAGAGGAGTCTTCTGGACTCTAAGGCTGATGCTCTATCCACTACACCACCTAGATGCTCCTACAGTTACTTATTGGTAAATTTCATATATACATATGTGTGTATGTATTTCTATTATTATATATATTATGATCAATATGAAGCCACTAATAGGTTAATAGAGTAGTAAAATGATATGATCCAATATGAGCTTTAGAATAATGACTTTGACAGGTACATAAAGGATAGATAAGAAAAGGAGAGACTTCAGACAGGGACACTATTGTGATAGTCCTGGCAAGACGCAATGGGGACTTGAACTAGGATGTTGGCTTTGTAAGAAGAAAAAAGTGGGGAGATGTGAGAGATGCTGTAGAGCAGTGGTTCTCAACCTTCCTAATGCCGCGACCCTTTAATACTCGTATATGGGCATATCTGCATGTGGGTGGACCTGCCTGGAGACAGATAGAGGAGCAGTGTCTCAGTTCCTAAGACCATCGGAAATATGTGTTTTCTGATGCTCTTAGGTGACCCTTGTGACCCCTATGAAAGGGTCATTCGACCCAAAATGGGGTCACAACCCACAGGTTGAGAACCACTGCTGTACAGGATTGAAATGAAAAATTCTGACAACTGATTACATACATGGGGATAAGGGAGAGTGATAAGTAGAAGTGGACACTAAGTTTGTGAAGCTGGATAACTGGAAAGATGGTGGTATGCTCAAAAGAAATAAGAAGTTTGGAAAAAGGATGGGTTGGGAAGTGAGTGGAGATAGTATAATGAAGTCTGAAATAGAACTAATAATACATAAATTGCCACTCACTACTCGCATCTCACTCAAAATGAAAGGAATAGGGGAAGACTCATTCACTAGTCAAGACCCTATAGTGCAGAGCTTGCCCTTTGGGGGATGCTTAATATAGCCATGAGTTGATCTGGAAGAATCATGGAGTGGATATGTTGGTTGTGTGTATGGAAATTTCCTAGTGGTACCCCTGCAGTTGTTGCTGTGCATGCCAGGGTAGTGATTAGTTACAATCTTCCTAAGGTGACCAACTAGGCAAGGAGGTGCAAGGTTTGCTCAGTAAAGAGAATGGGTAGAATGGGAGAATATGGGGGAACAAAGTTTGCTATGGTTGTGTTGGAGATAAGCCCTACAATATATATGTCAGGGAAGGTCAGATCCAATCCAACCTCCTACTTCCTAATTAGTTGATCAAATGCCCCCTGGATACAGGCCTGGGTCCTCCAGTGAGGTCAGGGCCCACTTTGGAGACTTCTGATTTGTCATAATTCAAAAGAAAAGTAAATCAAAAGAAAGGCTAGGTGAAGACTCTGAGTCTCTAGAAATACCGTTATGTGAAGAAGCAAGTCAGAAGGATATTTTCATGGAATCGGGAGAGCCCAGGTAATTGACTGATACAATCTTTCTGCTTGAGACTGTCTTGCTCTGACTCATTGATGTGGTCAACGTAAAACAGGGGTGTGAAGGGAGAGGGCAACTATATGATGTACTGTGTGTCCCATCTTGCCTTTTGTGATCTATGAGGTTGGAGAGAGGAAAGGATGGGAAGAGAAGAAAAGAAGGGAAGAGAGTGGTGGCAAAAATAAAAAAGGAAACACTCTTAGAGTTTTGACTCTACTTTTGAAGGGGGAAATGTAAACAAGAACAGAGACATATATTGCTTGCCTGAAAACTCTCTGAAATGAGCAGGTGGGCTATGAACCTGGGGAAAAGAAACAAGGGAGGAATGGCAGGCAGCAGGAACAAGAAGGAGAGAGAAAATGTAAACACAACATGGCAGGTGGTATGGTGAGTAAGAAGAAGCTAGGTAGGGGTTTCAGAGAAGGCTGCTGCTGCACTGATAGCCTTCCATGGTTTCTCTTCCTAGAGCTTGACAATCTTACTCCCTCTAACAAAGAACAAAGCATACCTGAAAAGAAACTTTGTGGAGGCCTGATAAAATGTCGTTGTTCTAAATTCTATTTTAAATTTTGTGCTAAGCAAACTCTGCAAGTCCTCTGGTTTTGAATTTGTGCCAAAAGAACATGGCAAAAGAATCTACGTCCTGTTGTACTGACTCCCTGACCTGCCTCATCCAATCTTACCACCTCCAGGAGAAGAGGCATTATGGACTATTTTTTTTTCCCAAACAGTTACCCCTATTCTCATCATCCCTTCCCCTTCCAAGACTCACTCCAACCTGACTCATTCACCTTGACTATGCCCTTTGGAACACTTGCTCTACTCTCAGCAAATACCCTGATACCCTGCAGATTTTCATCCAATACTCTTTCCAACTTATTTCTTTGACTGAAATCTTGATCTTCCCTAAGAACATCATATCGTTTCTAATGTCTGTTTATTCTAAAGCACAGGGTCAGACAAAGAGGTGGGGAGTGATCCTTGCTCCTCACTTCTACTGCCAAACCAATAGGAATTCCTCATTCACCAATCAATCCTTTTATTCCTTTGATCCGTCATTTCTCAATAACCTTTCCTGGAATATTAATGTACTGTTGGTCTAGCCATTCTAGAAAGTAATTTGAAACTATGTCCAAAAAGTTACTAACACTCTTTAAACTATAGATACCCCTAGGTCTATATACTACACTACACCATACTATACTATACTATACTATACTGTACTATACTGGACTATACTATACTATACTG